>CM041789.1:22883739-23554299 GCA_023375725.1 Nephotettix cincticeps
ATTATTGATTTGGAAATTCGCTGAGTACGCAGGTTTGTTGCGACGGGGGTGTATTTTTTCATTTTATTTTATCAGATATTCAATATGCACCTTAGCACCATTGCAACAACTGTGCCAACGTAGGCATATAGACATTAATTTACAGCCTAATTACATTCACCGCGAGGCTTATTCTTGTATGACGTCAACTATAAAAATATACAATTTCAAATTTGTTGCAATAAATTCTTGATTCTCATGAATTATAAACGTAAACAATACATCAATAACAAATCCCAGTTAAACCTATAAGATTATGCGGCGTATCAATTTACTTTTGACGTTACAATAGCAAAGGCAGTGATCCAGAGCTCGGGTATACTGTGGTATTTAACCGGCCTGAATGCCTGTAATAGTTTCCCAACTGTTGGCGGGTAGGCCTCAAGCCTCAGGTCGACGATTCCTCAAGCTCCACTACAGCAACGCTCAGTCGTGCGTTAACCGTTTGTTTTATAGTCACAACATCTCAGCTTTGGATATATTAGGCTACTATTAAGCAGTTATATATGATTGAAAATAACTTTTAAAATAATTGTGGAGATACCGAGTAAATGTGGGTTGTTTCAGACATTTTTTAGCTTCGATAACGTAAGGAAGGGGTTTAACTAGATGGCTAAAGCATAATTGAAACACTAGTCACACAGACTATGATGCTTTAACAGGTTGATTTATATTTAAATTTGTTAATTTATACCAAATACATAAATTAGTGTCTCGAGTTATCCATAAAATGGAGTAGCTGAAAAAAATACAAAATTGACATATAAGGTCATAATTTGAATCACTCCTTGATAATTAAACCTAAGTGAAAATTTAGTAGTTACACTATTTTATTAATTTCTGATATGCACAGGGAGAGATTTGATATATTTATAACAATATCCTACCTTAATGGAACAAATTTTCAACGAAAAGCAAAATAAGCCAACGACCAGTGGCTTAGCCTTGATAACGTGCCGAACGGTTTCAGGCCCCTTGTCCCTTGGAGCTGAGGGGAAGGTTTTAGGGGTGAGAGTTCTACACTACAAGCATAATGTATTTCCACTTATCGCCAAAAATGTAACAAATAAGCAAAATATGCTATAGCTAAATGAAATGGCACTCTCCATGCACATGTCAGAAACTTAGAAACTCCCACAAACTGTCAACAGGAATATCACTACAAGGAAAAATAAAAGTACCTACAAATTGTCTCAAATGTACCATTATGTCTCAAGTTTTCCCCGTTAACGGTGGTTAAAAAGTAGTAAAATTGTAGGCTACTTTTAGTAAAGGTTGAACCTCCAATGTCATGAAAAAGGGACAGTAAAATTACGTTACGTCCCTGAATAATCTAAAAAGATATCAAAAGCAATCATATTTATAGAATTTATAAATAGTTAGTCGCGTTTCATGTAATTTTCTACACAACATTGGTATATTTTAGAATCGATTAAGCTACAATGGACCAATGTTTTTAGTGATAATATTATAAAATCTTTAATAAGGTTTTTAATTTTCAGATTACTTGGGTCAATACATTATCATTTTTCAGATCAGATCAGATCATTGAAATGGCAACCATACTACAATGTTGGTATTTTAAGCCAAGTATAAATGAGGATTTAGAGTATGGTGATTGTGGCGCGATCTTGTAGTCTTGTTACTGACCAAGGCTGTCATGCTCCTTAGACAGGACTGTTAATTAATATCCCAACAGCCGATGGCAACTAATGGACCTACAGTTTATCGTGGAATTATCGATGGATGAATTTTAGGGCTTTAGAGGTTTGAATAAAATCGAAAATAGCTCATTTGATGTTGTTCTCAAGAATAACAAGGACATGATGCATGTTTCATGCTGCAAAAGAAACACTACAGGAAAGTATAAACAGGAAAAGTTACGATATGTCTAGTTTAGTGGAACCCTTTACCTTTCTTGAACGGAAACTACGAGTATGTTCATATTCTAGCAGTTTAGTATAAGCTACGTAGATTGTATACAAAATGCATCGTCTTATCCTTTTAACTATCCATATTATTATTATCATCATCGCACGGTGTTTAGTAACTACAGTAGTTATTAATGCTTGTTGGTACAGAAAATTTTGTATTTTATTATAGGTTAATTGTTATTTTGAATGGGATTTCCATTGCTATATTTATCTGCTTTAAGTATCATTTTGTTCATGATAATTTTGCGAACTATCATAACAGTTTACATTATTGTTCAAATTAATTCAATTAAATTAAAATATGTTTTATCTTCAGAAAAAAACACAATTGTGTGAAATAGGTAGAGAGGGTTAGATTCAAGATCAGTCGGCTCTGGGTCAGGAACAGGGTGAGGCTACTTTGGGTAAGTGATTTGGCTGCTCCGGTTCTTGAAGATTACTAAATTTCATATTTATATTAAATTTAGTAATTTAAGTCTCTTTAATATAATCTCCTAAACGCAAATTAAATCCTTCGTTAAAAGACTTAAATAATAAAGCTTAACACCCTAACAACATTAATTTTCTACAAAGATATATTTCCTAGCTACAAAAACAGAAATAGCCAAATCACTTACCCAAAGGTAGCCTTCCGAGGACCACTGCTACTACCCTGGAGCCGACTGACCATGAATCTAACCCTTCCTACCTATTAAACCTGAGCTTCCCTTGAAGAGCGCCAAGCTAGTCACCAAAAAAGAGGGAATATCGCTTGGGTAGCCGTTTACAAACAAATGTGTACCAGAATAAACATCTAACTTGTAAAACTAAGATTTTGAATACTATTAAAACAGAATATCTACACACTACACAAGATCTAACACCGTCACAATAGTGCAATACGGACTCAGTAGTACAGTAGTGCTTGGTTAAGTACTATACATATCTATATCTAGGTGTCTAGGCTTTCAAAATAATACTATACACTGTTTTTTAACTTTTGAAATTGGCCTCTGCTGTTGGAAGATAATACAATTAGGTTTAGGGAAGTAGGAGTAATGTATTGAAGATTTGTAAAAAATAGCTGTATCAAATGTTTGACCGAGCGAGCAGAGGAAATGATACTGCAAACATTCATTAGGCAGGCACTGAAGAGAATGGCTTGAACAAACTAATAACTCAGCTTTTTATATCGGATTTTAAAATAACTCTCCATTGGTCAGCTTAGTGGGCTATGTACTAGAAAGATTTGTAAATATGTAAAAATGATTAATATGGAAGACAAATATAGTTATTACAGTACTATGTAAAGTCAACATAATATTTCAGATGGAGTACAGTAACAATGATATGATTGAATTTTATTTTTTGAATTTTATTTATTTATTAATGTTAAAGTGTTTCATTACATGTAACTCCACCAAGTTTGAAAAATTCGATAAAGCCATGGCTCAATACAGACAAACCACAAATGAGGTGAAAAAAGATTTACTATTACCTATTCCAACAGTGAGACAACTAAACAACTAGAAAACATAACAATAAATGGATCCAAAATTTAGCAGAATAAATAATAAATATCGATATACAATATTATATATATATTATATATAGTTACATAAAAATACTTGTAATGATCGAGTTGGAAAACTTATAATAATAACAATAAAAACTAGAAACTCAACAAAGATACTAACAGCAATACAATTTAACGCAAATAATATATTACATAAATAAAACACAAATAAATAAAAGAACATTAAAAGTGTCATACTGATGAACAGCCATACGATACTGAGATGATCAGATTTTAGTCTCTTGCTGCAGAGACGGTGGCCACTCTGCTCCAGGTTTAGTTACAACAGGCGCCTAACTAGAATAAACTGCAGACTACTTCACTTAAACTTTAGCCATCACTTTCAGATTGTGCTTCTACTACAGTGGTCTTTAATTATTCTAGTGTGTTCTTTAATTTCTAGTGTGGTTGCTGACCTTAACCTTTTATACAAAAGTGTCTAGTCCTTTGGTAGCATGTAAGTTTTATGTTTAGTTCATAGATAAATTTCTCCTTCATTCATAAATTACGAGTTTCGTAATCTTTCCCAAAAATAACCACTCTAACTGTTCAAAAGTACAGTACATACACGTGAGCTGGACCTACCTCCACAGGTCTAGACATGTCAGCTACATGCATGTCAAAAACAGAAAAGGCAATTGCATCCATGATTCTAACTTCATCTACAGAAACTCCCAATAACGACTTGACTCACTCAATAATTCACAAAAATAAAAAAATAAAAAATACTCTATGAACAATATGAGTTCACTGATAGGGATCTGAAACCTGATGAGAAAAATCCTATTTTGTCTTCCCCGAAATATAACTCCAACAATAAAGGATCATTTGAAGTTGTGGTTCAAAGTACAGACTACCAGAAAATCAGCCCTTTCCAAATTGGAAAAATTCTTAAAACCACAAACGGGATAACATTTATCAAACAATCTGACAAGAATGTTACAATTACTTATACAGACTACTTATCTGCTCACAACACTGAGGGTACAATCAACAGGCGTTATCTATACATACCCTGATGTTACGGAAAATAAAATCACAGCCGAGGCAGTATGTGTCAGTTTTATATTTGTGCCTAAGATGAAGTTAGGCTAAAAAAATGATATTAACTAAAGATAAAGAAAACGAAGAAACATACTCATTGACACACATTATATGAAAATCAATTTTGACTCTGATAGATTACCCGATGAAATCAAACTAATCCATGTACTTATGAAAGTAGAACCCTGCATGTTACCGGTCAGACAATGCTACAGGTGTTTCTCCTACGGTTATGTAGCTAACTTGCCATGCAATAACCCTAGAATCTGCAGAACCTTACCATAAGGGTGAATGCAGTAGAAACCTCAAATGTGTGCACCGTCACTGTGAGCACAACAGCAATTCCAGATCATGTCCTGAATACACAAGACAGAAGAACATCAAGGACAGAATGAGCTTATACATAGAAATTTTTACAGCCAGTCAATTTTTCCCCATCAATTATAAACCAAATATGTAACATAATAACACAAGGAATAAAACCATACACTCCAATACCACTGCTGTTAAAAGACCAATAGAAAATTCTCAAATACCAACCTTCAACAAATTTGAGATACTAAGCGATTTGAGACAGAACAATCTAATTCCCAGCACATAAATGAAAATAACGAGCAGACATTTTTAAGAAATCCCAACAGGAGGGAACAAAGTCAACAAATAACACACTCAGACCAAACATATTCTACAAATAGTGACCATACAAACAGAAATAGACCAAAATTTCAAAAGAACCCCACTCCAATAGTCCTTCCACCTAACAACATGGAGTGGCTGGTGAGACGGCTCAGAACAAAAGTAGAAGAACTGAAACACAGCTTTTCTGGTTTTTCATTTTTAAGCTGTGTTTCATAACCAAAAGTGAAAAAGATGAATTATTTGAATTTTATCTAAATGATAATATATTTACAATACCAGAAAGCAATTCAAACACTGAAAAATTAACTTCAGATTACAGACAAGATATGGAGACTATCTTAACCTAAATCTACACAAACATCCCAAAATGCATGCAACTAACCATTTTATTAGTCTTATGAACTAAACATCTTACAATGGAACGCTAGATCCCTAAATCCTAAATGGCTGGAAATACAATATTTTTTTCAACTAAACAGAATATTCACATTGCAACTATTGCCAAGAAACTTGGCTTAACATCAATGACACTTTACAATGTTACAATAATTATAGCATGATTAGACAAGACAGAGCTGAAGGATATGGAGATGTTGCAATAATAATATACAACAGAATAGTTTACAGTAAAATTTTATTAAAAACTAAAGAACCTGTACAAGTTATAGGCATAATCACAAAAAAAGCAAAAATATGCAATTACTAAACATATCATTACTCACCTAATGGAAAGATAAATAAAAGTTTTTGATTTTTAGTCCCATTGAATAAAAGGTACTCGATTCAGTATGAAGTAAAACATTTTCCTAGTTTCTCTAGGATCTAACCAGTGGCGTTCCAATGGTACGTGCAATATCATGAATCCGAAGCCCATGTGTTACTTGTTCCAAATGATCCAAATGAATTTTATTTAAAAGAACTGGCTTGGTGCTTAAGTACTTGTACGAGTAGTGTGATGGGCTTTCCTATCAGTTTTACTGGCTCCTTCTCTCTCCTGGGTTTGAATCTGACCAGTGAACCCTCGGTGTGATACGATTTCTTGGGCATGAGGTGTTTCTCTTTGTTGGTCAACCTGGGAGGTGTGCTCAGGGGATAAGCTAGGTGAGGTGATGTATTGTTCTAGAGCGTACACCCCTAGACGAAATATTGAAGGATTATTAAGACAGACCCCTGGTATATCCAGTAGATTCAAGTTTGTTTGAAGAATGAGTTTGAGTTCTAGAGTCTGAATCCGAGACCACACTCTATTGATTGGTTTAGACGTTGGTAACTGTGCAAAGAATTCCTAACTTGGTCTGTCTATGGACTAATCCTACATTTCCCATCCTAACCTCTCCTATCCGATGGTTACTAAAACATATATATGATTCACCATACCATATGAATACGACACAATGTTCCACTAAGAAAAAAAGTCTAGCCTCTTTTCTGGGACCTCCTAATACTTCAAACTCTAAAATCCAACAAGACGTATCAGAAATTCTCGCCATTATAGGTACATTTGTTTAAAACGGACAAAGCTACAACGAGCTCAATATCGAAATGAACAACAACTTATTTCGCATATTCACACGTACCGACAGTAGATCATAATGTTGCAAGCTAGCCTTTGGCTATCCATGATCACTACACGACTGACCTCGATCTAACTGTACTCAATCTGAGAAACAATTCATTTTGTTCTCAAAATTGATTTACGATAAATGTTGTTTTGGTCCATGGTACATAGAATCATTAATAAACATAAATACCTTTTCAATACTTATGATGAAGTAATGTTCGTCTTATAAGTCCCTTAGCAATGCAGAAAGCATGTTGGATGATTATATTTAAAGGTATATCTTACTCGTATCAACGATGGTTTCTCAAAAGATTATCTTCTCTCTTTGATTTTACTTTTTCCTCCTACAAAATAGTATAAGGAGAAAGTATTGTTTTCGTCAGCATTTTCGAATTTGAGTTTATGGTGGATATATTCGTTTTAGTGCCCCCTGAATCGAATAAAGTGGTATTAGAGTGATTTTTGTTCATGTGTCTGTGTATGTGTTTGTGTGGGGATGTGCAGGAGCCTAGAGATCTAGTAAGCCTAGTGTCCCCTGAGTCGAAAAGGTCGTTATTTGAGTGATGTCTGTGTGTGGGGGGAATGTACAGACGCCTAGAGACGAGACTATTGGTCCGACTTTCATGAAATTCAGTAAGTAGGTATTAATCCACGGTATATCGGAACGTGATTTGAATGTTTGATTTTTAAGGATATTTTATACCCCCTAACCCCCAGAAGGTATAAATAAAAAAATTCCCAAAAATGGCAAATTATATAATTCATTGTCGTTTATAAGATTAACAAAATGACATTAGTCATTGGATTAGAATCATTAGTCTACGACTAATGATTCCAGAGAAAAGTTAAATTTGAAGTCCGTGGTAAACTAAGTACATTGTCTGAAAGCGCCCAATGTTATTCTTATGGAGAATATTAAAAATTCAATTTCATCTTTAATGTCATGAAACTTGGTAAGGTCACATAACCCAACAAAATAACAAAAAATCTTGGTATTACGGGTGGGGGGTAGTCCCCCCACGAAATTCTAACAATTAATTTATTTTTGTTTCTCTTGTTGTTGTTTTCATAAATAGTATGATTTTGTTTGAAACAATAAATTATTGAATGATATTTTGATAAACGTTAGGAAATGTGATGGTTTTATTCAAGATTGTCGTTTAAATTTACTTAAGGGAGAAAGTATTTGTCAGTCCACTAATACCGCTTATTTTATACTGAAGAGTAATGGCATTTCGGGTAACGTTCTTTTGTATTTGACGCCTAATGATCAGCTCTTTGCTATACAAATCGATTTCCTAAATTTGCTTATACAATAAAAGTTAGTTGTGTAAAATGAAGAATTTCAAATGGCACAATCAGATGTTTAGCACCAGAGCAACAGAAAAAGAAATTGTTATAAAATATTGATTTTTGCATGAAATTTCACATTTTAATTACAATATCTCTCATTTGAGCATGCGTTTGTATTTGAAGAGAGGTTTTGAAGATGAATAATTAATGATAGATTTTCGTTAATAAAAACAACATTACCTAAATATTATAATTTCCACCCAACACAATGCAAAACCGTCTCTGTGTCATAAGAAAGAGGATTGATGAAAGATTTAATAGGTATAAAATCCTAACCCTTGATTAGACATTACCATTTCTTCTCTAAAAAACAAGTCTAAATGTTACATTTGTTTTTGTGTTTGTTGCTATTTTATTTTAGTCTTTTCTCTTACCTGATCTTAATTCAAATATTATTGCACTCTATTTTATGATTAGTATAAACTCTGCATGTTTTTCTTTAAAGCCATTACTAATACTAGTCAAAATGCGAGATTTAACCTATATTCAATGCCTAATAAGATATATTTATATTGTTAATCTTATTTCGTTACTTCCATTACTATTCCGTAGTATTTATATTCTTATTTATTGTATCGATTCATTCACATTTATTCTCTTTACTATATTAGTATTTATTATTCTGCTTATCTCTATTGCTTTGTGTAATCTAATTAATTATGCATCTAATCTTAATTAAGTTATGTTACCATCTTCATGTTATAATTCATACATGTGGATTAATTAATGTCACATAACATTCTACTGATTATATATTTGCTGTTGCCGTTGGAATAAAATAAATAAATATTATATTAAGTAATAAATTTGCTGGAAAATGTCTTCCAATTAAGATTTTTATTTAATTATGTCCTATCAAAGCCATAAAATACCCAGGCTAATCACTGTTGGGTATGATGACATATGGGTGGGTTGCGTGACTTCAACTTGTTCATATTCCCGCCTTGAGGTATGCGTGGTTAAACTGTGTTAAAGTGTTTAGAAATTAATTAAAACTGGCCTATTAATAGAGCGTACGTGATGCGGGCTGCATTTAATGGTGAAAGTGGAGCACTTCTGACACAAAATACAAGTATAAGCTGTGCAATGAGTCACCAGATGAAGTCAGATAGATATTTCATAATAACGATATAAAGTCACGAGTTGTGGATAGTTGTGAGCGATGGTCTGTGGTTGTGATATTCTCTTGTGTGGATTAACGTCTGAACTATTGAATACTGCGTACATCCATAAAGACCATAGTCATAATTAGACAAGCTCCAATGTATTTTTTCCAAAATATTGAAGAAGTGTGTTAAGCTTCAATTAAGTTACGATCGTGTCCCGGAAACAACCACTTTCCATCCTTGTGATAAAATATACGATCGAAAATCGAAATTCTTATATCGTTCCTAGACTCGTTAAAAGCTTTTGCTACTTTTGACTCCATTGATAGAACACAAATTTTCAAATTTATATTAAACTGGAGTAAGTTGAACAATATTAGAGATTGGTTCTCTAGTTATTTTTTCAATCGTTCTCAACTTCTATCAGTAAATGAAGTTGCAAGTTATATTATAAATATAGATTATAGGGTTGTTCAAGGTAGTAATCTTGGTCAATTATTGTTTTCGATTTACATAAAAAACATCTCTCATCTTAGTTTAATAGTAAATTATCAAAGATCTTTGCTGATGACACGATCATTGTATCCACACACGGCTGTACATGGGATTAGGGTTTTGAGTCTGCTGCACTGGACCTAATGCAGGTTAAGAGGTGGATTGATTATAGTTCACTGACATTAAACATTTTAAAAACAAAATTAGTGCCCGTTTTTACTGTTAATGACCAGCGTCCAGGAGACAGAGATGCATTTACATACATTCCTGTGGTCATCCACGGTCGCAGTCCTGCTCTTGCGAAGTCATTCACCAAGTAGACGAATACATACAGGGTGTTTCAGAATTCCCTACCAATACTCTAGGGCATTGTTCCTGGGTAAGAAACATATCTAAATATCATATTTAAATTGTCCGGAAGTCCTTAGTTACTCACACAGCCTCCATTTTGTTTTTTTCACTTATAATATTTTTTCTGAGTAATGGTTAAACGTACAGAATTGAAACTTTGCACAAACATTTATGGCAAATAGACAAAGCTACAAAAAAATTATGACAATTTCTCAAATTCATAAAACAAAATGGCGGCCATTTAAAATTTTGTTTCTCAAATAACTCGTGAACCGTTGATTTAAAAGAAAATTTACAAGAATAACTTATTTTAGGTAATGTAATTACAAATCGATTGACACCAAATTGTTTTAAATTAGACAAATATTAACTGAGATATGGTAGCTTTAGTGATAGGTGACCGCTAGAGCTTAGTTGCAGTGCATGTAAAGGCATGCGACTTGAGTCTGCCACAACAATGCAACAGTCTCCTGCTTACTGTCATTAAAATTCTAGCGGTCACCTATCACAGATTTTTTTAAAACAATATGTTATTTAATATTACCTAAAAATTAATTTGTAAATTCAAATCACGTTCACCTAAATTTAATTTCAATATGTAAAATTTCAAGATTCCTCACACCAATACATAAATTAAGAAGACACCTTTACGTTTTAAGTAAGGTTTTTTGACAGATCACTGTAGGAATGTTTACTTTTACTTGGTGCAGCCTTTAATACAATATGGTATGATTGCGTGGGGCGGGGTCTCGTCCGCTGTCCAGGAACCGCTGAGTGTTACTCAGAGGTCTCTTATAAAGATTATCTTGAGCAAGCCGTTGATATATGCAACAGATCTGCTTTTTACTGAGTTTAATGTGATTAGTTTTAGACAGCTATATGTCAAATATCTTTTGTTCATTAAAATTAATACCGTAACACAGAAATATTTACTATCACAAAATATGAATACCTAACTAGAAACAAGTTAAATTTTTGTTACGACATTCCCCGTTCAATTTCTAACTCGATCAGGAACTCATCCTGTTATATTGAACTGATTGAGTAGAGAAATTCAACCCCAAAATACAGTAATTAGTGATGAGGAGGACAGTGTCTCAGTGTTTAAAAGAAGGTTTTGTGAGTGGCTAATGCGTGTTTGTCAGGCTGTATCGGAGACACTGATACTCTTATACGTGATCTTTTATTATATTTAATTTGACAAGGCATTGGATGTTTCTTATATTTGATACTGATTTGTATATGCAGCTGTTACTTTTTTTTATATTGTTATTTATTATTTTTTTGTTTTATACATATTAATTAATTGTGATCAAGTGGGAGTGAACTTAAGTGTGGACTGCTGTCTTCCTCTGCGCACTGATCAAAATTCTATGCAGAGGAACATTTCCCTTGTTTTATTTATCATTGTAGCTCTATTTATATTCTTTTGGAAAAAGTAAACTAAAATAAAAATAAAAAATCCGTCATTCGTAGGCAAAAATAGTCATATTAGTTCGGATCCAACTATAAACTATAGGTCCTTCAGATGCCATTGCCTGTTGGGCTATTAATGAACTGCAGGAAAATAAGACAACACAACAAGACTACTAGATTGCGCTAAAATAATGTTACACTAATGTTTCTACCTGGACAGGCCGCCATTTCAGAAAGGCAATAAGCATCAGATCAACATTATTCTGTAATTTGTTTTATAGGTTGTAAGGCACATGTTCGTCTTAACCTTAAATTGACAAAATACTAAATATTGTTTTTAAACATTATAAAAAATGAACTTCGAAATCACCTGTATGCAATGACGTTAAACTGTAGGTCCATTATAGTTGCCATCGGCTGTTGGGCTATTAATTAATTAACAGTCCTGTCTAAGGCACATGTCAGCCTTAGTCAGTAACAAGACTACAAGATCGAGCCACAATCATCCTACACTCAATCCTCATACATACTTGGCTTAAAATACGTATATTTTAGTATGGTTTCCATTTAAATGACTTAATCTAATCTAATAAAATATGTTCTGTACTGCCGTAAAAGGTAAACCATGTATGCGACAGATATCCTGTAATATTAGTAGCTTCTAGGTTTACTTGTTTTAGAGAGTGCGGTGGGATGAAACAAGTTGGGAGAGCGCACTTCATCAAGACAAGCCATTACGTCTTCATCCGACAAGAAACGGCGCGCGACACCCGCGTTCGAACATTATATTGTGATTATTCTACAACTTTGGACAACTGTGTACATTAACAGTTGGGTCCTAAATCTCAGAGTTTGGCGGCCGGGCGAAGAAATGTACATGGTTGGGGTTATTGCATGGTTTAACCAAACATAGAGGTGCTTCAAATTGTCAGCTGTAACTCATAGTTGATTCTGAAGGATTTGTACTACAAATAAGTTTTTATTTACTAGGACGATTACATATTTTAGTACAAATAAAATGTGTATAAAATTTTTAAAGTATGGTTTTATTTTTTCTCGTTCAAAAAACGTATAAATTTGGATCAATTAATGCTAGAGACAAAATTTGAAATAAACACGAGCTTTTTCAAATGTTTACGATTAAATCCAATAAGGATAAAATAGATACAGTATCTATTTCTTAGTTATATAATCACAGTTCATAAGAAAATATTTTAATAAATTAAATTTAAAAAAATGTTTTGTTATAATTTTCAATTATTTTTATTCAACAAAGTTCCAGCAATATCCGTATATAGTTCCAAGACAAAATCAACGAACCCAATAATAGTTGTTAACGTTTAGTTTGAAAACTTCACAGCTTAGCAAAATCTCTCTAAATATTAAATGTTTTTGAGCTTAAAATCAGCACCCATGTAATGAAACATTTGAAAACACTTAGTGTCACTAAAATCCTTGGCTTGATTATTGTTAAAGCGATTGAATGCTGTCTATAATATTTGATAACTCCTGACTGTTACACTGCACCCAAATAAGCTCCATCGTGCTGTAACACGATAAGCAATTATTATTGGAATATACATTAATCGCATCAAGAGGGGCCAGTAATTAAGGCGGGAGGTGCGAGACTATCAGAGCTCGAGGCAATACAAGAACACAGCCGAGATATTGCCATAATTAGGAAACTTGAGCAATCGATTAGAGCTGTTGCGATCAAGCACTGACTCCCTCTATTATATCACTAAGCGAGAGTTACCTCTGAGGTATACGCTTTCTTCGTGTATCAGTATCACGAATAAGTAGACCTAATCTCTGAAGAACAAGCTGAGATATCAGTAGTGAGTATCTAATACTGATTATCTGAGATATTCGCCCAAGTATCAATAATTAGGTACTTCTGAGGTATCGTTGTATATGAGTACTTAAGCACTTAAAGATTTATTGTAAGTTTACAAAGTGCACAATAACAGTACCAGATATTCTACCTTAATCTTTAGTATTTACAGATTTATTAACATACAAAAAAACAAATATTTTCAGTTACCATTTTAAATATAATATTTTTTCAGGGTTTGCCAAGTATCCCATATTGCCCTACATTGAAGGAAAGATGTGGTTTGCAAGTAGGACAAGATTTGATTCATCAATATTGTTTGAGGAAATATTATTAAGTGACACACAGGTTCACGAACCTATATGATTTCAGAGTTTTCGATTTTATCACCTAGTAAAATACATTTAGTAAACAATACTATGAATCTCGACATCCTCGTTTTCTTCTCACGCTTATGAACAGTGAGCCAACTTTTTATACGAGGTACATGACACTCATCCTCTCTGGTTTTTTTTATTTGTCCAAATCATTTCCTGGAAATAGAAATATTATGTTAGTGCATTATGTAAATGTACATCTATGTATTATCTTATTTTCATCTTATGTATTGTGGGGTATGTGTTGTTAAGTAGCCCGTCTTGCCACCAGGCACAATTTTTAGGTTAGGGTAATATTATAGCACAAGTTATATATTCAATTAATTTATTGCTAAAAAGTTCTTCTTCTTAGGATAGTACTTAGTCTAATGTTACAAGAAACAGTTATTTCGTTTGCCTTTTCATATCTAAAAACGATGAAAATTTTTATCAACTCAAACGAACCACACGATTTGATTAATAAATTCCGAATGTATCATGTATGCATAGCAACGCCAGACTAGATCAACTATTCAATACTAGGTTTTGACATCTGTCACAGCTGCCATTACAATAACCCAGTATTACCCCGTTCTCCCCTATGCTTTAATACTTTAAACTGAAGCGGCGACCTACCGAGGTAGGTATTTTAAACCAAGTAGGAATAATAAATGAGTGTAAGATGATTTTGAAGTCTTGTTACTGACTAAGGCTGATTTTTTTCTAGATATGACTGTTAATTAACAGCCAAACAGTCAAAAATAGCTATGGGACCTACAGTTTAACGTGGGATCCGAAACACAATTCTGTCTCTGAATTACGAACTGGCGACATCAATTTTGTCTCAGTTATCTCAAGGTGACTGTCCTGGTCGAGAGCAGCCCTTCTGATGTCCCCAACTTCAAGATGAAGCTTGTGTCTGGTGATGGGGTGTATAAGATTGTGCAAAGCTTCAAAAGAAGCAAAAGAAGAAATATCTATTTTTGATATCAAAAATGATCTCCTAAATTCAGTGCTCCCTGAAATCTTATATCTTAACAGAGTTGGGGGAAACTCTGTATCTCAATGATAGCATATTGTCGGGTATATTTCCAGAGTCTCTTAAAGTCTCTTAAGTAGTGCGCATATTTAAGTAAGGTGATGTCTCAAGTCCTGAGAGCTATCGAGAGATCTCCGTTGTACCTCTATTCTTCAAAATTATGGATACACTGTACATGGTGAAAGCAAGAAGAATTTGGATCTCGAAATTCTTCTAAAACTTGACTGGAACCGTGGCGTGTCCTGTAATCCAGCTACATAGAGGTCACTAATTATGGATCGTTGTGAGCGATTGTCGGTGGGTGTGGTATTCTCTTGTGTGGATCAATGTTCGCACTATTGAATACAACGTTAATCCGCAAAAACCATCCTCATTAGTTTGTAATTGTGATGCAGTGGTTCGAACTCCATGTTAAAACTGTAGATTCCTTAGACATGCCATTGACTGTTGGGCTATTAGTTATCAGTTCTGTCTAAGCAACATGTCAGCCTTATTCAGTTATAAGACTACGATTTGATAAATAAATTCCGAATGTATAATGTATGCATAGCAACGCCAGACTAGATCAACTATTCAATACTAGGTTTTGACATCTGTCACAGCTGCCATTACAATAACCCAGTATTGCCCCGTTCTCTCCTATGCTTTAATACTTTAAACTGAAGCGGCGACCTACCGAGGTAGGTATTTTAAACCAAGTAGGAATAATAAATGAGTGTAAGATGATTGTGAAGTCTTGTTACTGACTAAGGCTGATTTTTTTCTAGATATGACTGTTAATTAACAGCCAAACAGTCAAAAATAGCTATGGGACCTACAGTTTAACGTGGGATCCGAAACACAATTCTGTCTCTGAATTACGAACTGGCGACATCAATTTTGTCTCAGTTGTCTCGAGGCGACTGTCCTGGTCGAGAGCAGCCCTTCTGATGTCCCCAACTTCAAGATGAAGCTTTTGTCTGGTGATGGGGTGTATAAGATTGTGCAAAGCTTCAAAAGAAGAAATATCTATTTTTGATATCAAAAATGATCTCCTAAAATCAGTGCTCCCTGAAATCTTATATCTTAACAGAGTTGGGGGAAACTCTGTGTCTCAATGATAGCATATTGTCGGGTATATTTCCAGAGTCTCTTAAAGTCTCTTAAGTAGTGCGCATATTTAAGAAAGGTGATATCTCAAGTCCTGAGAGCTATCGACAGATCTCCGTTGTACCTCTATTCTTCAAAATTATGGATAAACTGTACATGGTGAAAGCAAGAAGAATTTGGATCTCGAAAATCTTCTTAAAACTTGACTGGAACCGTGGAGTGTCCTGTAGTCCAGCTACATAGAGGTCACTAATTATGGATAGTTGTGAGCGATAGTCGGTGGGTGTGGTATTCTCTTGTGTGGATCAGTGTTCGCACTATTGAATACAACGTTAATCCGCAAAGACCATCCTCATTAGTTTGTGATTGGGATGCAGTGGTTCGAACTCCATGTTAAAACTGTAGATTCCTTAGACATGCCATTGACTGTTGGGCTATTAGTTATCAGTTCTGTCTAAGCAACATGTCAGCCTTATTCAGTTATAAGACTACAAGATCGCGCCATAATCATACCAACTAATTTCTAATTCATTTTTCTTTTTTTGCTTGGGATTTAAAATGATTTTTTTAATGGGTAAGTTGAAATTTCAGTTAAAAGTATAAAGAATGTACAGTTTACAGTATTAGAAATAATGTGTTGAAATAATGGTATATTGAAACTTTTAAAGGGATTATAAACTTTACGTGTATGTAGGCCTCACATGAGCTACCCGCGCAGGAGGAAATAATAGATTACTGATCAGAAATGTAGAAGACCTAAATTAACAACTGTTTTCCCTACGTATCTTTGACTTGAGTCACGTGACCTAGTCCAACACGTGACTACTAGTAGCACTACCACCGTTAGTTCGTTACTACAGGTAGAACCGTGTCCAGTTCACCTCAATATCGCATTCCTTATCTCCCTCGATGTAATTTATCTGAGTTAATCAATTTACTTCTGAATATATCGATATATAACTCCGCCCTGTTCGATATTTTAGAATTGAACGAGGCTTTTACGCCTGATTTCCCCGATAACACGCTCTAGCCTGATTTACTCCGAGATACGTCTTGATAAGGATATTGCAGGTGGCTCTGGACTGTTATTGAACACTTTTATGTTATTATATTATATTTATGACTCATTTTTGTAATCCTGTTCCATACTTAGTTTATATTAAATTTTTGATGAAGCGATAACAATAATGAACATGGTATTTTTTCTTATAGATCAGGACTCTATAAATATTTTAAAGATTTATTTATTAGTTTGTAAATAAAAAATATTAGTGTTATTAGTGTTGTATATTTTAATGGGTAATTTAGCGAATCTACGAATTAAATAATAGATTACTTTACTATAATTTATTTCATTGCTTTTTATTTTTTTGTGATCGCCTTAAAAATATCATACAACTAAATACCCAGGCGCAGCAGACCTGCGTACTTGGCGAATTCCCAAATCAATAATATGACAATATTAACATAACAAGTGTGATCGAAATCTGTAGGTATACAAGAGTGTTTGTATATTCTCCATATAGTTAACACAGGAAAAGAGTTTGCAGGTCAGCAGTCATGATAAACACATAAACTACGGGTTTAAGCATAAATGTATGTTCCATCAACAGAAGCTAGATACCCTGTTTCATCTAAAAATATAGGTAAATTGAAATATTGATTTATCCTTATCCTCCATAAGATCATTGGAGCCCCAAAATATAACGTACTAAGTTTAGTTTTATATCATCTCGGTAACCATTGAAGATAGAGCAAAACTCAATGGAGATAGATACAACCCTCCCAAAACTAGGAGGGATGTATCTGAATTACGAAGTTGTACGATTTAATATAGAAATACACATCTCTTCGATATTTGGTCCAGATTGGACCATTTTTACGAGAGTTATCGTGTTCACGTACACATATACACATAAAATATTGAATTTAGTTTTAAATTTTAAAACCAGTGTTTTTGGTCTCTAGGCAGCTCTAATCGAAAAATTAACATGGTCCCGAGCTTAAGTCTTTCCATGAGACCTAAGGCAATAGCTTCTGACAAATGGGAAATTTGCTAAAAACTAATTCATTGTAATAGTCAACAAAGAAAAAAATAAAGGGAGCAGTAGTAAATAAATGTTTAAAGTGCATATGTGTATATTATAAGGTATGTTTCTTGAAATATAAGCGAGAATTTATGTTGGGAAAACATATACGGACGAACAGTCGGTTCTCGCGGGCAGAAGCACGTCCTACCTCGCCCACTGATCCTGATCCTGATCCTGCAATCCCCGCGGCGATCCGTCTTGTCAGACGATTCTCTTGTTCCTCACAGCAATTCAGAGAAGCCATAGGAAACACATTTTACCCAGTTTATTATTATTTTTTGTGTTTAGAATGTTTGATAAAACTATCTTCAATACTATTTTTACGATAAAATATTAGTACAGCCTCGCAATTCTATGCTCCGCAAAAGGAAACGATATTGTGGTTTAGAACATATTTCTCATCGGTTAAAAGAATAAAGTTTTTTTTATTATTTATCCTGAATAAGCGATAAACTTATAGAAATCTGTTATCTGTGAAAATTTCTCTATTCCACTCTAAGCCGTGATAAATCATTCTTGACTCAAATCATATGATTTGATCAATCAATCACAATACCACAAGTTAGTGTATGAAAGTTAAAATATTTAAATTAAGAAAGAAAAATCACAATTTGAGTTAGAAAGGCACTGTCATGAAAAGTAAATAAACAAACAAAATATGGTGAATGATTAAATTTTACAATTGACATTTTCCAGGTGACAACACAAGTAATATGTTCAATAGAAACAAATCCTTTGCTAATTATCTGTGTTTACTTGTTTTTAATAAACAAACTATATAACACTATTGCAGGGAATAGCAACTCATTATACTACTGCTATGTGTCACATTAACTTCAACTTGAAACTCATTATACAACTGCTGTGTGTCACATTAACTTCAACTGGAAACTCATTATACAACTGCTGTGTGTCACATTAACTTCAACTGGAAACTCATTATACAACTGATGTGTGTCACATTAACTTCAACTGGAAACTCATTATACTACTGTTATGTGTCACATTAACTTCAACTGGAAACTCATTATACAAATGCTATGTGTCACATTAACTTCAACTGGAAACTCATTATACAACTGCTGTGTGTCACAGTAACTTCAACTGGAAACTCATTATACAACTGCTGTGTGTCACATTAACTTCAACTGGAAACTCATTATACAACTGCTGTGTGTCACATTAACTTCAACTGGAAACTCATTATATAAGTGCTACGTGTCACAGTACTTATTTGATGGCTAGTGGGAGAAGTGTTTTATTTTTGGCTTATCCTCCGCACGATTGAATTATACGTTAGTCCGCTAAGACCATTCTTGGAACAAACAAATAAAGACAAACATCTTATGAAAAGCTACATGCAAATGCAATATTAGTAATAAAATGCAATACCGTAATATTAGTTTTCGTCGAAGCTGCAGCTTGATTACATTGCGATCCTTTGCGATCAGATCAATATGATTATCGTTTCTCAGTGAAAGCGGATCTGAGTGGTAACAGCATTCCACAAGTAACAGTGCCCGCAGATATTAGATTTATTTACCGGTTACTTTCCGGTACCGGTTGCAGTTGATATCGTTCGCTTTCAATTGCCAATGCATAATTCCAATAATCTCACTGTATTGCCTATTTCACACGTATACAAGGAGGTATCTACATGGGGAAGATGAGGAAGCCATGTGCATATATTACTACAGTAATGAATGCCCTTTGGAAAGAAAGGAATACGTTGAAAAATGTATCCTTTGATCTCGTATATCTTATACGTATACTAAAGCACTGCCCGGACAAAGTTTTTTTCTGTCTAATGATTTATAATTTTCTTTTTAGCCCTTCCATATGAAACGTCCATGTCATTGTTGAGGACCTTTTATGTTAATCAAAACGGCTGATTCATTTTTTCCAGCTAACTATAAGGGATGTGCAGTCTACATAAATCTCCAAAAGAAAGCATTCCCTCCCACTCGAAGCAGAACTGTGTGCAGCAAGATCAAGAACATCACGGGTGGACCTCATTTCACCTAGAGTGGACTCTTCACATAAGTTGCGTAATTCTTCGAAGTTATGCAGACACCGTTAAACGAATAAACAACGACAAAACTGACAGTAACCTGTCACAAACTATTCATCAGTTCTTAGATCGTTCTGAAAATTTGATTATTCAAAAATCACAACAAATAGGTTTGAGACGACCAGCTGACACGCTGCTAGGCTACGATTATATGTTATTTAAAGATGTTTTGTTATGTGAGTAAAATACATTCACTCCACCTGTTTATGTGTACTTATTACGCTTCATTTTTGGGAGTCCTGACGCCAACAACCTTCACCGACATCAAATCGACAATGTGTTGAACAGCAAACAAAAATCTACGACGTCCAGATGGAGCAAGAGCTGTCGACCCTGTCACGTACCTCCATCTACCTCCATTCTCCCACAACTTTGGTTTGCACTAGTTGAAGCCCAATTTAAATTTCACCATGTTATCAACGAGTTGTTCAGGTACATTTACGTCACTGTCCAACTCGTACAAGTGGCAAAATAAATCGAGGGTGTTATACGAACTCCGCCTGCCGACGTACCGTACACAGCTCTAAAAACGGAACTAGTCCATCGTGTGGCTGTGTCTGAGCACCACCGAACAAAATAAAACAAAAAATCTTTAAATAGCATTTCCACCCTTCAACGGCCTGCATCTTGTCATTACACAGGACGACAAGACTGTAACGATCCTCATCAACGGCACTTAACGACGCGTTAGTCTTGATCGGGTGAAGCCTGCTTTCATCACCACGGATCCAACACTCTCCTCCTACTTCCGCAGTGCTGTAAAACGGGTAAAATTTCGCCTCCCGGACCTCCGGTCTCCGCAGAGGGGGACGTGCGGCGACCAGCTGACACGTTGCTAGGCAACGTTTAATGTTACTTAAAGATGTTTTTTTTCTGTTATGAGAAGTTATGTCAGTAAAATACATTCACTCAACCTGTTTATGTGTACCAATTACGATTCAGGTTCACTTCTAAATCGTTTAAAAATGCTTACGTCAAAATTTAAATGATGGATCCTTACATCAGGATTGATCTTTGGAACGCCAATGGCTTGGTACAGCATTACCGGAAGTGACTTCTTTTCTATTACATCAAAAATTGGACATTTTGTATCAGAAACGCATTTTACGGAATGGTCCTGCTTCAAAATCCCAAAGTACCGTATACCACCTCTCATACTAACCATCCGAATGTCGTAGAACACGTGGTGGAGCTGCTGTGTTAATAATAATTAAAAAATAGCAAAAACACTTTGAACCACCTAAATTGCAATATTAATATTTAGAATCATCAAGTATTGTTATTGTGATGAAATTCCGGACATATGACCGTTTCGGCTATTTATTACCCTCCTTCTCATGTAATAAATAGAGTTCAGTTTAGGGAGTTTTTTTTATTCTTTGGGTAATAGATTTCTAGTTGGAAAGTGACTTCAATGCAAAGCATCTGAGTTGAGGCTCAAGATTGGCAACACCACGAAGCCGTGAACTATTCAATATCATAACGGAACAGCTTACAAAGTGTATCTACGGCTAAACCGACTTACTGGTCCACTGACCGGGATAATATCCCCAAACTTTTTATCATTGTAAAAAGAAAATCAAACGAATTCATAACCATTTCCTCTTGCCTAGATCTCTCCTCGGACCACTCACCGGAGATTAATGAGCAACTGAACCTTAAACATCCACCGGAGTCGGATGGATGGATTGTGAGGTTTCAGTGGGCTGAAGGCCCACTGCGGCTGTTATAGGACTACGTCCTCTTCAGCCAAGGATAGGTTTTGAGGTTAGGTTTTGGTTGCGGGTTGAGTGAGGTTTTGGTTGCGGGTACTGTGGTTATGGTCAGTGAATGGATGGTTTCGGTTTAGGAACAAACAAAGACCAGAGCTTAGCCGAGGGCAGGTTGCGCTCGACCGAACGAATGTCTGGCTTTGGTTGTTGTGTTAGGTGGAATAGGGTTTAGGGTGGATATGTTTATTTATTTATTATCTGTTGGTTTGGGTGGAAGGAGATTTGTACCAAAGACCAGAAAAAAGCGGGGATCAGTTTCCCACGCCCAAACGAATATCTGGCTTTGTTTTATAGGGGGTTTTTAGGTGATAGTAGAGCGGGGGTAAGGAATAGTGGAACCACAGTCTTAGACTAGGCCGGACATGTGTGTCCTAACCCGAACGATCGTCAAGACTGTGGCCAGTTGGTGGATAGGGTGGGTTGGACTATGGGTTTTAGGGATATTACCAAATGTATCTGAAACATTAAAAACATTAATACATTCAACACAAGGCGGTAGGGTTCGGTTAGGCCATAAACTGTAGTGGGAAGTGGAGAAACCATAGCCATGGACTAGGCCGGGCGCATTTGCCCTAGCCCGAACGAGCGTCCGGTCTATGGTCGGTTTTGGGTAATATGAGGTTGGTAGCATTGGTGTGCTGAGGGCCAGGCTATGGTGTTTAAGATCTATGAAAAACTCTTACGGCGTGAAATTTGAAAATAAAACAGATCAAGCCTTGGGCCAGCGAGATTTAAATTTACTATAAAACGGAGACATTGGGCCAGACTTAGGGGTTTACTCTCTATGAAAAAACTCTAGACGGCGTTAAATTCAAAAATGAGATAAAATAAAATAGATAAATAAATAAACAATTAAATAAGATGAGGACCTTGGGCTGGTGGAATTAAAATTCACCACAAGAAGTCACCGGAGTCAAAGAGATGGGGAGGACGCAGTTATTTATTTTAACATTATTATCCCAGATATAAACAAATCTAAACACAGTACGTTTTATTTTGGGGCTCCAACGTTAATCTTATAGGGGATAAGGAAAAATTAATATTTCACTTATCAATGTATATTTTTGGATTGAACTTGATATTTAGCTTCAGGTTGAGATCCATTTATGCTTAAAACTCATAGTTTATGTATTTATCATTTAAAATTGTCTATGCAGAAATGCCAAGATTTGTACCAAAGACCAGAAAAAAGCGGGGATCAGTTTCCCACGCCCAAACGAATATCTGGCTTTGTTTTATAGGGGGTTTTTAGGTGATAGTAGAGCGGGGGTAAGGAATAGTGGAACCACAGTCTTAGACTAGGCCGGACATGTGTGTCCTAACCCGAACGATCGTCAAGACTGTGGCCAGTTGGTGGATAGGGTGGGTTGGACTATGGGTTTTAGGGATATTACCAAATGTATCTGAAACATTAAAAACATTAATACATTCAACACAAGGCGGTAGGGTTCGGTTAGGCCATAAACTGTAGTGGGAAGTGGAGAAACCATAGCCATGGACTAGGCCGGGCGCATTTGCCCTAGCCCGAACGAGCGTCCGGTCTATGGTCGGTTTTGGGTAATATGAGGTTGGTAGCATTGGTGTGCTGAGGGCCAGGCTATGGTGTTTAAGATCTATGAAAAACTCTTACGGCGTGAAATTTGAAAATAAAACAGATCAAGCCTTGGGCCAGCGAGATTTAAATTTACTATAAAACGGAGACATTGGGCCAGACTTAGGGGTTTACTCTCTATGAAAAAACTCTAGACGGCGTTAAATTCAAAATGAGATAAAATAAAATAGATAAATAAATAAACAATTAAATAAGATGAGGACCTTGGGCTGGTGGAATTAAAATTCACCACAAGAAGTCACCGGAGTCAAAGAGATGGGGAGGACGCAGTTATTTATTTTAACATTATTATCCCAGATATAAACAAATCTAAACACAGTACGTTTTATTTTGGGGCTCCAACGTTAATCTTATAGGGGATAAGGAAAAATTAATATTTCACTTATCAATGTATATTTTTAGATTGAACTTGATATTTAGCTTCAGGTTGAGATCCATTTATGCTTAAAACTCATAGTTTATGTATTTATCATTTAAAATTGTCTATGCAGAAATGCCAAGTTTCAGTCTTCCTTACAGTAGCAAACCTTCATACTCTTTCCCATGTTAATCTTATGGAGAATAGGCAAACTCTTCTTTATTAAGAATATTGGTCAAAACTTGTTATATATTATTATTGATTTGGATATTCTCTAAGTACGCAGGTCTGTTGCGACGGGGGTATTTACTTATTGTTATCCCTTTAACAGATTGTAAAATATATTTATAAACAATAAATGTTTTATTTTTAAGTTAGTTTGGAAATATATTTTATTAAAGGACAGTTATATTTAGTTTGTCAAGTTCCAAACAATAAATTTAGTGCTCCTCAAATGGCATATCACAAGAACTCGATTTACATGAGGTTGCAATGTAAAACGTCTATTTGTTAAGGTGTATTAAACGTATTTATTTAAGCTACATATACTGTGTTTACATTGAGTACATAATAACTGTGTTTTCAATTTAGCTAATTAAATTATATAATAGACCCCTAAAAGTTTAAAAAATGTTGCATCACTGTGGGTGAGCAAAGAGAAATACTACATTGAGTTAATTTAGGAACATATTGTTTGCAATAAAAGACAAATGTAGGTAGTTTAAATAAAAAAAACTTTTTGTCTAGTACACAGTGAGATATAAGCCCGTTTCATCGATACGACAAACCTACCTTTGTTGGGCATTCATGTGTAACACGCTTTATTTTTGTTCTGAAAGTTCTATTTTCAGTTTTATTTTGCATTTAGCACAAAGGTAAACACAACTGCTGAATGAAACAAGGCGCAAACTAAAAATACCCCCGTCGCAGCAGACCTGCATACTCAGCGAATTTCCAAATCAATAATATAATAATAATATATGACAAGTTTTATAAAAATCTGTCCATAAACATGAGAGTTATTTGCCTGTTCTCCATAAGATTAACATGGGAAAGAGTGTGCAGGTTAGCTGCTGTGAGAAACACTGAAAGTACTACTTTCTCCCATAAATAATTTTTATCTCGACATTTATACCAACGTTCATCAACATCTGTCCATAAATAAAGGAGTTTGCCTATTCCCTATATATGATTAATATGCCAAAAGAGTATGCAGGTTTTCTGCGACGATAAACACATAAACTATGATTTTTAAGCCTGAATGGATAGATCTCAACCACATGAAGCTAAATATCAAATTTTATCCAAAAATATTGATTAATATGGGAAATATTAATTTTTCCCTATCCTCCATAAGATTAACATTGGAGCCCCACAATACAACGTACTGTGTTTAGATTTTCTTATATCTCGTTAACCGTTGGAGATAGAGAAAAACTTAATCGTGTAGTTTTTTAAGCTGATTCCAATGGTGAAATATGAAATGTTTGAAAATTACCTGTGAAAAACGCAAAAAACTCCATTTTAGGATACAAAACCCCCCCAAACTACCCGTCCCCATAGACCGATATGTCTGGTTTACGAACTCGAACGTAATAATTCCTACGAACTTCGTTTTTAGGAATACACATCTCTACCAAATTTGGTCTCGATCGGATTATTTGTACGAGAGTTATCGTGTTCTCACACACACACACACACACACACACACACACACACACATATATATATATATATATATATATATATATATAAATTTTAACGACTATTGTTTTTGGACTCTGTGCACCTAAAAACGAAAAAATAATATGGTCCCGGGCTTAAGTCTTACCATGAGACCTACGGTAATAGCTTCTTCCCTATGGGAAATTCGCTAAAATGATATTTTTGGTCAAACAAACTACCGACTATCCTTTTTTAACACTGAATCCTACAACCCGTACAAAGGATGAACTCACATAAAATTATTAATTGTACAATAATATTTATAATAATACTAATTATATAACGATTATATTTTTGCTATTCTGGAGCAAGTGAAATATCAGATGTTAATCAAAATATAATAAACACAAACTTAAATAAGAAGATTCAACACATTGCTGTGACAGGCTTTGGCTGGGCAGGTCATGCTGTTCCTACGGCGGATCATCCAGGATGGCGATGGGCCTGGGCCTCCAGACCTCTGCGACATCATGCCGTGTACAGAGTTCCCTGATGTGCTCTAGGCTGGACTCGGCTGCTTTCTGAAACAGTCCATTGGCTTTTGTTCTGTTAAATAGGTCAAGAGTTGGGACTCCCAACGTCCCCATAATTACAGAGTTCCTGACGAACCACGGTTGTCGTGTGATTCGTCTCAGCGACTTCGTCTGGATTGCCTCTAGGCGTTTCCTGTTGGTCTTGCTGGCCAGAATCCACCATGCTTCTGAAGCATACATGATACAAGAGCGTACAATTAGTAAGAACATGGTGACCTTCGTCCTGACTGGGATTGGGCTCCTCGCTGCAAGAAGGGGCAACATCAGCCCCAGGATTGCCGTTGCCTCAGCAACTTTCCTGTCAACATGCTGTTTGAAACACAGGCGTGAGTCCAGGGTGACAACCAAGTACTTCACGGACGTCTTCCACGGTATCCCCACTCCGTCTAGCTGGATCTCGGGTGGAACTTCTCTCGGCATTTCTCGCCTCTTCCTGAAACAAATGGCATTACTTTTATCAGCGTTGACTTTGATGCGCCACTGTCGGAGCCATGGTGACAGGGCGTCCATCTGTGTCTGCATCATCCTCGCGGCGTGGACAGGGCGACAGCTGCTGTAGTGCAGCAGTGCGTCGTCAGCGTACAGCGACAACGTTAATTTATTAAAATGCGATTGTTAAGCTTTCGGACTCCAGGCACCACATTAATTGACTATGTAGAACAGACTATACTGTTTCTGCAACTAAAGTATAATGTATATTGAGCCATACAATATGACTCTCCAAAAAAGAGAGAAATGCCGGAAGCAATTTCCCTTACCTGGGATCAATGAGTATTGTAATATCGACTTAAATTAAAATATACTGGACCATTATTTTACATCGAGGACTAAAATATAAGATTGTTAAAATAACAAACGTATTGACATGATCATGTTTGTAAAATGTGTTATTTTGTTGGAACTTTATTAAAATCATAATGAAATAAAAAATATCAACGGTTTTAATGTGTTCTGGTTATTAAAATGATTATTTTTTATTGTAATCTCACCTGTATGTGTTGGCGTGCTTTCTGTTGGTGGCATAGAACACTACGTACTGCTCTACCGACTTCAGGGTAACTGACAGATCGTGGCTCTGCCTGTGGGGTAGCGGCATACTACTTGGACTTCTTTACAGAATAGCAATAATTTTTTTTTTTGGTCTTTTTTGGTCTCTTTATAAGTACCCCCGCTCCTGCGAGGGTTTTTTTTATTTTTGGGCAGGTGGTAACTCTTTATGAGTACCCCCGCTCCTGCGAGGGTTATGTGGAGACTCCACCGTTAAGCGGTGTTTACCCAAACTAAACCCACCTTCCCCATCTGTTCAGACGTGTATGAAAAACTTACATACGGGCGAATGGACTTTATTTGGAATCACAGCAATTTTCAGCTGTAGCTGCTGGATTACCTCTTGGAATGGCTAAAACAATCAAATCAGAACAGGGCCGGAGCAAGTGAAATATCAGATGTTAATCAAATATAATAAACACAAACTTAAATTAAGAAGATTCAACACATTGCTGTGACAGGCTTTGGCTGGGCAGGTCATGCTGTTCCTACGGCGGATCATCCAGGATGGCGATGGGCCTGGGCCTCCAGACCTCTGCGACATCTTGCCGTGTACAGAGTTCCCTGATGTGCTCTAGGCTGGACTCGGCTGCTTTCTGAAACAGCCCATTGGCTTGTTCTGTTAAATGTCAACAAGTAGAGGCTCCCAACGTCCATTTACAGAGTTCCTGACGAACCACGGTTGTCGTGTGATTCGTCTCAGCGACTTCGTCTGGATTGCCTCTAGGCGTTTCTTGTTGGTCTTGCTGGCCAGAATCCACCATGCTTCTGAAGCATAAATGATACAAGAGCGCACAATTAGTAGGAACATGGTGACCTTCGTCCTGACCGGGATTGGGCTCCTCGCTGCAAGAAGTGGCCACATCAGCCCCAGGATTGCCGTTGCCTCAGCAACTTTCCTGTCAACATGCTGTTTGAAACACAGGCGTGAGTCCAGGGTGACACCTAAGTACTTCACGGACGTCTCCCACTCCGTCTAGCTGGATCTCGGGTGGAACTGCTCTCGGCATTTCTCGCCTGTAAAGAAGCCCAAGTAGTTTGGCCGTTACACCACAAACACATACAGGTGAGATTAAAATAATAAATAATCATTTTAATAACCAAAGCACATTAAAACCGTTGATATTTTTTATTTTATTATGATTTTAATAAAATTTCAACAAAATAACTCATTTTACAAACACTATCATGTTAATAAATTTGTTATTTTAACAATCATATAATTTAGTTCTCGATTTGAATTAACAATGTAGTTGTGTTAAATTGAAATAAGCTCGTCTCTCGTGTACGACTTTTTATTATTATAAAACTACGATTTTTGCAGAGCCTAAACTAGGTTCCCCCTATGGGTTCCATCTAGGCTCCATTATTGTACTACTCACTGAATTTCAGTATTTTCAATTCATTATTGTTTATTATAACAGTGCCTGGTGATAATTAGTATTATGTATAAATTAGCAATATTAAAACAAATGTTTACTTATGGACAACATTTAAGTGGTTAATTAAATCTGATCAATTACACTATCACATAAATAGCACTGAACAAATATTAATGACCCTGCTGGGGATGGAATCCGCGACCTCCGGTTCACGTAGCCTGTGACCAACCGATTTTGTTAGAAACGGAATGATGATTGTAAATCAAATGAGAAATTTAATTTTCACCTATCAACTGGTTTGATACTGTGGATTATATTCTGCTTTTAATACGCACGCGGATAACATAATAATTGATTATACTGGACGTTTAAAAGCCCATAACTTTTGAACCGTCAATTTTACAGACATGCGGGTGATGTCGTACTATTTAGTACTCTATGCACTATTAATTATCAATTTCTAATCAAAATGTTAGGAGCCATTTGTTTAAAATTTGGATTTATTTCAATTTGATAATGGTTGTTTGTCCAAGCGCATGCAGGTAGGCGGAAGGGTCAACTGCCCTGGTGTGGGTGGGGGCGACTCGCGGACCTACCAATTAGCAATGCTTTGTTGAGATGGTATTGTGAAAGTTTTTGTAAAACAGATTGCCATGATTGGGGTAAACGGAAGCTGTCTTCTTCGTTCAAATTATTAAAGAACATCGCGTCGCAATTCACAGTTGCCACTTCACAGCAAGGACGAAAAGTTTGACTATACTACCATGACGCGGTTGACGCTGAAGACATTGTTGACACCGGCCGTGAAAACCTACGTTTGAAGATATCCACTCTCAACTCAAATTTGGAAATTTTGTCGAAAGCGCTGCTTTTTCTACGTTCTGCTGTATAAGGGGAGAAAGTATAAAAGATACGGTGTAATTTTAGTAAGTGATTAGTTGATACGGTGTAAGTTGATTAATTTGAGTTAAGAGTGTATATATCCGTTTTGGGGTCCCCTGAATAAAAAAAATGTGCGTGTGTGTGTTAAAAAGTTGTCACAAAGAATTTACTATGCAGTTAAAGCCAAAAATATCGAATAACAAAAATATGGAATCACACAACTTGTTGAGTAAATAAGCCAATAATAGATACAGATTAATAAATACACAAATAAATCTTGAAATAAGCAACAACAATTAATATAGACTATTAACAACCAGTAAATATGTAGTAATAAATAAATGATACCAACTAAACTATAACCAGTGGATTTTACATTTAACCTACACATATTTGCTTATAACAAACTGTGTTACCTTCATTTTGAATTTTGGTTTTTTATCAAATAGCACCTCATTGCCATATCTAATTAATTCATTAAATATTTTTGGTGCCAGATAGCATAGCTGATGCCTGCTAGTTTCCTCGACAAGGTTTGGCACTACAAGAGTTGTCCAAAGAGCGGACCGAGTCACCCTACCTATCTCTCTTATCTCATAACTATTTAAACATTTGTGAACATACATCAACACACAATAAAACATGCAATTCTTTAACAGTAAATAAATTATTTTCTGAAAACACATAACTCAACCTATCCATTCTCCTAATCCTAAAAATTAACCTTAAGGCATGCCTCTGACACTTAATACAAATCGTAAGTTCCACCATCAGGCCCGGATTAGCAACTATTTACGCCCTAGATCAGAGTTCTACATTACGCCCCCTCCCGGCAGACGTCGGGGAGGCTGGCATTTTTAGCATATTAAATGGTGCGCCTTACCTTTCCGGCACAACTAAAAGAATGTGTGGGAGATTAGAAATATCTTGGTTATTATTTAAGTTATCAGTGATCTTGCACATTCATTCGCAAGAAAATAAATCGATCAGTCAGTTACAGCGAAATTCCAAAATGTGTGAGAAGAAAATACTTACAGAAAAGGTTATATTAAAAAATAAAACACACTACTTAATTAACACAAATAACACTGTATAATTAAGTAAGTACATTTATTAACTAAAAACGATATTTACTAACGAAATTACTGTTAAATCATTATTTAAAAACTTGCGGCGCGAGCGGCGTTAGGGACAACTGAAATACGCTAGGTCGGCGCTAGTGTCGCTTATTCGTTACGCATATGTGATTGACTCGTGCAAGCAACAATTCTGTTTTTTGTATATTTTTAAACCTTTTTAGATCTCCAAAATGACATATTTTGTATATTATTAATTTTATATTTTTGTGTTATTATCGGATCAAAAATATTGCTTTAAAAACCATTTCCTTTAGGTAACAAATTTGTTTTCTAATTATAAAATTTCACATAGGTTATGTGAAAAAGGTGTGTTATTCATCCACATTCCCAAAATTTCTGCTCAAAAAGATAAGCCGTATTCCCACACTCCTTGACGCTCCAGGAGGCATTTTACGCCGTCTTCTCCGAAAAAACGGGAGAACTGATTAAAATGAAACTTATTTCATACATTCCAGAGACGGTTTATAAATGCTTGAAATCGCCCGCCACCCTTTGAAAAGTAAATAACGAGCATTTAAAACCCCACTTTTACGCGATATTACTCGCATTTTGATTCAGTTTTCAATGAATAACCTACTGGTAATAATTTTAGCTGTCTTTGTAGTTTAAAGTTTTAATAGAAGTAAAAACAAACAGCTGTCAAATCAATATTAGTCAGTTTATATTGGTATATAATATAAAATATATTGGTATATTTTATATTGATTTTTTTAAATACTCGATATTTTTGCTCGCACCACCTTAAAACATCGTTTAAAATTTTCCTCTTCCTGGCTTTGGCCCAGGCGAACGATTGGATGGTGTTGGTGAAATCCAATGTTTTGGTTACATAATTTTAAATATTGAGGAGAGCGGGAGAGTTGAACTTTGGGCCATGTTTGACCTATGGTATTCCTTGATACTTTTTAATCAGGAAAATGACCTAAAAATACAATTAAATTGTGACACAAAAAATATACAGAAAACAAAGCAATAAAAAAGTAGGCTATTCGGTTTTATGAAGTGATTAAAGATTAATGAAAATTGTAGTATATTAAAAGTTAGAATCTTACTTTCCCATGAAAAAACTGCGATCCTAAGGAGCTGACAACACAGTAGACTTTGTTTAAAATTTGTTTACGTTATTTTAGTTTATATTAAAATCTAGAGCATTGAAATTGTAATACAAAGTAAACGGGTTGTTATTGTTTGACTTACCTCTCGGCTGATGCGTTTGTTCCTGGAGTACAATTTAACATTCGAAGCAAAATTTAGACATTTGGATAGATATCTTTTAATTTGTTTCCTATGATCCACTTGTACAAAGACAACGGCGTTTGATTTTTATTTTCCATTTTGTTTGTTGACATGTGCGATCACAGGTGGACAAGTTCATTAAAGTTCGCCGGCTCTAAATCATTTTAAAATACACCGAGAAGTTTGTTAACCTCAACTTCAATTTCTTCTGTCGTGAGATCTGAGAGTTTGATTATTGCAACAAACCTTGTAACAAATTCCTCATAGGCATGCATTTGACGCTTGTATAGTAAAATAAAAATATACAACTTTTTTCCATCCCTTGCCCTGCGCCCCCCGCAAGCTTGCGCCCTAGGCCATGGCCTAGGTTGGCCTTATGGGTAATCCGGGCCTGTCCACCATAGTGTATAAGGTGTCAATCTCATAGTCGTCTCAAACCAAGATGCATAAAGCCGTAACAAGCGTTTACTGCATATAAAATTTCTCATGTAATACAAGGAGTAATTAATCTTCCGCAATTTTTCACAAGGTTTTGAATATGCTCTTTCCATTTAAGGTGCTGGTCAACCACTACCGAGATACCTTACTGACTCAACAATTTCTATACCAGAACAATAACATTCATAAATACATTGATGTTTATGACAATATAAACTAATATTATTTATACATGATTTAGGCTTATCACAGTCAAAAAACATAACACATTTAGATTTTGCACTATTAATTAGAAGTTTGTTTTGGATGAACCAATGTGATATCTTTCTTAAATCCTTATTAATTTTTAGTATTGAGTGCCTCCCTATTGTATGCCGAACAGACAAGACCTGTGTCATCAGCATATGCATACATAGATGAGTTTAGGTCTAAATTTAACAAATCATTAATGAAAACCAAAAAATTCAGTGGACCGAGGATCCCTCCTTTATACTTTATTTTACTTTATACGTTTAACTGAAATGGCAACCTACCCAGGTAGGTATTTTAAGCCAAGTATGAATCAGAAATGAATATAGGATGATGTGGCGCGATCTTGTAGTCTTGTTAATGACTAAGGCTGACATGTTCCTTAGACAGGACTGATGATTAATAGCCCAACAGCCGATGGCAACTAATGGACCTAACTAATGGCAGCTAATTCCAATGGTGAAATATAAAATTAGAAATTTTTAAAAATTACATGTGAAAAACGCAAAACCCCATTTTGGGGTACAAAACCCCCCAAACTTCCCGTTCCCATTGACCGATATGTCTGGCTTACGAACTCGTCCGAGCATTTGTAGGAATACACGTCTCTACCAAATTTGGTCTCGATCGGACCGTTTGTACAAGATTTATCGTGTTCACACACACACACATATATATAAATTTTACCAACTATTGTTTTTGGACTCTGTGCACCTAAAGACGAAAAAATAACATGGTCCCGGGCTTAGTCTTACCATGAAACCTACGGTAATAGCTTCTTCCCTATGGGAAATTCGCACAAAACACTGGGTTACAACTGTAGCCTGCGCACCTACTGCAGGGTTAATGCCAATAAACAATTCTTAGTAAATTGTACAATTAATTATTCTCCATATTGCAGTTCAAACAAAAGCTGCTGCTATGAAAATCAAAGCCATCACCCCAGCCAAGGCTCCTGCCCCTGCTAAGGACAGTGACAGCGATTCCTCAGACTCCGATGAACCTCCAAAAGCTGTTGTCAAACCTACGCCCAAAGCCGCACCAGTGAAAAAACCATCTAGTTCTGAAGATGACTCGAGTAAGTAAGGGGTTTGGCTACTTATAGGTTTTTGGATGGTTATACTTTGTATTAGTTATTTTTCAAAAATATTAAGTATTATGAGTAATATAATAAGTAATAATAAAATAATTAGGTTTTATCTGAATATTGTCTTATTTACCCATTACCGACGGAATAACTTAGTTTTCTGCTGTACCAACTGGTTCATATTAAAAATGCATGATTTGTAACATTATAGTAAAACAAATATATTTAATTATTATCTCAACCTAAGTACACAAGCCTTATGTTTTCTGTTTCTAGAATAAAATTTCTTCAGAATACCTTAAGGCGATTAACATGGGATAATCGTTGAAAATCATACAGTTGTACATGTCGTTGAGCTTTAAACGAACCGTTTCGCACGAGGTTTGTTTAAAATGTTGTTAATTTTAACCAAAACATACAAAAAAATAACGCTGGCACGCCACTTTAGTGTGCACAGCACGCACCAAGTCTCCGCCATGTCTCTGCCATACGTCCGTTCTGTGTGAATTGGGCCTCTCATTTCCGACAGGAAAGTAAATACTGTATAAACATTTTACTCCATCCGAGCAAAGTTCGGTATCCCACCCTAGTACCGGGTTAACGGGATAAAGTCGTGAAGTAGCAAGGTTTTTTAGCTTTGAATGGTTTAGATAAGGTATTATTGAAGATAAGGATAGTCGCTGAGGATGTAGGTTTGCTTCGACGTATGTAAGTAACCACGTGGTCCTGTAAAACTAAATTAAATCGTTTGGCACTCATTCAACAAACACCGCGATACAACTTATTTAATCAATAAATCATGAAAACTCTTGAACATGTGTCGAATTGACTAAATTTGAAAAGAATCATACTTATACTCTAGAATGATCTTCAGCTGGAAAAATGAACAAACTGCATTAAACGGTGTATTGAAAACTTGGGTAATCAAATAACTCTTAAACACTTAAAATCCCTTTCAAAATGGTGCGAACTACACTGTTTTTATCCCAAAAACTATCTTTTGTCTGACCCGAATTCATAGGAAATATCTGAACATATAATAAAAACTTATTTATAGTTTGGACGTATAAAACCGACCGCCACAGAGCGGTCAGGTTTGTGACAGCCGTGCTTGTGGTGGAGCTGGCAGTGGCTCGGGTATTCATTATGTAGCTCTCCATTTCAGCTTTCATCAAAGATTCATTTGTGACGAACCGTAAATAGTACAATGTTTAAATAGTAATTATTTAAACCTATTTGCATTTATAATATACTATTAAAAATTATATGATAATTAGTACATAGTTTATCCTTTCACTTTATGCAAGACCTAATTTCTCAACTGAAAAGTAAAAAAATCCTTTAGGGGAAGCTAGTGATCTAGGAACTAATAAAAATTACATTATTATTATTAAGTCATTCTGAGATCAGTTCTTGTATACATTATACTACTTTTAGAACACACATCATGTGAAATGTAAATACTGTAATTTATGTTAGACCCGATTAATGGAATTTGTAGAACACTTGGTCTAGCCTGCAAAGCTAACTAGAATATTCTTGGTTTGAAATTCATTTTTGGTGATGGTGGATTGATGTTATGTTGATTTTTATTACGGACATTTTCCATAACGATTTTATGTAAAACATAGTTTCACCCAAAGTTTCAGAGTGAAACTTTGTTTTACATAAAATGGTGATGGAAAATGTCCGCAAAAAATTAAATAATAACTAGAATAGTTGTGATCCTCAAATGAATAATGATTGGTGGGTTTACAGAATACAAGTAGAATGAACCCTCCAAAGTTTTATATACGATGCTCGAATGCGGTTGTGAAGCCAAGAAAATTTTATTCATATTTCTTAAACAGTAAAGCTTTTCTTTTTAAGCTAAATTAAGACAAATGAAAGATTAAAATTTAAATTGAAGATACTTGCCTACCTACAGATATAATTTACCACAAAACCAATAAATAGCTTAATACTGTACTTAACAACTTGCTGGACGGCCTAGTGGTTATAGTACTCGCTTCCAAATCTGAAGGTCGCTTGATCGATCCTCAACAAAATGATAGCGAAACTTTGTGATAGATCGATACTGGGTCTTTGATTTTGAGCTATCTAAGCGGGTCTTCGTCAATAACAATGCCTCATACATAATACACGGTATCCCAAAAAACTGAATACTTTAAAATTCTTATATAGTGTATCCAGGTATACCTAGCCCGTTTTGAATATACTCATATGATAGCAGAGCTTATAAAGTTTTTTTTCACATTTGTGACAATCAGATGATTCATTTTTGTTGACTGAAGTTTAAAAATTCAAAACGTAAACTTGCCATTAATCAGGTGCTATGAGCGCACGAGAGAAAACGTAATGTATTGGTACATTCAAAATTAGCAAAGGTCTTTTAGAACACTCTATGGTCGACGTTCTCCATCAGGAAACAGACAGCATTCAAGCCTTGTATGAAAGTTCATGGTGACTGAAAGCTTAAAATACTTGACAACACCTTCCAAATTCCCTTTTTGATTGATTGGACGCGACGGCTCAATATGCTGGCCCCACAGTCCCCTAACATTACACCCTGTGATTTTTTTGTCTCTGGCTATGTCAAGGACCAAGTGTACAAGACAGAAGTTTCAAATATCCAAGAATTAAGACATAGAACAAGAGCAGCATTTGTGTTTTAACTGACTAAATGCGCCATAGGGCGAAGGCTGAATTCGACTGCCGTATTGACTATCTTTTACCAACCAAGTAGAAAATTATTAAACTATATGATTCTGAACAAAACTTAAAGTATTTTTGTTAGTTTAAGCGTAATTTATTTATTTTCTTATTGTTAATAAAAGTTTAATAAACAAACAAAATTGTTCAGTTTTTTTGGGACACCGTGTACAATATATTACATTCATCACACCCGCCCTTCAAATATTTCTCACTAAACATTTGTATTGTTTCACATTAAAATATCGAAGAGAGTGTAAAAGTGTCTTATAAATATTTATGTTGAAATAAAAATTTTAAAAACTGTTTTCAAACCCCAAGAAGATACCGAAGGACTGAACAAAAGGAACGCATTTGTTGTTTAAAAACCTGCGACCGAAGTTAGCATTCCATATTCAGCATTACGCAACACGCGGTCTGTTCACCTGTGCAGATTTATCTGACAGCTAGAAGGTGTCTCACTCTAGATGCAAGGAGGACACGGAGGAAGCTTGGCCTCGGTCTCGCACAATAAGACTGTCACAAATGATCCACACCAGAATACAATAGAGTGCTATGACGGAGATTACAAATGAGCTTTCTTATTTTGGACTCCACACAACAATTTAATCTTGATTAGAAGAAATAGGTAGTGATGAAAACAATCTACTGAACATATCACACTCAGTTCACTTTTAATCATTGATAACTAAAAGTTAATCGTATCACGTAGACGGATAGGATTAGGCTCAGCTTACTTGAGATGAAGTATTAAGATTACTTTGTGAAGTACCGAAATTAGTTTCAAATATGCGTTTTATTTCCACATTCACGCGCAGATGACGCAGTATACCCCGGGCTGTGGTCAAATAATGGTATGGAGTCAGATAAATCGAGGGGAGAGGGAAATTTATTCAAAGTGTTATTTTTATTGACATATCACAACAGGGATCATACCATTGTCTATCGTACTGCTGGTAGATTTTTAGAAAGACCTGTAATGGATTAAAATATTAATAAATTAATATTTGAACTACTTATTAGATTATGTTAAAACGTTTGAAGAATTAAATGTTAAGTTTACTGTGTTTGTAAAAACCGTGGAACGTTGAACGCGTTTACTTTAAAGAGTACCCAAAATAACTCTCAAACGATATACTAAAAAAACAATTGGTTTTTTGCACAGATCTTTGAATGGAGTTTATAGTACCAATAAAACCACTCATAAAAGTATGTTATAAACCGGGGGAGGGAAGTAGGGCATTTTACTCAAATTCTTTAAACTTGTAATATGTATTTATTATTCAAAACATATTATTTTAATACGCCATTCATTAACTCATGTATTTATTTTTCAAAGTTTCCATTTATAGGGAGAAAGTATAAGCCACGTCCTTAATACCGTTCCAGTATTCAATTATAGAAAGATAAACTTTTCCGAATCCTACGTTTGCCCTTCATGGAGTATCAACGGTAGGTTTTTATATTTCTACTGTACGCCCCACCGGTTGACTACTCTATAACATCGGAGAAATAAAGGAAAAAAGCTTTTATTTACTTCCCTGTGAGAAATACGTTAGATCATGGATATGCATAAAGGGAATGTTTTCTGTTCCCCTAAACAGCTGCCCTTCTAAACAAATGACGTCCCTAAACATGTGACGTCACTGTTTCATATTTGGTCTCACAAATTTCCAACATACCCCAGAGTTAAGATGTATACAAGTAAATAAATGAGATCTAAATACAGTAATAAATTTTAATATTTAGTGCTTTCCACTTCGCAGGTATGAGTAACACAAACGCGATCTTAACACCTGATTAGATTAGATTAGATTATTGAAATGGCAACCTACCCAGGTAGGTATTTTAAGCCAAGTATGAATGAGAAATGAGTGTAGGATGATTGTGGCGCGATCTTGTAGTCTTGTTACTGACTAAGGCTGACATGTTCCTTAGACAGGACTGTAAATTAATAGCCAAACAGCCGATGGCAACTAAGGGACCTATAGTTTTAACGTGAAATCCGAACCACGGACTCTGAATTGCGAATTGGTCTAATTATGAGGATGGTCTTTGTAGATTAACGCAGTATTCAATAGTGCTGGCGTTATTCCACACAAGAGAACACTACTTCCACCGACCATCACTCTCAACTATCCACAATACGTGACCTCCAAATAGCTGGATTACAGGACGTCGCCACCGTCCCAGTCCCTGTTCTTACTCAGAGTTCGTGGCAGAAAAACTTCAAATAATTTTTACTCACTCACTCCTAATTTTTAAATAAGTAAATCGAATAGGAGAAGTGTGCGGGAAAAACGATGAAGGTGCACTTTTTGTCCATTTGGAGTTAGCGATGCCATTAGACGGCCTTAATAAAGTAGTATCGTTTGGTCAAATCATATAGGGGGAAAATGCTGAGAACACGTCTAAATTCAATGGAGAAAAATGGTAGTTGGGGGAAGAACGATGAGCGTGGTCGACTTTGGCGTGAGTAACGCTGAGGGTGGCGCACTCCCTCCATTGAGCATGCGTTGTTTCAGGTTGTGACCGGTCGAGAACATTAACCCGAACATTCCCGTCTGTCTGGAATTTTTTAGTGAAGTGTGGATTCTCAACAACTATAGATGATACGTTCTACGTTCAGTTCGTACTAGTTCGCTTGGTGTTAGATACGTTAAGTTTTTGTAGTCTTTGTGCTTAAATTTTAAAAATGGGAGCTGAGTGCAGTGTTGTGCCTGAAAGGGGTAAACAGCCGAAAAAAGGAAGATTCACAGACCTCTTTCAGATATTTCAAAGAAGATGACAGCTTAGATAAATGAGACAGGTGAAGACTGTAGATCCTCCAAAAAATTAAATTTTTCTTGTCATTTCTGAAGTTGAGAGGAAAAAAGTAATTTCAGTTTTCAATGGTCTTGAGGACAGAAATAAAAAAATCTATATTTGCTTTATTGATTTAAATTGGTTAAGCATAGAAGTAAAATACAGGAAAACGATTAATCAAATCTACATTCGTATGTATATAGTTATAATGATAGGATTAAGATTTTAAAAATTTTTAATTACTGGGCTTAATTTGTAGCATATAAACTTTTATAGGGAGTAAAATATTTTATTATATTTTCAATTTTTTACAATCTAAATAACATACATACAAAGTTATTTTATAGAATTATTCTAAATATATGACAATAGGACTGGGTCATTGTCTCAGGAGCTGATTCCATTTTTACATACAGACAAAGCTAAAAACTTTTACTGGAACCTTACCCATGGTAATGTCTATGTAATGGTAATGTGGTAGATGATGACGACTAGTTCAGGATGATAAGATAAGGACGATTTGTTCCAAAAATAAAAAAAAACTTAAACATATTCGACATTGTATTCCTAATAAAATTTATGATTATTTTTAGGCTAGTTTTTTGACGCAATTTAGTTATTTCAGCCTCGATTTAATGACATAATTTATTTTTATTAACTGTATATAATAAATAGAATTGTATTTATATTTGTATACCATATTTATTTAGTATTACAAAATTAGATGTACCTGTTGCATTATATTTTAGGGAAAAAAGCTAAGCTCATTCATCGTTTTCCCCTAGAAAATTGATGCGTCAAAATAGAAAAATGCTTAAAGAATATCTAAAGAAATGATTAAAATATGGTTATACCCGTGATAGTAGCATGTAACATGTACTTTGATTTCTTATAAAGACATTAAATATATGCACTCTAGATGGGTTTCAATCGGGTTTCATCGTTTTTCCCGCACACTCCTCATAGTTAAAATTGCACGAAATAGGTTTATACCTTTGTTGTAGAGCGGTTGAAATATTTGAAGTAAAGTAGACATGTCAATAGGGATAGGTAGAGGAGCCAATACTTTACCGCCCGTCTGTGTTTGGTGAGAACAAAGCCACGTGTTTAAATTAGTGACGTATCAGTGTCTCTTTGAGCCGTGCTGGCCAGACAGCGGCTCCAACACGTATTGCAGCGACTCGGTTACTTTGACGCAACCTGACACTTATTGACTGCGAACCAGTTTAAATGCTCCTGCGAATTTAGCTGTTATTGCTATTTGAGATGACACAGTAAAATGTATTGTACTGATAAAATGTAATAAAATTGTACCTCTATTGGATTTTTTCTGTGTAACGGGTGTCCCAAACCACCTGTCCGTTCTATTTAAAATAAGACAACTGATTTTTAATGAAAAAAATCAAAAACTTAAAAAATCGTACATGCTTAAACCAATGGTGTTTTCATTTCAACTCTTAAATCACACAGGAAGCGGCCTATTCTGAGTGGAAATCAATAATATTTGTTAACTCAAATCCATAATGTTGACTGCCTATTCAGATTATATGCGAAAAATACATTACCTTTTAATAAACAGGTTTTCTATTATAAGTATTGTACCCAACTATTTTAAAATCGATTGAAAGTGAATATTTGTAGATTGTAATGTACGATTGTACTTACCCAGGCCTTTCCAGACATTGACTTAATATCGGTTAAGGTATCTAATAAATAGAAACAGCTGATTATTCTCAACATTTTTTAACTGAATATTTTATCTACAATATTTTTTAAATACAAAACAATAAGTAAATATTATAAAATAACAAAAGGAACATTAACGTGAATTTTCTTTTCTAGTGCCTGCCACTGCTGGCAGTAAAAACGTTAGTCTATTTATAGCAGAACAATTAATTTGATGTGAATATGCTTCACACGTCGGAAGTTCAAGCGGCAAGATGGAACGTCTTTTCAATCTATAAGTGAAATTAGTATTGTCTACAGCAAGATAATTTGAATGATTTCTAGTTTTTCAACGTACTTCGGCTATTTCTTCTTCAATAGTTGGGATTTGAAGATCTTTGTGTAGGATTTTGTTTGAAACAAACCAGGGGGCATTGACGATTTTTCTTAAAATTTTGGATTGGTATCTTTGCATAATATTAATATTCGATTTACATGCTGACCCCCACAGCTGTACACGATATGTCCGAATTGGTTTCAAAATATATTTATATATTAAAAAAAAAAAAAAAAAAATAAAAAAAATTGGAGGGGGGGGGGGGGGGGGTGGGGGGGTTGGGGGTGGGGGGGGGGGGGGGGGGGTTAAAAAATATAGGGGGGGGGGGGGGGGGTAAAAAAAAATAAAAAAAAAAGGTTGTTGTTCAAGTTTTGATTTACGTCCATGAAGCCAATTTAGTTTTATAGTTAAATTAGGCGATTAGGGTGGTCTCGGGTTTTGTACAAAGACAGAAAGACATACATCAGTCCGAAAACAACTTTTTTTGTTCAGGAGGCTCAACTCAAATTCAAAAATTTTGATGAGAATAATACTTTCTCCATATACTGTGCATAAGGGGCGAAAATAAAAAGTTGTTGTAAAATTATATAAAAATGAAAATTATACCCTACGACCAGTTTTTATGGTATTTTCCTTTATTTCATCAATACTTTATCAACGTAAATGCCAAGACAAAAGTTGGAGTTTTCTTCGTTTATTGAGAGAAATTTTAATTTTTTTAAAATCAAATTTTAGTCAAATTATATTGTAGTATGTTGAAAAATACATTTGTTGTAGTTAGCTGAAGATTATACTAAAATTAGGTTATTTCCTAAATTATTACATAGTTTATTCTAAAAAAATTCAGAAATACACAATATTGTTTTTCAAGATCTGAAATCACAATTATGATTTAACAACAGTTTTTATGTTTTTTTTAATTTTAAATTTTTTAGATACACAAATGCCTGAAAAAGTATGACATTTTAGTTGTAGGCCTACTGTTAGTATATACTTTTTGAAATGGTGACCTACACAGGTAGATAATATTTTAGGCCAAGTATGAATGAGAAATGAGATGAATAAGATGATTGTAGCACGATCTTGTGGTCTTATTACTGACTAAGGCTCACATGTTCCTTAGACAGGACTGTTAATTTAGCCAAAAATTCAATGTAATTTAAAAAATGCTACAGTTTGATGTGGTATCTAAACTAAAATTTCGGTTCCACACTGAATTATCGGTATGTCACACCCGTGAAGGAGAGGAGGCGTTTTCCTGCTTATCTTCTCTCGTTATCACGGTATGTTACGCCTGTGAAGGAGAGGCGTTTTCCTGCGTATCCTCACTCGTTATCGGTACGTCGTGACCGTGAAGGAGTGACGTTTTCCTACGTATGCTCACTCGTTATCGGTATGTCACGGCCATGAAGGAGAGGCATTTTCCTGCGTATCCTCACTCGTTATCGGTACGTCATGTCCGTGAAGGAGAGGTATTTTCCTGCGTATCCTCACTCGTTATCGGTACGTCGTGTCCGTGAAGGAGAGGCATTTTCCTGCGTATCCTCACTCGTTATCGGTACGTCACGGCCATGAAGGAGAGGCATTTTCCTGAATATCCTCACTCGTTATCGGTATGTCACGGCCATGAAGGAGAGGCATTTTCCTGCGAATCCTCACTCGTTATTGGTACGTCATGTCCATGAAGGAGAGGTGTTTTCCTGCGTATCCTCACTCGTTATCGGTACGTCATGTCCGTGAAGGAGAGGTATTTTCCTGCATATCCTCACTCGGTACGTCGTGTCCGTGAAGGAGAGGTGTTTTCCTGCGTATCCTCACTCGTTATCGGTATGTCACGGCCATGAAGGAGAGGCATTTTCCTGCGTATCCTCACTCGTTATCGGTACGTCGTGTTCGTGAAGGAGAGGTGTTTTTCTGCTTATCCTCACTCGTTATCGGTATGTCACGGCCATGAAGGAGAGGCATTTTCCTGCGTATCCTCACTCGTTATCGGTATGTCACGGCCATGAAGGAGAGGCATTTTCCTGCGTATCCTCACTCGTTATCGGTACGTCATGTCCGTGAAGGAGAGGTGTTTTCCTGCGTATCCTCACTCGTTATCGGTACGTCATGTCCATGAAGGAGAGGTGTTTTCCTGCGTATCCTCACTCGTTATCGGTACGTCATGTCCGTGAAGGAGAGGCGTTTTCCTGTTCACCCACGAGGAGTGTTGGCAACTCTAGTCTCAAGGGGCTGAACTGTAAACAAACTTGACTAGCTTAAGTGCTCTCGGGCTCTGCTTATTGCTGCTGCAGGGGGCCAGCTCTTGATTATAGTCTGCATATATCTTTAACTAATCCAATGATGTGTGTTACAACATAATTTCATTTTTAAGAAGTACTGGTTTAGAACCGCATACCGTTATTGTCAGCTTATCCATGTATAGGCACTGAGAAAGTTTATGAATCCCAGTAAAGTTGTGTATCGGGAAATAACACATTACAAGAGAGTTATTATGTGTTACAAGATAGTTACTAACATGTAAATAAATTATAATAGTATACAAATGAGTCCATCTTAATTTGTGAAGAGGTCACGCTGATTTTTAATTACAGTTCAAGACTAATTTAGTGTGGGAATAGTTAATCTATTATTTGTTTAGTGTTTTGTTATTTCTATCATTGACATGGATATGTTTAAGCTCTGGGGGAGGGGGTGTCAGCAGTTTGCGAAACCCCAAAAAAGGGTAACAGAAGTGACATCATTCATTAAGTGACCGAATATTTTTTGTTTATGATAGTCTTATGTTTAATATTTTGTAAGCAAATCCCTGAAATTAGACATGTCCACGATCTAAGATATGGTGATTTTCTCTGTTGAGATAATCTAACTGTAAATAGATAAACACTAATTTTCACTTTTATGGCGGATAAATTCCAAATAAATTATTTAATAGTCGTAACTAACATTTTAAGTAAGTTATTGTACATTTACTACCACATAAAATCATACTTAAGAATGAAACGCAGGGAGTACAATTCAATCACAACAATACAGGGCGGAACGTCCTCGTCTCGATAGTTAATGAATTGTGAACTGTTTATGATGGTACAATGGCTGCCGGCCGTGAGCGAGATATGACACCCACGGTAGTCGGTAGATGTCGCTAGTGTCGCCTGCGTGGGTGATCTGTGGAGGAGTAATTGGTTGTGCGATACCGACACTGACTACTTCACACTATCTACTATCTACTACACACAACTGTATCACAAGCTATGACAATACTTGGTTGATCACAGCGTGATTACTGTTTACATTTGCAACTATTCTAAGCAAGTGATTGATTTCATAAATGTAATTCAAATTAAATATGTTTTTGTTCGTTAAAAATGTGTTAATTCCTACGGATAATGAACAACATAATACAAGTATAATAAAATATGAACAAGTATCATAAAATAGTTTGACAAAGGGTTTTTGCGAGATTATGCATACTAAGTTTGCAGAAAATTGTTATATAATATGTGAAGTGGAACTAGGAAAGTTCATGCACCTTAACTAAGGGTTTTCATGAAAACGTTCAGCAAGATATTAATATTTTCATAGCTTTTTAGTTATAAAAATAATTAGTTTGGTTCCGTATTAGAAATTTTTTTACGGTATTTTAATTGTATATTTAGGTTTCATTTTCATCCCAGGACATCCTTCGCAATTACATCAACCTAAGGAGATTATGAGCGTAAAATGAGAAAGATGAACTGCGTAGCTCCGTTGCTTACACGGATCAGCTGATTCATTTGTCAGCATCATTAATTAGTCACTCGTTGACCTAATAGTAGCAACGTCATCAGTCACGGAGGCCTTCGCAAGGCGTATTCGGTTTCCATGATCGTATATCTGTGCTGCACGACGAAAAATGTCACGAGATGACTAAAAAAATTGTATTTACTTCCCTGTGGGATATAGGTGAGATCATAGATATGTCTAAAGGGAATATTTTTAGTTCATCCAAACACAGCATTTTTGGTTCATATTACCAAAAATTCAGTAGCTTCCTTAGTTTCCTTCAGTAAAAGGTAAAAAAAGGTAAAAGGTCCTTCAGTAAAAATTCAGTAGTAGTCCGGTAGTTTCCTTGGAAACAGTGTATAAACACTTCTACTGCACTTTTTGCGTTCCACAATCTGCTAAAAACCCCCAGAGCTTAGGCATGTCCATGTCAAAAGATACAAATCCTTACTTATATAATAAATGTGAAAGTAGGGATGTTTAATACTTTTTATACGCAGAAACTACTGGGTCGATCATAATAAAATTTTGTTGACATATTCTTGAAGGTATTATAATGAAATTAATGTACATTCTATTAAGGAAACCAACATCAAAACAGTTTTGAGCTTTACACAGTTTACAAAGTAGGTTCTAAAAATATTCTGGGAAAATACTAGCTCACTAAACAAAATGGCGGCATATTGAAAAACTATACTCTAAAACATTAAAAAAGACGTTTTTGGTTTTGCAAAATATTTTTATTGTTACATTCTATGGCAATATGACTTTCGAATAAAAAAAACCTAGAAATTAGCCTAATAAAAACCTTAGTTAGTCCAAAATTATTCAAACAGTAACCCATCCACATCGATTTTAGTTTATCGACATTATCACCAGTTTCTAACAAAACATTTTTCCACTTTGTTATTGTTAGATTACTAGGTGGTTTAATTCCTGGGTAGGCTACCTGAGATTGTCTAATTGCTTCAATGGCGTTGCCAAAAGCAATAGTCCACGCACAACAAAGCTTTTTTCAGTGTAAAAAGCCATTTCTCGACTCCACTTTCAGTAAAACAGTAGCGAAAGAAGTTAGGTTATGTTTTAAAGGCTCAAGAGAAATTTTATAATCAAACAGCTGTTCTTCAAAAATAAGCGTTAGAACCGCAATGTAGTAAAAAAATTAGATAACACATTAGATTAGTTTTTATATGATGCAAATTGGTAAAATTTTCAATATGCGGCCATTTTTTCTACAAAAGTATATTTTTAGAACCTATTTTGTAAACTGTGTGAAATTTAAAAAGGTTCGGTGCATGTTATATCAAATTAAACTTTTAAACCTCCTCGTGGGACACTGTGTATAAGTGATTTAATAGAAAGAAATAACCATTAGTTGTGAAATCAAAATCAATATTGGCTTGTTTACATTGGTAATTAATTTTAAATCATATACTATATCAAATATTATTTTAAACATATTTTTATAATGATACACATTTTATCATCAAATTTAAATTACCTAATTGTACATTAATGATATGTAATTGAGTTCAAAATTCTTTATATTTATTTGTTCAATATCTTGACGGGCCTACTGCTACCTAAATATAAGGATTGTTTCGCTTTTATTACTAGCAACATAAAAAGTTGTTCAATTGTATGATTAAAAACTCTATTGGCTCGTTGCTACTTTTGAAACTGTTTTTTGTTTGTTCCGCAAAACAAAAAGGAATAGGTGGAAGAAACGTGCAGTTAGGCGAAAAGGTCTCAAACGGGACTCAATCTAACTTAACCGCGGGGGGCAACGTAAAATATACAATCTTTCTAGAAAACCTCGTCTACTTTACGAGAAAATCGAAAAAAAGGTTCAGCTTGCTGATAGAATTTGTTATTACTTGAGCTGGTTTAGAGGAAGCCAATCTTAGAAACCAGCAACTTTAATAAACAAGATTTGTGTATGGAGTTCACGTTATTGCAAATCCCCCCAAGAATCAAGATAATTCCCTTTGATCCTGTCTTGCAACTGAAGTAAGTCACTACCTGATACAGAAGAAATATTCATTTTTAGATTAATGGTATTCATATCGTCAAGAAGAACGCATCCCGAAGAATTTAACAGAACGTTTCCATGCATTTTGTTAAAATGTGTAATAATGCAAGGTGATGATATCATCGTGTACTTTTTATTAGTTATTAACTTATTTTCATTTGTTTCTCATACCATTATGTTTTAGTATAGTTAGTATTCATACGTTAAACCGTTATGTACTTATAATTTGTATGCTTTAAATCTGACAACATATGATGATAATAAATGGTTTTTAGTATGCATTTTTATCCTTGTTGAATTAAAATAATTTATTTATACAGCAATTGTACACGACCCCCTAATTACGAATTTGCCAGTTCTAGGATTAAAATCAAATTATTTGCCGTATATGAATATTATTTTATTAAAATTGAAAAACTATTTGCCTATCCCCCATAGTATTAACATGGTAAAGAGTATGCAGGTTAGCTGCTGTGAGGAACACTAAAAGTAGGCATTAAAACCATAAAAAAATTTTATTATTACCATTTATACCAAGTTTCATCAACATCTGTCCATAAATAAAGGAGTTTACCTATTCCCTAACATATATATTGCGTCTTTTGTTTCTCCAAATCTAATGGAGTCGTTAAAGTTAGTGGTTGCAAAAACTTATTAATTAGCTTAGAAAAACATGTGAAATCAGCATTGTTATTACAGTCTTAAAATTTTTTGGAATAGATATTTCACAACGATTTTTGGCAAAGGAGTGATAATGAAGTTTCGTCTCAAAACAAAAATATTAAGGCTCAAACCTCATGTAAACCCACTTTGTATTTTACAATTACTGTAATAGGTTCATTAGTAATAAGGCAAGACACAGATTTAATTTAAATTAATTCTCAAAGTTTCTATGGTAATGGTACAAGCAATAAAAACCAAAATCCTAGGAAACGGTCTTTTTCACAAGTCTTTCTACTGCCTTTGACAAAAGTTTGACTTTCACTTTTTTCACCGTTTTTGTTATTTCACTGTTTAAAAAGTTAAATCAGTCCATGGATCACTTTAGCAGCATTGTGTAAGTACATTTCATCTGGCACTATAATTTAGCAAATTAAAAAAAGTAGTTTAGTTTGTTTCGTTAGCACCATTGGCTGTACATGTGTTGTATGCTGTTGGAAGTGTACTATTCCATTAACCCTGGAACTGCCCATCGCCATCAGTCACATTATGGCCGAAGTGCAGCGTTTGAGAATAATATGCCAGCCATAAAATGACTGATCCAGTATTTTTAATATTTATGAGCGCAACGGACATTTTTTCGTATCACCGTAATGCCAATGAGGTTGGCTGCCATCTCATATAAAATTGATTCCATTATATTGTGTTGGCACTGTTGACAGCTTGCTAAATGTAAAATAGTGCCACTGCAACTGTTTCGTTGTTTTTAAACGTTGTGAATAGTGCGCACATATATAGTTATTTTTGTGAATTATTGCATTATTTCAGTAAACTAAATTTTCCTTCCAAACGTGATTAAAATTTGTGAATTTAGAAATTTTACGGGCAGTTCCAGTTTTAACGTGCTATGTTAATGTTACAGAAACTCAAGGTGGTGCCAGGGAGTGGCAGGAGCCGCAGTGGTGAGAGGAGTCCTCAGTCTTATCTTTAGAAGTCGTCCTCCAGGGGGATCCTAGACACCGCCATTAGATATACTCAAAACATGGTCCAAACCATGAAGCGCAAGATAGGACATGCTCACTTTTACAAGAGGAGGATGTCGGCCACGTAGATTACGCCGCATTCCCTGTTCGAGATTAAAAGTAAGTAAACTGACCTCTTACAGTAAAACAAATAATACAATTCAGAAAAATTCGTTAATACTGTTACTTTAAAATATAATTTAAATAAAAATTTAAATACAATGAATCTAAATTTATCTCAAATCTCAATTTAAAAATCTTTCTCCTAGTTACATAATTTATTTAACATTGTTGAATGATGAAAACGAATGGAGAATCACGAATTTTTTGTTTTAAGCCACGTTACAACCATACGATAATAATATAGGCTGTATGGTGATAGTGTATTTACATCGTGATACTCTAACATGTTTTATCGTTTCAGAATCCACCACAACACTCCAAAAAAAGGGGTTAACTCCCCTCCTCCTACGAAGATCTTGGGGGAGGGAGCACCACACGTCAAGGTGCCTTGAAATGCCTTCATGAAAACCTTTCCCTACCAAGACCATGAAGAAGAGAGGTGCAAATTCTCCGACAAGCACTCAAAGAAAAACCTACCCCTACTAACACCTTAGGAGAGCGAGTGAACCACCACTAATTGTTGTGAAGAAAACGTTCCCCTACGAAGATCTTGGGGGAGTGAACCACCACTATATGTGTGAAGAATACCTCCCCCTACTTTATAAGAAGCCTAAGATTTAGACACATAATGTACTTTACTTTGACTTTTGAACATATAAGTGGGTCTTAATACTTGTGTGGACAAGGAAATAAAATAAAAAATCAACAGTCTCATAATCCGCCAGAGCTTTGCAATGGTACACGATTGATAGTCAAGAAAATCATGAAATATGTGATTGAAGCGGTAATTTTAAATGGAAATTTCAAGGGCGATGATTTACTTTTCCAAGAATACCCATGATATCAAATAATTTGCCTTATGAATTTAAAGTGTTGAAGTTTCCCGTTCGACTTGCATTTGCAATGATCATAAACAAATCGCAAAGACAATCGCTACAAGTTTGTGGACTAGATCCTGAGAAACCACGTTTCGCACAAGGCACCCGTGTGGGAAAACCATCCGACTTATTTGTGTACGCCCCACATGGACAAACAAAAACATTGTGTACAAAAAAGCCTTAGAATAATAAAGTGCAAGGCGATACAATAAATGATCACATTGCAAGAAAGTATTTTATTAAAAATTAAAAAAATATTTGTAACTTTTGTTACAATCTACATCTATTAATGTCTTAACATATTATACACATGAATGCATAAATATATGTGAGTGAGTGTGTGTTTACCACGTTATAAAATGATAAAAAAGAATTACCCAGTTTAAGGTATGGTCTCTGTCACAAATTTGTATATGTTTAATACATTAAATCCACATGATTACACTTATTTCTTATAAATGACTAGGCTTAAAATACCTGGAATTTAAAATAGGTGATGATAATATTATCTTATATATTTGCCAAAGATCCTAAATTTAATCATAATTTGCTACGTATATCACAGCAACAACGCATGAGGGGTTGGCTAGTAATTTATAATTTTAATGACTATTCTTTTTATTCTCTTGACATCTCAAAACCAAAAAGTAACATGGTCCCGGGATTAGGTCTTGACATGAGACCTAACTACAATTATCTTCTTCCTAAATTCGCTAAATATAATTTATTGCTATTGAACTCTCTTATACGCACGTGGAAGTAAACTTTATCACTCAATATAAAGACACTTGGACACAGCTCCAGTCAGCAGAATTGTGATTGGTCAGTTTACTGGCGAACCTCTTGACCAATCTCAACCAATCATCTTCCCGCACTCCCGAACACCTCAGCACAATAATCCCTCCAGTTACACATGACAGTAAAACGTTTCGTCCATGAAAGGAAATGTATAAATAATGTATTAGGCCGTGGTTTATTTCTCTACAATGCATTATCTGTGATACTTATGCTGTGATCTTTAGGAAATGAACTCGAGAAATACTTTTGTTATTATTTTTGGAATAAGAAAATGTACCATTTACAGCTTAAAATTTCTTCAATGCATAATTACTGTAAATATGTTAGCCTAAATATTGACGTAGTCAAACGAATTTTTAAAAATTGTATATTTTTAGCTCCCCGAATCGAAATAGTTGCAATAATAATAGAATCGTTGATGCTCAGCTTGTAGTTCCCCACTCAAGCTGAAGGTGGCGCTGGAAGCGGGCGCGTTTGCAGCCATGTTCCTCACTTCATTACTCTCGTGGGAACATTAAACGAGTGACGCACGACTAATATAAACCGTCTTCGCGATGTATTGTTCACACCTGATTACGGACTGCAAAGGCGTGCTGTGGGAGGCTGCGGGCGGGCGGGTAGGAGGAATTGTAACCTATCCGGGTTGTAAACGCTACTATTAACTTTTTATTGGAAAAAAACATTTAATTCAGTTTGATTTTCTGTATCTTATCTGAATAAAAAAAAGGAACATATATTATTAAAAATTAAAATAGGAAGGTGGATTTATTTATTAGGTCGGTTTCCGAAAACTTCAATTAGTTTTTAAATTTAAATTTTCCTAATTGGTTCCGCTCATTACTATTTTTGCTTGATAGTCCTACCCAGAAAAAATATTAAAGAGCCAGCCTCTATTAAAAAAGGAATATCACCGAAAGATATTAAAACCAATTATACTAACGTTTATAAATATAGTTTGCGGAACTATGATTGGACAATGAAACTGTATCATAAATAAATAAGGTATAGAATAACAAACGGTATCAGTGGACGGACACATACTTTTACCCTTGATTGAATTTAAAAACTACAACCTTAAACAAAACTATCAAATAATAATAATCATAAAATTTCTTAATCTAAAGGCAAAAGAAAATAAGTTAAACAAATTGTTAGAAATATTTTGAGCCAGCTATCCTGATGGCAATACCTAACTGTTTAAGTGGCTTCGGTTGCGTGATGTGACCTTACACTTCATACCAAGTTTCATGGTAAATGGAAGAGAAGAAAATAAGAAATTGATTTTTTTAAATCAGAACAAATTTTAACAACTTAAGAATAACATTGGGCGCTCTCAGACATCGTAATGCGCTTACTATGTACATTAAATTAAACATTTCTCTGGATACATTAGTCTCTGACGTATTTTGCTTCTAGTCTGGATTTAATGTTACTTTTTTTATAGTAAAAAGGTTGTTTATTGTCTGGATTTAGTTAGTTTTTTATATGATAAAATAAACCAAGTTCTTTATCAGTCTAAACTCCTATGATGACTACAGTGACAATCAAACAAGATAAACTGTTTATATGCCGTCAGGTAATCCCTGAAACAATAATGTCGGACAATGGACTCAGTTTTATGTTCCTAAGAATTTGGAATCCACCATGTGACAACCACTATCAACCCTGTTCTATTGGACAAGTTGAAAAACACATTGGTACCATGAAACAACACTCAGACAACTTTGCCAAGAACAATTAAAGGGTTAGAAGCTGACTTATTTAAGTACAGAATAACACCACACATAATTTCTGGAATGCCACCTTCTGAGATGTTTTTAGAACGTCAACTAAGATTTATCTTAGATTTAGCTCATCCCAAAATTTTAACAACCGTTGAAAAGAAGGAAGGGCAAACAAAGTACAAAAACCATTACTAGACTTAAAGATTTTACATGAGATGAACTTGCGTTTTGGGCGGAAACCAGGAGTAACATTATTGTGTGGAAGCCTGGTGTAATCTTGTAAAGACTACGGCGGAACGAGTTGAAAGTTGAAGGTCATAATGAAAGAGTCTTTAAAAGCACGCCGACCATTCAAATATAGAAAATACTGTATCTCTAAAATAAGGAACACCGTAGTTTAGTCTCAAAAGACAGATGAAGTATCTTGCTTCTAGTCTGGATTAAATGTCAAATGTTTTATAATAACAAAGCTGTTTATTGTTTGATAGTAAGTTCTCGCTATGATAAAATAAACCAAGTTCCTTATCAGGTAAACTTTTTAATAAGTGATGTATTTTTGCATATACGTTACACCCGTGTACCAAATTTCATACGGCGTGGTTTCTGGGTTTGTACACAGAACAGAAAGACAGACAAACGTCAGCCCGAAAACAACTTTTTTGCACTCAGGGGGCCCCCAAAACTGATTATCCACTCTCAACTCAAATTCGATAATTTTGACTAAAACAATACTTCATCCATAGTATTATGGAGAAAGAACGTAATCATTATTCCAGCGATGCGTGGTGCAAGGAATTGGACAGGGAAAAAATCACACTAAGCCGGTGTTTTGTTTTGAAGAAATATTCAGAATGGCCCACAATTTAATTAAATTTTCTGAAATAATAACCAATTGTTATAATGTTCCGTCAAAAGTAACAGAATCCAAAATACCATCATTTTAACAATGAATGTCCTCTGAATCACTTTGTTCTAAAACAGGATTATTCAAAATATTGTTTTTGCACGGATGATGTAATCCGATCCTTAATTTTTTAAATATAACTATTTATATGCTTAATATAGGTGTTCTTTTTATTTATAATTTATTGCGTTAAACTCACGAGCACTTAAATTGGGACAAGTGTTTGAAAATGGTTATTGTTTTTACCTCATCCTCAATTATGAATGTGTTTAACAAATGAATATATTACTTTTCGCATTACGTAACCTCTCAAAATTCTGTTACAAAGAAGTACTTTTAATGGCCTATTTTGGCCTAATTTACCCTCGCATTTCCTATGGAATAAAACTTTAGGGTAGTTGTGCAAAATTAAGACAGGAAAGAGTTTTTAGACTGCAAAATAAGCAGCCAGAATATTTCAAAATTACAAGCCAGAGAATCTAGTAGGAACGCCTTCAGGGGCTTGGTTTCCTTACAGGACCCAGTCTCTATATTATGGAGGTAACCACCTACTGTAAATATAGATTCCCCCTCGTCCAAGGCAACCAAATTCATCAGTATGAAACGAGGGGAAGGGATAATTATCGACCCCAGCAACACAGAACTGTGGCTTTTGAGCAATTGCCATCCCAGCTAGGGATCAAATTCCTTAATAAGCTTCCTGAAGGCATAAAGCAGTCTGGCAACTAAATTAAATTCAAAGCTCGTTTGAAACGCCTCTTGGTGTTTAAAGTTGTGTACTCTGTTGATGAATTCACCATGAACCACTGGGAAACTAAATTTTAGGGATTTCCGCGAATTAAATTCCAGCACTGGTGTCAAACCTTGTTTTGTTTTAAGAGTCTGCATCAGTGGTAGGCATCTTGAATTTTAGTCCCGTAAGGGCAATGTTAAATTCTGGTGGAACTTACCTTCACTTTGGCGTGTGTAGTGGCGTTAATTATCAAAGTATAAATGTAAAACTTTGGAAGTACATTGATGAGATGTGGCTCAAGGGCATGACCTTTTCAATATGTTCTATATGTTCAAAAATTTAACTTGATATAAAAACAAAAATCCAGGAATATTTTACAAAATAAATCATTATTATTTTTTTATTGAGAGCGAAAATAAGAAGTTCTGTAAGGTGGTGCCCTGGAGGACTGTAATACCTTTAATTTGACACCTCTTCCGTTAATTTATGACAATAGGTCAAGGAGATATAGGTGCCAGAATTTAACATTGCTCTTACGGGACTAAAAACCAAGATGGCTACCACTGATGCAGACTCTTAAATTCAACAAATTTATTTCTAACGTTAATGAAATATTTTACTACAACTTTTGTAATGCAATTTATATTGTCAACTGCAATAAAGATTATTATTATAACTTTTATAGTTGAAATGTTAACGAATGTGTGTCTGGATGTGATTAGACAGTTCGATGACCTGTGACCAGGATGTGCCTCTGGTGCCAATCACTGCACAGCCTTGGCCCTGGACCGGGCGCTTCCAAGGTGTTGTCTTGCGCATGATTATTACCGATCAATTACATTCGGCGTTATTGGTTTGACCTTAATTTAATTCTGGACTGTTTGATCCTTGGTAATTACACGAGTATTGGTGTCTGACATAAGTGTCAATTTCAATTGGAATATATTCTCATAAACTTTTCCACCGATCAAATTTATAAAGGGATCTATTCTGTTAAACGCGTACCACTTTCAAAGGCACAATTATGTTTCCCTTTGTAATAAGACAATATAATAGTGAGCTGTTGATAAAAAATATTTTTGATTTAGATATGTTTATTTTGTTAAATCTAGCGAATTTCCTCAGAATTTTCATATAAGTAAAAGATAACTTCATTTGAAGAAGTTCTCCAAAAGTCGGTAATATTGCACAGTATTTCCTGGAACTGGTCGTTTCCTTAGACCTTAGATTCAATAATTTAAATAAAATAATTTTAAGTACTCATTTTATTAAAATAATACATGTAAGGCAGAAAAGACATAAACTAATAGTCATTTATTGAGTAGCACTAAGGCCGTGTTATTATTGGGTTGTATGATCCAGTATTACAAGGCGAGATACAAACGTATCGTGGCAAAATAAAAAGCTGAAATCTTTTTAAATTTAGAAATTAAGAAAACCTATTTTTAACGCTTGCTACTCAAGATTTACATGTCAAGTGTGAGTCATTTACATTTTCTTTCCATACTTTATTAAAATATTTTCGTTTTAATCAAGTATAAAAACGTAGTAGGAAACTAGAATACAATGGTTAAATACAATACAAATAATTAACTACTTTCCAAAATTATTATAATTTATACAAATACTCGCTTGAATGGAATTTATTGTTATCGTTGTCAAATTAAAAGTACGTGAGTATTCGATTTTGCAAATGTCAAATGAAGAAAGGAATATTTTTAATCTTAATTTCCTCTTGTTAACTAAAGTTTTGATGATCCGACCAATTACCCAATCCATTGTTTAATAACTCAAAGAAAAAAAAACAGAAAAATTGACTGGATCTAATTGAACCTTTAAAACGTTATATTAAGAATTTGACTTAAAAATTGCAAACACCTGAGTTTTGCAAGGTCAGGATAATTTACAAGGTTTTGGACAACACCGATGGCGCGCGCCGCACCAGAGGCTCATTACGCATTCCGCGAGTGCTTAACACTTAACCTCTGCAATTACCGCGGCCGGTCCCGTGGCGTTCTAATTGAGGGCGAAACCGAAACTAAATCGACTAGTTAATCGGCGCTGCCCGCGGGCTACAGTGGCCAGGGTCAGGGGTCAGGGTGTGGCGGAGTCCCAAGGTGAGGCAGGACCGGAGTCGCCAGCCAGTGGCACCATCACACCGGTGTCTTGCGTTTGACATTCCTCCTGTTTATTGTGTAGGGAATTGTTGAATTACAGATATATGATATGATATTGATGTATTTGCTCAAGCTTGTTGCAAATGAAAAATTTAAGAGGCGGCAGGAGTCAGTCCAGGCGCTCACATGCTTGTCATGACATGGTTTTAATTATCTTTTAATTACTCGTAGAAGAAATTTATTAAAAACAAAATATCAAATACAAAGTATTTTATAGGTCCTTATCAACATGTGTATGTATCACATGTAGGGTGTATCAATATGTGTTAAAATACCAAAACTAAGGTTTAGAAATATTTTATTTTTTTGAAATTAAAAAATTAAAATCCCAAAAGGATTTCACAAAATTAATAATTCTGTTGTATTATTTTTGTTTACCAATAAAATGTATTGAATAACTTTTTGTATTTGATTTGCTCTTAGCCATAATAATTTTTTTAAAGTACGAGAATAGTGCACGCACTTAAAAAAAATTATTATGGCTAAGAGCAAATCAAATACAAAAAGTTATTCAATACATTTTATTTATGAATATGTGAAGTTTATTTTGGTCCAAAGTTTGAAATTTTCCACTGATAAAGAAAAATAATACAACAGAATAAATTTTGTTAAATCCTTATGGGATTTTAATTTTCTTATTAAAAAAATTAAAATATTTCTAAACCTTAGTTTTGGTAGTTTAACACATCTATATGTTGATAAGGACCTATTAAATACTTTGTATTTGCTATTTTTTTAAATAAATTTCCTTTACGAACAAATTAAAGATAATTAAACCCATCCCGTGTCGAGTGTATGAGCGTCTTGACTGACTCCTGCCGCCTCTAAAGTAAATAAATTGTTATTTAATTTGTTAAATAATATTTAAAATCGGTTACCACTTCCTTCCTAAAATGATTATTTTCAAAGTTTTATTAGGATTGAAAGGGTCAGGTCATGAACCGACTAAGTGACGTTTGTAAAAATTTAGTTGAGACCGCCATTTTGTTATAGTTCTGAAGTTAGATGTGTAGAAGAGCCCAACAACCAAATATTTAGCTGGTTTAAAATGAGATAAAAAAATCTGTCTCACGTCATTAAATGTTTAAGTACAGTGTACATGGGCAATGTACACTGCCTTCTATCAAGTTGGCATTAGTGTTATCCGGAAGCCAAAAACTGATTCTATTGCCGTTTTTCTATTTCCTTCACTCTCATATTTAGTTATTTAAACACTTTATAGCACTTTTCATTATTCAAATTCAGTGAAACTTCAGATTAGGAAATTAACAACGATCCTTTAAATAAAAAAATAAAGATAAATGCAGAAACAAACTACCGGTTAAAATACTACTGGAGGTTCGACAGGGGTCGATTCCAAAAATAACTATATGTGTAAGTTATTCGTCAATATATATTTTCAATTTATGAAAACTTTGCAGACGTCTGACCTACTAAATAGCTTTACTTAACCTAGCTTTGGTTTTAAGAATTTTATGTTACCCGCTTTGTCCTAGCCTAGACTCAACCATTAGTAACTTCAGACTTCTCTTTAATGCTCATTCTATTAAATGCAGATCGATACAAATAAATCTGTATAAAGGTTAAGTTCTCGTATGAAATATTCAAGTAACCTACTTATTCAAGTCCCACTTTGTAACTTTATGCTCATGACTGTTTTGTTACTACAGTTTTAGAATTTGAAAAAGTGATAATTGTTATATGGCCTTGGTCTGGTTTGAAGTAACCTACTTCGTCAAAGATCTAATTCTACATATAATTCTAAATATATTTTTTAACCTGCTATATAAAGGTTAACTCCAAACATAACTTACAATTTTACTTAATTTTAAATATTTAATATCATTAGATATTTAAATATTTAATATTTACTGAAATTAATTTTGTTATGATCTTTGTTCTACTGGTGCGACAGTAGTGTAGTAGATTAAATTATTTTCAGTTTATCTACATTTAAGAAGAACAACATGCATAGACTAAAGAAAATCCTCGCAAGTGAAAGGTAGAACTATAAGGTAATGGTTTGAAGGAAAATGTAGAAGTAAAAGAAGGAAAAATTAATATTTCCCTTAGTAACGAATAGTTTTGGTTGAAACTTGGTATTTAGCTTCATGTGGTTAGGATCAATACGGTTACGCCAAAAAATCATAGTTTATGTGTTCCTCACAGCAGCAAACCTTCATACTTTTTCCCATGTTAATCTTAAGCAGAATAGGCAAACTCCTTTATTTATGGACAGATGTTTACGTTTATGGTTAATAAAAATTGTTTATGGTAGAAATGCCTATTTTCAGTATTCCTAACAGCAGCAAACCTGCACACTCTTTCCCATATTAATCTTATGGAGAATAGGCAAATAATTCTTATGTTTGACTTTTGCTTTTGATCAAACTTGTCATTTATTTATATTATTATGTTATTGAATGTTATTGATTTGAAATCGCTGAGTACGCAGGTCTGCTGCGATGGGGATATTTTCCGTATGTTTAATGATTACCTTATACTTACAAGTATATCCTTTAAGGACAAGTACCAACCACTATCTGTAAGTAGAACAGCATTTGCTTTGTTGCCAATACCCTTCTAACATAGGAATTTTTCCAAATCTTGAATCATGTATAGATCCAGGCCAACTCACGTTAATACTAGTGAACTCGTCACTAGCGGCATACGTAGCTTGTACATTTAGAGTTGCTTTTACTTAACGATTAATGTACTCATATCCGTTGCGATTAGGTTTATAGTATACAAACGTCAGTCTACCATTCCGATTGCCGTTGGAAAGAAAAAAATTGCCCTGTCACAATTCCTTTGCCTCCATTATTTCATTGTTGGTAGAAGGAAACTTTATCTATTGGTTTGCTTGTACTATTATACAGTCAGTGACTTCATTCACAGTCCGAAAACCCGTTGCCTGTTGAGCACTATGTTCCTGCCTGATATCCTTTTGAATGCCGGGGTCTACAAGGTACCGTAAACATATTTTCATCATATGAACTGACGATAAAGCTCACCCCGAGTTTCTTCAGTTGCACCTAAAAATCTGTTTGCAAGCCATTTCATGTTGTCTTCATTTAAACGGTATAACTCGGTATAAGTCTCGAAGAAATGTATATATCCATAGCTTGTACTGTTTCACATCCTGCACGCCCACAACCTCTGCCATCACTTTAAATGAATTAATAGAACTCACTAAGGCACTTTTAATCATACATAGCCTTTCACTTCAACGATGAGTATGCTACTGACCACACTCAGAATTTTTGAAGGATATGCTTTTTATTTTAAGTAGAAGGTAGGGATTATGCATTTACATTTACTTTGATTTGAAGTAAATGGATCAACCTTAGACGATAGCCTTATACTCGACAAAATAAGGTTTTACTTCAATTTATTATGCATACATCTGGAAGGATTTATTTCAAGTCAGCAAGTACAAGGTTAAGCTCTTTTTTATGCATACGATCCAATGAGTTAACACAACTGAGAAAACTTTTTTGTTTTCTCAAACATTAAGAATTTTATACTATTACATAGATAATTTAGACTAATCCGTTATAAATACTGTATTAACGGATCAGACATTCTCCCATTTCACTTCATGAAGCCTGTGATAATTATAGAAATGAAGACAATCAAAGGACAATTACAAGGGTTGGGTATCCAGGGTCGGAGCTCACAACCCAATAATCTGTTGATTAGCTCTACTTGGATTACCAGGGACGAATGTTTGCCGACTAGATCACTCAACAGAACCTTCAACACGGTAAAGAGGTTCACAAATACCGTAATAGACTCTCTGCTTATGGAACGGTGATAATGAAATTTACTTATCAGATGATAGATATTTGTGCGTATGATTCATTATTCGCTATATATGTCTGTGGTACACATAAATCCAGATTGTTTACGTATAAACTTCATCATTGTTTAGTAATCACTTCCCATACAAACGCATACAAAACAATAATAATCAAACCTAAGTTATGGGGGTGATATTTGCTTGGGAGCTCCGAAACTTACGTTGGAGATAGACAAGTATGTTTTAAAACGCAGTTATTATATTAGCAAAGCACAGTAAATTTTCAAGAATTTAAAAAATTGTACTCATTAAACGTGAATTTTTATAAATAGGTTGTAATAAAAGTCACTTTTTCCTTAAGTTTAAAAGTATGTATTTTTTTTAATTTTCACATTTTATGAGAAAGTTACTTATAAATATGAGCAAAGTTTAATATTACCTACACAGTTACTGTTAGTACAAAACAGTTTTTTATGAACGTTGTTTTACGTTAACCTGGCTCCATTACCAGTATACGTATAACGTTTTAGACCATAAAAATTGAACCGCGTCGTTAGGTTAAAGTATAGATAAAATTCATGGATTAGATTAGATTATTGAAATGGCGACCGTACAATGTAGGTATTTTAAGCCAAGTATGAATGAGAAACGAGTGTAGGATGATTGTGGCGCGATCCTGTAGTCTTTTAGATTTTTTAGATATAGAAAAGCAATTTAAAGCATTGAAAGAATAAACAAATATTAATTTTATAAAACAGCAAAAGCAACACTTACGTTAAAATATTTTCAAAAGATTATATACTCGGAGAGAATTGTGGATGTGCACGTTTTGCCGTTTGTATGAAACCAGCGCTAGAGGAGAGCTTTTGATCATTGTATGAAGACACGGTATGCGCCTGAACACAGACAAACTCTTCAATACGGATTTCTGAGGATTCAGCTCTCTGTTGCTCATACCATTAGATGCATTCATTCTGAGAAAAATATTATTGATTTATCATGTTGTTTGAGGGATTATGTGGTATTGATGTTGCTAATTGCTGAAACTGAGTGGTTTGTACATTTCCTAATCCAAGGTTAGTCCGGTGAAGATAAATTAATTAACTAACTACCATTTTACTAAATATATTTTAATATATTTCTGAAGTTATATATTCTAATATAAGGTCTGAAAAGTGGTATAAAAATACTCACGAGTAAAATAATAGTTCAAATAGGGAAAGAAACCTCGTTTGGTTACAATATAGTTTATAACCTTAGATTCACCTAAATTATGAATATCAGGAACAGAAAGCTTGTAACTCTAATTGCTGCTTCGGTTATAATCATATCAAATGGTAATTAATTGTTTACATTAAAATAAAATACTATTGACATGAGATATTTTTCTTAAACCCTCTTTTATTTACATTTTATTTTAACCCCGTTATTTTTCTTAAAAGAAAAGATTTGATTTTGTTTCAATAACGAGCTGTACCAATCATTAATAAAAAATTTCGCATGAGAATTAATTTTGAAAACTTATTTATTTCATCCTTAATCTCACATTCATAATTTTAGATCTTTGATCATATTTTAGAAAACTATTAACAAATGATCGCCATAATGTTTACTTCAACCTTTACTTCATTTACTCACCTGCATCTCCATTAGAATTGTATAGAGCATCCGGTTTCTACAATTCTATTTTTTATACATTAACTACACAGTATAACAGTTTAGCATACTTACTGCCATAGTCATTTGTACCCCAGTCGGTACTTTGCATCCATCTGTCTCTATCTGCATCGTCTTCTTCTGCTATCCCCAGCCTTCTGTACCGCCTTTTGTTGGCGTACAATTTTATATAAAGACATTTTCTGAAGGAATCTAAAAAACTATATTTTTATTACTTTTGGCTAAATCAACTTATTTATTCGAAAATTAAATTATTAATGTCAAATTGTCTTGATTATTTATTCATAGTCTAAAATTAATACCCGGTAACAAATCATTATTATATTTTTATGTACACAGTTATAAATCAAATTTAATTTCTTTTACTTTTAATGGTTTACATAAATTTCAAAATTATCAATTACTCGGTATTTCAACTTTCAAATTATCAAGGCAAAATTTTTGTTAAAATGATTTACTTATTAAATCTTTCGTAGCCTGTTCCTTCTTATAATCCTGAAACTTAAATTCACTTATAGCGTTTACTCTATTGTAATAATGAACCAGTCGGGTTTCAGCCCTTAAAACTTCACTAAGGTTTTCTATTTCAGTTAAATGTCCAAATTTTACTACTAAGTTTCTCTAGACCTTCTCTGACTATTTCTAAATAAATATTATCTTGCAAATTTAAATAGTTACTTTCAATACCCAATCTTACTATTTCTCTTAAGTTTTTTACGCAGAGCCACTACGGTATCACTTACACCTCTTATTAGTAGTTCAAATTCAAGTTCATCTTTTAAAAAAATTCTCTTTAAGAGCTATTTTTACTACATCGATAAAAACACTTTTTTTTATTAATTAGAATATTTAAGTTAACAAATGAGTTAACCAAGCAGAGTTGCGCATTAAAACCTCGGTTCGGGGTTCTAGAACGATCTATGAAATTCGAACGCGGATTGGTTGTTTTACCTTGCCTTGCTATTACATGTTGGAACATATCGTGAAATGAAATTAAAAAATGCTTTATTTCAACAAGACTCATGGTCCTTTCTTACACTTAACCTGCTTAATCTTGCTTTTGGTGGTATTGTACGAGTACTTCACATCTACATGGTACATGTCTCATATCTCGTGTCACCTGGTCCCACTATTGTCCAATATTGTCTTTAGTCTTCCCCCTCAAGTACCTCAATTCAGTATGTTCTTTAGGTTCGACTAGTCTTAATTAATACGTGTCCTGTCCAGTGTACACCTCAGTCTCCTACTTTCAATCTCTCCTACGACGACTGCATCTTTGTAATAACTTACCTATTTCATTTGAAGAATGAGTAGTGCCTATACCACGTTTCAGGCTTATTGGTCAATAAAATTAGTAGTAGAGAGGATTAGAGATTAAACGAAGTCGCACGCATTACGCTGGCGTGAGTAAAGATAATTTCATAGGAAAACTCCCCCAAAAGTGTAGTTAACGAAGTCCAATTGCGTTGCATAACGAACTCATCCAAGATATTACAGACAAACGAGTTCACGAGGTTGAGTTATGAACTTCTATCATGGTCCCGGGCTTAACTGTCACCATGCGGGTCATGTGAATAGATCACACCCATAGGAATTTCGCTAAAATGAGTGATTAGGTAAAAAAAGAGCAAATGTTTTAGTCTTATGCATAATTCATCATATTCATAATGTTTGTTTTTAGGTTAAATAATTCTTTCGTAGTAATTCGACCATTCCTGAATGCTCGTAAATATTTTTCAACTGTAAAATATCCAACACTTTGGTTTGCAAAAACATACAGCAATCCGGTTCAACATACTTTATAGAGTGAAACACCATAAAGCATGTTACCACTTGAATAAATAAATTTACACCGGTGATGTGAGTGTTTACTTGCCATGAATCAACATTAGTTTTATCCGTTCAACTATGATTTTAAGGTTTATAACCGAACTTTACTAACCTCGAATTTGTTTACTCTATTTTCATTGCAATTTTCCTGTACTATGTTTTTGTGCTCAAGATAATTTTAAATTTGGATTTTAGTAAGGTCAAATAAAATAAAAAAAACTTTGACTTGACTTATAATTTTATTACATTGTTTTATTAAATAGCAATCATTTAAGATAGATAAACTAAATTATACTAGTGTGAGCTAACCTTTTGCTATCCCAAGTGACTGAAACTGCTTTGTGACATTACCTGGCTGTATTTAACTGCACCGCAGGAGCCTATCTTGATGGACCATTTAGGTTTAATAATACTGTAGGGTGTAGGCCCTCTATACACGGCTGGTGATAGAACCACTGTCACCAGTATAATACCAGACTGGAACTCCCTTTGATCATCGGGCTATTAATTAATGATCCTGATATATGAAATTCAAGTCGATATCTGCAACAAAGCAAAATAATGTAATTACACTCATTACTCATTTTTTGGTTAAAATATCCATAAAAATTAGTACCATGTCTTAAGAAATTACTAAATATGTTTTTCCTTCCAAATTGAGGTGTTTATAAATTTGTACGATCTTTGGTTTTAACTCTTTCTTTCATCTCCGTGCCGTTCAATTTCTGTATACCAAAGTACAAAAATATTTCAGCTTTTTTTACAATCCAAAGCTTCTTACTTATCGAATCGGCTGTAATCATGTGGTTATATATTTTAAATTACCTTCGGATGCCTTTGCTTTAGCCTTCTGATGTTTTGAAAAATATTTTTCCTCTGGAGACCATACAGACATACCTATCAAAAAATACAGTCCTCTTAGGGCGCGTTTCCTACAACCTTAAACTTTGGTTCTATGACAATTCGCTGAGTTATCCACCACCAAGGTTCACTTTTTCATGTTTATTATCACTCGATTATTCTGAAACATACACTTGCTAAAGATTTTTCCATTTTTCCCCTATAGATTCCCGGACTCCATCCACAATGATTCTCGTACTGCACAAATGACATAATTATTTCTTTTCCTCCGTCATAAACCATAAGCCATCATAAATTACAATGATTACCTGCATTAAATATAAAAATAATATTTTTAAAATGTAATGTAATCATTTAAACAATTATTTAGGTTTAACACGGCAAGACCTTGTAGTTTTTTGGCACTTAAAATGATGATATAAAACTATATGTTTAAAAAAATACTATTAAATGAGGCAGTATTTTCTGTCTAATACACTAAATAAGACTGCTTTAATTTGCCAAGTTCTGCCAAACGTTCATAAATGACTCACAAACATCTTGTGACGGCATTGCAGTTTCCCAGTATCCGGCTGGGATATGATGACCGCAGCCGTGTCGCGGTTCTTACGTTTTGATACGTCTTTTTTAACTATTGATAATTACAATATGAGTTTTATTGGTAACTCACACTCGCCAATCTAATTAAATCGTAAATCTACGAACAAATGTATACAGGGTGTTCATTAAAGTCGGGGACAAACTTCAAGGTTTGATAAGTCTCATGAAAATAAACAAAAAAATATCCTATCAAATCACATCCTGTTATATTATTATATCCTATAATAAATATAAATATATGTCAAAAATATTGTGTTGTTTAGCCGCTAATTGTTACAAAAATCTCCAGAATTTAAACTATTTTCTCAGAAATGGCTCAAACGATTTTGCACAAAATTGATATCTTATTGGCAAGAGTAATAAATAATTTGACACCACCTGCATGTCTGTAAAAATGACGGTTCAAAAGTTATGGGCTTTTAAATGTCAAAAAAATCAAATTTTTAAATTTTCAGCGAAAACAATAAAAGTAAAGTATGACTTGACTGGTACCATTGAAACCAGCTTAAAAAACTAAACAAATTAGTATTTTGAATTATTTGTCTACGACTAACGGTTCCAGAGAAAAGTTAAATTTACTGTCCACGATAAACGCAGTACGTTGTCTGAAAGCGCATGTATATTCATGTATAAAAAAAACAATTATTTAGGTTTAACACGGCAAGACCTTGTAGTTTTTTGGCACTTAAAATGATGATATAAAACTATATGTTTAAAAAAATACTATTAAATGAGGCAGTATTTTCTGTCTAATACACTAAATAAGACTGCTTTAATTTGCCAAGTTCTGCCAAACGTTCATAAATGACTCACAAACATCTTGTGACGGCATTGCAGTTTCCCAGTATCCGGCTGGGATATGATGACCACAGCCGTGTCGCGGTTCTTACGTCTTGATACGTCTTTTTTAACTATTGATATTTACAATAACAGTTTTATTGGTAACTCACACTCGCCAATCTAATTAAATCGTAAATCTACGAACAAATGTATACAGGGTGCTCATTAAAGTCGGGGACAAACTTCAAGGTTTGATAATTCTCATCAAAATAAACAAAAAATATCCTATAAATCACATCCTGTTATATTATTATATCCTATAATAAATATAAATATATGTCAAAAATATTGTGTTGTTTAGCCGCTAATTGTTACAAAAATCTCCAGAACTATTTAAGATACAGAAACCAAACTTTGCACACATTTATTTATTGGCCAAAGAGAAAAATAATTCTTAAAGTATCATTTAGTTTTCTTTTACATTATCAAAATGGCGGTGGTAAATTAAAAAAAATTAAATAACAAAACCATTAACTTTATAAAATTTATACAAGATATAAAAAGATTTTAATTTTAAATCTAATGATACATTGTTGAACGTAATCCGTCCACGGATAAGCAAGATAATGCACTTTTAATGTTAGCTTGTAGCTTAGGCTCCTTTTTACATGGCTTAAGCGCTACCGCCGCGCGGCCTTGCGCGGTAAAAGTGCATTTTCTCGCTTATTCATGGACGGATTTCTTTCAACAAAGTATCGTTAGATATAAATTAAAATCTTTTTGTAAAAATTTTGTAAAGTTAATTATCTTTTGTGATATAAATTTAAACATTTTAAACCGCTACCATTTTGAAAATATTAAAGTAAACTAAATTATACTTTGAGAATATTTTTTCTCTTGGGCCAATAAATATGTGTGCAAAGTTTGGTTACTGTAACTTAAATAGTTCTAGTGCTGTAACATTTTTTTGTAATAAATACAAAATGGCGGATAGCAGCTAAGCTAAGGATTTTTCGACATATGTTTACTGGACATTTTTTGTTTATTTTGATGAGTACTATCATCCCTTGACGTTTGTTCCCGACTTTAATAAAAAACCCTGTATAAAAACAACGTTGTTTTGAAATTTGGGATTATACAGTTTATTAATGCATCAGGTTATTTCTACTATCTAATATTCGCTTGGTATATATTTGCTGTATAGCAGACCTGAAAGAGATTGGTTATTATTTTACAAATATGCCTACTCGTACATATTTAGCATTGCAATTTAAATCGATACATTCAGCTGGATTAATATTTAATTTGTACATGATATCTCAAAGTTAAAAAATAATTTACAAAGGTAAATTCAAATATATTTAGTGAAGAAAATGATATATTTCAAACATTTTCACATTTGTGGCAAGGTTTAGCTCTTATATCCGTTGTAATATTATGAACATTATGTTTGAGCACACAAAAAGATAGAAAATTCTTCGCTTGGCCACTAGATGGATATTATACTGAAGGGCATATAAATGCACCAAAAACTTATAAAAGTATATAAGCGTTTCAGGATGAATTTTATCCACAAATAAATTTTAGGGAAATACATTTTAGGGGAGGGAAATAGTGGTTCCAATCTATTCAATTCCCCCCATGATGACCAACAATCCTTGAGATGCAACGGCTGTCCTTGTACTTCATACGATTCCCAGCTGTAAGCTGCTATTTCCTCACTCAAACCAACCTTGAACTTGACACTATCTTTGTATCAGGAACATTCATTACTTATATGAGAAAAACGAAGTTGGCATTGTTAATGACTCTCATGATGTCAGGTTGACCTTCCCTTAACGAAAATACTTGCGTGGGAATGCACAATGAGTGTTTTTCTCGTTTACTTGTTATATAAGTGCATAATTGTATAAAAATACGATGCAAATTGTATTAATAGTGTGAGTATACCAACAATTTTGCATAGCGATAATTCAAAACTCAATGGCTTAATTACTTATTTTTTTAAAATGAAATTGAGAGAAATGTTTATATATAAAAAGTATATGAAAGTAATTCAGTAAGTAAAGGGGTAAACTACTACAGCTCTAAAAGTGTTGATTTAATGAGAAAAAAGTTTGGTTGATTTCAAAATCTACTCCACAACATCTATTGTTTTAATTTATTTTGCGTGAATATACAGCGTGTCCATGAAAAAAGTTTCAGGATTTTGGTGAGTGATTAGGTACATTAAAAGGAAGAAAAAAGTTCGAATGGATGTATGGCCTAAAACGCTTATTTTCTCAGATATCCGCCATTTTGTATTTTCCACCAAATTGTTTTTATTTCAAACATTTTTTACGGATTATTAATTTTGGAAATTTCGGAAATTCGGTATGTGTTTTACACTAGTAGACTACTATTCCTAAAAAAATAGCTAGGATGGTCCAAGCTCAAAATACAAAACGGCGGCCATTTTATTTTTTAGCGTTTTCAAAGTGTAACAGTGTAAAACACATACCAAATTTGAAAAGAATCCGTTAGAAAATGTTTGAAATAAAACATATTTTGTGAAAAATACAAAATGGCGGATATCTGAGAAAATAAGCGTTTTAGGCCATACCTCCATTGGAACTTTTTTCTTCCTTTTAATGTACCTAATCACTCACTGAAGTCCTGAAACGTTTTTCATGGGCACCCTGTATAAAAAGTATATGAAAGTAATTTAGTAAGTAAGGGGATAAACTACTACAGCTTTAAAAGTGATAATTTAATAAGTAAAGATTGATTTCAAAATAGACTCACTTAATGTTTTAATTTATTTCGCGTGAAAACATATATTTCAATCTGAACTCTTAGAATTTGAAAGTAATTTTTATATTTCGGGTTATATACCATTATCACTTTCTAGTCATATTCTAAAAGTAAATTTCAAAAGTAAGATTATAAACCTATCTTCTAAATTCTAAATCAGTTAATTTATAAAATACAGATTTGAATATCGGTTCAATGAATTGCCCAATGTACTGTAAACTACTAGGTACAAAGTTAAACGATTTCTATAGAAATATAATATGCAGCTCAAATTTTCCTTTAGTATATTATTCTTTTTTCACGTGTTACCAATTAATTTTTTAATTGTGTTTTGGGCGTATGATTATTGAAGTAAATGTTAAAGCAAATTATATAATAAAGTGGAACTTAATAGTGTTCAAATTATTCCCTTAAATTATTTACTATTTCAAATTTTGTTGACCCAAACAATATTAAACTAAATTATAGAGAATATATGCACTATTTATGAAGGCCCTAGATTAAACAAGGTGCGTCAACAGCACAAGGGACTACGAGTTTGTCCGCTCCGTCCAACAAAGGACATGAAAAGATTATTGCCATTGTCTTCTTTGACCCGTCATAAGGTACCTAATGTACATTTTCATTAAGCTCTTTGAGTGTTGGATGTTTCATTCTCGCATGAAAAACTTTTAATCTGCACTGAAAGAGAATTTTACTTCAAAAATATACTTAAAACAAATATAAAAGTTTGTTTAGAACGTCGAATTATAATTTTTGGTTCGATAGAGTTGAATAGAATTAAAACATTTAATGTTTGTTCGTACATGTCTTTTAAACAATGAGTATTCTTACGTTTTATATACGAAATAATGATTTAAATTTCGTATATATTAAATTTATTAGGTTTCTAAGATAGTGTATTTTTCAGTACTTTGAACGTTTATAGGTTTCGGTTTACACCCTTATATTAATAGTAGGCTACCTAACATTAACCTATTGTTAGATAAACATATTTCTATGGGTTTTATTGTGATTATGAAATATGATATACACTAATAACAATTACAATCATTAATTATTATTAACATTTATTGTTTGTTAAATTATTCTTTTAATGAAATTTTATAAACATTATGAATATGAAAAGAAAGGGAAGTCACACTGCTCCAAATACCTAACAATATTACGAGGATCTATTATTCTGCATTAGTCCATGACTCAAACACACAGCTGAGGGCAACATTAGATATTGTCAGGTCGAAGACATAGTATAAGATTTATGTCTTCGAAATGAAAACCGAGATATGATTTAGTTACCTGTGGCAAGTATTAAGTTGAGTTATGAGTTTCTAAAATTTCATTTCATGTAAATATAAAATCTCAATTTTTAATAGGAATTAAATTATTTATTAAATGTAATGAAGTTGCCTCACACCTCAGAAAATTGTAAAAATTTGCATACATTTATATTATTGAGCTTTTACACATAAAGTTTAGAGTAATTTAAACTCTTTATTGTTTTTTATTAATCTATCTGAATATAAATGGATAAATGAATTTGTTTCTCATTATACAGAATTTTATACACTACAAATAAACAATTAAGAAATTAAACTGAACACTCTGTCAAGTAATGTGGTCAGCTATAACAAAATAATAAATTAAAAGCAATAAACGTCTAAGTCTATCATTATTTAATTTATATTACACATTTTAAACTGTTTGCTGTAACATCGATGGTAGTATTAAACATCATTAAACTAAAACGTTTTGTGAGAAATCTAACATCCTGTTGACGATAAAGCCAAGTCATTGGATGACAAAAGTATTTCAGGCTTAATACAATCTTTAAACTGAGCGGAAGTTGATTGAACAATTTAGGGTCTAAATATAGAAACGTGTGTCGTAAAATAGTTTAATTTACTTTAGGTAGTTTAAATGCTTTATTTGTAAAGCTTCTAGTTTTATAAAATTTATTTGGCATGATTATTTCTCTATTTCTACTCCGTATTAAAACAATTTCTCTTTAAAAATAAAGTGATGCTGAATAGTTAAAATGCGTTGGTATAATGGAAAAGAACTTGTACGTTTGCATTTTTTAAGAACTATACGTAATAAAATTTTTAGTTGTTCTTTGTTTATCAATTAATATTTTGTAAGGACCTCTCCAGCAGGGTGAGGCATACTGTAATCTCCAGTTTATTAATGCAAAATAGAGGGATCTTAAAAGTAAAGGATTACAACAATTTCCTAAAAAATAAAACTTTTTTTGAGATCATGATTTTGCATGTAAATCTAAAATATGTGGCTCTAAGGTGAGTTTTCCATCAAGCAAAATACCTAACTATTTAAAAGAATCTCCTTTCTCTAAAGGTGTCTAAGGACAGGTAAATAACTAGATATTGCAGGTTGATGAATGAGAAATTAATGGGATAGGAAAGTAAAATCCAAAAGAAACAAAATTGATAAATTTGGTTTTCTTACTTTTACTTCAATTTCATTTACTTAACACCATTTCTGAGTAAAAGAAGGTTTAAATTAATTGAGCTGGAAAGAAGATTTACTGACGTCTTTGATACTGTAGAATAGTGCAATATCATCAACAAAAGCGTTTATATTTCCTTTGAAATTGAGTTCTAATAAGTCCTTAATAAAATTAGGAATAAGGTGGTTGACCTCTGGGGCTCACCTGTCAGAACAATGAGTGACTCGCCGAAATTGTTTATTTCTATTTTTCTAACTCGTATTTTCGTTTTCTAACTGTGATCAAACTAATTAACTATTTTAAGGTAATACTTCTAATACCCTCAGATTCCAATTTATTTATAAGAATCTTAATAAATATTAAGATCTGATATTATTTTTCATTTGAAAAACTCAGAGGTGTTTCTAAGTTTTAACAAGTTTTTATCTCCCTAAAATATTTTTTTAATGTTTTATCGTACTTCATTTAAAATTTTGTTATTAATTGATAACATTAATATCTGCAATACATTACTTTCTCCCTTAACCCTTCTCTCTTCTCTAACCGGTACCTGGTATACACCCAGGGTTTGCCTTGCTTGTGTTTTTTTCAATTCTGTACGATACAAGATACTCTGTACCAGTCTCGGAGAGTACACAGAACTGCAGGAACCTCTACGAGTACTCAATACGATGCAAGCTACACCTTACCAGACTCGGGAAGTAAACCAGTAATGGCCCAGTAGTTAATAATCCATACGATTACTCAATACGAAACGAAATACTATGTACCAGTCTTGGAGAGTGCAAAGAATTATATAATACTACGAAAACTCAATACGATACAAGATACTCTGTACTAGACTCGGGAAATAAACCAGTAGTGGTCCAATAGTGTACAATCCATACGATACAAGTTTTACTGGTTTTAAATCAGATCAGACACTGTCTGATCTAAATCAGATTAGATTATTGAAATGGCAACTATACCACAAAGTAGGTTTTTTAAGCCAAGTATGAATGAGTATTTAGTGTAAGATGATTGTGGTGCGATTTTGTAGTCTTGTTACTGACTAAGGCTGACATATTCCTTATGCAGGACTGTTAATTAATAATCCATCAGCCGATGACAACTAAGGGACCTACAGTTTAACGTGGAATCCGAACCACGGTCTCTGAATTACGAATTGGTCAATTATGAGGATGGTCTTTGCAGATTAACGTAATATTCAATAGTGCGGACGATAATATACACAAGATAACACTACACTTACTGACCATCGCTCACAACTATTCACAATTCAACCTTCAAGTAGCTGGATTACATGACGTCGCCACCGTCCCAGTCAATACGTAACCAGTAGTAGCCCAATAGTGTACAACCTCTAGGGAGTACTAAATACGACACGAGCTACTTTGTACCAGTGTCGGGAAGTACCCAGAATTTTATAACCTATACAATTACTCAGTACGGTACAAGATAATTCTTATCAATCTCGGGAAGTAAACATTTGGTGGCCCCGAAGGATCAGGTGATCCAAACTGTTTGTGAACATCGTGATTCACCCCAATCAAAAAGGTGTCATAATCAAAGGAGTATTGGCAGCGTATATTACCTACTTAGCCGCAGAAACAGAAAAATCTGGGCACAGATCGAAGTGCAGCCACCAACTAAAGATTGCTGCCGGTCATTTCAATTAAACAGAGTACGTTTAACGTCCTGGCACACCTGGATATAATTTAAACGGCCTGAGAAATCAATGTGAATTCTTGGCCGTAGCTTATATAACCCCGATTTTACTTTTTCAGGTTATTAACAATTTACCCATCTTTTGCAAAGGGGATAACAAAATAATTTTAAAGTAAACCCATATCTTGTGACCCCTCAATTTTAAGGAAATAAAAATAATTAAACGGTGCAAACTAGAGGTCTCTACATTTTCCCTAACGAAAATTACAGCCATTTCAATAGAAGTAAGCTTTAAAAATTCTCATCAATCTTTTTTTCAATCTAGTAGACCACAGTCTTAGTGTTTCTGAACGAGACTTTATAACTTTCTCATAAAGCTGCTGCGAATCTCTGTCGGATTTTCCGTTGTCCGTTTGCGTTAAGATCGTCTCATCTACCTGTCACTTACAAAGCCGCCGTTGCGAGCTTCATGTCTTGTTTTGCTTTATTTCATCCAGCTAAAGTGACGGTTGTCAAGAGAGAAATGTGAATTTCGAGGAAATTGTTTTATAGATGAACTTAAATGGAAAAACTTGTCATAGGCTTGTCATAAGTATTTTTTGTTCCTTAGGTCAAAAATCTAAAACAAATAATAATCATGAGTTCGTATACTTAACAATTTTTAACTTTGACTATATCTTAACAGCTTGACTATAAGTATTAAGTAGTGTAGCATAACCTGTTTCTGTTCCCAAAAATAAATAATGGAAAGGTAATCTTTTATAACTCGTATGAAGCTAAGGTTTGGTTGAATTACGTAAATTTAAAATTACTGTAAATTTTTTGTTCTAATAAATTTTGCCGTGAGTGATTGATGGTTTTTAATCATGGTAACCTACCAATGCTTAAGCTTTGACGTATGCCTAGTAAGTATGTACATAACCAATTCTTGGAAAATTGGTTTTTATTTAGGCCTTTATTTATGAATTTCAAGTCTTTCCGAATATTCAGTCATTATGAAAACCCTATATGATTTTAGTTCAATAAACCTCTTTATCATTCACAGAAAAACATAAATGATGGGTGGGTGGAAGGATGAGAGCTATCTCAACCATAGTAGCTCAGCAGAGCAGTATGCTGGTGTTGTTAGTGACAGTGACCCGTTAGCGATAATACTATTATCGATAAGGAGCGTGGAATAATTTATAGAATCAATAAAGCCGACCCAACTCCAACAGTACAACTGTAATGCGCGTAGGAACGAATCTAACGAGACCCCTCAACCTGCAATTGAGTGTTTTAGAGTGGTCAACGGTGTTTTTAGGTTCAGTGTTCCGGGAGCGATAATAGTATAAGGAGCTGTTACTAGAATCGATGAAGTCGATCAACTCCAACAGCACAACTGTAATGCGCCTAGCATCGAATCTAACGAGATCCCTCAACGAGTGCCATTCAATTGAGTGTTGTAGAGTGGTCAACGGTGATGTTAGGTACAGTGTTCCGGGAGCGATAATAAGAATCGATTAAGCCGATCCAACTCCAACAGCACAACTGTAATGCGCCTAACATCGAATCTAACGAGATCCCTCAACGAGTGCAATTCAATTAAGTGTTGTAGAGTGGTCAACGGTGATGTTAGGTACAGTGTTCCGGGAGCGATAATAATATAAGGAGCTGTTACTAGAATCGATGAAGCCGATCCAACTGCAACGGCACAACTGTAATGCGCGTAGGAACGAATCAAACGAGACCCCTTCAACCACAGCAGTGCTATAGAGTGGTCAGCGTTGTTATTAGTGACAGAGTTCCGGAGCGGTAATAGTTTAAGAGCTTTGTCATACGCAGCATGAGGCTGTTACAAAAATCAATGAAGCCGTTTCAGCTCCAACGGCATATCTGTAATCAAGATAATACCAGTTAATACTACGTGTTACCAGATCAAATTTTATACTTCACGGTTCACAACTTCGTCTCTGTTACGTTGTTTCCATCACTTCGACATCTCATGCTCACCCAACATTCGCTTTAATGAGTCATGCATGCATGAGCTGCACAGCGCGGCATATGTGTTGTAAGACATGATAATCGCTAGCTCACTAGACGAGTGCTGTACGGCGCCTGGTGCTAGATTACATACCATCAATGTTTGCCTTTACATAGTCCAAGGTGGTGGTTTGTTATACTCGTAAAGTGTAATTTATACTATGATTTACTTGAGTCTCGCACCGCATTATGAACATAAAATCTGACAACGTTTATCTTCAACCGACGTTTATGTACGGCAATCTCTCTAACACTTTACAAAAACATTATATGGGTTTCCCTAAGATGGTTCATGGTAATGGTATCGTTAAAGTGAAAACGAAACTGTAAATCATTACAGTCTTACGTATTTATAATGTTTGTTCAGATATGTTCTACAGTAAAGAATATAATTACATTTTCTGATTACAGTTCTATATTAAGATATCAAAAGATACAAATTAAGTTTGGTTATTGAAACCCAGATATTGTGAAGATGTTTAATTTGTAGTGGAATTGAATGATACATCAATAAATAAAAACTCACGATCCATGTTCACTCTATCGAAAACGAAAAATACAAATTGGATTGTACACTAGTGGGAAAAACGTGTAAAATATTAATAAGCTGTTAAAACATCACCGATAGTAACATTTAATAGACGTCCATTAGAGCCGTCTTAACTTATCCTAAATGAAGACATAATTATTTTAAAATGCTTGAAACATATATGATATTTATCTGTTAAGAACGCAAGTTTTTGGCATCCTGTTACCAAACTAATTGCCTTTAAAATTTGTTGACTTTAGTTTAGTTATCAACCAATTCTAAGTTTTAATAAAGTTAGTCCTATATAATTTTTTTTCTAAATATTTTAACTTTTACATAATCAAAAGAGGGTTGCTTGTTATACTTACTCATATTTCGTATAAAGATATTTTCATATAAGCTTAAAAAACGACGCAAATTAAGAGCGCCAATTTAACCTTAAATTATTCCGCCACGGAACTCTCATAAATCTGCTAAGGTCTTTATTTTCCCTCGGAAACTTTCGCTGTATCAGCAACTCCAAACAATTCTCGGGCGACCCATCGACATTAGCAAAAGAACTTAGCAAATTTATGTATTTTACAGATGTCAAAAAATTTATAAAAATCATTTGCCTACTTCATAACTGACATGGAAAATACATTATTAATGTCTTAACCAACAGTTCTAAAGAATTGAACAATATCTACATTGTCTTTCTGAATTTAAGTAAATATTTAAATTAATGTAATAATGATGATTCATACATAGTTTCTATTAAAAACTATTTATACAGGGTTTTCAGAATTCCCTACCAATACTCTAGGGCATTCTTCCTGGGTAAGAAACATATCTAAATATCATATTTAAATTGTCCGGAAGTCCTTAGTTACTTACGCAGCCTCCATTTTGTTTTTTCACTTATAATTTTTTTCTGAATAATGGTTAAACGTACGGAATTGAAACTTTGCACAAACATTTGTGACAGCTAGGCAAAACTACAACAAAATCATGACAATTTCTCAAATTCATAAAACAAAATGGCGGCCATTTAAAATTTTGTTTCTCAAATAACTCGTGAACCGTTGATTTAACAGAAAATTTACACGAATAACTTTGTTTAGGTAATGTAATTACAAATGCAATTAATTTTATTTAATAAATTAATAATAATAAATTTATTTTAGTGAAATATTCAAAGAATAAACTTCTGAGTTCATATGAGTGTAGTCATTTGAACACCCAGCCCACATGTAGGGCAACTTTGTTAGTATACCACTACACAATTCTGAAGGCAATAATGTTTAAACTAAACATAGCCTCATTATATCAAACATTTTGAAATTACTATTTTTGATCGACAATATCTCATCCAAATCTTTAACATCATACACTAACTCATCAGAAAAATTGAGTTAGGATGAAGTAAATAATGATTAAATTAAACTACCTCTTTTTAACCGTGTTTATCCTTAACGAAAATCCTTTAATCCTTTAAAAAGTTTTATTTTGTATGGATTATACTCTGTGTCAACAATAAGTTTAGGAAGCAGCTGTATAGATTGAGTTAGCGGCCAGTAAAGTACTCGGGAGGTTTACGTAAAGCTTCTCCTCAGTCTTGACGTTCGATCCTTTGCTCGGCTTCATTAAACACTGGCTGAGGCTTTGAACTTAACCCACAAATTACAAACTAGTTTGTTTATACAGCTGAGAGTTAGTTTCATATAAATCGGTTTCGTAAACTTGTCTCCTCTTTAAGTATTGATTGGTAGCGAACCAATCAATACTTTTAAAGAAATATACCATGAAACTAATTTCAAACGTTTTATGTAATACGTGAAAGTAGTTTTGCAAACGCTATTCATCCTCCAAATCCTAACCGATTTAACGTTAAAATTACCTAAAACATTGTTCCGATTTTTAGTTTTACAATTAATGTTTAGAGTTTAAAATTATTTTCCTGCTGGGTGATGAATGAAAAAATGACAACTTTCCCACTTAAGATAAAAAATGAGAAAGTGATTTTTCCCAAATAAAATGTGTGAGTACAAAACACAGTAAATTAAAAAATTACATATTTTGAGTTAGTATATTTCTTGTACGGTATTGATAAAGTATACATTATGTCTAAAGAATCGAAAAAGAATGCGGGGTTTCTTTGAAATGTTATGTTCAATATAAGTGAAATAATGAAATAGTAGAGATTTATTTAGTTGAAAAGGAAAATATAATTCAGTTCCCTATTTCAAATTTTGGCGGTAAATGCGTAATTTTTCTAAATTTATTATTTATTGTGTTTTAAATTGACTTCGATTAAGAATAATTTTAATTTGATTTTAAGGAATTACTCTTCCTCACACAGAACTACAGTTCATGTGGAAGAAAATTCCATTTGTAAATGTTTTATTGTATATAAAATGCATTATTAATCAAGAAGTTTTTAAATATGATTTGATTTAATTTGAGATTTGAGTCTACATCACATAATCTTAGAAATCCTTCCAACATCGTGTCCTGCTTATTTTTTTATATTAGGCCTACTACTATGTTGTCATTTGTAATAAACACAAAGTTGATGGACCACTATGAAAGAGCTAAAATTTGAACAATAAGTATAGTTTTAAGCTGATTGGAGGTTCCCGCGTGATCGAGGTCGCAAACCCTTGAGACCTCCACGACATCCCGACCTTCGCCGACCTCCCGCCTCCAGTCAGACCCACTCATCGATGTCACGGGTCATTACTGTCCCCAGTGACATTGACACACCTGTGTTCATTGTAGTCAATGCTCAATCAGCCCTTGAACTTTTGACAAGGAGGAGTAGAAAATCGCGCCTCCTACAAGGAATTATCGGATAAAAAACAACACAAGTGTAGAATAATAAAACACCGATGTAGAAACCCAACCACCATCTGGTCTTTTGAAGTTTAATTTGAAGGGATATTATTTTTCATTAATCAAAGACAATAGAAACATATTTATTTTAGATTGTGTAATACTTTATTTAACTTAGGTCTGTCTCTTGATTCCTGCAATTACCCATAATGACTGTCGTCATCTTCAGGCATATAACAACATCTATAAAACATACTATTATGGTATGTAATCATATATATACAGGGTGTCCATGAAAAAAGTTTCAGAACTTCGGTGATTGATTAGGTACATTAAAAGGAAGAAAATAGTTCCAATGAGGTATAGCCTAAAACGCTCATTTTCTCAGATATCCACCATTTTGTATTATTCACAAACATATTTTACGGATTAATTTCAAATTTGGTATGTGCTTGACACTAATAGACTACTGTTATTAAAGAAATAACTAGCATGATCCAAGTTCAAAATCCAAAACGGCGGCCATTGTATTTTTACCGTTTTCAAAGTTTTTTGTTTGAATATTTTTAATGACCGCCATTTGAATTTTGAGCTTGGTTCATGGTAGTTATTTTTTAATAACAGTAAAAATATAACTGCTTAATATACTACCTCACTGTAACATAAGGATAGTCGAAATAATATTGCTAATTTAAAGAAAATTAGTTCATTCTGGAAGCTATTCAAATGGGGAACTCCCACTTGGCCTGAGTCAGGTGAAACTGAACTGACGGAATTTTAGAAGTCGAACAATAGCACCAATAAAACATAAGACTTTTATAAAAATGTGAAAATACGAGTATTCAAATTTAGTTATTGTGTTAATTCATTTAACAATTTAATCTGTGGGTATGAAAAGAGGCCTGAATACACTTTCGCAGGGAGGACTTAAAGAGGAGGACTTGTATTTTTTCTTCATAACGAGATAGGATGGCATAATTATTCTTAAAAAATGTTTATGTTATACATTTATAATTTGTTTCGACGAATAAATTTAATTTTCATTTATTAATTATTTGAAACTTGATTAGAATGATTCAATAGTTTAGAGTTCAATACAGTACTAACACATGTTAACAATCCATTATCCTTCTACTTCTTCTACACTATTTTTCCTTCTACTTTATTCCTCTTCTCTAAGCGTAGTACGGTTAATATTTCTGTAATCTATAGTTTGTACATCATTGTAGGCAAGTCTGTATAAAACGTTTTTGGTGATCTGTAGGTTGTTATACATCACTACGATGTATAAAGATAAACACTTCCTAGATTTTTAATTGTGGTTGAGGACTGAATTTATATTCGGAGGTTTCCAATGAAGTTGATTGTGATGGTATCTTATTCGCCACACTCTCTACAATTGGGTGGAGCTGGTTTTACGAATTATAATTCTCACCTCGTTTTCAACATTCCTCTACTTTTCAATGTATTTAACGTGTGGTTTCTAATGAGGGTGTTTTCTTGTTTGGATATTAGTTTGGATTTTGAAATCCAGTCATACGATGCCATTGATTTTGCAGATTCAGTTACAGTGTTACACGAATTTATTTCGTATTTATTTGCGTTTATTTAGCGAGATTATAAACTACACATTTACAGGAATATATACTTGAAATATCCATCCTGACTTGGGTACATATATGCTTTGGGGGAAGGGTGTTAGCCGTTTGTGGAACGCAAAAAGAGTGATGAAAGTAGCGTAACATGGTTATGATAGCACGTGTTTAGAGGAACTGAAAACGCTCGTATTCCCTTCAGTTATACAATCCCCAAGATCTAAGCTATTTCTCACTGGGAAGTGAATACAGTACATTTTTATTTGAACTTTTTTCTATCAAGTTTAAAATCCAATCATCCCAATAATAGTGGTTTGTAAAAATCTTTAAACTTGTGTAGAATCCAGTCCTGAAATTAGTTTTAAGATGCATCCGCGTGTGCAGGACGTCATAAGACGGCCGCAGTGACGTCACCACTCTCTGCAGTATCATTATTGTCATTATACTACTGAGAATTACAATAATTGTGATCGGCCACGACCCGTTAATGCCAGAGTCGTGCCGTGTTTGGGCAACGTATAAGGAGTCGTCGGCGATGGGCGGCCGCCATCTGGACATCTGGTTCCGTAGCAATTGCGGTTCTACACGACCATGACGTCACGTGATTACTTGTGACAATATTTACAGTTCACAATTCAGACCATTAGTATTATTGTGTTAGCCCTAACGCACGATCTCGTTCGTTGACCTAGGCCTTATTACGAAACCTTATCCCAACGTATGACTCATGTTATGTCAGTTCGTAATGACTTCATGAAGAATGTCAACAACTAAGCATTATGTGAATACAATATGAACAATCTGTGTTTTAAATGAGACATTAAATATGAAATGTTTGTTTATACTCGTAGTCAACGATTTTACTACATTTTGCTGTGTTATTACTCACTTTATACTGGTGTAATCTTAATTGGATAACACGACGTATCCACGAGGTATCTCTCTCAAAATAGTTTTTAAATTTGGAAATGCGTAAACGAATGAGATTTAAATGTATTACACCCAATGATCGCAACACATGCCCACTATTTGCGAATTATATATCAATTATTCCACAACACTAAATATAGTAGGTCTCAAATAACCTTATCGAAGGTGTATTCTGTGAATCTATTGCAAATAATAAAACGATTTTATTTGCAACCCTATAAAACCACGATATTTTTCTTTTATCTCAGAAAATGGTAGTGTGCGCTTGTTCCGTTGTTGCCGCTATCTCAGGCCCTTGTCTCAAAACCGCAATGCAGTGTCCTCGCACAATACTTATCTTGTCCTCTAAACCAACATATCGAGTTCACCTATTCTTCTTCTTTACTTTTCATAACTACATTTCTTTTTACAGATTCTCAGAAACGAATATTTACAAGTAATCTAATATGTAGAAAATGTTTTATTTCAAACAATAATATATTTTTAATTTATACTGTATTTTATTTAAATATATACAGTGTGATTAAAAAGTAAGTTGCACCACACTTAACTTTTTTATTAAATTTATTTCAAATCGGTTTGCGGTAAACTTTTTCGATACAAGGGGCTACATTGTTGATTGTTATCATGAAAATTATCACCCTTAGAGGTGAATATTTTCAATGGCAGCCATTTAACACAGAACTTTTGATTCTGAGTATCTATGTACCGTCCGTAGTATTGGAGTTGTACCGTTGATACATGGGTTATGAGGCAGTGACAGTGAGTTACCCAGACCCCGAGGTGGTGACTGCCCGTGACAATGTCAACACGTACAGTGTCAACAGAGCACTTGATTATCAGTGACTGTGTAAACAGTGGCGCTGTTGATACATGGGCTATAAGGCAGTGAGTTACCCAGACCCCGAGGTGGTGACTGCCCGTGACAATGTCAACACGTACAGTGTCAACAGAGCACTTGATTATCAGTGACTGTGTAACCAGTGGCGCTGTTGATACTTGGGGACCTAAATGCTGATATTACGTTTAGATTTACATTCTCTTCAATGTTTGTGAAATTTAATTAATGATAGTTCATTAGTGCTAGTTAAAATAGTTTATCGATCTACCTGTAGATATGTATGAGACACCGGTATAAATTTTACCAGTAAATCAATGATATAATGCTTTAACAAGCTAATTAAGAAGTGTAATCTTGAACAAAATACTTTTACAATAAAGAGTAGTCACACATAGAAAATCATACACTAAAAATCAGTATTTCATGGAACCATGAACCATTCATGGAAACCCTTGGTGTGGCCCATACAACATATGAACGATATATTCAGGCACACAAATGTACAAACAAGGCTTTCTATTATTGCCGAACAGTTCAAGCCGACTAACTACAAGTAATTATTGTAATATTTTTTTATCGAATTGAGGTAAATACAAATTTAAAAAGAGATCGCATTACTACAACACGAAAATATACAATTTAAAACTACTAATAAGCTAGGACTTCTGAGGCACTAGATTTCTACGGTTACTACAACACTACAACTGTGTTTGTTTTACGTCACAGTCGACGGGGTTCTAGTGTGTTTCATGAAACTATGGATGGGGGCCTACGTATGTTTTAAAACACCAACAAAAGATTCCTGGGTGAGTTTGAGGTATACATTTAAGAAGAGTTTCTAAATAAAAGTTTATTCCAAGTATCTTTTTGAGCAAGACACTTACGCATGAACTCAAGTTGTAGAGGGTTCGTACAATATTATAAAGCTTGTGAAGTTAGGGAAACAGTAAATAAACTTTATGTTTCTGGTAAACTCGAAATTAATGCATGAAGCCTTAAACAAAAACAATTACGGAACAACTCGGTGTGGGAGGTTGTCGCATTTCAGGGAGTAGTTACGTAGCTGTATCAGAACTTCTGACGTCATTCAATCATCTTTGACTAATAACTTGAAGGCATCTGAGAGTAATACCTACCTCATGTAAGATTTCAACCATTTGCAAGATTTAGCAAATCAAGTTAATCATAATCTATTGGAACTTAATTTTCTGTGAATTTTTTTCTTGACTGTATTCTTTTAATTTGGAAAGTATTCGGTACTAATATATTTTTTAAGTTAATTTTTCTATTTATACTGAACTATTAAATTGTTTATTTTAATTACCAACGTTTTACTGTTGTTTTTAGTCATTTTAGATAAATTATAATAGAAATATGTTCAAGTGACATTTTCTTTATTGTATTTTTTTGTTATTTTTTAAAGAAATTAGGGGGGAGTGATTCAGAATTCACAGTAATATCTTACAATGCGGATTTTTTTGGTCCGACGAATATGGGTTTGAGATCATCTTGGGAAAGTCATTGATTACAGATTCTTCAGAAAAATCATTAATATAAGCTTTATTTCCTTATAGGTATAAAGTTAAACGTAAAAATAAATAGAAAATATTTTAAAATTTAATTAATGATCCTACAAAACTCTAAGAAACGTTTACTAAATTATATTTTGTGGGAATGAAGACTTCATTATACTTACTCGCCATGTTATTGATTGATGTTATTGAGCCAGCTGGTGAGTGTCGTCAGATGGTAAGAGGTCGACTCAGGTCGTGCACATAACTGCAGGGGGGTCCTCACGGCGAAGGGATAATCTCTTGATGTACCAGGTCGACATCTGCAACATGGTAACAACATGGTATCTCACATTACTATTCAACCCCTTGTGCCAATCTGCTATCGAGGACGCATAGTTTAAAACCCATGAAAGATACAATGGTGTAGGAACGTAAGACTGCTTTGTGATCGTTGTAGTCCATTCGTTTAAGCTACAGATTTCGGTTAAAAAGTCACCAACGTCGGGGTCTCAAGAAAATAATTCTTACTTCCGTTGGTCTCTTCACAGTTTAAAACTAACTCTTAAATCTTAGTACATACACTTGACAACTTAAAACATTTTTGTATGGCCAATAATGATGATTTATCAACGAACCACATAGACTAAACGAATAAATTACAAAAAAACTCACGGTAGACTCAAAGTAAATTAACTAATAACATTTTCTCCACATGGTTTGGAAATACAAAGAAGCGAATATTAAACTACAAACACAGTTAAGAGTTTGATTTTAAACAATCACTCTTCAAAAGATAAGTAAAACCTTTGAGAGCATTACAGTATTACCCTTTATAGTTATTTTTATAACCTTTATAATATTGATAATTTTAAGGGTCTTGTATTTCTTATGCAAACCAGGATTGCCTGGGATTACACCAAGCTTCCGTCAGTTCAGATACAAAAATTGGGTATATTCATGAATGTAACCAATTTCGGTAGATCCAATAGAATTAACATTAGATTAGATTATTGAAATAGCTACTGTACCACAAGGTAGGTATTTTAAGCAAAGAATGAATGAGGATTGAGTGTAGGATGATTGTAGCGCGATCTTGTAGTCTTGTTACTGACTAAGGCATGTTGCTTAGACAGAACTGTTAATTAATAGCCCAACGGTCAATGGCATATCTAAGGGACCTATAGTATAAGGTGGAATCCGAACCACTACCTCTGAATTACGAGCTGGTCTAATTATGAGGATGGTCTTTGCTGATTAACGTAGTATTCAACAGTACGTAAATCCACACAAGAGAACACTACACCCACCGACCATCGCTCACAAGTATCCTCAATTCGTGACCTCCAAGTAGCTGGATTACAAGACGATGCCACCGTCCCAAATGTTTATGTTATTTTGAACGTTAAAGTTGAGCAGTTATATTGCCATGCTGATGGTAGCATTCAAATCGTGGTGTCGTAGAAATATCTGAAAACTTTTGCAAAATATAAGTGTTTATATTTATAATTGCATATTATGTCGGAAATAAGAAACATCTCTCTCGCCCGCTTTGTTGGTTTCGTTTAAGTCCTTTGTAGTTGTTGGTGTCGGAAAAAGATCCCCAGCACCATTCTCACCGAGAGAATTTAGTACAGTAGTACAAAGTTAGAGTGATTAGGGCTCGAGGCAGCCGTATACCGCAGACTTCCTAGAGCGGCCTACCTTAAACTCACAAACTCTTCTATTTTCCACCCACACTCTCACCCACTTTACCCTTCCTTTTCTTCAAACCTCACTCCTATTATTGAATAAGCACTTGAGGCTTTGGGAAAATTGGTGTCCTCTCTTTCTATCCTGTGGCTAGCACAACCTTGGCTGACGTGCACCGTGTACCCCAAAGGAATTTTCCGCGAGTAGAGAAAAGATCCTAGTCTCCAAATCTCCCCACAATTCTTACCGACGCTTTCGGGGATTTTGACCAATCGATTCTAACAGTGTCCAAGCAGTCAACACAACAATGAGGAGAGGTGACAGGAGCCAGCTCACGGCCATGCAGGGTCGGAGTTCACGAGAGTATCACCTCTATTAGACCACTCCGCACTTTCTGATTGTGATAACCAACCCAGTAACCTCTACTTAGTCATATACCAAACAGTTCTAACACCTTCACTTTATCTTAAGTGTGGCAGTTAAGTTTTTATGGGAAAATCCATTAAATGCTCCAAATGGACTTTTGAATGTCACAAGGAATGGTAACAAGACTTTAGGAGCTTGCTAAAAACAAACAAACAATATAGTGGACTGACACACTTTCTACCTCAAGAAAACCTAAAAAGTTGCAATTTATTAAAAAAGGTATCACATTGTTTATTGTTTGTTGAAATACCATTTCAAAATTAGTTAATAGAGGTTTGGGAGATCAAAACCATGACATTATAACAGTATCGACACGATGAAGCGCCTCAACTTTCTCCACACCATAAGAGTAGTAATTTTCTATCTTTAAGATTGCCCATACTTTAGTAGATGACACCAAGTGCTGGCCTAAAAATGCTCTTATACTAGGACCTAGGCTTGCTGAAATGATCCTGTGTTCTTCAGCCTCTACTGGAATTAGATTTATACGGCAAGGCTTTAATGTAACAAAAGATCCTGTTTCTGCAAGTCAATTATGAATATCCGTAAATGCTTTTCTATAACGTATATTTGCCTATTTATTAGTTGGGATACGACTATTGTGAAATCTATTTCACACAATAACAGCCGCTCTTGAAATATCATTGCAAAACCATAAACAAATTATCGGCATACTCACAGCTAGTAACATGGTAGAAACCAATAGTTTTGTCGGAACACTTTAATTAAAAGAAAAACAATTAGAAAACAATGAATCAGCTGACTACACCTTCTGGTGGTTTACTAAGTTCACCAGTGGTACCAACAGTTATGTTACTGAAAGGTAACATAATACCTTAATAACTTATGAAGAAAACTAAAAGAAAGAGTACCGAAATTCACAAAAAAATAGGTAAGAAAGTTAAAAAATATATTAACAAGAAAAATTAATGATTTTAAATTATGATTTGTGTAATTTCTATTCAGATAATTGATCTTAGTTGTGTTTAAAAATGAGTTTTTTCTTCTTAACCTTATTTCTTCTTTCTTTCTCCTCAGTTCTGCCACTTTATTAGGCAATGTGATCTTCGGAATTTTCTCAAGACCACCTCTAGACAAATTAGTCAATATTTACTCATGACGGTGTTTTAAAAATACACTGCTTACTATGCCGCAGAAAATCCTCGCCTGATATATGAATCTTCTCATCAATTAAGGTTCAAAGCAAACGTCTGGAATGGACTTATTGGCAGCCGGCTCATAGGACCTTACCAACAGCCCGTACTGGCATTCAATACTTGGATTTTATAACTGAAACCTTACCACTGCTCCATGAAGACTTTCCGTTGGAACTATATCAGCGCATCGTCTTCAAGGCAGATGACGCACCCACACACTTCAAATATGAGGACCGCCAGCCCATCAGTGTTACTTTTGACATGGATCTTAAGAGGGGGAACCATATCTTGGCCCCCACGGTCTCCAGACCTCCCATCCCTCGAATATTGTGTGTAGAGTCACCTCAAGCAACAAGTTTATCACACTCAGTTTAAGATGTAGAAGAATTAAGGAATAGAATTTTGATATGTTAATATGGATAGACTGTGTGAAATCTACCTACATAGGTAATAATAACCTAAGGTGGTTATTGTTTCTAAATGTTTCTGTTGCATTTATTTATATAAATGTCTCAGAAAAAATGGAGATTTTTTATGAAAAAAAAATCTGCTTTAGATCTTCTATTGAATTAATAAGACTGTCTATTGTATTAATAATGCTGATGACATCCGGAAGATATAATAGAGATAGAGATAACCGGAAGAGTGGGTAAGGATACGGGTTGTCAAATCCAGCTGACAAGTTGATTATACGCTGTACAAATCGTGTTTTAGAAAATGTAGATGGTTAAAAAGTGAATATTTTTACACAACTCAATGAATATATTGCTCGTTTAGACATAGTCAGTTTTTAAGAATAACTAATACACTAATACCTAACTAACTAATACTAACTAATACCTAGGTGTCTAGGCTTTCGAAATAATAACTAATACACATTTTACCGAAGAAATTTAATATTTTAAATAATAATACCACTGAAAATAGCTGAATAAGTCCATTATAAGGTTTTAATCTACATTAAAACCTTTTTCGAATGGCCAACTAAAAGAATTATTTAAAATTAACACTTGCCCAATAAATCAATTAAAACCCACTAAGCCTAACCTGAAGGAACGTGTAGAAAGGGGCAGTAAGGGACAGTAAGAGGCATTTAGTTATATTTTATAATTAAGGGTAATTAGATTTACCAATGATACCATAAACATTTGAACATTTTTGAAAACATAAAATCTTTTTAGTTCTGTGGCTCCGCCTAGATAGTCCTGGGTGCAGTCCTGAGAAAGGGGAGTAGTAATAAAAAAATAAACTGTATTAAGTTAAGACTAAAAGAATATATTATGAATCTTGCATATATCAAAGCATATGGAATAACATATATTTGGTAACAATGTATTTCTCCAACAAACCTTATTACTAATTCTTCGACACTCGATATTTTTACAAAACGTTTAATCTAAGGTGATAAACGTGATATACAACACTTTGAAGTGAAGAGACGTAAACTCGAGCTCAGGAGGCCTTGTAAATCATGGCGCAGCCTTTAAAAAGTAACACTAAGTTGGTGATTCATTGTTTTTGCAAGCTCAAATCAAGCTCTAAAGCTCAATAAGGTCAATAGCGTTTTTCTGTTGTGTTATTTTACTTCGTTAGCAGATTTAGTTTTTGAAATCTATTTTTGAATTACAATAGCTCATTTTATACTTATTCAAACTACTTTAATAAGGGGCTAGATTCGTCGAAACTAAAATATCTCTTGTAGGCACAAATTCTGTACCGTTATCTGAAAAAGCTATAGCTAAGTTCATTATTTCTTAATTGTATCCCTTTGCATTTTTACTATTTCTTCTAATACCATAGTAAGTTCACTATACATCGTGCTTTTAGCTGTCCCAATTGACAATTTTACACTTATATGATAACCGATTAGTATCAAAACCTTAATTTTGAATTAACTCATTTCCCACTTATAATTCAGAATATTTATTGATTAAAATAGTCATACTTACTTTAGACATAAAGCAGCTAGTAAATAAATTGAATAAATAAAATTATGATTGGTGTTTATTAAAATTTATATATGCTCAAAAATTATTTACCTTCAGAACTGTTGACAATAACATTTCCCTCGCTTTTGAGTAAAGAATTCCCTTATTAGTTTGTAATTTTTTTGAAATAGTTTTCTTGGCAAATATTGTTCATTTTTCTCACTACGAAGAATATCATAAAATAATATACATTTTTAGACAGTTTTTTTTAACTTTAATAAATTTCTTTTTTAGTATCTATTTGAATTTAATAATACTGATTATCAGTGACTATCAGTTTCTTGATTACGTTTAAATCTTTCCAGTTTTTCATCTTTATTAACTACAATTTAAGTCAATAATATCTGCACTCATGCAATATTGAAAAAACTGGATTAAATATTTTTAATTTATTTTTCATAAACATATCATAATAACGTAAAAATTTACTAGTGAAATGCGCAACCAGGCCAAGGTTTTTGCTATCATATACAATTTGTATTTGTGGCATTAAATAATTACATAATCAACAACAGGCCAATCTTTCGTAGTGACAAAGCCAGGGTTGGGCCGTTCTCTATTAAAACGTTAACCTATTACTCCCATCACAGCAGTCCTGCATACTCAGCGAATTTCCAAGTCAATAATAATATATGACAAGTTTCATCAATATGTAAATAATATTTTGCCTATTCTCCATAAGATTAACATGGAAAATAGTTTGTAGGAATACACATCTCTAGCAAATTTCTTTCGATCCGATCATTTTTGCGAGTGTTATCCTGTTTCACATACATTATAAATTATTTTTAACTACTATTTTTTTGGTCTCTGGGCACCTGTATACGAAAAATTAACATGAACCCGGACTAAGGTCATCCCATGAGACGTACGGTAATGGCGTCTTCCCTATGAGAAATTCGCTAAAAATGAGACAAGGGCATTGAAAAACACATAATAGGAATAGTGGTTCAGGATGAATCGTACATAATTAATATTTGAACCTATCTGTTGTTCCCACAATAGGGGCTAGCTATAACACATATGTGGCCCCCACATATGCGGTACGGCAAGGAATGACATTGTAGGAATTGACAGTGAAGGATCGGATACCCTGGAGGCTTGTCGTTGATGAATTGTCTCTTAACTTTGTGAAGTTCGTGATCCTGACTACCTCAAGGTGTAAATATTTAATGCATAAAGTTCATAAGTTTAATAAATGCAATATGGAAATCAATTACTAGCAGGAAGCACGGGTTGTCGGAAAGTACTTAACAAATAAAAAAAAGAAAAAGAAATTTTCAGCTTAATTATTTAGCGTTAATTCAGAATTAAATAAACTATAAAATTTGTACCAATATTAAAAGTCGTTTTACGTTAAGATATCATTTTAATCCATACAAATAAAATTGTAATTTTATCTGTACATTATTTGGAATTATAATAGTTTTGGTTATTTCTATGTTCCACAACCCCGAAAAGCCAAAATGGGTCTTATCTCAATTATTGTCTGTGTGTCTGACTTTCTGTAACGCTAAACAAGGCATTTGTATTCGTTTTCTCCGTGAAAACAAGAGTACACTCAGTTTTAAAATATTTTTTCTTATTCTATACTTTTGGAAAAGGTTTTTGTTTACTTTAAACTGACCCACGAATTCTGAAAATAAAATAATCAGCTCTCAAAACTCAGTTTGAGCTATATTAGACAATAGACATACAGGGTGTCTGTTAAGTCCTTGACAAAACTTCATTGGATCAATATAAGTAAAAAATGTCCTTTGGGGTATATCCTAAAATTTGTACGAAGCCAAATATGCGCTATTTCGTATTTTTTATCTCAGTCAATTTTCAATCGATTATCTTGAAACTTGGAACCTGTCTTTTAGACAAAATATTAATGCAATTAAATGTTTAATATCAAAATAGCAACCATTAAAAAATTTGGGTTGTCTTTATAGCATATGTTTTTATCCATAGTATCATTAAATATAAAAAACATTTTCAATCATTTGATCACTGTATTATAAGCGATCAATGATATAAAATACACACATTTAATAAACATGTATATTATATACATCTACTAAATTTAATAAATATGTTTGTTTTTAAATTTTCCCTCAACTGAATTTCCCCCTAGCAGTGAAAAAAAGAATAACTGTATATCTATAGTCATGTTATTGATCAGAGGTAATTATTTAGAAGGAAAGTGGAAGAATTTTGATTGTCAGTTTCTGCAACAAAGTTTTTAGTATTTAGTATTATGTCCTTGAAATAATTTATAAAACATAGAATGTAATGATTATAGCATAAGAAAAGGAAGCGTCTGTAAGTATATAAATCAACAGCAGAAATGTTTAGGTGCAATGCAGTCTTGTGGCACTGCTGCAGTTATCAGCAAAATATTATGTATTTCTCCATTTTAAGTTCTATTTCCGGCAATAAACAATTACAAATTATTGAAGTTAAAGATGTTCTAAAGAAAAAACCGTCCTGAACAGGTTCACTAATAATTTAAAAAAAATGTATAGCTATGAAAGGCATAACAAGTTTTTATACATGCGTCAAAAATATGGACTTAACTTCATGAGTTTGTTTCTCAATAAGTATAAATCGGGCTGAAATAAACTTGACATCACTAAAAAGAGGTAATTTCAAAATGTTTAGACTATAGTTTCGTAAACTGCCGAAAGAGTTATCGTACCAATCGGCAGCCATTTTGTTTTACCATCAGTTGTTAGTAAGATGGCTACCATGCAATATATGATTTTCCGTGTGATAGAGTTTGCAAAATCTGAGTCTTCTTAAGCCCATTACACTGTAGCAGCGGCTTTTTCACATTGAATTTGGTATTAGGCCCCTTAGATATGTTATTGCCTTTTGGGATATAACTAACAGATCTGTCTAAGGAACGTGTCAGCCTTAGTCAGTAACAAAACTACAAGACCGCGCCAATAATCCTACACTCATTTCTCATTCATACTTGACTTAAAATACCTATGCTAGTAGATCGCCATTTCAAATGGTAATCTGTTCAATCATCTACTAGAAAATTAAACAAATTCGTTTGTTTTAGAAAATTTCAAGAAATTGGACGTGTGAGTAAAAGATAACAAACAAGTTGCCCAAGTGTGTTGGAGAATTTTGGCTGACGAATAAAGTAAGTTGCGTACTTTCCGAAAATATCCACTGTCAAAGCTAGTAGAGAACTTGTAATACGCAAGAGACTGGCGAGTTTTTAGACGACTCTTTACCCTACAAGTCCTACCAAATACATCTTGAGCATAATGGCAAAGACAAGTGTTGAATTGTGTCATGGAATGTTAGAAATACTGGAGGAAGACGTGTTTCAGGGGTGGGGACGAATTCGGATGTTTGCCGTGCTTCACGAGGGAGCCACATTGAGTAGTTATAATTAGTGTAAATAACACTTTGAAACGTTCTCTTTCTAACGGTATAGAACTTATTTATTTACGATATTTTCATAGATACATGGTCCCGAAACTGGGTCCATACGTTTGAAAAGCCCTGTATTATTTCATAGAAATATTATAAAATGTTGTATGATAACCTAAAGCGGGCTTTAAGACATAACGTTCAAAAGCACTACTATCTGAGTATAAGTGTGTACTAAAACATGAATTATCGTGGATATTGTGATATGGCTCATGTGGATCATTTTACAGCTGTTGTAACTCAGATTAATTGTCGCTTCATGATTGATCGTAAACCTTCGACATAGAGCAAATAGAAGAACAACCAACACCCACGGATGTTTCGATATACTATAAAAGTCAGTGAATATCGATATTCTTGTTTCGATAGTTTTTATATATTGGTACATTCCCTTTCCCTTGATTACTAAAAAGTGGTATTATGGGATATCGAACGATTTTTTTGCTAATATTATCTTTTTTGGACAAAGTATTTTTATTAATTAACTAATTCAATAACATTTTTTTGGATACAAATATTTGCGATTTTTTTTAATATTTCAACTTATTTTAAGTATTTATATTTAATAAAAATAGGAAGAAACTTCAGCCTTATCCAAAAATGTATCCTTTAGGTAAATTTTCCATCTTTATTTTGAATCAACTATAAACATGGTGTTGCCATGCCAAATTTTACGAAGCCAAAGTTCTTTCACTTTGCCAACTTTTAACTGAAGATTTATTGATTATTATATATAAAAGATTCAACTATATATTTTTTCCCATAGTCATAATACCCGTTAAGGTCAAAATTTTACAAAATCTGTTATTCGATTAGATTAGATCATTGAAATGGCAACCATACTACAATGTAGGTATTTTAAGACAAGTATGAATGAGGTTTGAGTGCAAGATGATTGTGGCGCGATCTTGTAGTCTTGTTACTGACTAAGGCTGACATGTTCCTTAGACAGGACTGTTAATTAATAGCCCAACAGCCGATGACAATTAATGGACCTACAGTTTAACGTGGAATCCGAAGCACGGCCTCTGAATTACGAATCGGTCTAATTAAGAGAATGGTCTTCGCGGATTAACGCAGTAGTCAACTGTGCGGACGTTAATCCAAGCAAGATAACACTACACCCAACGACCATCACTCACAACTATCCACTTTACTTAGCGATTCCTCTTTCAGAGCCAGTTTGTTGCTTTAATTTCTTTTATTTGTCTTACGAGCAGTCTTTCTTTATAAAAAGTCTTATTTTACAATCCCATATTTTTGCACTCATCCTTTTTCTTCCTCATCTTTATTTCAATATTGTTTTTCTCTAATGCTCAAACAATTACTAAAACTCGCTGATTTTGCTGAGTTATTGAGACTCTACATTTTTTATGTTATGTACGACGTCAGGGGTGTCAACAGAAATTCCATCAAGTCAAGTGATACTCATCGTGTGTTGTGTTACGTCCGTGGATCACTCTAGAACAGGGGTACCGACAATGCTATCGTTGCGTCAGTGGGACTCTACGTGTGCTGTGTTACGCCCCTAGAACACACCACGTCAGGGGTGCCAACTGATGCAACAGAACTTTCCCAACACACGGTCGCGGCCCAGCCTGATGGATAGACCGATCACCACTCCCTGGGGCTGCCGCCGTCCCTGACTCCAGGGGCAGGTCCGGCTCGCTCAGATACGATCGTTAGGCCAGCCCTACAACTCGCAGTATTAACTGAACACGTATTACATGCGAGCTTATCATTCTCTAAATTGGGTTATTTAATGTTTCTCTCGCCCCCAGGCGCCCCAGTTCCACGGCGCTAAACTGTGCCGGGTCGCTCTGCAGGTCAAAGCTTTAAAATTGATACAATGAGTAACCCCAGTCGTACAAGGCTCTTATAAGTTTTTACAGTATTTGTGATAGTCTCAACACACGAATTATAAATGTATGCAAATTTTCTAAATTAAAAAAAATATGACCGCAGGCAGAAAGTGATTACAGGTTTCCTTTTCATTCTCAAAAAATAGGACAACGACCCGAAAGTGATTGATCACTAATTATTTTAAATTACTGTACTACTGGGTAAGTGCACGTAAAAGGTTGAGTACCACGACCTGTTTCGTATTTAAAGAAAAAAGTTATAGTCTGGGAAAAGGTACGTTTCCTTTAAGTTATGTATAGGAAATAAATACACCTGCAAGAAAGTTTACTTTAGCAAGGTTAAAAATAAACCCATTAAAATTGTGTTGTCGTCTTAACATAATAATAAGTTAAAATTTGTGCCACACCTATAAGGGCAAAGCATTATTTCTTCCTTATATATTTTCTACACTAGCGTGTATGGTTTACAGACGATAAACTTGATATACAACACTTTAAAAGTGACGGGACGTAAGCTCATGCTCCGGAGGCCTTGTAAATCATGGCACAGCCACTAAAAGGAAATACCGCGTTGATTCATTGTTGTTGCGGACACAAATCAAGCTCGAACGCCTCTCGACAAGGACGTGTGAATTACAAGTTGACTTTACACGGACGAGCATCGCCCATAATCTTGATAGTGAGGAGTTGCAGGTTCTATCGTCACGCTAGAAACGACGGTTACTCAGACATTATAGTTTTATTATAGACATAAAAAATTATTGTAGACTGTACAATTATTCATGTTTATTTTTACAAGTAAACAAAATAGGTTTAAAAACTTACTCCACTAATTATCGAACCTAGTGAGGTTGTAGCTCTTGGGAAACTAAAATACTAGGTTAAGAATGTATGCAAAATATTCCGTTTGATTTTACATAATGACTTTTGACCAGTCTTTAATTTAAGGAGGGTCGGATGGTTATATCTTGCCCACATTAATTCTGCCATAGAATTAAGAGCCATAAGTAATATCAACATTTTCTTACATTCTGTTTATTGGCTTCTTACCATTATTTTAAATAAGGTTTCTTGGAATAATGTCAACTTTTCTGAATATACATTTTCTTTCAAATTCTTCATAATATTATTATTATTACTATACATATAATTATTATTCTTTCAAATGATTATTCAATATATTACCATTAATATTCTGAAATTTTGAATAAATTTCATAATAGTAAATGTAATATATTATGTAATATTATATATTCAATGTATTGAATAGTTATATTATGGTGCAATTTTCTCAGCTTAAAAAGTACTAGAATTAATAAAAAAAAGAATTTTGTAGATATCCCTTTAATTCCTCAGATATGTGTACCAAAACCTTTTACAAAACCTTAATTTTCGGGAATCGTCAAAAGAAAACATGTAGTTTTAACTGCAATCACTTTCATTTAGTGAAATTACAGCGGGCAGGGTTTCATAAAACATTAATAACCATACATGGAAGATCTATACATGAATTAAAATTATTGAATTAGATATTTTAAAAATGTATAAAACATAAATATCCATATTTTTTAATACGTAAACCACCCGACTCCCCGTCATTCCAGTGAATATACCGGTTTAGATACGTTATAGAAATGTATCTGATTTTTATTCGTGAGATACCGTCTCAACTACGTGGATATTTTAAGATGAACTTGAGTGAGGGTGAGGGGGTTGAGTTGAATAGATTTTAGGTTACATATTTTTGTTACTTACAAATTTTAGCTAGTTAATTTGCAAGGATCATAATTAAGAATCCAATGAACATAGGCTACTATAAAACATTACACATTACATTATAAAACCACCAAAACATTTTGTCAGGATTTTCAGTCGGAAACTTATAAATTATACTTAATTAGTTACTGTAACAGCAAGCAACCAGTCCAGGTTTAAGCCAAGTATGAATGAGAAATAAGTGAATGATGATTGTGGCGCGATCTTGTAGTCTTGTTACTGACTAAGGCTGACATGTTCTTTAGATAGAACTTTTAATAGTCCAAAAGTCAATGGCATATCAACGGAACCTAGAGTTTATCATGGGGTACGAACCACTGCCTCTGAATTACGAACTGGTCTTTGCGGATGGACTTAGTATTCATTAGTGTGGACGTAAATCAACACCAGAGAATATGCCATCTACTGAAAATGCTTATAGCTATCCATAATTGACGACCTCCAACTAGCTGGATTACAGGACACGCCACCATTCCAAAACTATAACTACCAACCCACCCACCAATTTAAGATATTAAAGGGGATTGATCGATTCACTTTCGTGAATACTGCAATTGAGTATGTCTTTGCATATTTTTGACCATTTTATCTGATATGCCGGATTACATATTTGACTGGGATGGATAAAATGTATTAAACGGAGTTTGATCAAGTGGTTTTCATGGAAGCTGCAACTTATGGGCTTTACGGGTTACGCGACTTGAGGTGTTATTGCCCATTGTTCCCGTGGCGCTCCTCAGTTGCGTATGTCACTTGGCGGAGGCTTCGGTGATAAACCTATCAGTTGGCCAACCTGGCTGTTAAACGACGCGTGGGCCTCAGGCTCCCAACTAACTACCTTCTACACTCTCCAGGTTACCCTTCTAAAATGGAAATTTTACTCTTGCTCTTCCCATAATATAATTTTCTTTTCCATAAAATGTTTGCTATGATGCGAGGATAGTTTAAGAAAGTAAGTTACACTATTTGTTGCAAATAAGTCACCCCATTTGGTGCTGGAAAATGTAAAATTAGCAGAGAATTTTCGATAAAGTAGGGCGACAACACACTCATGCAATCAGTAGCCTTCCAGTGTTACCAACTGAGATATATCTAAGTTGGCAATGAAATAAAATCAAATGACAAATGCATCAGCTGATTAAATCAGCTGTTTTTTTGCTGACAGCAACAAAATGTAATCAAATCCATTACACTCATCAAATGCACTCACAATTTATTCATCGTTGTCACACCAGAGTAAATCGCTGTCTTATAGCTATGAATATCGAAAGCTCGGACACACGTTCAACTTAAATGATCGTAATTGTTGCCACCATCTTGGCAAAAATTTAAATTTTCTTTAGCGACATAACCCTTTCAACGTTTATATAGCTCACAGGGCATTACAGCCTAAAACAAATCCTGCAACAACGCTATAATCTTTTCGAAGAAATCAAGAACGTTATTGAAATTAATTGTAAATTGTATAGTGTGTACAGTTAAGACGTGATGTTTAGATTGTTTGTTTTTTTCAAAATAAATCGATGAAAGGACATCTGATGGTACTCATGTCCCTACTTAAAAATCGTAAGAGGTAATGACTTATGATGACAAAAGTGAATGTGATCATTAGATCTCTGATGTGTATATATATGGACGAAATTACCTTCCCATTTAAGACATTTCGTTGCTACAAATAGAATTTTCATATGTGTGGATCACGAAAACGCTAAAACAATTTAAAACGATATTACTTTAAAAACGTATGCTATTTGTCTACAATAATGATATTTACGTTAATGTAAACGCACATATTAAGGGTTTTAAGTATCACATTTATTTTAACTCTTTTTCAAAACATGCCAATCATCGACCAAGCAAGTTTTTCTAACATAAAACATTAACATAGGTCAGTAGCCTGGTCCTCTAGTACATACTCAAATATTCCATCGAATATAGCAGTGTAGTTGTTTTCTCGTATTCGTAATAAAACACTCGTATTAAGGGTCTGTATTTTAATTTCGTTTTTAATATGTATATTTATCCTAATTGTAGAGTATTTTACCACATACCAAACCAATTAGGTGCGACCCTATTTTATCAAATCACCACAGCATCATAAGTACATGCTATTTAAGAATCATGAAGGAAAATACCAAGATAATTATAGTGGCTACAAGGAAATATGGCTTTAAAAGATCTATTAATAAATTTTTATAGCAGTTTCCTCTAAAGATGCATAAATGTGATTAGGAAAAGTTTTAATGGTTAATTTAATAATATATTCAATGCTACCTTTCAATAAATAAAAAACATATGAATTCTCTGTCTCACACAAGGTGTGTTAGAATTGGGGTCAGATACTTTAGGATTGTGTTCCTGAGGTAAAAAATAATGTCCTGTGAACATATGGCCTATATTACTCCGTTTTCCGTCTGCCGGTGTGTATGTGTTTTTTACATAACTTGCTATAACCTTGGAACCACTTGAGGTACCAACTTCAAACCTGGTACGTGTATGAGTACTAATAGGAACTATTATTACGCATAGTATCAAGTTTCTACTTTGTACCAATTCGAAATGGTGTCTATTTCATTTTTTCAAAGCTAAATAACTCAAAAACCGTAGGATTTGCAAGAAAAAGAAATAGAAAGCAAAGACAACAAAGCTGCGAAATTTTATTTTATTTATGAAAATGAAAACTTTTATTAGGGTTGTATCACAAATAACGGTGAAAAGTAGGTTTTTCTAAAGTTACAACTGTCAGTTTGGGCTTATAATTTAGCAATTGAGTAGTAACTTCAGTAGTAAATTGAATGTTGTCCGTTAATTGTGTTATGACCCTGTTAACATTTTTAAGTTAATTAAAGAAAATTATATTTTGTAACATTTTTGTCTTTGGTTTCTTTTTTATAAATCCTGTGGTTTTTTAATTATTGAGCTTTGAAAAATTTAAATGGACGCCATTTTGAAATGTCACAAAGTACACGTACATTTTGTACAAATACACAAACCAAGTTTGAAGCTGGTACCTCAAGTGGTTCCAAGGTTACAGCATGTTATGTAAAAAACACATACACACCGACACACGGAAAACGGAGTGAGACAAGCAATATGTTAACAGGACCTTTTTTTTGCTTTGTCCTCAGAAACAATATCCTAAAGTATCCAACACCAATTCTAAAACACCCTGTATAATCAGGGAACCTTAATGTAAACTCAAACTTCAGCCTAGTTGATGAATTAAACCTCGAGTATCTTGTTAAGTTGAATAAGATCTCCGGTTTTGTTATACAAATGAAGTAGTTTAGACAACTTTACAAGATAACGAACCAATTCTGCATACGATGTGTGCTGAGTTTCATACATCAAAGTGCATCTGGCAACTGTTTAACTTGTAACTGCCATAACTAGTTCGTTATTGAAGATGTTATATTTCATATACCAAAGCGCATCCGCTCGCAATAAAACACTCGCCTTGCATCTGGTAACTGTTTAACTTGTAACTCAAGTAACTAGTTCTTTATTGAAGGTATTATATTTCATATATCAAATTGCATCTGCACGCATTAAAACACTCGCCTTGCATCTGGTAACTGATTAACTTGTAACTTATGTAACTAGTTCCTTATTTATGATATTATATTTTATTTACCAAAATGCATCCACGTGCATTGAAAACTCTCGCCTTGTTTCTGGTTACTTTTTAACTTGTAACTGATGTAAATAGTTTATTATTTATGATATTATATTTTATTTACCAAAGTGCATCAGCGTGCATTCATAGCTTTCGCCTTGTTTCTGGTAACATTTTATCTTGTAGCTACTGTAACTAGTTCTCTATTGAAGATACTGTATTATGAAAGTGCATCTGCAGACATTCGAAATAATCACCATATTTCTGGTAACTGTTTAACTTATAACTAGATCCCTATTGAAGATATTACATATCATAAGTGTATAAAATACAATAAAGACTCAAAATTAACAATGTTATGAATTAAAACGTCACAACTGCGTTACTGAGAAAGCCACCAAGTCAATGAGAAGATTTAAAACAAAATACTGAATGCTATGTACAAAGCCTCCTAATTATTGTGACAATCCGTTTTTAATTGATTTGGATTGTAATAATCTTCCTTCTTGGATTTTGATAGTAATTTATTCTTCACTTAGGAACAATCATGTCTCATTAGATGAATTTTAAAGAGCAGAGCTTTTTATTTGGAAAAATTTGAAACAAATGGTTTGCAACAATTATTTTCCATTTTTTTAAATGACTCCCATAATTTTATATCCGATACAATTAGTAAAAAGTGGAATTATATCGCTTTCCCTTTCGTTGAGATATTTTTATTTGCTGGTATTAGTATTTTTTTCTTCATTAGTAAATAAAGACTCGTTTGGGAAATATAGGTAAAAGCCAACTTTTCTTACTTATCTAGTTTCAAACTCTTTATAAGCAATAAATGACCCACCAAGGCTTACTACAAAAAGATAAGCGATAAAATTAAATTTTTTAATAAATTATTTTGGCATATTTTTTAATCAGAAATATTTAAAACCAAGTTTATTATTTTAACACTTTACGCCATATAGTTTCTTACTTTCAAGTAATATCTTCATGCTTTGCCTCTCCTACATAGACTACCTTTCTGTGACGTATAATGGAGCGTATAAAGTAGATTTTGAGAGCAAGGAGAGAACACATAAGCTATCACTACCCTTTTACGCAAAAGTGGTTAATGAATAATCATAATAAAAATAATCTTGAAAGATCCATTAATTGATGCAAAGTATAGGTGATATTCTTGTCATGACAAAATGATAATTAAAATTTTTTTTGATTTGGCAAAAGCGGAAGCTTAGGTTCACCTCCCTGGCCCACTGAATCAAACTTCCGTGGTTTGAAAGCATTGGCAAGTGACTCTTGACAGATCATGAGCGCTTTTAACTATGAATTACAGTACGTTGCTACGCCACTGTCTTTAAGTCTCTAGATGCATGATGATGGACAGTTGCGTGGTTTCAATTAAAAAAGATTAAATACTGTGTTTTACAATTTATTTTTAGAGTTTGATTTTAAACCAACCAAGCATTGAGCAAATACATACAAGTCTGGTTTTCCTAGTCACGACAACAAGCTATATATTTGACCTCACCTGACCCACGAATAACTGTGTCTATTTGATTACATCGAGGGCTCGCATATCTCCGTTAAGCCTCAGGTAAACTATGTCGTATACGAGTGTCACACGACCAACGTCGTATACGAGAGTCACGTGGTCACCGCCGCCGAATACGAGCGTTGGTCACGCGACACAGCTGCCATCTGGTGAAACTATGTCAACCTTGCAGTTAGTTACTGCACGACTCGCCGCTCCGTGTGATTTGTGTTTGTTTGTTGTTTATGCTTGCCTCTGGTACTAGGCTTTGGCCGATGTAATCTAAATAGTAATTGAAATGTCTGTACACTGTACAAACAATTTAACTTTGACCTACAGTAAGAACTGTAGTAATAAGTTGGCGATCAGGGATCTTATAAATGAGAATTTAGTTTTCACATGACTTGTTACGTAAATTTGTTTAAATGATAACGATTTGTGCGATTAATTTAGATTTTAATGGAAATTATTTTCACCTTTTTTATTTGATCTAATTTTATCCATATATTTTCACACTAATCTCTGATATCTAAATAAAACTGGGGCCCCCACTATGTTTAGGTTCGGAACTTTACTAGACGAACTTCAATGTTCGTCCACCGGATCCAAGAAGTGTGTTATTGTGGTTATCCTAAATTCTTAGAGATCTTACTCAAGTAGAGGGTTTGTGATGATATTACGCAAAACATTTTCCATCAAATTTAGCCTACTAAATATTAGATCGGTTGAACCTTCTTGGTGTTGTTTAATTTTTTTAAACCATACCAACAATGGAATGTGCTCCACTTTCAAAACTTTCCCTATAAGTTAGTAGCAATAACATATTCCAGCTGTAAAATGCATTTGAGAGGAGACTAGGTGGAATTTTTTAGTTATGTCTTAGTCCAATCTTTTAGCCTCAAGACAATAATTTTGTAATCTTAGTATAATTATTATTAGTATTTTAACCCGATGTATTAGTTTGTTGAGAGAGTTTATTCTTAAAGCCTACCTACACGATCTAAGAATAAATATAAATAAGAATAAATAATATAAATATCCTAGATAAATACTCTGGTTCTACAATTCCCAAATCTCTAAATAATAATAATTCCATGGAGTTTTCTGAAAAAATCCAATCATTCTAATTTAAAAACCTTAAGTGAGTGTCAGCGCAATCGTTTCTATGCTAAATTTCAACGAGTCAAAGTCTGCCATCTTGTTTGACATGACATTTACACAACGCTTGCATTGGCGGCCCTGATTCTCGGTCGGATCTCGATGCAAGTGGACAGATTATCGGGCAAAATGACCGAATGCTGTAAAGTCAAGGATGCTTCGCAACCGATAAGTCAGGAGCCTTTCCAGCGATTAAGGCCAGCCGCGGTGAGAGGCGCATCCCGCGTTGATCGCTAATGACATCGCTATCGCTATTGCTTGTCGCTGGTCGATGGAGGTGGTCGTATTGTTCCAGTAATGACCGCTGTATTTGGCGCGAAGCGAGCACTTATTCTGGCGGGAGGATCACGCGAGTGTTTGGCAACATCGAGTAACCGTCCAGGACTGGGTGGGTGGGTGGTTCAGTGTTTAGAAAACTTCATAATCTTTAGGCCAAGTATAAGATTCTGAGCAAAATATAAATAGTTTTGTGAAAGTTCAATACTGAATTTAAAAATGTTTGTATTTTTCAGGTTTGTATTTGTATTTTTCTAACGCGCTACGCTGACGAGCGGAACGTTCTAGCCATTCGGAAGTGCTAGGGTTCGAATCCCGACCGTGAGCAATCCCAATTTGGCTTGCAAATGTGTGGTAAAGCGAAGAGGGGGCCCACCTTAAATAAACGGTGGACGGCTTGGGTGGAAGTTGACGGCATTTGTAGGCTAATTGGGATTGCAGTGGTCACCTGTTTTGCTTTTGTGGATAGAGGTTATAAGAGGGGGGCATGTTTTATACTTTTTTTTAACTTTGATATTTCAAGAAAATATTAGTAACTATTTTTATGTTACAGTTAAGAGTAAAAAGCTTGCCACTTCTAGGGTTAAAATCTATTTCAGTACTAAGTTCAGTACAAAACTCTAGTTCTAGTAGTTTCTATGGAAACATAAAATATATACATGTTTTCCATCTTAAAAATCACCCCCCCAGAGCTAAGACATATCCATGTCAAAAAAGTACAGTATTAACTTCTCTGTGGGAAAGAGGTTTGATAATGCATATCTGAAGGGAATGTTTTCAGATCCCCTAAACAGCTGTTCTCATATGAAGTCACATCCCTTATACGTTTGCTTCCCGCATATCCCCAACAGCCCCCCGCACACAGAGCTCAGTCATATCCATGTTAATATGTTTTCCCATTGGACTATAAATTTTTGGTTAGTTAAGTCTGTATCAGAAACAAATTTTTATCAGATACATGTAATTGATGCCAATACACTTACGAAACTCAATATTTACTTTAAATATTCACCTTAAAATACCCACTAGTGTGGGTCATTTTACTATACATTTTGTATATAAATATATATATATATGGAAGAAGGGACAGCTGTAGACTTTTTAAACAATTTAAGATTTTCGCTATAACCTGTATGTATATCCTTCAAAATATTTGATTAATTAAAGCGAATATTTAGACCTTTGCAACAAGGTTTGTACTCATAGTCATGGCACTAAGTTAAGGAAAAAATTAGATTTACCTTCATAAAGACTTAATTTGCCTCAACCACAAATACTTAAGAATACAACATAATTGAAAATTTTAACGTACTTTTAAATAAAATAGCCAGCCTGGCTTTCAATCGTTTAAAATCAACTTTTTTACTCAGTAAATGATTTTTTATGTTAATGGCAATAATAGGACTTAATAAGTTACGACTCGTATATAAAAAAGCTACGCATTTGAGTCTGTCCTACATTGTCTTGTTATTCAAGCGAACCTGTGCAGCAGTATAATCGTAGCTAAAAACAAAAAAAGGAAAATGAATGAGGTGATGGAGAGAAATTAGGATTAGTGCGGGGGTTTGAGAAATGTGATAGCTATTATGACTTGAATGTTGTTAAAATATATGAATGTGAAAATATGATGAACAAATAGGAAATTATTTTTTGTTAAAAAATACCCTGATGGAGGAAGGATTATGGTGGTTAGTATAATGAGGGTTAAATAAACGGTATCAGTGGACTGACACATACTTTCTCCCTTAAATAAATTTAAAAACGACAATATGTAATAAAACTATCATGTTCTTCAAAGTTTATCTAAATATCATTTAATCATTTATCGTATAAAAATAATCATCCCGTTTCTGAAAATAAAAACAAGACAAAGTTAAATTAATTGTTCGAATTGTATGGGGGAACCCCCCCCCCCGTAATACCAAGCTTTTTTGAGTTAGTTTTGTGGGTGATTTGGCCTTACACTTCATACCAAGTTTCTTGGAAAACGGTCGGAAAATAAGGAAGAAATTGATTTTTTATATTCTCCGTAAGAATAACATTGGGCGCTTTCAGACAACGTCCTGCATTTACCATGGACAGTAAATTTAACTTTTCTCTGGAACCGTTAGTCGAAGACAAATAATTCAAAGTACTAATCTGTTTATTTTTTGAGATGGTTTCAATGATGCCAGTCAAGTTACACTTTACTTTTATTGTTTTTGCTGAAAATTTAAAAATCCATAACACTTGAACTGTCATTTTTACAGACATGCGGGTGGTGTCAAATTATTTAGTACTCTGTGCACTATAAACTATTAAATTGTAATCAAAATCGTTAGTGCCGTTTTTGATTAATTTGGATTTTTTACGTTTTTAAGGGTTTTTAGGGGTTAACTGCCCTTAAAAAATGAAAAAAAACGCCTGGAGATACCGTGAATATATACACACGTGCCAAATTTCATCTAAATCGGACCAACTGGGTAGGCTGTGTCACTGTACACATCCAGACACACGCACACACACATACACACACACACACACACACACACACACACACACACACACACACACACACACACACACAGATGGACAGGCATCACGTCCAAACCCACTTTTTTGGATTCAGGGGACCCCAAAACGGATATATACACCCTCAACTCAAATTCGAAAATTTTGACGAAAACAATACTTTCTCCATATACTATGTATAAGGGGAGTTGGGACAAAAGTAGACGTTGAGGACGAGTTTTAGTATATAATTAATTTTAGGATGATATATAGTATTATAATTATATAGTTTTATTTAAAACAAGACCCTACCTATGATGTAATACTCACTGCAGAATAAGACCATGAACAAGGTGTTAATGAAAATAAAAAACAAAACAACAAAAATAATACGAACCATGATTTCTTTTTATATTTCAATTCAAACTTTGTAAAATTACTATTTACTTGATAGCATTTACCGCTCCAGAACGTAAGATTGTGTTTCGGTTGATTTGCTCCAACCACCGGGCGATGCACCTTGACACATTACCCTCATAGTCGGTCTCCATTACCTCTAGTGCGACTCGCTGCAAGTTATAATTTATCTAGAAAACTTATTTTTCGCCAAGGCAAGCGTGTCCGGAGCACCACATATCCGTCCTTCGTGTCTACACAAATAAGGTCACACAGATTATATGTATTTCCTTATATAAGTTTGCATTCGTTTTGCGACTGTAGCGCTACATCAGACTGAGAAATCATTAATATTGTAAATATAAGCTGTCAAGACAACAACTTAACAAAACAATTTACTAAAATATCATTAGTATAATTAAGTTTATTAAAAATAATTACACCAAATTATAATCAAAAATAACTATTGTACAATTAAGTACAAAAATAATCCAAGTCAATCAAAAATATGTGTTTGAAATATTCGCAGACCATATTATTATTATTTAGTATTTTTTTAACATTATAAAAAATATCCAAACAAATATTTCATAAAATTAATGTTACGATACCAGACACAAGGACAAAACGTAAAAAAACTATATGTACAGAACCAAGTACCTACGTTTGGATAGCATAATGCATAACTTAAATAACGGTAATTAATGTTGGTATTGTGTAAGATATCCAAAACTTAAATTCAACCTCTCACACTCATTGCATACTTCTCCATCACATAAACTTCAACGACCTGTGTAACAAATCATACTGTACCCAAAATATAATTATCACTGCATAGCAATATATACATATAAGAATGTGGAGAAAGTAAACTAACCTTCGAATCAGTTAATGACATTCGATAAAACCAGGCGGCCTCGACTGACTGGTAAAGTAGCGCAGAACATTATATGGCATGCGAGAGCTGCACTGTGGCGACGACGTCAAGGTCTCACGTGAACGACTCACGAGACTCGACACTTGACTGTATCTTCATTGTGACGTCACAGTTACATCAAATACTGGTAAAGTAGTGCAGAACATTAAATGGCATTCTAGAGCTACACTGTGGCGACGACGTCAAGATCTCACGTGAACGACTCACCAGACTCGACACTTGACTGTATCTTCATTGTGATGTCACAGTTACGTCAACCTACTGGTAAAGCAGCGCAGGAACTTCAATCAGCCAGCTAACCTTTCTAGACTTACGGCATATGTTCTTATCTGCCAATAATTAGACTATAAGATATTCTAGAAGTAAATAAATTAATATTTATCGTTAGGTAGTATTGTTTTTGCCTAAATTTGTTTGAGTTTCAATCCCCAATAAACCGACATTTATCATTGTTTCCACTTATGTATAACAATTTTTATTTGTACAAAGATGCATTTGCTACTTGGATATCTAGTCATCCAGTACTCCTTGAACCGGTAATTCTTCAACCTACTCTTCGAGTTCGATGGAATTCCCTAATTTTTAGTCGTAATTTTGGGAGCTCATATTCCAAAATAGCCTCGTGTCAAAATGTTGATATCATCGATTGATCTGGTATTCAGATATACTGAACTATGACTAAGCCTCTCAATATGGGTGGCTATGAAATGTATGCGAAAACCCATAACCTCAGGCAATTTTTAATATGCAATCCATTGCTTTAATCGTTTCTTAGTTCTCGGTCAAAATAGCAGTCCCAGATGCTGTAAGTAGCTATTACCCGAGACAAGATCAGCTGTTACAGTTAGTCGTGACGTCATCAGCCGGTCTCGTGAGCGGCGCGGCGGCGGTGGCCTGTCACGTGACCAGTATGACCTTGGCTTGTCACTTATCTCATTAACCGCACAAACAATCCACATCAACTCCCCCCGCGCCCAACCTACGACTCCCTGACCTTATTCTGGCCAACAACTGTTGCAACGGACAGTTAAACATTCAGCATGTTCTAATAATTTTGAACATGCGTCGTTTTTCACCGGTTTGAATAAGTAAACACAGGGGCTTGCTTCTACTGACAAGATCTTGACTGTTGTTTTGCCGACGGTTGTTTTAATTCACTGAATCAGATTATCTATAATTCATATAATAAGATTGTTCTAACCAAAAATTCTTGATTTAATAACATACAACTTTATCCGACGATTAAACATAAATGTGTTTTTACTGTAAACAATTTTTAAGGATGAATGTATATAAGAATATTTTTGACATTTATTACTAATCATACCAATAATAATTAAGCTTTAAATGTTTTACGTCTCTCCAAAGTGTTTTTTCTATAATTAGTAGTCATGAAATGTTCGTCACGTTATAAAGTTAAACCAATGAAATTTTCCGTTTCACGTTCTCATCCCAGGATTATCACTCGGGGTCGGACTTGGTTGGTTGTGGCAACATCACTTTTAGCATAGAGTCATGGGTGATTGACGGGAGTTTAACCCGGGACATATGTCCCACATTCTACCCAAGGCTTGGGCACTCCCCTAAACCATTGACTTTAAGTAAAGTTCTAGCTTAAGGTCCGTGCTTGTTATACATTTCCTACCAGACAAAGCTTGACTGAGCTGCCGCAACAGTGTTTTGGGACAGGAAGACTAATAGTCGGTAAACCATAGAAATTTAATTAAAACAGCACACTCTACTGGTGGTTAGCTGAATTACTTTTTAGTCTAGCCGACTAAGAATGCTTAGAATAGATGAAATGGATAGGGTGTAATTTGTTCAGTAATATGTCAGTTCGAGATGACTGATTATCACGAGACGCCTTATTAATGGTTATTTTTTTAACTTATACTTAAATTTCTTTAGTGATTTTATAAGTGCCTAATACAGGTTGTCCCATAAATAAAGCGACACACTTTGGGAAAAGGTTGTATCAGTCAAAATAAAGAGAAAATCTGTAATTTTCCCCCGAAAACGCTTTGTTTACCAGATATCCGCCATTTTGTATTTTTTTAAACTTATTGTTATCTTCAAATTTTTACAACCGATCTTTAAAAAATTCAGTTAGTATATTTAAAAGTATAAATGTAAGTATAAATTAAAGAAAACTATTGCAGAAACAAAAATTCAACGTGGTCGAATTTAAAACTTCTTCAACTTATAAAAAACGGATGGGTGAATAATTACCATCTTACTAGTTTTACGTCCAATTGCACTTGAACATTTAAAATTTAATTGGAGAAAATATATGTACTAAATCCAAAAAATTTCAGTTGTTTCGTTGACTTTAAAACATGTTTTTCCAAACATACTAGACACATAGGAACATTTTGATAAGATATTCAGAGAATTTATCACAACAAGCTTGTGCACATACCATATCGTGAAACACAAGTCGGTATCAGCTGATTCGCAGTGCAGCGTTTAGCAAAGAAAACATCCAGCAAAACCAATATCATCTGACAATGTTCTGCGGACGAATTTGTTATTAAATTGAATCTATCAAAGGAATTTATTTAAAAGCGGGCGTCGTGTTGGCGGACGTCCAGTGATAGAGTGATAAAGCCTTTAGAGGAATTGCGTGTAGTCAAAGGGAAAAATAAACAAAAAGAGTTACTGATAAATTGAAACCAAGTGAGAACTTGGAGACCGACAAAGGCTCGCGTCGGGCGAGGGTCTCGTTGCTTTACGGTTTCATTGTTTATTTTAGGTTGAAAAATACCCAATAATACAATGGTCCCTGTCAAGTATGCAAAAAGAAAGAAAACAGTGCTGTATATGCATATGCCGTATGTTATAAGAGGTTACCCTATTTATCCTGCTGAAAGGTTCTAGGTTTTATATTTTATTTTATCCGATAATGTGTTACTCGTATGTAAAATTATATTTACGATATTTTAACACAGGAAAACAACTGTTGCTATATTTAATATTTAGAAATTTCTATTATTAATATTAATTGTGTAGTTCATAATTACTCATATGCTCATTTAATAAACTTATATGATTTTATGGATTGCTTCTCACTGTAAATTAATGATATAAATAATTTTAAAAGGTTTAAAATGTCTTTATTACCTATACAATACATCAGAAAATTATAAAGTATCACAAAAAATAATGTAAGCAAACCCCTACATATAAAAATAAATACAATCAAAACTAAAAATAAGATTAATATTTGATTTCTCTAAGGTAATACCTATTTAAAGTCGCCCATGTTAACTAAAAAAAACTAAAAAAGATGAACAGCTGGACTTCGCCAGTAAATGAACAAAGTTAAAACTGCTTAAAGACCCCTGCTTACTGCTTATCTTTCAAAAGGTACCTTATCACTTAATTTTTAAAATCTTTATTTTAAGTTAACATGTTTTTACACATGAGTTAATGTTTATTAATTTCATTTTTGAAAGTTATTTTTAAAACTTATTAAAAGAGTAGAAGTTTATAAATAATCAGGATTGTAGTTAAAATCCAATATAGTAGAACAAAATACAGTTGAAAATGTTTAAGACTTAGATGTACTGTTGGTGAAATCACACCCGAAGAAGCCACAGAAAACACAACCAATACTAAATAGTTATTAATTTTTAAGGGTTTTGTCATATTTGTTGGTGTAAACTTTCGGATTTTAGTTACAGAACAATAGCAGATATTCCTCTTTTTTGAGTATAAATAAAAATCCCCCCGTCGTAAAATCAATCGGCGTACTCAGCGAATTTCCAAATCAATAATATAATAATAAAAGTATATGACAAGTTGTATCAATATATGTCGCTAAATATGAGAATTATTTGCCTATTCTCCATAAGATTGACATGGAAAAGAGTATACAGGTTAGCTACCATTATAAACCCGTAAACAATGATTATTAAGCATAAATTGATGGATCTAAACCAGATGAAGCTAAATGTCAAGTTGCATCCATAAAATATAGATTGATAAGTGGAATGTTAGTTTTTCCTTATCCTCCATAAGATTAACATTACCCGGTAACCGTTAGAGATAGAGAAAACTTTAAGGAACTTTCTTAAATTACATATGAAAAACGCAAAAAAACCAATTTCCGAATACAAAATCCCCCAAACTACCCGTTTCCATTGACCAACATATATAAAATTGTTAACTAATATTGTTTTCGGCCTCTGGATACTTAAAATCGAAAAAATAATATGGTAGCGGGCTTATGTCTTGCCACGAGACCTACGGTAATAGCTTCTTCCCTATGGGAAATTTGCTAAAAGTAACTGTAACTTCAAAGGAAACGACTAGTGTATTGGTCAATTAATAACAGTAATTGACTCTGCGGCTGCGACAAAGAGAAATGTCGACGGCTTCATCGTGTCGTCGCACAGAAGCCCGTAAACGTAAACGTGCGATCTGTTTCACAAGAGGATCCTGCAGCTGTGTCGCAGCGAAAGGGCAAGGGAACTAACGCAAAGGCACCGGTGGAAGCTCTCTGCGAACTGTTCGGAAGCAAAGTATCAAAGTAATGATTGATAAACACACATCACTTGATATGTGACTGCAGGACGAGAAGGAGCAAGGAATTCATACACATGCGCTGGAACCAATATTTGTAAAAGTACACCTTTTTTTTAATAATTCATACTCAAAGATACTGTGGTAAATCCTTTTCCCATGTGAAAGAAAAAAAAGTTCCATTTTAGCAGTCTAAAAATGTCTTTAAGACATATACAGAGTGTTTAAGAATTCCTTACCAATACTCTAGGACATTGTTCCTGGGTAAGAAACATATCTAAATTGTCCGGAAGTCCTTAGTTACTAACACAGCCTCAATTTGGTTTTTCTTTCACTTATTATTTTTTTCTGAATAATGGTTAAACATAAGGAATTGAAACTTTGCACAAACATTTATGACAACTAGACAAAGCTACAAAAATTATGACAATTTCTCAAATTCATAAAACAAAATGGCGGCCATTTAAAAGATTTTGTTTCTCAAATAACTCGTGAACCGTTGATTTAACAGAACATTTACAAGAACAATATTTTTAATAACACGGACGATTTAAATATGATAATTAGATGTGTTTCTTACGCAGGAACAATGTCCTAGAGTATTGGTAGGGAATTCTGAAACACCCTGTATTTACGCTCTTATTGTATTTGTAAGAAAATATGGAAGATTACCATGGGAATGAAGAACGGTGCGGGGCATGAATCATATTATCCATGTTTAATATTGTATATTTATTACACGATTATAATTAGTACGTTTTTTCATACTAATCTGATGTTAAAAGATATCATCGAAACTTAAAGCTACACAACTCACACTGATTTTTAATTAAGTACTTGCATAAAATAATATTACCCTTCTTCAACTAGTTGAATTAATAAAAGATGGAAATGATAAATCGCATGGTAGCTCAAATTCTTGAAAAATCCTCTAGTCTTTCGTCTTAGGTAATATTTAGTCCAATAAATCATCAAATGTTACAGTGATTTAAAACTGATTGAATGTGAATTAAAGCCTCCAACGAAGATGAAGGACAGGTGCCGAAATACAATCCTGAGACCATTGGAGTGGAAGGGTGTGACTTAGAGATGACTGAATGTGATGAAAACCAACAGGACTCGTGTCTTCACCTCTTTATCCATATACGAGTTATCCATTGAGACAGGCAATGGCAAGAGATCTATTAGCAAATAATTAAAAATGTTCATCGTAAACAATCATTATATAACATAATGTTACTGGTACAGTTATATAGCTTGTTGTTTATATTGTCTGATTCCTACCTATTATTATTACCACCTACCTTTACCGTATTTAATAAATTAACTTAGTCTTCAGTATTATACAGAAGTTTTTTATAAATTGACATTGCCGTTGAAAATAAAAAATAGGTTGAAAAGATGTAGAATACATTATATGTATAACAAGTTAGATATTAATCATGGTAGTATAGCTCGACAATTGTTAGAATCAAATTGGTTTTGATTTAGTAGTACTGGAGCATTTTAAGTTAGTAATTGTTAAAAATTGAGGTGTTTACTAATTATTTAAAGAAGTATTCCGTTAATTATGTTGTTGTAATGAAAACTGAATATAAAACATTTACAACTGATTAGCTCATACTTATTTTATTTTATTGCTTTGACTATTAAGAATATGAGGTATTGTTAAATAAAGGTAATAAAATATGTACATTTGATTCTAAAGAACAATATTTGGGGTACGATGAAAAATAGCAATACATACGGATTTACAGCTTCTCCTTTCGTCAGACGACGGGAGTCGGTTAAAAATACGTTGTTTGTTGAAGATATTTGAGGAGATTTGTCAAACATTTCTCTGAAAGATTCGTTCTTTCTGGATCAAGGAATGATGCAACGTAAATCTTCTATGTATGTCTAGCGTGGGAACCCTGCAGGGAAATACAAAATATAACAATCAGTATCCTATGCTTTAATAGATTATAAGAAGTTTCATATGAACTTGTATGTCTTTACGTGAGAATTAGTAGTTTATGAAATATGTCTTTGAAATAAATAAATTTAATTTCACCTTCAGTGAAATAACCAGTGTTAACTAGTAAAGCGAAAGTCAAATAATCTGTAATAATAATGCACTATTTAATTTTGAGTGTAATCTATCTCTATATATAAAATTGAATGTATGTATGTATGTATGTATGTCCTTTATGCGTTGCCAAACTACTCATCCGATCGCCATGAAATTTTAGGAAGTTGCTCTATATGTGTCCGGGAAGGTTTTAGTGAAAAAATATTTTCGAAAACCCCATAAGTTTCCATTTTATGGCGTTTTAAATTTCTAATGTTAACCTTATGGAGAGTAAGTTTGTTTACAAATTGTCTACAATGAAAATATTTGATTTCTTAGCTACAGCTGATTGGTTTACTTTCCATTAGCAATACCGTATGCTTTACTATCCAATGCCATCTGAATCATTCATTAATGTTAAACTATGAAGTAAATGTGTACTGTAAAAAATAAACAGCTTTATTCACCACGTTAATAGTTTACGGTTTTGGGGGATTATGTATTTATATTTTCATTTTCTGTCTGATTAAAATCACGTGTTTACATGATAATTGAAATGTTTATATTATTACTTTTATTATAATAATCAGCTGTTGTATATCTTCTTTCCTATAAATGCTGTATTACAGTTAGGTTTGTTTTGGGTTTGGATTCGATTTAAAAATTGTGAATTAATCCACTCAGATTTATTTGTTTTATGGGAATGTTATTAATGTGTCTCATCGCTTCAGTATTGTTATTCTCTATGCCACGACCCAGGCTATATAACCTTTCACAATGAAGCCGTATTGCTATTCGACTTCAGAACATGGCCAAACTTAAAGTTAACATGTGTTTACTGTCAGGCGTTACGAAGTTCACCGGGTCAGCTAGTAATATTATAAAGAAGAGGTGGTTTCTGTATGTTTGTTTGTGGGTTTGTTGTGGCAAGTGAATGCGAAAAATACTGAACCGACCGGTTTGAAATTTTAGGCAAAGGTAGATCTTAAACTCATGCAACACATAGGCATACTCATTTCCTTAAAATACTCTCGGGCTACGCCCTGGGAACGTTCTAAGTTACAATGTTTACATTTTTAGAGAATGAAAACATAAAATTACTTGAATGTCAACAGCTGTGAATACGGAAATTTGACATTTCGAGAAGAAGGAGAAGAAGAAGAAAGAGCTGCCGTGACCGTCCTAGGTTTCAATGTTTACATTTTCTAATGACAAAATCCGTTTGCACTTTATTTTGACAGTTCGGGAAGAAGAAGAAATAAAGTTGATTTTTCAGATAAACTGCTGGATCGAAATTAGTGAATTATTTGAAATAGCGGAATGGTAGATTTTAAGTTTTTTTCCGACGACTGTCTCGATTACATTAATCCTTATCCTCTCCCAATATTTGACATATGTTACTTTGAAATGTTGTAGACACTCCTGTTTTGTCATTTTGTAAACAATGAAGCATTAATTAACAAATAGCGTAGCTGGCGCACGAAATCGTGCGCTGTCAAGGAGACAATCTGTCCACCATACCACCAATAACTATGTTTAGAAACTACGTTTAGATTTTCCCAACAGATTTTCATTTTGGTTATGTTTTGATTTTGTGCAAATAAAAACTGGTGTTTCATTGCCAGCTGTACGATGATGTCTTCACTAAACGAAAAAAGAAAGAACCATGTTTAACTGTCAGATTTGATTTGTTTATTTAACCACTTCCTTAAATAAACAGCTGATTTCTCGATCGTCGGTGTTTACCTCCATATTAAGTTTATGGGGAAAATCGTGACTTTAACCCCATTATTTTCCATGTCCACGGTGAATTTTCAAAATTTTTTTAATTTATGGCAAAACTACATTCCAAGACCTTTAAAACGACACATTGGACATGGTTATTGGTAGCACCACCGTTCCAAAACAATTATCACAAAAATAGGCCTAGTGTATTAAATATATAAGATACCTTAAATGTATCAGTAGAGCCTACACCTTTCAGCCTTTTTAGCCCGTGCGAAGAACGGGTACTTTGGCTAGTATTTTCTAAAGTGTTTTAAACGAAATTAAATTAATGATCATGTCTAGATTATCTTGTTAAATATTCAACCAAACTTTGCTCACATATTTATTGGCCAAACAGAAAAATATTATCAAAGTATCATTTAGTTTGCTTTTATATTTTCAAAATGGCGGCGGTTAAAATTTTTTTGATTGGAATAACCAAAAAACCATTAACTTTGTAAAGTTTTACAAGAAATAAAAAAGATTGGAATTTTAATTTCAGCAAAGCAAAGTTTGGTTTCTGTATCTTAAATAGTTCTTGAGATATAAAGTTTTTTGTATAAAGTACAAAATGGCGGCTAGCGGCTAAATGAAGGATTTTTCAAAATATTTTCATAGGAAATATTTTGATTTTTTTTATCACCCCTTGAAGTTTGTCCCCGACTTTAATGAACACCCTGTATAAAGTATATAAATTTTTTAGTATTTTTTACATTAAAATAGTACGTTTTGATTAAAATATTACATGAACTAAACAGAACCTTCAGTATTTTATTTATAGATACTGTCAAAGCGTTAAGAGCTTTTAAGCTGCGATTCAAAAATATCGCCATGAAAGTCTTCACCGGCTTCTTTACACTCAGTTCACAGCCTCAATAAGTTCTCCGCGGTTTTTATCAGCACTTTGACATTGACACACTGCCTCATAAGTCTGTCTCCCTTTAATACGTCTCTTTGTGATTGGCACCTCTTGAAAAATCTCAGCTCTTATACTTTACGACTACCGAGAAGAGATCTTTTACTAACAATCGGATGAGTTATTGACTATCAGTTTTAAATATTTTGGTATTTTTAAAGAATAAAATACGCACTTATAATGATCGCTACACTATAATGATCATATTTTACGTGGATGGATCTGACTGTTGAGATTCCTATACATTATTTTGAAATTTACAAATTATGATTCGTTCCTCGTGCTGAGAGAAGAGTTTAGTTCTAGTACAGGCTAATTCACTGTTTTGTCACTTTCATTATTTTACCTCCATCATCGGTCTCCGTAGCATGTGTACAGTTGCAGGATGGTCTTCACCATATCGCCGTTCTGTCGTATGTAGTTGCAGTCTGTTCAAGGGATGATTAAAACCCTTGTTCCTAGTTCACCATCGAATCATCCTGTGTGTTTGATGCTTTAGGTGTCATCACCACTTTCTTGTTTAGTGCGTTTTGTGTTCTCGTGTGCGAATTGTACTTGCCTCGCTCGTTAGGTCCCTGTTTTTCGTGTCTTAGATGGCAGAACCACCAATGGGTTGTGTATTAGAGTTCTTAGTGGTGTGAAAATCCCCTTCAGGTGAAAATCTCCATAGTTTTTGTCGACGTAACCTGGTGTCATACTCCGTGCACGTATTGGGTGTGTATTCAGTGTTTAGTGTCGTTCACATTGACATTTAAAAATGAACACCAAATGTTAGTTCTCTAGGAGCGACTTCGGAAAAGTCTAAAGCTTTGTAAGAGTAAAACACAGGTACCTGAAACACAGTAAGTAACAGGAAACAAAATATGAATTCTGATCAGACTTAAACCTCATCAACAACCACTCATAAACAGGTACAACACAAACAAAGCCGAATTTTTATAAATCGGTAAAATCTCTCGTTAATACTGTACTTCGTTATTTTGTTCAAAAAAACTTATGATTCATTTTGCAATTAGTGTAGAGAGAATGATGAAAATCAGTTCTAATAAAGAGTTTGGAATCAAATTAATTTCTTTTACGTTTTAAAATGCTTATGTCTCTTTTGACGTTCGTGTTTATTTAGTAATACATTATTAGAATCAACGAGAGAAAGAGAGAGTATTTTTTAAATATGTATTTATTTTAACTACAGAGTTCGTTGTTTTAGTGCGTTCGATATTTCTGTGAATTAATTCAAAACTGGCAACTTCTTCGTGAGACACTCGGTATATACGAGTATAATTTACACTACCGGGATTTCTTAAGTCAAAATATTCAATGTAGTTTTTTTAGAATTCGGGAGAATCGCTGATGCTTGCAAAACAATGAACACATTTGTATTCACAACTCTGGAGATGAATCCAAATAAAGTTCAGCTATCATATTTTATGTTTGTTTTAGCGTTGAATAAAACAACTTTACCACTGCAGAGCGGGAGAAACTTTTGATTGTCAATATTTACGCATGTCTATATGTACCTTTGTAGGTAAAGTAGGTAGCTAGGTAGCTGATGCATTAGTTTTAGATGATCCTCAAACAGTTTTGAATAAACAGAGAAAATTTATGATGTGAATGAATGTTTTAATGTTTAATGTTATTAATGTAGTGTTTGTGTTATGTATGTGCGAAAGTTGTCTAATTGTGGTCTAGTGTGTCTAATGACATTTAGATCGATGTATTTACGTCTTTATTATTAGTTTCACATGATCAATCCTATTACAGACTATTACTGACTCGTGATATCTGACATAATGGTACTCTGGGTTAGTTAAAGCAGTCCAAAAATGTTCAAAATCAACATTCTTAGTTGTAGTTTCTTCATATCATAGAGAAGCTCAATAACTGATCTTTCAAGCAAATGATTTTTTGTTGCAAGTCAAGATCTATCTGATATTTTAAACTTGAAATACGTTCTGTTGGTAATTGCATAATAGATCAAAAGTATTAATATCAAATACGTTAGATTTTTAAGAAAAAGGTTGTTTGCTTAAACTTCGTCGGAGTATGAATGAATTTACTTTACATACTACATATAAAACTATATCAGTATCCACCAATGAAATTCCTCATCATACATTTGAAATAGCCTTCAGCTACGGTGATGAAGTCTAAAGATAGCAAGATACCGTCATGGTGTTTGGTCACATGGGCTTGGATAGACTCTAGTGACGTCATAGCAGTCAGCTGACTACGAAACATAACGGCGCGTCTAACTTCAAGGTCATCTCCTTACGTTTTAATTTCGTTTTGTAACAAAATGGCTTTTGTTTACAAGAAACCGTTCATCAGTAAGATATTACGTAATATTTCTTCTCTTTTGACTTTTAACTTTTTTTTAAATTTCTGTGAGTATGCATTACTGTATTCATAATAAGTTAATGTTAAGTTTTACCCAGTTTCAAAAACTATCAATATGTTCTTTTAAGTGTCCTCCGTATGACTATTCCCTAAAATTACGTAATTTAGGCTTCGGTACATAAAGTCAAATCGTCTTCACTGAAGGGTCAGCCTCTTACATACTAACATGTTGGTTGACTCAGAGTAATCTCAAAACAACATTTGTATTTTTCCCTCTCCTGCTTCTATTCTCGTTTAGACTCCCCCTAAAACATCTTACCTCCCTTACCTCGGTTCCTCAAACCGTATCTTTTTCACTGAAGGTTCAGAGTGTTTCATACTGTTCCGTTGACTCAGAGAACAGACCACAATCTATGTCCCTATCCTTCCCCTGCTTCTATTCTCGGTATAACCCTCCATTAAAAAACCGTTAAAACTCTCATAAATTAAATCCACTTTTCGTAAGAAATACTCAGAAAGTAGTGAAAATAAGTCATGAACATATCCAATAATAGAAATGAAAGCAAAATCAGAGAAATTCAAATTTCCCCACTAGGTTTTAATGCGTTTATGGATTATATTTTTTACTTTAATTAATTTAATAAATATTTGTTTCATTATTGGGAGTAAGATTCTCTATGAATTTTCATGAAAATAAAGTATTGATCTTAACATTAATAATTTATTTTGACACAATTTGTTAAAATTTACGTATGTTATATACACTACTGAAACTTTGCACGGGCCTTCCTTTCTCTATAAAATCACAAAAATTGCAATGAGTCCACGAGAATGAGTCGTGCGTGAGGAATGTGCAAGGCGTATCTCGTGCGGCCCACGTGAAGGCAGACCTTGACTCCTGCCTAACCTCCAGACATTTGCCCTGCACCCTACACTCGCACAATACACAATAAACACACACGCTCCACTTTCACATCGAATCCTGAAACAATTGATCCGGTAATATCAACTCTCATGATCGCTGATCACAAAACTCACCGGCTTGTTTGTCGCAGTTTCCCCTAATTGTTTGTTTACGCGAAATGTTTGACTTTTATCAAATTGTGATTCTGTTTTTGCCCCAACCGATGGATATCACTCGTCAATATGAACTGTTAGACAACCGACGGATATCACTCGTCAATATGAACTGTTAGACAACCGACGGATATCACTCGTCAATATGAACTGTTGGATCGTTTCATTGAGTTGCTAGTGATTAAATTATTCTCATACGTAAATTGAAAAATAATTTCTAATTTGACTTCGTACATATAACTCAGTACACAACTGAACAGTTAAAATTAATTTAAACTGTTAATTCTCCTAAATATTTTGAAAAAAATCATAATTTGTTCTTGTCAATTGCAATTATACTATTTCTACTATTAATTGGGTACAGAAATTTGCGGTTGGTTTTGTTAAGTAATTCCGTTTGAAGCTTATAAATCCTAAGTATGAATAAAGGATTCATAAAACTGATTTAAATTTAGATGAAAGAGTTGATCTGATCCGACCACTGACCCGGCACTGATCAAGTGTCTCGAGTTTGATTGGTTTTTAGATATATGCGAGCTATCACCCTTTTTCTTCAGAAAATTCAAATTTAATACCCGGTTTCCATAAAAGTGAATCATTAAATTGGAACATTTAAACTATTTTCGTTTTCACTGTAGCGGTTCAACTTAAAAATGCAATTATTACTTAATTATTCTGTCTTGTTCTCAAATTCTTATTAAACTTCAAATTCAACTTTCAAATTCAAATTCAACTTCAAATTCTTATTAAAATAACGTTTTAGAGCTGGTTTTCTAAAGAAGTTATGCGAATTCACACGTGTATTTTCTTCAAGTTCAAAGATTTTTAGGGGATACCCAGATAAAACATTTTAAGGGATTTTAGGGATAAAGTTCCATTAAAAAATGAAAAACTCAATAAAATTTTGAAAACTGTTGGAGATACAGTGAAACTCGTGCAGGGATGTGCGTACCAAATCTTGTCAAAATTGGACTAATATTGTAGTTGTGGCTATGTGCTCACACAAACACGCAAATCACTTCTAATACTACGGTTTTTTAATTCAAGGTATCCCAAAAAAGGATACACCCACTGAAAACTTAAATTTGTGAATTTTGACAAAAAAAATTCCCTCCTTGTACAACTAACAATAGGTGGAACACAGTAGAAAATCGTACGCTAAAAAGCATTGTTTTGAAAATAATTACATTGAAAGCAGACATCAATTTACAAGATTAAAGAAAATAATCTACTGAAAGACGTAAAACTCGTTGAATCAACGTCTTTTGTGCATTTATAAAGTGTTTTATCTCATAACAATGCATTTAATGTAACGAATAAACGTTTTACGTCCATTCCAAATGTTTAAGCTAAATTAATTTTGATTGTTTCTACAAATTGGATGCTAGGGTTAAAAACACTTTGTAGAAGTACACCACCACTAACCAGCTAATAAGCCGTCAGCTGGTGGGTATGTTCACTAGTCGTGCTGGTACAGTATCTGGGTCTAATAGTCCTATAGGTAGACCACCACTAACCAGCCGATAAGCCTTCAGCTGGTGGGGATGTTCACTAGTCGTGCTGGTACAGTATCTGGGTCTACTAATAGTCCTATCGGTAGACCACCACTAACCCGCCGATAGGCCTTCAGCTGGTTGGTATGTTCACGGGTCGTGACGGTACCGTATCTAGTCTGAGGATGCTGAGGGTAGACCTCCACTGACACCACTAACCAGCCAATAAGCCGTCAGCTGGTGGGTATGTTCATCGGTCATGCCGGTACCGTATATAGTCTGAGGATGCTGAGGGTAGACCTCCACTGACACCACTAACCAGCCAATAAGCCGTCAGCTGGTGGGTATGTTCACCGGTCATGCCGGTACCGTATCTAGTCTGAGGATGCTGGGGGTAGACCTCCACTGACACCACTAACCAGCCAATAAGCCGTCAGCTGGTGGGTATGTTCACCGGTCATGCCGGTACCGTATCTAGTCTGAGGATGCTGGGGGTAGACCTCCACTGACACCACTAACCAGCCAATAAGCCGTCAGCTGGTGGGTATGTTCACCGGTCATGCCGGTACCGTATCTAGTCTGAGGATGCTGGGGGTAGACCTCCACTGACACCACTAACCAGCCAATAAGCCGTCAGCTGGTGGGTATGTTCACCGGTCATGCCGGTACCGTATCTAGTCTGAGGATGCTGAGGGTAGACCTCCACTGACACCACTAACCAGCCAATAAGCCGTCAGCTGGTGGGTATGTTCATCGGTCATGCCGGTACCGTATCTAGTCTGAGGATGCTGGGGGTAGACCTCCACTGACACCACTAACCAGCCAATAAGCCGTCAGCTGGTGGGTATGTTCACCGGTCATGCCGGTACCGTATCTAGTCTGAGGATGCTGGGGGTAGACCTCCACTGACACCACTAACCAGCCAATAAGCCGTCAGCTGGTGGGTATGTTCACCGGTCGTGCCGGTACCGTATCTAGTCTGAGGATGCTGAGGGTAGACCTCCACTGACACCACTAACCAGCCAATAAGCCGTCAGCTGGTGGGTATGTTCACCGGTCGTGCCGGTACCGTATCTAGTCTGAGGATGCTGGGGGTAGACCTCCACTGACACCACTAACCAGCCAATAAGCCGTCAGCTGGTGGGTATGTTCACCGGTCATGCCGGTACCGTATCTAGTCTGAGGATGCTGGGGGTAGACCTCCACTGACACCACTAACCAGCCAATAAGCCGTCAGCTGGTGGGTATGTTCACCGGTCGTGCCGGTACCGTATCTAGTCTGAGGATGCTGGGGGTAGACCTCCACTGACACCACTAACCAGCCAATAAGCCGTCAGCTGGTGGGTATGTTCACCGGTCGTGCCGGTACCGTATCTAGTCTGAGGATGCTGGGGGTAGACCTCCACTGACACCACTAACCAGCCAATAAGCCGTCAGCTGGTGGGTATGTTCACCGGTCGTGCCGGTACCGTATCTGGGTCTCAGGATGCTCGCTCACGTGAAATGCCACACCGTAGCCTTGCAGTCAAGGTCCCCCATTGTTCTGTTGGTCAATAGGTGAGCATATATTTTTATTCGGAGTCGTGCCGGTCGGTGAGAGGAGCGATCCGTGTCGCAAACTCCTCACCTCGCGGCAGATCTTCCTCCCACGCCCCCCTAGTTCCCGCCACGCTGTCTGTATCAACCGTTGTATAACATACACCTGCAAAGGTCGCGTGGGACCCTGCGGCGGCCAGTTGGCATCGAGTGTTTAAAGCCTAAAATGTGCGTGGATTATTTGTTTACGTCATTGGTCTCCGGGGTAGATTTATTAATATATACGAGATTCATTGTCCAACGCGTTACATCATGGTGGAAAAATGGCAATTAATTATTTAACCAAACAAATTACGTGACTATTCATTTTAATTGGTTATACAATGGTCTTGCCTCACGGCAAACTTCCTTGAATATGCAGAACACATGTAATAGAATAAGAGAGTTGCAGAGGTTACAAATAACCCTTTTCTATAGGATTAATTATATTCATATACAATAAAAATTTGATAGAAAAGATAAAAATGTAAACAAAGTATAGTATTTTTTCATTTTAATGAATAATTTATTTTTTACTATGAATAAAAAAACAAAAATTGTATGTTAATTATAACGAAATATTTCAATATGTATCATCCATAATATCAGAATGTGTTACAGTATTTGAGTCTAGTCAAATTGATTCTCATATAAAAATTACAGTTTAATTTTATTCGAAGTAATTTAAGACTACCTACAGTATTCGTAATTTAACCCTTGCATGGGAAGTACAAAATGTTGTATTAAGCCATTGGAGTCCAAAGGCGTATGGTGTCCGTTTCTTTACGTTACAGAGCGCAACAGAGCACTTAGTTGGCTAAAAACATCAGTTGTTTTCTCGGAATAACAGATAATAAAGAAACTCGGACCTGAATGGGTTAACATTTCAATTTATTCTAGTAAATGATATTTAATTTTATCAGCGTAATCTATTATATTAAAATGATTCCTGTAAAATCTATTATTAGCCTATTGCAGTGAAAATTATGTCCAGTATTTGCTTAAAAGCTCAGATGAACTGTAAAACAATAAATTTAGAATAAATAAAATAATCTGGCACGTCACAGTATTAACTTCTTACGATAATCTTTTTGATTAGATTGCAACGCTTTATTCGAGTTCCCCGGGATTTTTGACAATACATCCTAATTTGTAATAAATAAATAGTGTCTCACCACTGTTAAAACTTTAAATTAAACAAAACAAACAAACATAATACTAAACAATAATGTAGCTGATAGAGGTTTTGTAAATTAAATACTGTATCATTTACTAGAATGAACTAATCTTATGTGAAAAATACTAATTTGTATATGTTTCTGTGTTAGGGTATTGCCTTTGGCAATCAGAGAATTTTTTTAAAATAGGAAAGTAAAACAGATTTTAATGACTCACTTTTGTACAAAAAACAATGTATTTTATGAGTACATTATTTTCAAAGTTCATTTTTTTAAATTCCTGTTAATATTTTTCTCGATAAATAGGAAATATATTTCCCCATAGTAATGAGGAAAACAGCGATATCATTAAATATTGTTAACCTAATGAAGTGGTGCTAAGCTACTCTCAAACGAGCGGACTAACAGTGGTGTTAGGTATATCAATTACACCAGTTATCTATTAAGTGATGATTAAAGTATCAATGATAACGCAGTGATATTCCGTGATAACAAAGCCTAATGAGGTAACACTAGACAATTGTGACGATGTCCAAAAACGATGACAATAGGTATAACAAATATATTAGTTATCTACCAGGTGATAAGTATGTGTTGATTAAAGTAACAATGACAAAGCAGTGATATGCAGTGATACCACAGCATAATAAGGTAACAATAGACGACTCTAATGATGGACACTAACGAAGATGATAGGTATAACAAATATTAGTTAGCTACTTGGTGATATGTATGTGGTGATTAAAGTAACAATGACAAAGCAGTGATATGCAGTGATACCACAGCATAATAAGGTAACAATAGACAACTCTAATGATGGACACTAACGAAGATGATAGGTATAACAAATATTAGTTAGCTACTTGGTGATATGTATGTGGTGATTAAAGTAACAATGACAAAGCAGTGATATGCAGTGATGCCACAGCATAATAAGGTAACAATAGACGACTCTAATGATGGACACTAACGAAGATGATAGGTATAACAAATATTAGTTAGCTACTTGGTGATATGTATGTGGTGATTAAAGTAACAATGACAAAGCAGTGATATGCAGTGATAACACACCCTGATGAGGTAACACTAGACGACTCTGATGATGGACACTAACGATGGTTTTAGGTGTAACAAGGACGACAGCTGTTGATGTCATGCCGTGTGAGATAAACCTTCATATATCATGTTTACTTTTCATTAAAAAGAAAATAAATGTTCATTAATCATCATGTACGTTTAATAATATTTTAATGGAATGTCTTTTGCAATAAGTACAATAATGCAGGTAATGTATTATTCATTAGTTGTGGGCTTTATTAAATTCAGCAAAGTGAAATTTAATTTAGCTCAGTAAGAATGCTGAAATTTATTCTTAGTGAGTTTTTTTTATCAAATCCTGGGATATCATAAACAATATCTGAAGATTTCAATTACCGGTATCATAATTTATTTAAGGGCGTTATCTTTTTTATCACACGCAGATTTTGCGTGTAATAAAAACTTACTGTTTCCGGCGGATGCAAATAATACAATGTAAAATACATATAAAAATTAAAAGATAATTTTACCTAGTGACCATTTTAAAATTATTAATTTCAATTACATATTCCAAAAATAAAACAGAAAGTTTGTCAAAATATTGTCAGGTTGGTTTTGGTCAAAATAAACTTTAGTAATAAGGGACTGAAATGTGTCGATAATTCAAGCTGTCAAATTATCACGCCCTTGAAGCTGGATTTTAACCGAAACGAAAGTTTCCACAAACACGTTTAATTTAATGGAAGCTTAACAGCCTTTACTTATTTATCTCAATTTATTATTCATCGGTAATCATTCGCTCGTAAGGAAATATACAGGCGATTAGACATTCTGAGAAGAGATTTGTTTATTGAAACTGCTACTTAAATTTATGCTCGTTAATTTTTCATCTATTAAATTGGAAAATCATATTTTAATTCCTTTTATTAACAGTGGTATGATTATTAAAAGAGTCAAAAGAATATTTTATATATTATTAAATTAACTTTCTTACATAAGCTGAACTTGAGCTTTATACTTTCAAAGAAAGCGTATTTTATGTAACGTCTCAACCATTTAGTTAAATAACAAAATGATTATATTTACTTCCGGCAGGAAAATAGCTTAGATCATGGATAGGTTAAAGGGTTATGTTTTCAGTTACTTTAAACAGTTATACTTACCATATGACGGCACTTGCACTGCACTTTTTGCGTTACACAAATTTGTGAAAACCAAGAGTTTAGACATATCCATGTAAAATATCCTATACCAAATCGAAAACTAATGGTAAACGTCAAATTGCGTAACCTATAATCACATCGCATGTAATTTGTGTTTTGTTTTACGGGTTTCTTGACTACCATTTCGTCTAAGTAATCTAGAAAAATATTATGGATAACGATCCTGTGTTTATACGTATAGCATGAACAAGGCTTTAACTTTCCTGAACATCTATGACCAAATGGTAATTTACCAAACAGCACTGTGACATCGGGTAGATAATGCTAAATGAGGATTTTTCCACAAAACCACGCACCTGTCCTAGGATAAGCAGAAACAGCTGAAATCTTGTGTCGTCTGATAATCTTTCCTAGCTGAAGAAGCGAATTGAACTCTAAATCAACGCAAAATGTTGGAATAGATCCTTGCTAGAATGTTATTTTGACAAATCACAAACGTAACATTGTTTGTTGATTTAGAGTTTCAATCCTATATCGACTTCAGTTCGCCTCTTCAACTAGGAAGGTTTGTCAGATGACACTAGATTTCAAGTGTCTCCAACTTATCCTAGGACAGGTGCGTGGTTGTGTGGAAAGTTCATGGTTTACCTTAAACAACGTATTGTATTAGTGTTCCCACAACGTACATTCCAGGACGACGCCACCGTCCTAGTCATAAGTCCCCGTCAATAAGAAATCATTGTCGAACGGATTAAATTGGGCGTTATATCACTACTTTTGATGTAGTAATATGACTGGGGTTTGGACAACTGCCTATAATAACGTTACAAATATCACTGCTGTCGATAAATACAAAATTAAAAACTTTTACTAAAATAACAAGTTTTTAAAGTGTTTTGACAAAAAACAACAGCGTGAAATACACTAGTTTGCGATTGAATCTATTCCGAGGCATATAACTACAAGCGATACATCATAGTACGTCATAAAAAATTTCGCAAGAGCAGATCTAGACGCCGAGAACTAGTCATACGTGACGAGGACTATAACGGCAGATCTGACTCAACCGCAGGGCCGAGCACAGCTAACGGCGGCAACTAACCCACGGAGGCGGGATAGGGCAGTGTGCTCCCTTGAACCCACGGAGGTGGAGGTGCTGGAGGGAAGGGTGATGGGGTCGCCGATAACCGAACCGTAATTGGCACAACGGAAGCTGCAGGAGTGACGATACCGAGAGAACGACCTGAAAAACTACTTTCTCACTTTACATTTACAAACCAATATATTCATATTGAAGTTAACTTAAATGATGCTCTCTGTGTTTACTTGTTGAATACAGTATAACTAATATCAACAGTCTATACGATGCAAGAGTGCTAGTTTGTTGTATTTCCATAAACTTGTGAATTAACTAGCTCGACGACTGTGAGCTAGTATCTCAGGGGGAGTTTGCTCTTTCTCGCCCCGACTCTAGCTGTACTCAGTGTTTGTTCCTCGTTATTATAGAATATATTTGTTTTTTCACCTTTAAATATATTGATAAATCTATATAATACAAATTTTACCACATTTAAAGTAAGTATATACAACAACATAAATTTTGACTGTAATTCAACTGAATTTAGTGTATTCGTTCTACTGTTTCACACGCATTGTTAAACATTTTTTATTCATTGTTAGTTATTTATTCTTCATTGTGGATATATTTTTTGCAAATTTTATTATGTACTTCTATGATGCTCAAATAATTTACATTTACATGGGAAGCTAAAGCTGAAGTGGAGTTTAGCAGTAGTTATTTGTTATTGAATCTGAAAGGAAAGGTAACTTCACTATTATTTGAGCATGTCAATATTAACTGACGCCTTAGTGTAATAGGTTTAAGCTCTTCGACAATAGTATACAAATATAATAAATACGATACGGATACGACAGATAGAAACTGATTTGATCCACCGATATACAAATCAGTGACACCATTGGTTCATGTTCGGAGGGCGTCACGCTACGGACTCGCCGTATACCCGGGATGGGTTTGTGACTATTAGATAATTAATAAATTATACTTATGTTATTTTTAGACGTCATCTTTAGATATGATTCATAAATTGGCATTTTATCATGATAGTGTCGTACGTAGTTTTATTTTAAAATGTAAACCATTTCTACAAATATCATTTGTAATTAGCCGCAAAACCTATTACACCCACAGACAAGTTTCTTTGTATGCTAAGTGCATATATTGGAACCAAGGCTACCCGACACTAAACATGCCAAAAAGTTTCACAACGCTATATGTCAATCTGGTAGAACCGTGTCTAGGGCGCGTCTGACGCAGGCGTGGGCAGCGCAGTACGCATGCGTATCAATCACGTGACCGTTGGCACGGCGCATGCGTACAAGTCAGATAAACGCGACCTAACCTTGACCGAGGTTCAACAACCGTTCCACTATGGCAACGACATCTTTCACTTTTAGGAATATCGGGGGCTAGGCCGCGTTGAGCAACGGACTTCGGGTCAATGTGAATGTCAGCAATGTTGGCGCGACACTTGTGTCGGTAATGGGGCTGTCGCTGCAGTACAATTATGCTGGGACCCGAGTAGGTGTGGGCGGGCGAGAGTTGAACTGTTACTCAGGTTACCGCCTAATGATAACTGAGTTACCGACACTGTTCTTGCGATACAAGAACACTGAGTGGAGTACACGCGACAATAAATCGCTTGACAACAACGTTTGAATTTACTGACATTGACACTAATTTAAATGATGTGATAAAGTTTTGTGCAGAACATGAGATAATAATGTTGTGTCTCTAGCTGGGCGAGTTATCGAAACACAACAAATCGATTGACGGTAATGATTGAATTTGCTGTCATGGTCAAGAGTCTAACGGCAGTGATAACATTGTGTGGAGAACATGTGGTAATGATTGTGTCTCTAGGTAGAGACCGGGTGAGTAATCGAGACACAATGAATCAATTGAAGACAATGATTGAATTTACTGTCATGGGTAAGAGTCTAAAAACTGTGATAACATTGTGTGGGAAAATGACACGTAGATTGTGTCGCCCTAGATAGTGACCAAGCAACTGACCGAATCACAATGAGTCGATTTACGATAGTGATTTAATTTTCTGAAACGACAGAGCCGCATAACATAATATTAGGAACATTGGTATGACATTAGTATTAAGTAATTTTATTTATATTTTGTTTAACTTCTTTGAGTAATTCATTGATTATCATAAAGGTTGAGTTGTGAAAACAATACACTTTATTTAATAATGATGTAAATTGAATTTATTAATGTTGGCAAAATCTTGTATCTAAAAAAAATAACGGATATTGAGAAAAAATCAAAATATTAACGGAGTCATGGGTGAGACTCTATTGAGGCCTAAAGACTGAATCAACTGACAATATATACTGAAATTCATGGTGACATACTTCAAGAAACAAGTCCTTGCTTTTGCAAAAGTATATAGTGTTTCTCATGCTGGATTTCTTATTATGTCGTCTGCAAACATTTATTAGCTACTATTATTTATTTGCGCATACCTAATTAATCTAAGTACCTATATTGGTATGAAATGTTTGCACTTTTAGTCGTTATATCTGCCTAGTCACCTATGTTATTAATATATCAGTTTGTTTTATTAATATCATTCATTTGAACATGACTGCTGTAATGTTATAATTTAAGTACTGTAAGGTAATTAATTAATTTCAGTCCAACCAATTTTATTAATTCATGTTTTTTTATTTAATATAAGTACTAACAATTTTTTTCTTGAGAAAATTTGATTTAGGAACCTGTTTTCTTGAAATTTGACATTAAAAGAATCAAATGGCCGCCATTTTGAAATTTGGAAAAGTAAAAAAAATATTTTTATAAATATTAATTGTTTAGTGCTAAATAAACTACTTCCAAGTTTCGTAAAAATAGCTCAAAGGGGTTTTGAATTCATTAATATTTTCTCAAAAAAAAAATAACTGATTACGGCTAAACTAAATAGAAATCGAAAAAATATTACTCTATATCTTAGACTTATTTTTGCATGTAGAATGAGGTCCTGTGTGGCCCTTCACACTTTTTGTGACCTCCTGTATGAAACTATCAAGCATGAGATTACATGTCTTAGTGTAAGAACTTATTGGTAAACTAACCGGTGGAGTGAAAGAGATGATGGCTCAATCAGTTTTTATCAATACTCTCCCATCTTGTACTGTCTTGTGCTCGTACTTATCTTACCTTGGTTAGTCCCACGCTCAGATCTGGAGTCTGTGTTGGCGGGAAAAATAAAAGAGGCTGTCAAAAAAGTATAAAATTAGGTCTATATAAGAATAATAATGTGTATAGCTTATTTTCAAAACCCATTTTATCAATCGAGTGCTATAAGTGCTATACAAATTTGACAATTTTAAAATGTTTTACTCAATATAAAAAAATAAAATGCTATTACGAACATTAGCTTGAACTTGTTTATTTAAAAAATAAAAATAAAACAGAACATTTTGAAGTTGTTATGTTGGGTATTAGATAGGCAATTAGTATTAGAAAGCCACGTAAATAGTAGGATCAAATTATATTTAGAAAAATAAAAGTTGGAGCTGTAATCTTTCACCGTTTAATTGTTTCTTTTATTATTTACTTAAAGTATTTAAAGCACTAAATTTTCGGATCGTCGCCCATACCCGCACAATTATAATGCGGCTCATGACGCGTATCTTCCATTTTGAAATGCAAATTATTCCCAGGATAGTAATCAGCACTTGATTTCTCATAGCATGCTCTGACAGGCAATTCGAAACTACCATTAACTTGCAATGGGCAGAATGTTTAGAGCTTAAATAACTAAACTCAGGATAGGGGTAATCTATTTTTAATTTTCACACAAATTGAAATTTTAATCAATACTTAAAGATGTTTCTGACATGACATCATGTTTCTACATGATTTCCCTTTGAATATAGTTTTTCCTGTGTTAGTAAACTGTATACCTTTCACAATACGTAGGACGTGATTTACCAACCTACCATCTCTAGGTAAATGTTTAAATTACGTAGACTCCGGAAGGTCATAGAGAATTTTTATTGTAGTATTGTATTGTAGTGAAGTATATTGATGTGTGAGGTAGTCTCGAATTATATTCATGTGACATATGATCATGGTTAGCTTATTTTTTATCATTCAATAATACATGATCATGGTTCGCTCATTCGTTATCATTCGATAGTACATGATCATGTTTCGCTCATTCGTTATCATTCGATAGTACATGATCATGGTTCGCTCATTCGTTATCATTCGATAGTACATGATCATGTTTCGCTCATTCGTTATCATTCGATCGTACATGATCATGGTTCGTTCATTCGTTATCATTCGATAGTACATGATCATATTTCGCTCATTCGGTATCATTCGATAGTACATGATCATGGTTCGCTCATTCGTTATCATTCGATAGTACATGATCATGTTTCACTCATTCGTTATCATTCGATAGTACATGATCATGTTTCACTCATTTGTTATCATTTGATCATACATGATCATGGTTCGCTCATTTGTTATCATTCAATAATACATGATCATGGTTCGCTCATTCGTTATCATTCGATAGTACATGATCATGGTTCGCTCATTCGTTATCATTCGATAGTACATGATCATGTTTCGCTCATTCGTTATCATTCGATAGTACATGATCATGGTTCGCTCATTCGTTATCATTCGATAGTACATGATCATGGTTCGCTCATTCGTTATCATTCGATAGTACATGATCATGTTTCACTCATTTGTTATCATTTGATCATACATGATCATGGTTCGCTCATTTGTTATCATTCAATAATACATGATCATGGTTCGCTCATTCGTTATCATTCGATAGTACATGATCATGGTTCACTCATTCGATCATATATGATTCTGGTTCACTTATTCGTTGTCATTCGATAATACAGGATCATGGTTCGCTCATTCAATATCATTCCTTGCGACCTAAAACGGTGCAGTTGAGCGTTTGTGTACAAATTAATGGTTGTACCCTAATTGGTGTAACAAACTCAGCAGATCGTCGCCACCTGAAGCTGATGACTGAACGATCCTTCTCTGTTCCATCGTTAGCCTCATTATATCGCAGCTGCTCCGTTATACAGGGTGCGTCAGATAAGCCTGAAGATTTCAAAATCATAGCTTCAGTATTTGTGAATATTTTTTCATATTAATTTTACTACTCAAAAAACATGAAGTTTAACACAAGACTATGTCAGGAACATTTTGCAGACACAAAACATTTCAAAAGTTATACTTTTAAAATTCAGGTGATGACCATTCCTTAGTAAACGTGTGTTTCGAGTCTTGCAATATAACTGTCAAACACTTAACAACACTTACCAATTATTAACTGTAATCTACCCAATAATTTATCAAAAGTTTGTTTCAAGTCCCCCAATGTAAGGTACACTTTAGCTATGAGGTAGCCCCAAATACAAAATCGCAAACACTGAGGTGGGATGAGTGGCCGGGTTAGTTTACCTTATGTATTATAGGCCACCTGTTTGAATAGACAAAAACATAGAGGTTTTTACAGAGATATTTATTGTCCTCTAACGATACACTTTTCCTAAGCTCATTTTATGAAATAGACTAAATGCATTTGCATAATTATATCAAATTTACGCATAAATTAATCACACTTCCTGCTAATGCATTTCAAGTGGTAAAGTAAGAGGTAAAGTGATGTTTATTTAAACCCATATAATAATTTTAATCCACAATAATTCCAGTAAAACATCGTTTGCTAAATAGACTGCATTGAAATAAAAGACGTTCTAAAGGAAATTATGCGGAATAATTATGCACAACAGTAACCTCAAAACCCTTTAGATATAATCCGTCCCCAAAAGCTTCTTAAACATTGTTAATAAGGGATTAAACAAAGGAATTTTGGTTGGATTGCTAAAGATATCCTTTCTAGCGCAGCTTGCCAAAATACACAAAGTCCTTTGTAAAACCTTATTAAAACACCTTAATTAGTTTCTGTGTAGATTTTTGGTTGTAATGAACATTGCTGTAAAATAATAATTCTAATTTGCAAAATAGACTTTCAACATATTCGTTTGCAAACGCTGGATTTATTAGTTGCGGCAAAATGTTTGAAGGTGAAGTAATTAAAACACTTAGATTTTATTTTCTCCAATTGGAACTGCTGCAGATATGCATTTAAATACAGTATTTGAACTATCAATCAGTAAAAACTGTAAGTTTAATAACAAATTACGTTGTGCAAATAATTACTCAGAATTATCACAGGGGCGACGGACGACAGGTGACTGTCGTGAACAGCCTGTATTTCCAATCTGTCACGCGCCCAAGAAGCTATTGTCAACCTGTTTTTATACTCATAATGTAATTTTTATTATTCCAAGAATTGTTGTAATTTTTTCAAAGAGAATGTAAGTGTAATTGTTAGCTATTGAATGGACTTCGTACTCCAGGTAGTTGTTTTTTCTATCTTATGTTTTTTACATAATTTTTTATTTTTCTCCGTATTTTTTTTATTTAATGGTCATTCTTTGTTTAGTGAGTTATTTTTTCTATAATATTTTCACCAAAGTATCAACTTTTCAGTCACACCTTCAGATCACAAAATTTATATGCGAAGAGACGGTACATAACCTATCATTCAAAATTCTTAATTTTGTCATCCTTTGACCTTTTAAATGGCCTGGTTCTCCGCTGAGTACAAACAGCAATTTAGAAACTAACATTTTAACGTCAACAGAATAAATATACATGGTGTCCATGAAAAACGTTTCAGGACTTCGGTGAGTGATTGGGTACATTAAAAGGAAGATTAAAGTTCCACTAGAGGTATGGCCTAAAACGCGTATTTTCTCGGATATCCGCCATTTTGTATTTTTCATGAAATATTTTTTAACGGATTATTTTGAAACTTTGTATGTGTTTTACACTAGTCGACTGATATTATTAACGAAACAACTAGCATGATCCAAGCTCAAAATCCAAAACGGCGGAAAATAAGCGTTTTAGGCTATACCTCTATTGGAACTTTTTTCTTCTTTTTAATGTACCTAATCACTCACTGAAGTCCTGAAACGTTTTTCATGGACATCCTGTATATCTTCTGATACTTTCATGTGCTATATGTATGAAGTAGCAAATAACACTAGAATAGTTTTATGGCTGTTTATTAGTGTAAAACACTGTATACCAATCAAATACATGTAAGACAAAATACTCCCATTAACGGAGATATGAAATAAATAAATTACAATATTGTTACGTAAAGTTAAAGTAAATTTTAGTATACTGTATTTAATTTAAAATACAGTATAAAAGTTGATAACCACTAACTTTAACACTTGGTTTCATATTCAAAGGTACGTTACATGAGTCACCTACCGACTCTGATGCGAGTGTAATTATTTTTGTAACATGTAGCTTTGTTACTGACAAACACCAGCATTTTCCAGGTCCGTTAATTACTATTACAGTTACAATTAGTGCAGTTACGATTTTCAGCAATACAACTAAACAACATCCACAAGAGCTTATTGGATGATTCGGAAAGCCCATTAAGCAGATGTCAAACGTCATTAGACCTTGAGAGCTGTGCTTTAAATCCATTTTCACGCCAACATCTCAACTTGTGCACCACCGCTAAGTCGCTGTCAAGGAACCTCAGCTCTGAAATTATTATTTATAACTACTACAAGCTAAAAGCCCTTAAATCATTTATAAACTTTTAAATAAAATCCTTTCTTCCGCGGACGTTTTTGCTAAGTACTTAGAGGTTTCCACGAAATATTTACTCACAGCACATTCATGCCTTCGTTGCATTAAATTGATTTTAAAAAGAATATATGGTGATTTAATCTGTTTGAATTTTTTAGAGAAAGAAGGTGTATTTGTCAGACAAGATAAAAAGAATTTGTAATTTATTTGAGTCGTAAAGTAGTTACATTAAGTTTGATAAAATAAAATATTTTTACTGAGCTATTAGTGGATCTTTTTCGTTATACGTATACCACTTTTTAATGGGTTTCTGGTGTTAAAAAACATAATGACTGAAAAGTTTGTGTATTAAAAGTTAATTTTTAAGCCCATTTCGCCAATAAATTTCCAAAATAGTACAACTAATTGTTGAAGTAATTTTTACGTGGAATAAAGTAAAAATATAGTTTAAATAGAAAACCAATGGTTTCTATAGTTTATTGGGTTATCGGGTTATTGGTTATTCTATTGGTTACAGTTTAAAATATTATAAACCACATACAAATATAAAAAACCAGCCTAACTTAACAACGCAGTAAAATGTATGGTCGGCAATATCGCGCGTATAATAATATTACGCAACCTAAATTTGTCGGTGACAAACAAAAGATTTAGGTTAGTCTTAGTTATTGACATTTTTATATGGTTAATAGTATTTTATACAGCAAGTAACCACCAGAAAACCACTAAATCACTGGTTCTGTTACATCAGAAAACAATTAATTAAACCGCTATTTAAAAAATGGTATCCGTACGTACGTACGGACAATATCTATACTAGTGAAAGATCCTGTTCGATAATAACCTTTTATTTATTATGAGAAAGATACATACACATACACTACCCTCATTACACGCACCCTTCACTCATACTCACCTTAGATTTACCTATATTCACTCATATTCATCTTATAGTTTACATATATACACTCATATTCACCTTACAGTTCAGCTTTATTTAGTCATATTCACCTTATAGTTCACCGTTATTCTCTCATATTCACCTTAGATTTACCTATATTCACTTACAGGTCACTCTTTTTTTAATCAATTTACCTTGGACAAAAATTACAGTTTATTTTTTCAAAAACACACTTATCTGAAAGGAGCAGTACAATTGAGGACCTGAAGCAAAGTGCCTATATACGACATTAATAAACACTAAATATGAGGGGAAAATTTGAGTCCCCGATGTTCAATAATGTTAGTCATTATGAAAATCGTATCGAATATATTAAAATAGTTTCAGATGAACCTATAGCCTGCTATACGATATGTTCAACTTCTTTCATACATAGTTACTAGTTAATAAATAGATTTAATATTTAAAGGGTTAAATCATATGGATTTGTAAAATATTACAAATATATTGTATTTTCCCCCTAATTAATTCATGATGTATGTGAATGTTTGGTGACATGTTATATTAATGTGTATTGTGTTATTAATTCAAAATTATTAATTTGAGTTATGCCATTTTTTGTCATATACAAGCCCTCTTAATTTTTACCAAGCAGGGTTATTCGACAAAATAGTTAGTTTTAAAATTAAATTAATAATTTTAATCAATTCAATACCGTCTACGTTATATTGACTATTAATTTATTTAAGCTATAATATACTTAACCATAACGTACACATAAAATAACCTTAATGGATAATGCGTAATGTTCAGGGTGAACGCAAGCCGGTTAAAACAAAGTTAGTATCGTGTCCGCAAGAGCGCACCACATGCAGCACTAACTAGAGATCATCCATTGTACACGTCAGCCACAACTGGAGCAGCGTATGTCGCAAGGCCACAACTCTTCTAACAAATAATCGGCTAAATTGCAGCGAAAGGGAAAGGGATTGCAAAAAGTCTAGTAAAGCACGTTGTGAAACCACCTAGTGAATATTAATAATTCGAACCAGGCTTCAATTACGACGTGGGTGTAGTGCTGTTGTTTCGTGCAACCCAAAATTGGCGCGTCGGGCCGAGCTTTCCGGTGACTGTGTTTTCATATGCCCAAACATGTCATCGGCTGGTAAATAACTGTTATTTGGCAGAATTATATCGTATTTCACAACACCATCTGGTAAAGGGACACCCTGTAGGTGAGAGGATTTGAACTTCTCCATGTGGGTAAAGTAAAGTCTCTCTGTATGTTCTCAAAACAAACCAATATGTGGAAATAGAGGGATGATCTATTATTAACACTATTAGTGAATATTGGCATTCTTGTTTCGAGATTACATCGATATCCTTTAATGCAATATAAATAAAAATTGAAATATTTTCGTAAATATCGTCATTTGATTAATTTTAATGTTAAAAAATAAATATAACATATATGCGATATTATTACTCAGGTAAACTCAATGCAAAATTATGAGCTACATATTGTGGTAACCTCAAACACTCGACGAAAACATGAATTGTTCAACCGTTATTTTCAAAGCAAACATGGCTTGCCATTTGGAAAAGTGGTAAATAGTAAATATTTTGAGTCTTTTTCTGCGAATTCTTGTTTAATTATTTACTTCATATTTGTATAACATTGGTTCTAAATTGTATTTTAATTCACACAGTATTTTTTGTTGCATTTATATAAAGGATGTTAAATGTTTAAACCATTTTCCAAACTAATATGGCACAAATGAAAATTTTGATTTGAATAAATTATAGCAGATTTTAATTAATTCGAAGTGAATTTATTTTTTGTTTAAATCGATCAGATATCTTTCATTCGATAGTAGCAAAATATAATAATAATAATAATAATAATGCTATTGTTTGAAAAAAGTAAGTATGACTCTATAGCTAATTAATGTATTTTGGTCCTTAGTATGAATTAACAAGTAATATAAACCCTACTAAGCCTTTCTGAGGAGGGAATAGACGTCACTGATAAGGTTATGGGCAATTTCAAAGGTGATAACAGTGATGGGTACCTGTGCGAGTGATTTTTTGACAACTGGTTGGTTTTTGTAGGTTGTTCGAATTTTACAATAATTTAATATTGTACAATTTCATATGTCTAATCTAAAAACAATATGGTAAATATTTTTTCAACTACACTCCTTCATAAGAACCAGACAACATCCGAATATCATCATCGTCAATAAATTTCAAGCAAAAAAATCCGAAGTAATTGTGAACAAATTGGAAAATGACGTGACAATAATCACCATTAACTTTAACAACTTTAAAACTGAGCATTATGAAATTATTCCCTTTTAAAGTAATAAAAGAAAGCGAAGTGACGGACTGAAATTTTGTTAATCATTATTGAAACGTGATGAGAAAGATAATAAGTTTCGAAATTATATCAGAGTATAATCTCTTCTAGATCGTCAGCTTTAATTTTATTTCGATTAAGAAAACTTTATAATGAGACAGTTCACAAGATTTAATGAAAGTTCTAGTTTTTCATTCCTGAAATGAATTGTAATCTTAAATTACCCTTCGAATACATTTCCTTTTATTTTGTTTACATCAAGTAAAACTTATTTCGTTTGTTATGAACTCATCGTTGGTAAAAATTTATTTTCAAATAATTCATGTGATATTTAAACAAATTATGAAATAACTATGGTATTTCTCTTTACTAGTTTTGACTAAAATGTCATCAAATTATTTTGACAAGTTCCATTGCATTATACGAGTATGATAAAGTGATAATTATTTACATTTCATAAATTTTAAAAGATAATTCGTCACACAGCTTCAGTTTGAAATGAATAAACCCAATTAGTGTTGGACTGCTTAGGATACTTATGCCCAATCGAAGTAATGCGTCCCCTTTATTTCTCGTTAGTACAATTTCGATTCTAATATGTCATTTAATTTTAGGGTTGGACATATATGGCTACAGTTAAACCATTAGTAGTAACTAAAAAAAGAGAGTAATTATTATGAATAGAAGGGAATCGTCCTCTTCACTCTTCGAAAATTTAAAATATTTCCCTTGTGACCTCTATTTTTCTGTAAATTATTAAGTGCTATAGTGGTTCAAATACCTGCAATATGTAATCATTTTTGTTGCTAAATGCAACCAGTTTCGATCCCCTAGTTAAGGGTTCTTCTTTAGGCTCCAATCAAGGATATATTGGGAGTATTATTTTGATGTAAAAATTAATTGATGTTGTTTTTAATTTTATACAAACAAACGAATAGGAACATTATGTTTGCAGGTATTTGAACCACTACAGTAATTATATGTAATCCAGAGGCTATAACCTCAAAAATTAAAATAATAAAGATTTTTTACATGAGGGGTGGAAATATGCAAAACAATATTAATACATATACTAACCAATTAAAAAGCTCAGTTAAGTAGTTCCCCAGACCTTTTAAGGGAGCTTTTAAGAGATTGTGTAATTACTTTGCGCCAAAGCTTTTTAATTTGTTTAAAAACTATATTTTAAAAATACTTTCACTAAACGTATGCAGTAAGTTTCTCAAGTAACTAGATAAAATAAAAAATATAGTGTTTTTTGTGAAAAAAACAGAAAAAACTGTATATATACAGTTTTTTTGTACTTTACTGGTCTCTTTAGAAATAAACTATTCTAAAATAAAAAAATAAGGGTGAACATAAAAAATATATCTTTATTATATTTTTGAAACTATGTATTCCTTCTTAATTCATTCTTTTGTTATAATGCGCTGACAAAATAGTCCATTTTAAAATAAATATAAAAAAAATGCAACAATTTTGTCGTAAACTAATGAAAGGACGTTATATATGTCTGTTCTAATAAACATATTGGAATATTTGTTTAGGTAAAAATAATCTCTGCAATTCGGTTATATTTAGCTTGCCAAACGCTCTCGTGATCTTTATCCTAAACATATTTTGCAAGGGTCTCAATTATGTCGGCCGGATCGTTCATTATCAGCCGTATCTATCGGATCCATCGCGACCTACACACGACCCTCACTTTCCCTCACACTTGCGCCTAAAATATTGACCGAACTTCATACCAACCGTGATTAAGTTTTTGTTTGCTTTTGATATAACAACCTTTGTAAAATATTAGCTTGTTCAGTGCCAAAGGAAAATAGGTTGTTCAGTATATTGGAGTTCTACGTTTTACGTTTATGACAATAATGAGAAAGAAGCTGAGATTTACTTTTAATTATGTGTTCCCAAAAATTGTATGAACAGTTATTATCTACGTTTAAGATGTGCATATTCTTAAGTAAGATACCAGCCCACACCCTGTTAGGGTGTTTTAATGGGAATTTGAGTGAAGGGTGAGTTGAGTGAGTCGTGTGCAATGATTTTAAACAGTGTGTCTGTTAAGTCTTGGGTCAAAATAAAAAAAAAGTTCCTTTAGGGGAATGCACTAAACTGTAGACCCATCCAGATATCCGCCATTTTGTATTTTTTTCAAAATTTTTGTTTATCTTAGCTATTTTCCAATCAATTTTGAAACTTATGTGTCTTTAAATATTAACTACCCAAATTAGACAAAAATATTTTACAAAAAATAGATATGTCATGTCAAACTCAATTTCCTATCCAATGTAACTAAAAATATGAAAATCGTTCAACAAACAAAGTAGATTCAGTACTTTTATCAGTATTAGTTGTGTCCTATTATTGCTACACCGCTACGTTAGGTTGGTCGAGGGACCACTGTTGGAGCTGGAACCTATACATTTTGGGACATACCCCATAGGCACTTTTTTGCTTATTTTACCCAATAAACCACATCACAAAGTTTTGAGATGAACTTAACAGGCACCCTGTATATGTATCTATGTAATTAATGAAAACCAGCCGATGCATTTTTAAGGATTATTACACAATAGCTCAATAAAAAATATATTTACTTCCTTTTAGGAAATGGCTTTGACTATGTATAAAAGGGGTGTTTTGAGTTCCTCTAAACAATTGTCCTATAATGTCACTTCCGTAAAAACTTTTGCCACGAATCATAACACCCCACCCCAACCCCCAGAGCTTAGATATATCCAACGAACATAGATAGATTTAGGAACGAACATAGGTGAAGATAGTTAGTGAGCTAATTTGTGTTAATGCAAATATAATATAAAGTAATTAGATACATTAACGAATGAAAGTTTACATTTTATAATTTTGCTTGATTGTAAAGATAATATACAGATAATACAAGATAATAACAAGATAATATTAAGTGTTGAATATAATTTCCATTACCCTTTTGGGGGAATAAATATAAAACCAGGAACTATTATGTATAATAGTTATGAATAACTCTGCACAGCCCTTGCTAAAGAGGGGGTTATTCATTATGTACAGTTAATAAATATTTACTTGTTAGTAAGTTTTAAATGTCATTTCATTGTGTGTTCACAGTTTGTAAATATTGTTTGTACGTTTTGGAAATAAAGAATTTATTTATTTATAAGTTTTAAGGTTCCAATAAAAACTTGCATATTTTGGTCTCACCAAGCAGCACATTACTTATTCAATAATTTTATGGGGTTCCGTTAAGGGCTATCTCTCCTAGATTTTTATCTGGTAGAAAAAAACAGCAACAACCGTATTAGGTACGTCCCCTCAGACTAGTTGTAAAATGCCTTCAAACAGCTTGGCCTATTAAAAGTTCCTCACTTTTTATTTTTAATCTGTATTTTATATTCAACCTCAAAATATCAAACCAATCTTTACAAACCATAGATACAACGCCCATAAAAAAGGTGTTCATGTCTTTGAACATTAACGAACTATATCGGGATGAAATTGTTCCAGATGTAATTGAAAATTTAAATTAGAGGTAAAAAGGTATCTAGTAGAGTTCAGCTTTTATGATCGTGACACCTACCTACATAGGAAGTTAAATTTCATTTTTTTTGCTAGCATAGTAATACCTAATCTGTCCAATTCCTCGTCTCAGAGGACCACGTATGGAATAATCATGTATGTTGTATCATGTAAAATGCATTAATCGAATTAGTATTATTATAACACTTTGTGACCAACTGTTTTAGGCGTCATAACAATGAATGAACAAAAAATTAATAGATAGAAACTAAATAAAAATTTCGCCTTATAAAGAGAGTGCGAATATTATTAGCTGTTTATTATGCAGATGCACGTCATTCGCAGTTACATGAGCCGCGCCATGTCGACTTGTACAGGAATTTGCATCCTGCAGGGTCAGATTTTCGGTAGAATACGTTTTAGACAATAACAACTCTTTAATTTTTTAATGAAATCTAACGTGATTTCTCTATACATTGTGTAAAATTACAAATCAAAGTATTATTTTCGTAGAAATCTTCAAATGTGAGCTGTAAGTTGTAAATTTGTAATACTGTCATGATATTTACAAGTATCCCAACTCTACGTCAGTGACAAACATCAAGTCAACATCTGCAAGCTACTGCGGCAGTGACGGCTGAATGGTCGTTCACCGCCCCTAGTGTAAGTTATGGGCCTTGTTTAACACTTCAGTGGTCCAATACTATATACAACTGCAACATGACACTTTGATACTGTGTCCTGATATTTACAAGTATCCCAATTCTACGTCAGTGACAAACATCAAGTCAACATCTGCAAGCTACTGCGGCAGTAACAGCTGAATGGTCGTTCACCGCCCCTAGTGTAAGTTATGGGCCTTGTTTAACACTTCAGTGGTACAATACTATATACAACTGCAACATGACACTTTGATACTGGGTCTTGATATTTACACGTGTCTCAATTCTACGTCAGTGACAAACATCAAGTCAACATCTGCAAGCTACTGCGGCAGTAACAGCTGAATGGTCGTTCACCGCCCCTAGTGTAAGTTATGGGCCTTGTTTAACACTTCAGTGGTCCAATACAACCACCGAATGAAAGATGAAACAGGTGATATCTCCTTATTTTTAAGTGCAATTAATCATTTTTGGGTTTATGTATTGGATTAGTTCGACTCGGAAAGGTTGCGATTTAAATAGAAAATTCTTTCATTTGAAATAAATATTACATGAGACCTAATAGGATAGTTCCTTAGTGAATTCTATCAAGTATTAAATTTTACGAAATTTAAACGAATACAGAAAGATGGAAAATTTTACCATCAAAATAGCTCCACAGGAACCTAACGAACTATTAAATGAATCCATAGCTTAGAATAATTTATGGTTATTGTACACCAAAAGTGACATATTTATACACTTCAAAGCCTCAGTTGTAAATATTATATCTTTATATTAAATAAAAATCTTGTTTTTCAGTAAAAGAAATTAAATTCAAATTTTCACGTTATATTTGGGTTGAAAGTATAATAACTACTGACAAATTGCACTACACATTTTTTATCATTAAATTTCTATTTCACCTTTGTACGATTATTAAAAAGTCACTCCAGAGTAAAGAAATTTTACAAAAGTTCGAGAGAATTGTTTTATCTTTGAGCTGGGAGTTCAAAACCGGAAAAAACTGTTATTGACAATAAGTTAATCGACAATTCGAAAGTAACCATGCGATATTATCATCATCGAGACCAACAACCGAGGGAGATGTGTGGCACTGACAAGCCTGGGCGGTCTGTGTGAGACGTGACCACGCAAACGTCCTCGGGAAATTATATTTAAACTCAAACACATCAGTCAATGAATTGTTTTTACTTAAAAAAATAATATTAGTACTCGAGCGAAGGGTCTACCTCAGCGTCAATAGTGGTTGAAATAATGCTGTTTCAGAACACATAAATTTTATACTAAATGCCCTTGGTTTAGGATGGAAAATTATACTCATACTTGGAATTTTACTTTCTAAAACTTTAGCTAATACGTTTAAAAACATCTAAACACTTGGTCGCAATGGACAAAACATGTAGTCCTAGTGTTTTAACGAAATGTAATTTACCAGAATATTGTTTTTTTTCAATTCGCTAACGATTCCCTTTTACTGCGCTTTACTATCATTATTAACTTTCAAATTATTAGCCGTAATTATTTCATTATTAATCGTATTATGAGACTTTTCAACCACAATTGTGATATAATTAAACCAATAATGCCATTGAATAATTATATTTTTCCTCTACATAATCGTGGATGGTTAAATGGTAAAGTACTCGACTCGTAATTGGAGGTCACCGTTTGATTCTAGACCAGTTGCCATTTGTAACCAAACAATCAATATTAACTTAACAGCTGACCAACAACATTATGTAGAAACCATACAAAGTTTTTTTTATTAAAAATCATTCATTGAGTCAATAAAAAAGATGTACGGGCATAGAAACAAAAAAAAACTCTAAAGGTAGGTACACTAAGCAATTGTAATTACTTCAGGGTGGTAAAATATTACAAGATTGTATTAACATGTGAAAAGGCATCTCATTGATTTCTCATTAATATTTTATTAATATTCGTTTCTAAAAACTCAGACAATGGTTGTATACTACATGGTAGTGTACTATATTGAAGCATAAAATAAACTTTAAAGTATATTAATACTTTAAACGTGTTCGGTGTTTACTCAAGTATATGAAATCTTACTAAGTATTGAAACAATTTTGAATTATGCATCAATTTTTTTTACCTAACTGATTTAACTATATCCATAACTTGTTTTAATGTAATAAATTACTTTGCTTCGTTTCCAAATGAATTAGTAGGAGCAGCTATTTCTCCTTCCAGAAGCAGTAAAGTAAAATAATAAATACACGTTCTCCAGTGACATTTTAAGTTGTCAGTGCCTTTTAGTTTTGTCAGCTCCAGCTGAGTTTTGTACCATGTGACACAAAACTTTTAATGAATGGACACATTTCCACTACGTTGAAACGATTTCAAAGGCCTTCCTGTTTTAATAATTTCGGGTTTGACAAATATGATTTTTGTAATGATAATTACTGCCTGACATTTATTATTAATACTTTTTTTATAAAAAACGCACTATTGATAATATTGATATACAAAACTATAAATATGCTATTATGTATACATTAAATATTATTAAAATTATCTGGTCTTCTTTTGACGCTTGTAAAAAGTTAATTGTCAGTGCGATTAGATAATTTTTACTATAACCTATTCATGTTGATAATTATTACCTTTCGGATTTAAATTATCTTTAGTTTATTTTCGTTTCAATATTACATCGTAACGTAATACCCATACATGTTTTCTTAGTTCCATTTTAAATATATATATATATATAATTATTAAAACTATAAAATACAGGGTGAAGTTTCGTTTTATTGAGTTATAACCCAACATTGCAGTATTGGAATTGAGGAATTATAAATATGTTCTTTTAAAATTATACAATAAAGTGACGTACAATGTTTGTATTTACTTCCCTGTGGGAACTAGGTTAGATCATGGATATGGCTGAAGGGAATGTTTTCAGTTCATCTAAACAAATGTTTATATGTTTATATATTAAAATTTAATACAATAGCTCTGGTAGTTTCTATGGAAACCTGTTTCAAAAATTCATCTTACAAATTATCATCACCCTCCCAGAGCTAAAGCATACCCATGTCAAAAAATAACTTAGTTAACCGATTGGCCAAAATAAAAATTTGTTGAAATTGTCAATTAATTAGATCAAAATGTCGTCCAGTTGCGGTCGGTTTCGAAATTTCTCGGTGGCAAGACTAATGATCCATTTTTATATGTCAGAAGTTCAAGTAAAGTTTTGACCAACTCTTCATAACCTCTTCATTCCTGAAAGACAAGCAGGGTTATGATGATAATTCTATAAAATGTCGCACAGTTTGGCCGAAAGCCGTAATCCTACGAAGCACGATGTGGTAGCCGGCGGCATACAGAAATGCCGACAACAATAGCCTATCCACAACAGGCGGGCTGGAGGTATTTGTCCGCCTTGAACCCTAACCCCACTATCTCAGCTGTGTCCCAACGCTCATGTACTGTGGGGCTGAATCAATTATTATTACATTATTTGGTATCATACAAAATGTTTCTCCCTCTAAAAGAAAACTGAAAAATATACACATTTAATGATAAAACTATTATACTTATAATTACTGATTAAAACAAAAATGTTTGAATTTATTGTGTCAAACATACCATAAATGATATTTCACATACCCTTTAATTTTAAATTTAAAGACTTTTGAGGATGACCAACTCACCCTCGAAGTAATTGGAGTGGATTTAATTATGTGGTACAACAATAAGCTACTTACTAAGTTTCATGTGAATTAAAGTATGAAAATCTGAATTTAACGTACCCTAGGAAATTGGTAAATAAGAGAAATGTACGTACACTTAGGTTTTACATATTAATGCTCTTAACGTTCATGGACATCAATAACATAATTTTTTTATTAATTGAATGGTAATATACATAAAAAAGCTTGAAGCCATAGAGTACAAGTACATTTAAATAAAGAGAAAAAATATTTACGATTTTTTTCATATTGAAAATATTAAAAGTTTGCCGGTTGAAAAATCAGTTTATACTGTACTTCATATTTATCTATGCCCAGTGATAAATTAAATTTTCCATAACAACGGTAGTAAAACATGACAGCGGAAATAAAAGAAAGGTTTTGAAACCAACAGGTTGCCGAGCCTTTAAAATCGAATGTGAAACATTTGATGGATCCGTGGGTTTCTCTCTTTAAAAATGGATAGGAATTGTATATTTTACGACTTCAATTTTCAGATTCAAGCGTCAGGAGTAGTTATATTCACGGCGTCGACAGTAAAAGTCGCCTCGCATGAGGCTTTCATAATAATAAATATTTCATAGGTTTCTGTGTTTCGCAGGTTCGTTGTAAAAACACAAATAAACCTTGAAAACTCTCAACTTATTTATTTATAACATTGCGATTAGTATTTTATGGTGAGCTCTGAGCAGGTATGGATTATTTTTACTTTATAATATTTTTTAAATCTATTATTTTGTCGACCAACACTCTGAGGACCTTGACGCATCATAAACCATATTATTGCATTGTTTTCAAAAATTATTTATTGAACTAGAAACAGAGTCGTTGTGGTTAAATACAACGGTCTGTAGAAAATGGATGAAAATGGTATTGTTACATTTTCTCCGTAACTCCTAAAACAACTTTTACATTTTTCTGCAAATCTGCATGGATGAAGCTTCCAACAACACATTAATTATTAAAATGGAACTCTAGTCGACTAGGTGAACAAAAATATCTCTTAACTCGGTATTTTTTCAGCACAAACAAATTGGTAGTAGCTTTGGTTTGTTGTAAATATAATTTAAACGGTATGAAAATCGACCAAAGTGGAAGGTGAGTTTCTGAAAGAGAATTAAATTTACTACAATTTATTGACTAGCATTTCTTAAAATCCTCAAAAATTCAGCCAAAAATTGCGTTCAAATAAAAAAATTCGTTAAAAACAGTTTTTATTTAAATTTTACAGTTTCTTGGGGAAAAATATGTTTTTTTAACTTTTTCACCATAAATACTAAAAATGTTAAACTTTCATATTTTTGACAAATCTACAGGATGAAAGCTTTCTAACGATACATTAACTAATGAAATCGGTCCAGAGCAACTCGAGATATTTTCGTAAGATTTTTTAAGACTGAATCATTATAAAAATAGATAATATGATACTTTGAAATCTAATTTCACTGGTTTTATAAATTATATTAGTTGTGAGAGTTATACTATATAATTGCATTCTACTTGTAAAGTTTCAGGATCGCCGTTGCCTAATAACATATAAGTCTAGGTGAAATTGTTTGTCGGTACTGTATAATGTTTTTTCAGTTCTATTTCGGTTATGTTAACATTGTTTATCTTGAAGATACTTTAAATAAATAACAGTTTAATACATTATATTTTTAATAACATTTCTTATAAAAAGAAATTTTCTTCTAAAAGAACTGATAATTAAAAAATATTTCAATACATAAATTTTTACTTTTTAACATTTTATGATAAAAATATTCTTGAAATTTATTTATGATTTAAAACTAAAATTAATTTATACTGATCAATAAATTTTCTACTTATATTATAATTATACAGTTCGAGTTTTAACAATATAAGATTAAATTGTTTGTCAGATATTATAATAGTTACATTTTAATTGATCGTTTAATAACAGTTTACATTTAAATTGTTTATTACATAACATTAAATAATTTACATTCTACAATTCTTTAATAACATATAAAAAGAAATTTCTTACTAACATAAAAAAGAACAATAGTTACATTGTCTACACTATGATCTTTTACAGTAACACTTCACTACAGAATTAATTGTTTTATTACTGATTAATCACTAAAATTCAATTTATCACGTGATAACATCTTCACTACAGAACCGGTTAAATTGTTTAGGTTACAGTGACATATTCACTAAAAGAACGATGATCACATTGTCTACACCGTGGTCGTGGCGTTGCTGTAACAACTTCACTACAGAACCGGTTAAATTGTTTACGTTACAGTAACACCTTCACAAAAAGAACAATAGTTACATTGTCTACACTATGATCGTGGCTTTACAGTAACAGCTTCACTACAGAACCGGTTAAACACTTTATGTTACAGTGACATATTCACTAAAAGAACGATGATCCCATTGTCTACACCGTGGTCGTGGCTTTTCTGTAACAGTTTCACTATAGAACCGGTTACATTTTCTACGTCGTAGTTGTGACGTTACAGGAACATCTTCACTAAAAGAACCATGACCACATTGACTGCGCCTTGGTGGTGGCGTTGCTGTAACAACTTCACTACAGAACCAGTTATATTGTTTACGTTACAGTGACTTCTTCACTAAAATAACGATGATCACATTGTCTACACCGTGGCGGTGGCGTTGCAGTACAGCTTCACTACAGAACCGGTTACATTGTCTACGTCGTTGCGGGAGTGCAGTCACCCGTGGCACGCCGTATCATTACCCCATTAACGGGAACACATTAACCCTCAGATACAATTATCGATAGCCACTACACCTTGCACGGTCCGGGCACTCACCTCAAGCTGCCACTGGCTGGGTAATGTAACATGGCGCCCGGTTTGAAGTAAATAGTTATCGACAACAGAAGTTAGATATTACTTGTTACAACTTAATACGTTCTGACGAAATAATAGGACTATCACTCAATTTGTCAATTATTTTAATAAAAGAAAAACTGTAAAATCGACCACATTTCTTTTCTAAGCTATTAGTTGAGAACCAATGACTTGGAACTTATAGCGACAGTCTCTGTATCAGGGCTAATCAAATAATACCTTGGATTCTTGAAAAAGTACCTCTGAATATATTAATGTTTTTGCACTGTAATAATTTTTGAAAATTTCGAACTTAATATTTCACGTTCATTTAAAATATATTATTTTCAAAATCATTATATACCGTGTATTAAAACTGCTTAATCAAATAAAAAATTATAATTTTGATACTCTTTTATGGTTTAAAAAATTTTTAATTAAGAAAAAATAAAAGAAGGCGAACACAAAAATCCCAGATATTCTGGTTTACTCTTGAAAATGGAAACGAATTGCATATTTTACGATTTCAATTTGAAGATTTAAGCGTGGAAAGTACGTGTAGCGGCCTATGTTTATGGCAGAGGCCGTAAAGGAGACTTCGTGTCGACATTCAATATTAATAAATCATTCTGTTATTTGTGAGGGACAAAGCGAATACCAAGAATTTATTTGAGAACAATTTTTTATTTGAAATTGATCATAGCTTTTAGTATATAATTGATTATATAAATATTTTATTTCTCAGTATAAGATTATTAAAATATTTACACTATGGGCTAAAATTTAAAAATTCCATTTGGATATTTTTCCAGGCTGTAATGCTGCTAATGTTACTATATCATGGTTTTGAATGTTACTAAATTAGTTTTCATCCATTACTTTCAGAGTCAAAAAACCTGAAAGGAAATAGTTTCAAAATCTTAACCTATTTTTATTTATCAATGTTACAGATAATGTCATAATTTATATACTTTAAACTTTTGAATTCATTCTCTTTGATCCAACTCAATAATTTAACGTTAACTTAGATGCTACGTTTGTGCTTTATGTGCATTAAATTACAGTATTGTGTACAGAAAAATATATTTTTTTTGTTTACCATAAAAATCGTCAAGTATTATATTATTTACAATATTTTATTATTTTGCAACAGTGTTTCGCTCATCTCTATAAATAAAAATGTTTTTAAGTCTTTTATGTGTTGCCAAACTACTCATCCGATCACCATGAAATTTATGAAGGTTTTCTATATGTGTCCGGAAAGGTTTTAGTGAAATTTTTTTCGGAAACTAAAACTTTCCATTTTATAGCGTTTAAAATTTTGTAGCGTTAACCTTATAAGCTTGTTTACGAATTTTTTTCCATCAAAACATTTAATTTCTAAAACTACAGCTGTTGGTTCATTAGCAATGTGATTTGCTATTCAATGCCTTCCGTATCAATCGTTAAAACTATAAAGTAAATAAATACTGTACAAACTAAATTTCTCTCTCAATTACTCCACTTTCCAAACACAAACATGTTTTACAAGCGGATTACGAAGTCGTATCACAAGTATTTATCCGTAAATCACGATTTAAAAAATTGAATGCTCAATAAAACAAACTTTCAATTTTAGATTTTGAAAAGAATAACTCTGAATAGCAATATTGAGGACAAAGATGTAAATTGAAATTAGTTAATCTAACTTTTAAAACTTTGGATACAAATTTACTCTTCACTACAACCACTAAAACATTTTAAATTACACTCTTTAAATGTAAGTGTCCTTGCAGCTGCTAGTTTTTTCTCTTAACGTCAATACGATTTTAGAAAAATAATCATCACACAACGAATCTAGGGCAAATAATAAATATAAGTCGGCGACATTTCAAGTTGTCAACGCCGTTTAGTTGTGTCAACTCCAACTGCTGAGTTTTGTACCATGTGACACTAACTTTTAATGAATGGACACATTTCCGCTCCGTTCCAACGCTTTCAAATGTCTTCCTGTTTTAATGAATTGAAAATGGAAAACACGTTCTGAAATATTAGTTGTTACCCTCATAAAATCACATTATAAACTTTCGTTAAGCGTGATAAGCAACGTTTTAATTTTAATTTGTACTTCAGGTCAGTGAAGATGTTTCAGTATAGTACCGAAATCACAAACTAACTGAACCGTTATAAGTTAATCATAGGTCAGTAATACGTAGAATTGTATAACAAAGCACATTAATAATGTATAATTTTTCAAAGCTATTTTTAGATCAATATAAATATAAGTGAAAACCATTCCATTCAAAAACATAAGAACCACCCTGTCTGTAAGTCTTTGGTATGAGAAGGAACCATTTCCTGTAATCTCAGATCTGACTGGGGCTTAGAGCTTGGAATGAATTGCGTGAGATGTTATCTGAGACTTTCCTTGGGGTATTTCAAAATTATGTTTAACGATTACTGGTTGGCTTCTAACTACTGAACCTTGCCAAAATTATACCGTATGAAAATTAAAACGTGGTTATAATTCATTATTAGTTTATAGTTCAGTATTTCATGCCAGTGCTTATGAACGCTGATATGTTTTCTTTGAATTATAACTGTTAATAAAGGTTTGATTTGCTAAAAAATGATTGAAAATTGTTGATAATAAGTTGATTGTAAAAAGATTAATCTGCTAAAGGTTTATAAATATGTTTTAGGAAATCATCGGGTTTCCCATAAAAACATGAGAATATGATCCTAGATGACAACAGCCCTTCGAAGGCTAATGGAAAGTCGACGGTCATGGAGGACCAACCCTTCAAATAGGAAGTATGCATTCTTGGTACTAGAAACCGTACATTATCCAATGGAACCATGCTACGAAGTACAAAATTTGCACCGGTAGAATTCTTATCCCAGAGAGAAATCTATTTAGCCACTATGCAAGTAACACATAGTCCAGCCTCGGTGTTCAGCTGTGTGAATTGCGGCAGTTACGACTCACTAAGTCGTAATTGTTCCTCCATGCTAGATGTAAAATAATCTGTAACCGTGAACCCATATCTTCTCCCATTAAAGGTAAACTAAACAATGAATAACTTTATTAAAGTACAATATAACATTATTATATTCTTATTAAAATGGCATTTAACGTTTCAAAAATGACTTGCCGACGCCCTCTCACCACATGTTAAAAAGGTTTATGAGAGTGATCAAGATAACCCCCACCTCGAAGGTTATAACGATCATTATGAGTGGATTTTGTTGGGTAATTTGACCTAGTCTAATTCAAAACGGTTGATCAATAAGAGCAAAATCGATTTTTTAATACACTCCATCACAATAACATTGGACGTTCTTAGACAAAGTATTGTGCTGACCGAATACATTAATCATAATTAACCCTAGAAACATTAGCCGTAGACTAATCATTCAAAATAATAATTTGTTTACGTTTTAAGATGGTTTTGATAGCGATAGTCAAATCATTTTATGAAATTATTCTTTTGCCAAAAATTAGGAACAAATTTTTGTTACAATTTATAGCCCACGACTTTTGAACAATTAGTTTTATAGACAGAGGCCTGTGGTGAGTATTATTTGGGAACTAAAAATTATGAAATTTTAATCAAAATTAAAATATAGATTTTGATCAATTTGTATTTTTCACAGTTTTCAGGGTCTTTAGAAGTAAACTACCAATAAAAATAAGTAATTCTAAAAAATGGAAAAAATAGTCTGAAGCCTCAAAACGTATGTATCCACTCTTGAGTCTAATTTGAATTTTTTTTCTAAAACAATGCATTCTCTTTATACTATGTATAAGGGGAACAATGTAAGGAACATACAAAGGATGCACCTTGCAAGCATGGAGGTATGGAAAAATGAATCCCGCTAATATGAGTCGTATTTGTATTTGTATTTCGTGTATTTCTACTCCAGAGGAATTTTTAACGTTTTTATAGGGAACGGTCCAAACCTCGGTCTTGTACGTTAGGTGGCAACCTAACGTCGATCTGTTGTTAGGAAGCATCATTAATTAGTAGCCCAATGACAAATGGTGACTGGGTCCAAATTCGACCCTTGCGGGATTCAATCGGCTGTCGTAAATGTGCTACTGTGTCCTGGTCAGCCATCGAGGTTGGAATGCTTATAAGGCTGCAAATTAAATTTACAAAAATTAATGCTTTAACGGCACCGAATTTTCCAAACGTCAAATCAAATGATCTTTATCAATCTGAAAGCATTACATTAAATTAAATGTCTTTAATTGATTACGTAAATGCAAGATTGAAGCTTAATTAAAAAAGTCAATTCAAGGAAGTCTCCAAAAGAACACAATTACAAACTTATTGTAATAGTTTGTTGTTGTTGTATAAATACACTGTTAGCCCCAGAACTATTGCCCCAGAGCCTAACTACACAAGTGAAAGAGGATAAAAGAAAGCATAGAAGGAAGTTACAAGCAAATCATTTCTAATAGAGAATTAACCTATTAGGTTATTGACCTTAAACCAGTCATTGACCACCACCAGTCAGTGACCTTTGCACAGAATTATTAACATGACTGAGCATCATTAAAATTATTACCGACCCTACAAATGTAGTGTCATAATCAAATTGAATCTTTGGAGCATCAATAAAACAAGACCCTCCACTTAGGGTTCTCCAAGGGGCGGATCCCACTATTGCCGCACGGATAGACGATCAGGTGACTGATATGCTTCGTAATTAAGCTCGACATTGACAACCGTAATGATGCAGGGCAAAGGCGTAATGTCGCCCGAACATGTGGTGTGAGGCGACATAACCTCTCCGACCGGAGAATGTCGATCGGAAACCAATCACCAAAATTCCAGACCCTAAATATAAAATGAACAAACTCGGACTTAAAACATTTTCTGTATCAGTGGTATTCTAAAAATCCTTATTCAATTGGTTTAATTTCATTGTGAATTATTGTAAAGAAAGGAAGACTCAACACAATAATTTTGGAAATGATAAATTCCCTTATACTGTATTTTTAGAACTACTACTACGCATGTGTGAAGAATCTCGCACTGTATTCTTTTGGAAAGCAGAGAGTTATGGTGTTCTTAAACCAACAGTTCCTACTGGCAAGGAATCAACAACGCAGTTATTCCCACATCTAAATGGCCCTAATCAACATACAAGACCAAGATAAAGGCGCACAATACACAATATGTTTTATCAGAGAAGATCAGCAAAGTCCTTCGCCGGAGCGAGCAAACAATGCCTGCCATAATCAAGGTTTAAACGGACGTCCTGTGTTTAGCATCCACCTCCAACAATGTGACGTAAAAAGCTTTTGGCTAAAAATAAAATTTTACTGACGGCATTTGTTTTAGCCGAGTTAATTAATAATAAAATAAATGTTATAAATGTTAATTATAACCTAGAATGGTATTTCAGTTATGAAGAAAATAATTAAAATATAAGTATAAAACTGAAAAAATTAGGATCTAGTCTCCAAATTCCCATTTATCTCTTTACCTACATATAAAAATGAATGTATATATGTATGTATCTATTCGTTGCCAAACTACTCATCCGATCGCCATGAAATTTTAGGAAGTTGCTCTTTATGTGTCCGGGAAGGTTTTAGTCAATAAATTCGAAAACTCCACAATATTCCATTTTATGGCGTTTTAAATTTTGTAATGTCAACGTTATGGGAAATAAGTTTGTTTTTCAAATTTTCTACAATAAACACACTTGGTTTCTTAAGCTACAGCTAATGGTTTACTTCCCGTTAGCAGTACGCTTTACTATCCAATGCAATCTGAATCATTCATTTATGTAAAATTATGAATTAATATGCTGTACAAAATGAATGGCTTTATTAAACACGTTAATAGTTTATGGTTTTTGGGTATTATGTATTTATATTTGTTATTTTCTGTCAGTTTAAAAGGCATGTGTTTATATGTAGGCCAAAATAATTACAATGTTTATACATCTTACGATTATTATAATGATCAGCTGTTTTATATTCAAATATATAAAACAGTCGACAGCTAAGGTCATTGTGCGTCATTTTCAGCGAATGTTTGATATTGTATTATAAAATGAATAGATTACTGTTTAGTTTATTTGCTACAGTGTAATTATTAGTTGTTTTTGTTATGTGCGAGTGGAACTATGAATGTTAGACTAAGCAAGTATTATTGAAAAAAATCCGCTATTCAGAAAATGTAAACTTTCCTATAAAAGACGTATTACAATAAGGTTTGGTTTGAGTTTAGGTTGGATTAGAAAACTGTGAATCAATCCACGGCGATTTATTTGCTTTCTGGGAATTATATGTCTTATGGTTTCAGTACTGTTGTTAAGTATTCCACGACCCAGAATATCTAATCTTTCACAACGAAGCCGCAATGCCATTTGACTTCAGAACATGGCCAATCTTAAAGTTAACATGTATTTACTGTAAGGTGTTACGAAGTTCGCCGAGTCAGCTAGTATATCATAAAATTGTTTGTTTTGTGCCAACGACGTCTTTAAAATCGATAGAAAAGGTTTCATAAAAAAGAGAATTTTATCAAAACTATACCCTAGTCCAAAGCTTGCTTGTAGTCCTACCACGTGGATGCATTATTATTTAAAAATCTCATTTGTAACTTTAATTAATAGTTTGTGTAGTCACTTATTAAAATGTTATAAACATGGTTACGATCTATTGATTCAACCTTAATTTATACTAGTAGCCTTGCATTTGTAAGAATATGATATAGAGCCTTAAAGTTATCAAAAAACTAACGAGCAAATACATAAAATTAAAATATTATTTTAGTTATTATTTGTATTAATTAGTTATTGCTATCCCTTCTCGTGAATTTGAAATAATTTTAAAATATCTACAGGAAACAGTAATTTGTAAAAGATACATGTTACTACTAGTATTTTGAATTTATTTTACAGAAGTACATTCAAATTAACAACATTTAATTTTTGTATATTTAATTTACTAGTTTTGTTTGTAATTAAATTTAAAATCTTTTGATTCTCGATCATTCTTTTTTTGTTTAACATTTAATATATTACAAACTATGGTAGAACACATTCTACCACATTAATAAAATAATGAATTAAATTTTAATTAGACTTTTTTGAAGTTACCTGGTGAATCATCCTGTGACAGCAGCTGGCGAACAGGGGCGATTTACCAAGGGTCTCCTTGAACTTTGCCCCGGACAACCAGAAGTGCTGACACAGGCCCAACACTCCTATCCGGCGCGCGCGTTCAAGGTAAAACAATGCCCTTTGTTGCTCCGATACTATAAATCATTTGTTGGAATTGTGTTTTGAAAACTAGTTCTCTTAAGTTGAAATGTCGCCACGGTTTTCAAGGCTAGATAATCTGATTCGTACACTCTTTTTATTCGAGTGACATTAACAATGATATTCAGTAGCAAACTCGTCCATTTTCTGAAAATGGTGTATTAAAAAAAGCCATGCGAGTGGAACTATGAATGTTAGACTAAGCAAGTATTATTGAAAAAAATCCGCTATTCAGAAAATGTAAACTTTCCTATAAAAGACGTAAAAACAGTTAGGTTTGGTTTAAGTTTAGGTTGGATTAGAAAACTGTGAATCAATCCACGGCGATTTATTTGCTTTCTGGGAATTATATGTCTTATGGTTTCAGTACTGTTGTTAAGTATTCCACGACCCAGAATATCTAATCTTTCACAACGAAGCCGCAATGCCATTTGACTTCAGAACATGGCCAATCTTAAAGTTAACATGTATTTACTGTAAGGTGTTACGAAGTTCGCCGAGTCAGCTAGTATATCATAAAATTGTTTGTTTTGTGCCAACGACGTCTTTAAAATCGATAGAAAAGGTTTCATAAAGAGAGTATTTTATCAAAACTATACCCTAGTTCAAAGCTTGCTTGTAGTCCTACCGCGTGGATGCATTATTATTTAAAAATCTCATTTGTAACTTTAATTAATAGTTTGTGTAGTCACTTATTAAAATGTTATAAACATGGTTACGATCTATTGATTCGACCTTAACTTATACTGGTATATTTATACTGGCATTTGAATAATTATGATATAGAGCCTTTACGTGACGGCCGAATTCAATTAAAAAATTAACGAGCCTAAGTATACATAAAATTAAAAGACTATTTTAGTTATTGTAAAACTATCCCACCTCGTGAATTTTAAAATATCTGCAGGAAACAGTTAATTCGTAAAAGTAACGAAAAAAATTGTACGAAAATTTTGTTAGCAAGGTTTTGCATAACGCTTATTACCGAGATACATTTTATTACTAATGTTTTGAATTTATTTTATTGAGGTACGTTAACATTAACAACATTTACTTTTTTTATATTTAATTTACTAGTTTTTTTAATCAAATTTAATATCTTGTGATTCTCGATCATTTTTTTGTTAACATTTTATATATTACAAACTATGGTAGAACACATTCTACCACATTAATAAAATAATGAATTAAATTTTAATTAGACTCTTTCGAAGTTACCTGGTGAATCATCCTGTGTTAACCGTAGGTGTAACAGCAGCTGGCGAACAGGGGCGATTTACCAAGGGTCTCCTTGAACTTTGCCCCGGACAACCAGAAGTGCTGACACAGGCCCAACACTCCTATCCGGCGCGCGCGTTCAAGGTAAAACAATGCCCTTTGTTGCTCCGATACTATAAATCATTTGTTGGAATTGTGTTTTGAAAACTAGTTCTCTTAAGTTGAAATGTCGCCACGGTTTTCAAGGCAACATAATCTGATTCGTACACTCTTTTTATTTGAGTGACATTAACAATGATATTCAGTAGCAAACTCGTCCATTTTCTGAAATTGGTGTATTAAAAAAAATAGATAAAAGTTTTAATTAATTAATTAATATAAAAATAATATATAAATAGTTTAAAAAAAAATGTCCTCAAAAATGAAAAATATTTTATTGTCCATAAATTAACATCAAGATTTTAATTTTCAAAAAAACACTAAAATTAGAATATAATAAATAAAATTTTTATCTTATTTATAACTCATAAAGTAAAATAAATTTTTATTAAGATTTTTTGGAAAAGATATCATTTGCATATAATAAACACGTAACTATGATTTTAAGCATAAATATAGACTCAACTGCACTAAATACAAAGTTTTAAACCAAAAATATCATTAATAGTGAGGAAATATTTTTATTTATCCTGTAAATTGCCATAACGAAACAAAAACGTCTGTGTTTTATTTGTTAATATCTGGTAAAAGCTGAGATAGAGAAACTTTAGGACTTAAAATGTAGTTTTTTATGTGATTCTAATGGTAAATATAAAATTATAAATTTTTAAATTCGGACGCAATGTTTTTTTAAAAACTAAACTACTAAATATTAGTATGTCTGGTACGAATGTTAGCAGTTTGTAAAAATTTACTACCAAATTTTTATGCTTTTTTAAATTTATCGTTTCAAAATATATATAATAATTTTTTAAATTAAATAAAATATAAATTTTAAATATTTGTTTTTTATTCATAAAACAATAACATGTCTAAGTTTCACCATATTAATAGCTTTTTATAAATTAAAACAAATAAAATTTTTAATAATGTTATAATAAAATAATTATTTACATTATGTTGAGATCATAAATATTAAACGTTTTTTAGTTTTAAATAGCTGTCGTTATATCCATATGACTTTTTAAATTTTGATCGTTCAAATTTTCAACCCCCCACAGAGCTAAGACTAAAGAGCTAAAGTTATTAATAATTTTCAAGAACTATAATAATATAGAATTGAATATTAATATTGGAATACTTAGTTTTATGAATCTTAAATACTTAAAAAATGGGTATTTTTCGTTAATTAAGTTAATAGTGTATTTTTCACTCAACAAGACATACATATTTGTCCTTGTTCAGAGCTTGGACGAATGGGTATCTAACTGCATTTGATATTTATAGAACAAGTGCAAAAACTAGTCATTAAATCATCAACCTCACCTGCGCCTAGAAACCTACAAAAACGTGATAACAAACCCGATATCAAATATGATCTTGACCGCGCTGAGAGTTAGTGAGGAAAACGTTTTATTTATCGTGTTAAATTGCCAGGTAACGAAGTCCCAGCTCCGGCACACTGCGAGTGAAACATTTGCTCAGGTGGCAACTGGTAAAATGTGACGTTTAGAAATATGTTACTACTGTAATGTAGACTTTCTGGTATGTAACTGTTTATAAATTGCCTTTTCATCGGTCATATCGTTAGTTAGTGTATGTGTTGTGTAATTAAACTGATTTTATATTAGTTCGACTCTTTTGTAGAATAAATTTGTCATCTTTTTATGCCTGAAATGCATTTCAACTCTTTCCCACTCTTAGATCTTTTTGTTAAAAAAGATTTATCTTCATTCTAAATATTACTATTCCCTTCTAATTAAAGTTTAACAATTAAAAAATCTAAATAGTTATATTATTACTTACATTCACACTGTTGGATGAACCAAATTCAGACATGTGGGTTGTGTTTTTAAATACAATATGACTATTTAGCTTACGCCTCTTCTGGTCATGTATAATTTAAAGTTATACAAAATAAAATTAACTACACATAATTGTGTAGTCATTATGAAACGAACTTAAAAACAAATTAAAATAGAGCACCATCTATTTTGCTTTGAATAACTTGTACATTTATCAAGAGATAACCCGTTTGCTGATCTGGCACAAGCGTCCGTCCTGCACGGTGTCTGACCCATTACTTATTAAGCTGCATAGGTCTGTGATAACACTACTATTCACGTTATGAGATCGATATACTGTGTTAGTTTTATTTTAGTTTTAGGTGAAAAACCCTGATGTAACACTTATGTTATTTCAAAGTGTTATGAAAAGTGTAAAAATACCGTGACTTATACCGTAAGTTTGCTTGGCAGAACAATATTTTGTAATTTAGATCACCTAAGACCGTCTGGAGTGGATTGACTCCATTGTGAGGGGGGGAGGAAGTGTAGTATATTGCAATTATATATTATCAGCTGTTCTTAATGTTGCATAGCAACCATGTTGATTATTTGTTGTGTTTGGCTTCTGTTTAGTTGAATGAAATGTATTAATAAAAGCAGTTCCATAGTAAAACTTTGATTTACTTTTAAGTCGTTAAATAAGATTAGACAACATAGTTATTAAAGTTCTTGATACTTGAAAGATGTGTTTGAGGGTTGTGCTCGGTCCTACGATTCCGGGAGATCCACGTTAGGAGCCTTATCAGAATGGCTTCATGCCTAGACCGGATGCCTTGCATCAACAATACAATTAAATGTAGGATAGATTATTCTTTATAAATTATCATCCTAAAATAAACAACTTCTTCATACACAACGAGATCAATAGACAATCTTTCTCATTAGACTGTTTATATTGATTTATATTTAAGTATTATTTGTCATAGTAGTTTAGTTTAATTTAACCATTCATTAATAATTGTTCAATTACCAAATTATGTTTTAAAGATTTATTAAAATGAAATTATTGTTATAAACGTAATTCATTTTATTTATTGGAGGAAGCGATGCTTTAATTCTATCTCTGTGAATGTATTAAAAATGCAGGTACGACTTACATAAACAAATCTACAGTATATAATTATTGCAAAAAATGTCCTCATGTATTACTTTGTTTTGAAAAATACAGTAAACTTTATCAAAATGCTGATTGTTGACTTATAACAGCTCAACCTTTACAAATGTAGCATACGTCATGAATTAAAAAAATTACAGATACCTTTAAAATAAAACGGACTGTAAAATCTTTAGCCCACTAATGACGTTGAATCGTGACGTCACGGGTTTATTGTTTTTTACTCAACACACAACGATGAAGTATTATAACGCATATGAAACGTCGCACTCGCAGCCGACCATTAGCGGCAACATATGACATAGCAATAACGACAATTAATGACACAACAAATCACGTTTCCCGCCAATTATCCGCGTTATCAGCTCCACCAATCACAGCCGTCGTCACCCTGCCCCTGCCGCGCGTCTCTAATTTATTTTACCCTTTTATGGCGCACTTCCGCATCCGGTCCCACTCAATGTTACGGGACCCTTGTGTTGACCTAGGATCAACCTTCAAAATTAAACACAACTGCTTTTGCTTTAGGAAAATGACGTTTCCCAACAATCAAAGAATTAGATTTTTACTCTGGTTAATTTTGTTATTGTTTTTTTTTCAAAATTTTTGAATTGGACTTTTTTGTGGAAGTATCCCATTTTGGGATCCCCTGACCCCAAAGAAAAGTCTGTCCTGAAATCAACCTCATATTTGGATGCATAACTACGTTGATGCTCAAGATATTTCATGTTAAGTGTTAATCCGACTTGTACGATTAATTTTCATGTGTGTACACACTCATAAAAATAGTCTTTACTTATGGTATTAAAAGTAATATTTTGTACAATTCCTCCTTTAAAAGATTTCATTGACATAATTGAACAAATTACCTATAAAACTAAATAAAAAATTCACCTACTTACCTTTGGGATACAGCTTAGATTATGGATATAACTAAAGAGTCTGTTTTCAGTTTCTCTAAACGCCTGTCACCATAATCGTATAACATCACTTCCATTACACCTTTTGCATATCGCATATCGCTAACATCCCCCCAAACCTGGGTCCCATTGTTCGGATATTGGTATTTGTAGTTCTGCTGGTGTTGTAAAAGATTCCCTAGGTCCCTTTGTTCGGATATTGGTAGTCATAGTTCTGCTGGTGTTGTAAAAGATTCCCTTGGTCCCATTGTTCAGATATTAGTAGTCGTAGTTCTGCTGGTGTTGTAAAGAATTCCCTAGGTCCCTTTGTTCGGATATTGGTAGTCATAGTTCTGCTGGTGTTGTAAAGAATTCCCTAGGTCCCATTGTTCGGATATTGGTAGTCATAGTTCTGCTGGTGTTGTAAAGAATTCCCTAGGTCCCATTGTTCGGATATTGGTAGTCATAGTTCTGCTGGTGTTGTAAAAGATTCCCTTGGTCCCATTGTTCAGATATTGGTAGTCGTAGTTCTGCTGGTGTTGTAAAGAATTCCCTAGGTCCCATTGTTCGGATATTGGTAGTCATAGTTCTGCTGGTGTTGTAAAGAATTCCCTAGGTCCCATTGTTCAGATATTGGTAATTTTGTAATACGTTATTAACAGTGTTAATGACTTTAAAACAAACTCGTGTTTGTAACTGATTATAAGTTTATGTCATCCATGTACTGTATTGAACCTGATTTGACGTAAGCAGTGTTGTCGCGCCGCTGAAGTGGAGTTTTGTAATCAAAGTTTACAGTGACAGTATTTTAGCGAGACAGCTCTATCAAAGGCTGATAATAGAAACTGTCCCGTGCAGCCAACATGTCCCTTCTCACCGTATGTTTGTCAATCATATCCACAGCTCATCACCGGCAAATATAGGTGGCCGATTCGTAGTTTTCGGCTCTATGAACAGTTAACTTCATTGTGAAACAATATTAAAATGCACGAATTGTTAATGTGAACAATTTGTTTTAGTTACGTCCCTATTGCTTAACCGATTTAGTCTGTATGAAAAATGTTTTGTTTTCAAACAATGCAACATAATATTTTTTAAATATCAGAATATAATAGTTAACTTTTTGAGACGATTTTTATTGAATAGCAACAGATCTAAGCACAGTTTTTTAGACATGATTTCATAACATTTTCTATGATTTAGTCACATCATGTATATACATAATTTTTGCTGACCGATTTAATTACAACCATATTACATACCACAAGGGTTGGGTCTGTCTATACTTAGGAAACTTGAAAATTTTATCTGGTTAGTGTAAAATATTATCTCAATTATTGGTTTATTAAAACATAAATAAACACGTAATCTTTAGAGTGTATGTAAAAAAGCTTACTCCGTATTTAATTTGAAGAACAGCGAGAAGTTAATTATTATAGTATACAAATTACTATTATTAAAAATTTGAGTATTTTGTCAAACCGTTTACGAGCTAAAGAGAGAGACCAAGATATAATATGTTACAGTAAGATCTAAACTGATTTATAGCATCTGTTATTATCCAACAACCATTGCCAACTGTTAAAAACGCCATAGTACTATTGTAGGATACGCAATTCCTTACATACTGTATTGCTTACATAGCCATTCAAAGATGACTCGAATTTGAAATTTTTAGGTGCCGATAACTGATTTTGAGACGTCCCCATTTTAGAGTTGGTAAAAACGTTGAAAATTAGATTGGTGGCATTGAATTGAAATTGCAAAGTTTTTCTGATGTAGCTTGAATGACTAGCAATATTCAAACTCAGCAACTCAAAAATAAAATTTCAAGTAATTTATAAATGGTTGCAAGAAATTTATAAATTTCGACTTGAATGCACTTTTGAAGTCGTATTTCTTTAGATTCTCTAATTTGATCTACATATCACTCGATGCTTCTCTTTAAGATTTTCTACGGGCATCTTGTAGACCTTCCCCAATAGGACAAATAGTTCGATATATCGAAGTGATCAGAACCATACTCAATATCGTAAAACGAATTTTTCGGATTCAGCTAAATAATACTTAAATAAAATTCATTATGAATCACTACATGCAATTATTTATTTTTGTTCAAGATAAATGTTAAGAAGCCTACTATTAATTCTATTTGCGATAAACATGTAAACGCTTCGTTGTCACGTCAATTAATTAACATTTACTGTGGTGATATTTTATTTTCACAGATAAGGGACATGTCACAAAACTACGAGCACATCAGCGGTGGACAAGATTGTTATTGATCAGTCAGTGAAGGAGGGAAGGGCTCTGAAGAAGACAAGTCAATTTTACAGGATATCAATGTAACTTTCAAGAGTAAGGATGAAATTGAAAATCAACTAATGGTGACTACAAACAGTTTCTTATAAGTTAAATATATTTTCTGTCCACATGAGTAAGTTAGAAGAAATAACCGAAACCAAAAAAGCGGGTTTCGGACTGATATATGTCTGTTTACAGACCCCGGGACCACACTGGGCGTCCAATTTTTATTAATTTAGGTACAAGGGTAAATTAAAATATTAAAATATATTTTCAGGACCTTGTTTAATTTTTAATTTTAAGGGTAGTTTACCCCTAAAATCCGAACTGAAAAAAATTCCACTCGAATGATTTTGATTAAAAATTTATGGTTAATTTATGGTTTATGGTAAAATTTATGATTTATGGTAAAATTTATGGTTATGGATTGAAAATTTATGATAGAAAGTTATGTTATTAAGGTCCAAAATAATGGCATATGTTTATAAAACCATTAGCTCAAAAGTTAAAGGATCTTAAATGTAAAAAATTGTTTTCGTCATTTTACTTCAAAAACAACTGTTTAGATACATGTGTTGAAAAGCAAAAGTTGTTCTTACATAAACTATTATTATGACGTTTGAGTCCTAGGCCGCAGCAAAAGATCATTGTTGATGATACTTTTGATTCGAGGTAAACATTCGATTGTCAATTATTTAACACTGACGTAACCTGAACAACCAATCACGAATCAAGAACTGCTACATCATAAGTAACATATCAGCTGATTAATCTAAAGCGTCAAAAATGGTTGAAAACTATTGATACCAAATCAGGTACTAATTTATGTTTTACGTATTATTTATATTTTTTTGCAATATGACGAAAAAAATATTGTTCATCACGCGGCCCAAAAATCGGCTTTTTGATATGTAACAGCCTCGGCTGTTAAAACTTGTGCTTGTATCAAAAACGTCCGTTTTTTGTCCAAGTGACGAAATATACCATTTTTTAACTTTCTGGCTAACAATACATTTGTAAATAGTTTGACTATCGCTATTAAAACCCGACCAAATGGTAAAAAAATTGGATTTGAATAATTTGCTGTCCGTGGTAAACACAGCAGTTGTTTGAGAGCCCCTTCTTTTGGCGAATGTTTAATAAATCAATTTCTTCCTTATTTTTTAACCTATTCCAACGAAACTTTGTATGTAGTGTAGAGTAAGATAACCCAACAAAACCTTCTTAAAAATTTTGTTATTACAGGATTTATGTTCCCAACAAATTTAACAATAATTAAATTAATAAATTTATTGATAATTTAAATAAAAATTAATTTGTCATATCCAAGTGGTGTGATAAATATTTCTTAAGGAGATGGATTGAAATATTTCATATGAAAATCATGAAAATGAAATTAATATTTTCTAATAGCAAATTAAAATTTTTCAAATTCAAATTTAAAAACAACATACAATAGTTATCAGTTGTCCCTTTACAAAACCAGAATTACAGACAACTTAATGAGAAAACAAAAATTCAGATAACGAATTATAAATAAACTACAAACATAATTAATTAAAAAAACACAATTTAATACTTATTCATTTTATTTTACTTCGTACCAAAAACCAGCTTAAGATTGCAGATCCATTTGGAGTACTGTAAATGTAAAAGTAAAATGACTCATGTTGTTTTGAAGGTTAACACACAAACAACTTGTCCAGTGACTAATCAAAACTCAATTTCGATCCAATAGCACCTGGAAACAGTCGTTACTGAAGGCTGAAGTTGACCTCGGTTGACTTGTATGATGTTGGTAAATATAGTTAGGGAGTACATTATGTTTTTCATGAATAACGACGTCTTCTACTATATTTAAGTTGAGTAAGAACGTTTTTATCCTTCGTTTGCAAATTTAATGAAATTTTATCAAAATTGACATACGTTAATACCCAAAAATTCAGTTTCACCTAACATTTAATTGATAAAGAACAAGCCAAAGTAAAATTAGAAGATAATGCTGAAATTATTGACTTTGGTAAAAAAGGGGTTCAAATAGCTTCTGAATAGTTCTATATATACAAAAATCTGAAGGATATTTGAGATTAAATTCCAAATAAAAACACGTTTTCCTCAAAAAATGTTAAATTCACCCTTTGCACTCCAATTTCAATTTGTTTAACTGTCCATTCAGTCCTAAGACCATTTTAATGGTCGGACGGTGAACACTGTACAGCTCTAACTAAGCTATCGACTAGTTGTCCTCTCAAATCCCTTGGCCACTAGTATAGCTGAAAATCCTTTTAAGTGTGTAGTTGAAGCTAATATTTTATTTTGCTATTGCGATAGTATCACATAATCCTTAATTATAGCTAATATGAAAAGCGGCGACATGATACAGTTAGGGGACGACTCAGGAAATACACAAAATCTCGATATGCATTGTTGCATTTCCTAATTCTAGCAGATACTCAGTTAGTTTAAAATTTTTATGACGTTTGTTTTTATTAGTCTTATTATGTTTCAATCACTTGTAATAATTTTGTTTTAAATACGAATAAGGATGATCTAAAGTCAGATAAAAATGTCTGTATTTAATTCCCTGAGGGAAATAGGTTTGATCATGGATATGTCAAAAGGGAATGTTTTCAGTTAATCTAACCAGCTGTTTTTAAAACCAAACTATGACGTCACTGTTTCAAATTTTGGTCTCGCAAATTGCCAACACACCCCCCAGAGCTCATACATATTAATGTCAAAAACAAATAAACAGTAGCGCAAATATTTAGGGTCATGATCGTAAACTCATTAATTTTGTAGAATACCAGCAGACAGCCTGTTGCAAAACCATCGAAGCAGATTTTTGGAAAAAGATATTTGAATCTGTTGTCTCTGGTGTAAGGAATGAATTTAATACAAAGTAACCTGCAATATCTGTGGCGAAGCAGGACGAATCTGGTCCAAATGGTGTCCACCATCTTGTGTCCACCATCTTGTCCTGGTGGTGTCTACCATCTTGTTCTTATGGTTTCCATTATAGATCACCCGGGGACTACAGGTTGACGTGTGACATCAGCCGACACCCTTTATCACTATAGGTAACCTTTACGCTGTAAATATGCGTTTCATTTTTTTCAATCGAAAAATAATACCAAGATTATCTAAGCAATGGTTCTTCTTCTACCACATTCTGAAGGATGAAGGATCGAAATCTGGTCGCAGAATACCAAACAAAACGATAACACTGAGCCGCTGACAAAAAAAATAATTTAAAATTACAAGGGCCTTTACACAGTGCGCCTAAATAAAAGCATGAATTGTGGCACTGGCACTGTGAAGGATGTGTTTTTGGAGGACGCGCCACGCCGAAAACTCTCAAGCATGTAATGCTACGTTTTAATCAACCATAGTGCTGTCACTTCTTTTCATTACTGTTTATCTATCGTACTACCAGTCGAGCTTCCACTGTGGCTCATTATGCAAAGGCCCACTTTACTAAGGACACTTCCTTCAATTTGGTAAATTGAAGATTGGTTGGGACCATTCCCCACTCTTTTGTTTTTTGATCATCTCCCATCGCGGACGACACTTCTTGATCCGTATTTAGGCCTATTACGGTTTGATTGGAGGTTGTCACCTTTCTTGAATCGAACTACTTTCTTCATCCTAAAAGCTGAAAAGACCGAAATCATTCAGTTTTGTATTTCCAACCGGTAGTCTATACAATCACACATTGGCTTGCACATTCCTCTTAAAGATCCAGTATTCTCTCCCTCTGAAGAAATAAAATTCCTTGGTCTAGTACTTGACGAAAACCTCGTACTCCAAGTTCACAAAGATTACTGGGAAGGTTTCTGTGGGTATTTTGATACTGAGAGTCCTTAGTCAATCAGTTAACACCGATGTTCTATTTCGGCATACTGTGTGTTTACCCTTATTTGTCTTTTTACCCTCAATCAGGCTTCACAAAACGGCAATCTGAATTGTGTTTCCTCTTCCTAAACATCAATCCTTCAGACTTTTCAAATCATTTGAAATTATAGCTTTCCCATCTATTCACAACTTAGAAAACGTATCTTTGCCTAAGAGAAATTACTCTCTTTTCTCATCCGCAGAAAAATCCAGATTCTTTTTCGTTAACACTGAATCCACCCATTCCGCATCATTCCACTTATTTTTCCAAATACATTTTCATTACAATTCCAATCCGTTCAATGTCCATCCACCTCAATTAAAGACCGAATAGGATCTAAATAAACTTAAGACAGGGCTAAACTCTAGTTTGATAAGTAGAACCTTCTACAGCGATCATGAACACATTAATGAATCTCAATAACTCGAATACTGTGTAGTTAGGCTTAATTGCTTAAATAAATAGTACTAATTATTCGATTTCAACTTGTCACTATTGTCTTAGTTTTTATTTATTTCATTGTTCACTCCATTACAATTCTCTTAATACATCAACATACACACATACAAACAGTACATTTAAACTTTTGTGATAGTGATGAGGATAGTATAAAACATTACCTAAGTAGTTAAATTTTAAAGTTTAAATGTTTTAAACTTTACTTAATGTTTAATGTAAAATCGACGATTGAACAATGACATTAGTGAAAAAGACCTGTGAGTTCGAAATGTCACAGACAATAGTGACAAGTTGAATTGGATCGACGGATATATTAAGGTTAGTAACCTGTTATTTATTATCCACCAATTCAGGAGGCTTACAAATAAAATGACTTAATTGCTTGTAGTATGTAGTTTGATTTTAGTTTCAGTATTATTGTTTTCAATTTTATTTATGTATATGACTTAGCTAATGCAAATTTTCTTAATCTAACTCAATAAATGACTGATGGATTGTGAAACTTCTTTATCTTTCGATAAATTAAGATTTAACTAAGATTACTGTAAGAGACGATTTGAAAATACAGATTGTGGACCGGTAGAGACCTTGGAGTGACCAATGGTCCGGTAGTCTCACAAGGCTGAGGCTGCCTAGTGCCTAGTATGATCGATTCTTGCGGTCTGCGAGATATGGTCAGGAGAGGCCATTTCATTTGCTGCTCCAGATTGCCGGCCTCCGTCCGTTACCATCAATTCCACTCGCGTCTAACTCGGGAACTATGGGTCTTGTACCCTTCGACCAAAATCAAGATAATGCGGTAGGCTGGTCCCATTTGTACGTAATCTTGTTCAAATTATCTGTGACCTCTGGGAAGGAATTATTCCAAAGATTGTCCTTCCACCAGGTTTTCATTTCCGAGGTCTCAAATCTTCGTTATATGTTCGTGTGAATTTTCATACTCATAAGTCACGATGTCGCTCAGAAAATATTTTTAAGACTGTTATCCTAATTATATTTGGTTTTATTTTTGTAACACTGTTAATGTTTTAAGAATTGAACTGCATGCAAGTGTATTATGTGATTTATAATATATTGCGGTAACCCTATTATTCATATTATTTAATCGTAGGAAAATATGTGTAGGTTATTTTTCATCGCTTTCGTTCATCCAATAGACCAAATTGTGTAGGAAGAAGTTGCGACAATTGAGGGATATTTTATAAATAGTTTACGGTTTTTATGTACATTTACTAAAAGAAATATTCAATTGTTGTACTGTCTGAATATATTTATGAAGATTAATTATAAATACAAAATAGTTAAACGTGTACTATTTACTCACGATATAATCTATTCAATACCACAAATACCAGTTAAAAACATATTTATATTTCGTATTTTATCAAATCAATCATATTTGATTGTATTTCCTTATATTATATGATACAAAATAACAGAAATATATTCAGTACTATATTTGGAAATAAAATATGAAAAGTGGAATTATTTTACTCAAACAGATACTGAAAAATGAAGATATATTACGTACGTCAAGACTGTAAATTAAAATTAGTTTTATAATTAAGAATATTTTATGTGCTTCCCATTCCATACCGAAAGTATTTTAATATTAAATTGAAAATTAATATTATGTTTATTTGTCTTTAACTATAATCTAGAATCTATAAGAATTTGAAGTATTCATAAGAATTACGTACTCCTTATCATTATGTTTACCTTACAGTATATTGTTTATTTGTAGATGAAATGTATTGTATATCAATGTCTATCTAGTTGTATTGCAGTCATATAATACAATCTGTATTGCACATCAATGTTACAATACGTACAGAAAATAAAGATTTATCTATTCATTAATGTATTGAAAGTTCCCCCAAACTAATTGATATGTTAAAATTAAGATTTTACGTTTTTTTTAAATAGCCTCTAACAATGTAATAATGAGCTGTATAGTATCGTAAATGTTATTATAAGTTTAGGGTAACCCTAACAAAGTTTTGGTAATGGATTGACACTATATAAACTTTTTCTTTATTTTACCTTAAAAGAAAATTATTTATAATGCCGATGGTAGAAGAAAATAATTGTGAAAAATCACAGCGTTTAAACAGAGTAAATCAAATCAAGATGGGTAAATCATTTATCTCTGTTTAGCAAATAAACTGCGCGGCATTTAATTGGTAAATCATTTTATCTTTATTCGTAGTTCATTACTAAACTCACTTAATCAAACAAGCGGATTGAATAAATTTTTCATTCCTCTTACTACATTGTTTTATAATATGTTTGGAGTCAAAGTGAAGAGTATTTTTCAATAGTGCTGTAAGTTGAACTTGATATTTTATTAATACTTTAAGATACTGTAGTTAGAAAAGTGTTTTTGTATTTTTATTACTTTCAAGACATTACTTTTACTGTATTAATGAATGATTTCAACGGTAATAATATTGATGGTATAATAGGTATCTTACCATGTGAAGCCAGGAGAAATAAGACGTAAGCCGATTTGATACGAGAGACCTGTCTGATTACAAATTTATTAGCGACAATACTAAGGACCACCAATACCAGTGCCCTGTCATCGTAAGCCTCTTTTCTTAGCTCTATTGATTTCATCCCATCTCGAAGCAATTCTGATACCGGTCTGTTCTAATATCTTTCTCTCATTTGGCATTTTTCAGAAAATAGCATTAAGTGTGGTATTATGGATACCACAAATTTGTTTCGATTTTTCCCTTATTGCTATTTTTTGACATTATTTTTTATCAGGTGATTTTCTTGATTTTTTATTATCTTAATAAAAATTACATGTTCAACCAAAACACAAGGGGCAATCCGATCAATCAAACGATCCAATATAATAATAAGTTTATTCCATCAATAAATACAAATTTACAAAATAAAATAAAAACTTGGAACTAGGTTGCCACATTGTCCAGTATGTGTGACAAACGTTTAACAAAATTAAAAATACTATTATTTATTATATGATGAGTCCAGTTCAACAATTTAAAGTCTCTCATGTTGCCGCTCACTATGATGTCTTAAAAAATAAAATGTATATATAGAAAGAAAATAAACATATACTCTTATTAATAAATAACTAAACAACGAAAATAACAGATTTTTTATTTGGAATTGGAAAATGCTACTTGTAAAAAGAAATGAACTTTGATGAAAAATGAAATTTGGTGAAAGTGATATTTTGAAAAATGACTGAAATTTGATGACCAATTTGGTAAATTAACATAGAATATTATCAAGGAAATTTATGTCTGGTGTACTAAAAGCCATTTTTTTAATTAAGAAGAGAACAGATTTAAGGTCAAACAATTTCTGATTTCCTTAGGAATTTGGTTGAATTATAAGAATGATATGAACCCATCCATCGAACGATAGTTTCAACACGTCACTGTATCATTAAAAATTAGAGCTATATTTTAGTCTATGAGACTGTAGCATTAATTAAACGATGGTTGTGCAAATTAAATTAATGTTGTAATCCTTATGAACCACACTCGGAAACGCCAATTACTTTAAAGCTATTGAAGCACAAGACTAGTTTATCTGAAGACAATCTATGAGCATCTATATGTTTCAACTTTTATCATAATCTGTATTAAATACAGATTATGACTAACATACAAAATGTATTGTATGTACAAACACTTAGTTTATTTTGTGAGAAACTCTATGAAGATTTTTTCATATAGTTTATTTTGTGAGGAACTCTATGAAGATTTTTTCATATATATCTCAAAACAGTATACAGGGTATTTTTGAAGTCCCTTCCCTCTCATTATTTTTTTATAAATAACCTTTGGGTAGCCATACTAACCTCAATTTTTGAAGGTCACCATATTCCTACTGATTTACGCTCTTGTATCATGTATGCTTCAGAAGCGTGGTGGATTCTAGCCAGCAAGACTAACAGGAAACGCCCAGATGTCGTCCAGACGAAGTCGCTGGGACGGATCACGCGACAACTGTGGTTCGTCAGGAACTTTGCAATTATGGGTACGTTGGGTTGGGAGTCCTAACTCTTGACTTATTTAACAGAACAAAAGCCAATGGACTGTTTCAGAAAGCACTGAAAGGAGTCGAGTCCACCCTAGAACACATCAGGGAACTCTGTAGACGACATGACGTCACAGAGGTCTGGAGGCCCATCACTATCCTGGATCTACCGTAGGTGACAGCATGTCCTTCCCAGCCAAAGCCTGACACAGCAATGCGTCGACTACTCTTAATTTAAGTTTATGTTGATGTTTCACTTGCTCCGGCCCTGTTCTGATTTGATTGTTTTTGCCACTCCAAGAGGTAATCCAGCAGCTACAGCGGTAAACGCTAATGTTCTAATTCGCCCAAATGAAGTCCTTTCGCCCGTATGTAAGTTGCTCATACACGTCTGGACGGATGGGGGAAGGTGGGTTTAGTTTGGGTAAACATTGCTTGGAGTCACCACGTAACCCTCGTAGGAGTGGGAGTACTCATAAAGAGTTACCACCTGCAAAAAACACTCATTTAGTATATAACTATGTTCTAGTTGAGTTCAAACCTTTTGAATAAATTTTGATTGTGATGAGTTATGTTTGGGACTCACCATTATAAAATTACCATATTAGTTTTTGATTGCTTGGCTCAATCTGCAGGTATAAATAGCAAATTTCCTAAAGGTAAATGCTATTATAGCATTATGTATGGTTAGACTTAATTAAGTCCCTAGAGGTTATTAAATACTTAAGTCGTTCTAGGTCTGTGTCAGTAAACATGGCTCACCTAAACTTGTTCGATGAAGACACAATTGGCAGAGATATGGAGTCTTACGTATCAAGCGTTCGAAAACTAGACCATATCCAAAGGTATAATAACCCACTATACTACCATATCCAAAGGTATAATAACCCACTAAACTACCATATCCAAAGGTATAATAACCCACTAAACTACCATATCCAAAGGTATAATATTGGTACAACAAAAATGGGATTTTGGGATGTCCATCAATAATTTATTTAAATAAATTTTTACCAGTACCGTTGGAATGATCTAAGAACGAACAGTCTACATGTTAAATCTTTTCTTATGTCAAATGGTCAAGATACCAGAAGTACGCTATCTTTTAGATCGCCAATGTTAATATTGAGAATAAAAGGTTTAATTGATATCTTGCTTATTATTATTTCAAATATTTTAAAAACCTTTAAACCAATTTATATTAACACTACTTTCAGTGTATAACAAAAATTAAATAAGTTATAAAAATCTTCGACGGAAACCACTTGTTCGCTTAAATGCTTCCCGAATATACAGGGTGTTTCTCGGCAACCCTAACAAACTTCAGGAATTTGTTCCTTGGGATAAACCAAGGAAAAAATGTTTTTTTGTGTATCTAATGTAGATTTTCCCCTCAGGAATGCGAAATTGGTAAAATATTTTGACAAAACTTTCATAGATAGATAGATTATTAAATTTAAATGAGATTTCATTGCTTTTTTGTACACAAAAATTGAGTATGGCTGAGAAAAATCTGTTTAAAATAAAAGTTTTTCCTAAAAAATTGAGCTCAAAAATGTTATGTAAAATTAAAAACAATAGATTACATTTTATTTGTTTTAAAAAACTTAATTTTGTAACGTCTAAGAAAACTAAGGAAACATTATCTGAAGAGAAATGACACAAATAATTATTTTCAGATTTTTTAGTTTTAACCTTTTTTACTTCCTTTTTTATTTAGTTTTAAAAATAATTTATTTTTATTTTTAATAAGATACAACAATGGAATATTCAGAAAACTACCAAAAGTGTTTATAAAACTATCAGATTCTAATCTTATTACTAACAACGAATCCTGATATGCAATGTATGATTTTGAAATGGGAGTTCAAGGTACAGCAGAGACACATGTTCCACAAGGATTCTCAGTAAATGTTTGGTGCGGTCTACTCGATGACAGGCTGATTGGACCTTTCAATTTAGATGGGGCACAAAATGGATCATCCTATTTACTGTTTTTATAGTACATCCCTACAGAGCTTCTTGAAGATACCCCCTTCATATAAGGCAAAATATGTATTATCAGCATGATGGAGCACCTCTACATAGAAGAAGTGACGTGGTACAGTGTTTACATGACCACTTCGGCAAAACATTATAGCTGACCACGTACTAGTGCATTGTGGCCACCCACGTCATCAGAACTGAACCCTATGGTTTCCTTTCTGTGGGGTTACATGAAGACAGAGGTGTATAAGACAAAACCACGAACAAGAGAGGAGCTGTTAGGAAGGGCCATGAATGTCGCACAGACAATAAAATACCATAAAATAAAATGTTATCTCTTTCGACCTCAAAATTTTCATAAAAATATTGTTATCTTACTTTGTTTTTAATTTTACATAAAATAATCACCTGAAAAGGTATACAAGTTGATATTTTTTATTCTCCATTAAATTCTGCAACTTTAGGTAAAGTTGCAACCCGATTGCTTGTATGAGTAAAGGACGTCAAAAGTTATAACAAATATTTTTGAAATTTTTTTAGGAAAAACTTTGTTTTAAACATATTTTTCTCAGCCATACTTAGTTTTTTGTACAAACAAGTAATTAAATCTCATTTCAATTTAATATTCTATCATAAGTTTTGTCAAAATATTTGCTCAATTTTGCCTGAGGGAAAAATGTACATTAGATACACAAAAAAACTAAACAATCACATTTTTAACCATAACTATGAAACAAATGGGTTTAGGACCTATGTTTACATAACATTATTTCCTTGTTTTAACCCAAGGAATAAAGTATCTCGAACGTTTTAACGGAATCCTGATATTGAATTAGGCGCGATGCCTCTAAAGATCACATATCGAACTATTGTTCCAGGCACATACCTTATCACTTCTCAAATCATACACCGGTCTAATCAGCTAAATATCTTATTTAAAATTATTATCATTGATATTATAATTATTTTTACAGGATAACTAGTAGGCAGTATATGGTGCTACTGAAAACGGTCGTAGTCTTATAATAATCAACAAATTTAGTTTCGTAATTAAATTATTTATAGATAATGATATTTTAATTAACTACTAATGGGCCGGGAGGGTGAAACTGATGCCTCTAGCCTGAGGAAGGGATACCTGAGCCAGTATGTGTCAAGAGAGCCCAGCCTCGAGCGCCCTTGCCTACGTCATCATCGATCTTAATTAACCTTCATTATGCTTAACATTACTTTTACGTTAACGCACATTGCTGATCACAGTGATTTTATTATTAATCAATACAAAACAATCAAGAGAGGTTTATATAATGGAATATAGGATATCACTTTTTCTTCATGTTACCGGCTTATTATAATCTCTATTAACTTATAAGATGGTTTTTTGATTCTTAGATACTATCCGGTGGATAGTTGAGTACGCTACAGCTTAATCCATAGGTTGATAAATGTGTTTCAAGAAATTTTATTTTTCGAATATATTTTTTGATATTGTTATATCCTAAGCTCTAGGGGGTGGTGATAATAGTTTGCTGAACATAAAGGTATAAAGGGTACCCTAATTATTATCTTATGCTATATAATACTGATGTCTTTTTAATAATATATAACACATACAACTTTGGTAGTATAAACTCACTAAAAAATTATTTTGCAAACTTACTACAGATTGTTTTAAGGGAGATTTCAAACCGCTGCCATTTTGTTTAGGATTAACTTGTATTTGGATAAGCTGTATTTTTAATTCAAATTATAGACCTACAATTTCATACCGTAATAAAATTTGACTTATTCTACAGCTTTAAAACTCCTCCAACTCCCAAATGTGTTTGGGTCTGATCATTTGTTCTGATCGTCTTCCTTTTCATGTATCCTCTACTTATACATGAAAAGGGAGATTGTGATCCTGTCAGATAACCAGGCTGCCATTGGAGCCTTGAGCTCAGCAACCTTCAGATACAAGGTGGTCTGGACCAATTGGGGAAGAACAAGTTGTCACTACTTTGGGTACCTGGGAACCAAGGTGTTCATGGGTATGAAGTAGCAGACAAACTGGCAAGGGTACCCAAATAGTACAATAAGCTTTTGAAAAGGTTTTCAGACCCTTGTCGTTGAAAAGCTTGTCAGCGACAACGGTGCAAGCATTGCAAAAGCCTTCGTAAAGGATCGAGCTTTACACAAAAATAGGTTTTTTAAAGCCTTTCATGACAAGCTTTTCAAAAGCATGACAGCAACAGTGGTTCGAGCCTTAAAAAACCTTTGAAAAGCCACAGCATGTTATTTCGTCTCGTAATATAGCTTCTACAATCATGTAGCTACTGCTTTGTCACTGTTACTTTCATTTCGCATCTTGTGATTGTTTCTAATACTGATATCCAAAATGAATAAAGCTGATTTGAATTGAATATTGGTATCTAGACTGACAAAGAACACCTAGACGGGTGTATGAAAGTATTATATCAATGGCTTTTTTGTCTGTTTCAGTGTTAAGTGAGAACGAGAGTACGAGTGGTACAGGAGTTGTTCCTCCTCCCCAAGAAACTGAACCAACCCCAAGGTCTAGGGCCACATTGACTGGACCCGTACCCCAACAACCGGGATCAGTGGAATTTGGGCCATTCAATGATGCAATCGATGGGGGAAGAGGAGCTGGAGACAAAGATGAAATGGAAGTAGAAGTTCCATAGATGTTCGACGGGCCCCACGACGACGGACCACTCCTCCAAATTACTGTAACCAATAACTGTTTATTGACTAACATGTATTGACTGATTATTGTTATTGACTAAGGATCTTTCGAGAAGGTTAACATCGAATACCATGAATACTCGCACAGTTATGTTACCCTAAAGTTTTTATTTGTGGTGAAGATTTAACACTTGAAGGAGGAGTGTCGTAGCTGTGACAATAACATCAAAACGACCTATCGGAATCGATTGACTGAAGCTTCAATAGCGCATTGTAAAATACCTGATGTACCTTTATACTAGGAGGCTCATCCATAGGACAATTAAGGCAAATAGTTTGTGTATATTGGTTGGCCCCAGGCGAGAACTAGTTTTATCGCCTATAGAAATATATTTTTAAATGTAGTCGTAATGGTGGTGAATACACCTAAGACACAGTTGAAGTTAAGTCGTCGAACTTTAAAATGAGTTCTGTGATGAGTTTAACATTGAAATCATCGGGGAACCTAAATTATACTCAACAGAGAAGCGCTGCGCCATTTGGTGTTCTGGTTTTATCGTTGATTTGAATACCTGAGATTTTATCAATAGTTGTTAGTTATAGGTGAAGGAGACATTTTGATTAAATAATAAATCAATTATTTGATACGATTTAAAAAATAGTTATTCTTAAGAGTTCACTGGGAATTTATTCTATCAGTAGTTAGAAATCTTTCTTATCCTAGATATCCTCGTATTAAGAGGATAAACGAAAAATCATAATTCACCAAATCGATCGAAGAAGTCGGAGATTGTGAAAAAAGGTTGACGTCGGAGAGAGGATCTGCCAATGCGAGGTCACATGGCCCATGAAGTATAAGCCACAATTAATTACTGTTGACTCCTTAAAGAAAATCTTGAACTTGTAACTCCTATGCCGGTTAAGACCTAATGCTTCTTCCCCTCAATTGTTGCATTTACATAAGTTACATAAGCCCTAGAATATAAATCAATTTAGTTTATAATAATTAAAATCATTTTAATGGAAAATACCCTTTAGATAATAATGATGACTTACCCAAGAACAGGGGCACACAATAATATTAAATAACATTGCAATTTAACTTTTAAACCTGAACTAATACGAAGGAGCACACGTCTCGGCACCCTTAATGAAAGTTAGTTGAATTTCAGGATTCAACCTGCTTCAACCCTGTGAATCCACCATCGAATCAAGACCACTATTAGCACAAAGTGCTACGTAAATTTCCTACACAAGGTTGGTTGCCCTAAACTTTCCTTCGAATTAATACCATTCAACTCTCATATCATCACAAATTCCTAATGAAATATTTATGAAAAACCTCTATTCACATATTGTTCTTTTGCCGTCCTTCAATCATTACTTTATATACAACAACTACTTTATTTATTGCCGAGAACCTTTATTTTGTGACAAACTATGTTGTCGATACCTGTGGGGATTGTAAACCTAATCGGATGTATGCAATGACAAATCTGCGTTGCCGACAAGTAAAAGAGATTTTTTATAATAGTTTTAAATTTTTTATATTTTCTTTGTTAGTATATAGTAAATTTAATAGTTGCTATTTAATTATGCCGATATAAGGAAAGATTCTGCAAAATATCAGTGCTCTTTGTATAAACAGCTGTTTTGGTTTGCATTGTTTACATTTTATTCTCCATACATTTTCTTTTTGGGGGGGGGGGGGCAGGTGGTAACTCTTTATGAGTACCCCCGCTCCTGCGAGGGTTATGTGGAGACTCCACCGTTAAGCGGTGTTTACCCAAACTAAACCCACCTTCCCCCATCCGTCCAGACGTGTATGCGCAACTTACATACGGGCGAAAGGACTTCATTTGAGCGACCACAGCATTAGCGTTTACCGCTGTAGCTGCTGGATTACCTCTTGGAATGGCTAAAACAATCAAATCAGAACAGGGCCGGAGCAAGTGAAATATCAGATGTTAATCAAAATATAATAAACACAAACTTAAATTAAGAAGATTCAACACATTGCTGTGACAGACTTTGGCTGGGCAGGTCATGCTGTTCCTACGGCGGATCATCCAGGATGGCGATGGGCCTGGGCCTCCAGACCTCTGCGACATCATGCCGTGTACAGAGTTCCCTGATGTGCTCTAGGCTGGACTCGGCTGCTTTCTGAAACAGTCCATTGGCTTTTGTTCTGTTAAATAGGTCAAGAGTTGGGACTCCCAACGTCCCCATAATTACAGAGTTCCTGACGAACCACGGTTGTCGTGTGATTCGTCTCAGCGACTTCGTCTGGATTGCCTCTAGGCGTTTCCTGTTGGTCTTGCTGGCCAGAATCCACCATGCTTCTGAAGCATACATGATACAAGAGCGCACAATTAGTAGGACAATGGTGACCTTCGTCCTGACCGGGATTGGGCTCCTCGCTGCAAGAAGTGGCCACATCAGCCCCAGGATTGCCGTTGCCTCAGCAACTTTCCTGTCAACATGCTGTTTGAAACACAGGCGTGAGTCCAGGGTGACACCCAAGTACTTCACGGACGTCTTCCACGGTATCCCCACTCCGTCTAGCTGGATCTCGGGTGGAACTGCTCTCGGCATTTCTCGCCTCTTCCTGAAACAAATGGCATTACTTTTATCAGCGTTGACTTTGATGCGCCACTGTCGGAGCCATGGTGACAGGGCGTCCATCTGTGTCTGCATCATCCTCGCGGCGTGGACAGGGCGACAGCTGCTGTAGTGCAGCAGTGCGTCATCAGCGTACAGCGACAACGTTACCCCTGGAACAGTCGGCATGTCATTAGTATAAACAAGGTAGAGTACCGGGCCCAGGACACTGCCCTGGGGTACCCCAGCCTCAACCGGGCGTGTCGTTGATAGCGCCCCCTCAACGCATATCTGGAACTGGCGACCCTCTAAGTAAGACTTGAGGAGATGGACCGCTGCAGCCGGGAGCGGGGACTCGCTGAGCTTGAGAAGAAGTCCCTCGTGCCAGACCTTATCGAACGCCTTGCTGACATCCAGTAGCACTGCAACAGAGCATAGGTTAATATTATGTTTGTCGACCAGCTTCGTAATCACCCGTACCAGCTGTTGCGTCGTAGAGTGTCCGCGACGAAATCCAAACTGCTCCGGCCTTATGTATCCGTCCAGGAAGGGGGATATCCTGGAAAGGAACAGGCGTTCGAAAAGCTTCGAGACCGCCGAGAGTAGGGAAAGGGAACAAGTGATTCTTGCCTGGTTTCGGGATCAGGATTATCTTCGCGGACTTCCACATTGCCGGGAAGTAATGGAACCTGAGGGCAGCATTGAAAATTAATAACAAATATACAAATATGGGGGCCGGGGCGGCCTGTAGGGCTGACGTGCCTATCCGGTCAAGGCCAGGGGCTTTCCGTGGCTTGAGCCTTCGAATCGCTGCTTCCAACTCCATCATCGTGAAGGGGTCTAAGCTGTCTTCTGGGGGTTCTGCAAAGAAGTTCTCCATGAAATGCTCTACCCTCTCCCCTTGGAGTTCATCGTAGACATCGTGGTTCGTCTGAAACTGAGCATACATTGTACTAGCAAAAGTTTCCGCCTTGTCCTCCGCTGTGTAGACTAGGCCGTGATCTCCATGGAGGGGACGGGCTGCCGGTTTGGTCCCCCTGATCTGCTTAGCTGCCCTCCACACACTGCCTCCTTCCACGTTTAGCGTTAGCAGGTACTCATTCCAACCCTCGGACCTGAAATTGTCGACAAGTGATCTGATTATTCTATTCTGCCTGTTGAGCTGTCGCCTAAACTCTGGGTGCCTGGTCGCCCGCCATCTGGCCCTCAGCGTAATCTCACGGCGTACGTGGTCCGGCAAGCCGGCTCTGGGTGTCTGGGGCGGTACCTCTCTGGACGCATCTGAAATTGACGATGTTAGAAGCTCATGCAATTCCGTGACGCATCCGTCGAGTTCTTCCGTGGTTGCTGGGTCCCGTGCTGGCGGAAGGCGCTCTGAGACCAGTCGTTGGTACTTCTTCCAGTCGGTCCTCATGCGGGCATTGACAGGGGGGCGACTCAGCGTCGCGTTGATGGTCACGAGAACCGGCAAATGATCTGATGACAGACCGTTAACCGTGCTCGCGACAATCTCGAACGGCAGGTTCCTGCACAGAGCAAAATCAATCACATCAGGTGAGTGGCAAGGATTCGAAGGGAGGTGTGTCGGCTCGTCGGGGGCCACGACGTCTGTGCCGGCTCGTTCGTCGAGGAAAGCTCTCAGCGCCACACCCCTTTCATTAGTGCCTCGTGAATTCCAAGACGGATGTTTGGCGTTGAAATCACCTGCAACAACAATAGGCTCAGTGCCTGTTAGTAATTCTGTAAGGGTTAGCGCATCGATGTGTCTGCCTGGAGGATGGTAGGCAGCGACTAGCTGGAGCTCCAAGCCACCTACGTGCACGATAACGCCAGTTGTTTCTAGCAGACCCGTGGCTGTTGCGCTGGGCCTGTGAACAAGGCGGCGGTGAACCATGATAGCCGTGCCCCCTCCCGGGTTTCGGCCGTGCTGCCTAGGTGTGCGATCCGTCCTATAGACCTCGTATGATGGTAATCTGAAACAATCACGTTGGGTTAGATGGGTTTCACTGATGAGTGCGACGTCAATATTCAGCCGGGACAGGAAGAAGTGTAGTTCATTTCTGCGGGTCTTCAACCCGTTGGCGTTCCACGCGATGACCCTGATGTTCCTAGGCTCCATTCAGAAGTTCTAGGAGGCTAGACATCAGCTGTACGAGTAACTCCGGCATGGACTTTTCCTTGGCTGAAATAAGAATGGGAATTGTTTTGGTGAGCCAGGCAATCAGCTGCCTGACTGAAATAGTGTCGCCCTGCACCGCGGTGGTCACTGCAACAGAGGGTGAGGGGATGGCTGGTTGGGCGGGACTCGCCGCTGTTGGGGCCCTGGCAGCTGGTATGGGGGCCTTTGGAGCTGCCGGGGGAGCAACTTCCGTCTCCGTGTCGCTGTTGTCCAGCTGTGAACCTGAAACAACAATATTTGACATTTTTGGGCTCTGGCGCTTCCTGTTGCGTCGTTGGCGGCACGCCCGTGGCTGTGGTACCACAGCCTGGGTTTCTGCCACCTCAGTCGCATCGGGTTGGGTCACTTCAGCCGGTGCTGGAGCCGGAGAGGCGTTTGCTGCTGCAGAAGGGGGTACGGGTTTCGTCACCGCGGCCTTGCTACCGCCTGCAACAGATGCAAACGTCCCCTTAGTAATGCCAGGGGGAGGAACGTTTGCCTTCTTCTTTGGTACTGCTGGCTGCTTTCGAGAGCTCGCCGAAGGGTTCCGGACCATCGTCCGACTGAAGCTCAATACGCATTGAAATATATTTGTTAAATATAGTCGTAATGGTTGGCTAGAATCCATAGGACCAAATAGTCCTCGTCGCCATGGCCTTTGTGTGCGCCATGCATCCCCTATAGCTGGCTGGGTGTCCGCCGCCACAGTTGCAGCACTTGCAGACGCCGTCCTTGGGCAAGGGGCAGGATCTGGCCTCATGTCCCCCGGCGCACCTAACGCATCTAAAGGGCAAATTACAATGCACTGACGAGTGGCCAAAACGCTGGCAGCGGTAGCACTGAGACAGGCCAGGCCTAGGCTCAAACTGGGCGACAGTCACTCGAACGCTTAAGAGGTGCGTGATGGTCCACACCTTCTCCCACTGGCCGACCTTTCTGAATTTACAAAGGAATGAGTTAGTGTTGTGCCGTTGACCATTCTCACGCCGTGGCAGAGGCATCACAAGCGTGGGGTGGAGGCCGAGGAACTCCAGCTGTGTCTTCAGGAAGGTAGGGTCGGTGCTATGGTGGATCCCCCTGATTACCACCTTCAGTTCCGCCTCTTCCTGCAACATAAACGTATGGAAGGCCACCCGCTTCCTAGTTAGTAGGTCCTGGAGGGCCCGAAAGTCCTCGACGGTGGTAGCTCTGAGGTGTAGCTTATCACCCCTAAATATTGCCTCATAAATTATTCCCTCCGCTGAAATATTTGTCAGGAATTCCGGCCATGATGCGTTGACCGCATCCGGCGCCACTACGATGGGCGGGATCTTGGCTGGAGCTTTCTGTTGTACTGAAACAGCATTGTTATTGGATATGGTTGAGGCATTGGAGTCACTCCGAAGCCTCTTCTTCCGACCATTGACGAGGGTGAAACCATCGTCGTGGTCGGACATCTCCACCTCGCTCATTGTATGTGCCATTACGGCTGCATTACCTGCAACACAACACAAACAACAAACATACAAGTGGGACGGGACGCGGCGAAACGGAAAATTCCAGGAATTTAGTCTATTGTGCGGTGACAGGGATTTCCTGCCCCCAACTTTCTCTACGCTACGCTACGGGCGGTTTAACCACTTGTATAGCGACTTATTCTACAACATGTTATTAAATACTCAAAACTAAAAACTATGAATATGAGAAACAAAATATATTAAGAATAAATAGCACAAGTAATATATGCTAAGAACAGCCTATACTACAATATGAAATATCTAATGACTAACTAGGCAGTGGCTAAAGTAATGAAATGGATGGATCTCACCAAGGTTGCAGGACCGCAATGGTATCCAATCACAAGTTCACTTCACTTAACCACAGAGTGTCACTATCACCAAATAAATTAACACGCGTTAATGGCGAACCAAATAACGAACAAAATGATATAGCGGTGCTCGAGGCACAATAGTCACAACTGAGCTTAGAGCGGCGGAACGGGGAGCGTCTGACCGCTGCGAGAGCTAGTAGCGAACTGATACGGCATCCAAGGGTGAAGGAGATGAGATACGAGAAAAACTCAAGAGACCAAAGTTCCGGGGCAAAAGAAGCCCTCCGTTTTTCGATATGACCTTTCGTTAAGGAGATATAGCCGAAAAACGAATAGTTTTCAAAAATTTAAAATACTTTTGGAGTAGTAAAAATTAAAAATTGAGAAATATGATAATTACATTAGTCAGGGTAACCTCTTAGGAACATTCATAAAAAATTCAAGTCTAGGTAGTCTAGTCTAGTAGAAAAATGTGAAACCTTTCATTTCACGAAATAAACCCAATGTATTTTATATGGTGAACAACATTTTTCTCGGGTCGTAATGAAAATTTGTTACCGCGAAATGCGTAGAAACACAGAAAACATTTTTTTTAATTTACAAGATCAAAAAATTGTATATTATTTCCAGTAGGAAATAGCTTAGATGATATGTTTTCATGGATATGTTGGGAGGGAGTGTTTTAAGTTCCTTTAAACAGCTGTTATCAAGATCATATGACGTTACTTCCGTCACACTTTTTTGCAAGTTATTAAAACCCTCTATAAAAACCTCTCAGAGCTTAGACATATTTGTAACAAAAAAGTTTGGTGTTAAATAATGAGACTGGATACACAACTAAACGAAACATCAACAATGACAAACAAAACGACATAATCAACAATGAACGTGTAATAATAAAAGGAAAGAGTTTACTATTAAATTAATTCTTTAAATTCGATATTTCATCTCAGGGTTAAATTTATTATTTTAAAGCTTAATGACGTAGGAAACACCCCGTTGAAGCGTTAAATTAAAAGAATTTATAGGAAATGCCAACTAAACCTTTTGATAGAACTGTTTAGACTGGGTCGGGATTCAATTTAGTCTATTGTATGTATTAGTATCTTTATATGAATCCCCTTCTGTATGGAAGGGTCGTATTATTTCATCTAAGACGTGAAAATCATAACTGGAGATGTACGAGTATACGTGCTTCGTGCCGCCACCTAATGAAACCTACCAACCGTGAGCCGCTCTCTATATGTCAAAGAGCGAACTAGGGAGGTTAATGGCTGGCTAGCTGTGCAGCACTTCACGTTCACATGCTGAAGGTTCATATTCATGAAATTTATTTTAACTGGACACAATATTTGAACAGTTTATATAATCAAAAACTAATAGTCCAGTGTCTTTCTATAAAGTTTTGTTGTATACTTTCACTTTCAGAGTAAGTATGTAGTTTAACTCAAAGATGTGAAAACGTTTGTGTCACGTTTCACACGAGCTTTACATCTTTACATGTTCATTTCACATCACACAATTCCACAAATCCTTTTTACACAAATATGTGAACTTGGCAAATCATTTTTCATAAAAATGATGCTGTATAATATCAGACAGTAGATTGGATATGAATAAGGATGCGATTTTTACAAATTGTTTCCTCTTGAGTTATGAACCATTGCGCAGGGGTCTAGGCTTTTGGACCTTGTAAGGTTTGTGTTTTGTGAAATATTTGTTTATTTTTAATGAAAATGATGTTGTATAGCATCATACAGTAGATTGGAAATGAATAAAGGCGGGAGTTTTACAGATTGTTTTCTTTTGTGTTATGAACAACGAGGCTAGGAAAGATGCGTGCTTTGTGAAATATTTGTTTTTTTATGAAAATGATGTTGTATAGCATCATACAATAGATTGGTAATGAATAAAGGTGGGATTTTCACAAATTGTTTAATCTGTGCAAAAATAATCCCCATAAGAATAACATGGGAAAAACGTGTCGATTCGGTTGTAAAACCGTTAATTTCTAACTACTGAATTGCATGTCCATGAACCCTAGCAAATGATCTGATATATCCTAACATAGAAATAAATCAGCTATGGTGACTGTATCCTCCATTTCTGATAACTCGAGTGCTTACAGTCCAGAGCATAAAGAACTAGGTTGTGCACTTTGAAATAAATATAAAGTCCTCTCTTCACATCAATAAACTCTGTACTAGAGCCAATGCGATCCTTGGTTTTATATCACGTTTCTCAAGGTGTGCAGTCCCGCCGCCCTTCGTACTCTCTATTACTTCCTGGTATCGTAACTTGTTCAATGTGCTTCACTCTCATTTCTTCATTGTATTTTGCCTACACAAGTACACTCAACGTAACATATTTTAATAACTTTTTAATTTCTATTGTGCTGGATAGTATGTTTTTTATTTGCAAAAAATTAATTTATTTAGAACCTAAACTAGAGAACTAGCAAGTCCTCCACCAATACATGCTGACCAATACATATCTACACACGTGGTAGACTGTATTTCACCTTTTATTCATTTATTTCAATTTACAGATAATTGGTGTCAGAAAAAATTGTTTAATTTTTTAAAGTAACTAATATTAAAAATTACATATACTATGAAAGTATTGTGTTTTAATCTAGCTGTCCACAATTAGCATAACACGTAGAACCTGTAAAATGTTTAAATCAGAAATTCGAAAAGATTTAAATTTACGTTTTCGAACTGGGGTTGCTTTAATGATCTGTCAAAAACAAACTTAAATGTGAAAATTGTTTCTTTTGACTGGGAAAAACGAATATCAACATGTTAATTTTTGCTTTTCAAAACATTCAATTACACGTAAAATGCTACTGAAATTATTTCAGGTTGAAAGATATCAATTTAAAAGTGTATTTCTTATTTACAATCTTTAACTGTATCTTTAATACGTAAAATAATAACCGAATAGCATATGAATAGGATGAACAAATTCTTATATTAATTATATCATATCTATTAATTAATATATCATTATATTATTTATATAGTTATAATATATAATAAATTAATTATTTTATATAATAATATATAAATTATATTATTGATAATGAATTAACTGATTGAATTGTAAAGCATTGAAAAACATACTACTGATTTCTCTTTCTCAAGGATACACTTAAGAACGATTTGTCTAATTTGCTTTAAAATAAACATTTTATAAAATAATCCTTTTTATCAGATTATTAATTCCGTCAACGTACTGTATGGCGAAAACAGCGAGTTTTGATACTTATTTCAGTATTTTTACTCCGCATGAGAATATTTTAATACATTTCAATCCATATAAAGATTAGCACCCTTTTTACCATAAAAAATCGTTTATCCTTAGTCCAGAGGTAAACAGGACGTTATAAGGCAGTAACTGGCGTATCTCAAAGCCAGGATAGCCTTTATGATGTATACAGCAAAGCCCTTCCCCAGGCATTATGTTCTTGAGGGCATTGATGAAAATATTTCTTGAACATTTTCTATCTAGATCATAATATTATTGAAAAAATAAATATACGAGTACAATAATCAAAAATACACTAATAAAGATATACATTTTTCAGTTTACAGTAAATGATTATTAGATTTTAATAATTCTTGAGTAATCTAATTTTTTCGTTCTCTGTTTTTGTCTCGTAAAATGAATTATGAAAACAAAATTTAAATAATAGTTTATTATTATATTTCTTATTTACAACTTAAATTGATGGTTAATAATAAAATAATTAATAATATGTTAGTAAAATAGTTAATAATATGTTAGGATACAAATATTATATATATAGGATATAAGTATTTGTATAAATTTTAGGCAATGCAAATGATGTGGAAAAAATGTAAAACGCTAATATAAAACTAAATGTAAAAAATATTAACACACAAAGCAGACAGTCGTCCAATAGCAATAATGCTTAGCAATAATAATAAAGCTAACCAATGATCCAGGAAACTGCACAAAGTAATATATATTTGGTGTTATACCAACTAAAATAGATGGTTAATTGCATTAACGTTTCTGTGACTGTTCATTCTCAAATTTGCAAACTGACAGTATTATAATATATTCGTAAAACAGTTTCGTAAACTATAAATACTTTATTTTTAATAGACATAATTTTTGAAAACCTAATAGATTTTCATCTTAGGGAGGGTGTAAAACCACAAGTAGGATCCATACACTTTCATAATTCTTCACTGTCGTGACGTACGAAAAGTAAGTCCCATCGACCTTGCAAAACCAAAAATAATTTAGTAATGTTTCTTTATCGGATTCACCAGTAGATGGAAATCTGAGAACCAGTCGAGTCTTGGCTTTCGTTAGTTATTAGTTCCTTATTAATATACAGGATCTTCATTAATGGAATGGCCATTACAATAAACCAAAAATGTCCCATAAACATATGCCAAAAAATCCTTAGTTTAGCCGCTAGACGTCATTTTGAAAATGTTACAAAAAGTTCAAGAGCTAGTTAATCTACAGGATGAAAGCGTTTGAGAAAATTGGCAAATATGGAAATAATATCTATGTTAAATTAATATTTTAAATATGTCGGACATTTAAAATTTTCGTAAAAAATTTTGGTTTTTTTAAAGTCGTAAAAAACGGTGATTTCATTCAAATTTTACTGGATACAAAAAAGATTTTCTTTTAACCAACGACACCATGCAGTTGAATGTCTTAAGGGATAAGTGAGAAAATTAATTTTAATATCAATCCACAAATATCTACGAAGATCCAGCTCGGAACCACTGTTGTGTATAGTTTAGTTTTAAGTGAAAATACATATAAAAAAGTATAAAACACAAAAAATATTAAGTCTAAATCAAGACCATTTTGGCATATACACATACAAATACATATATATTACAAAGAAAAACTGCTAGTATTCCTTTCCTACAAGTTGCCAATACTGAGTGCCAACTTATAAATACTAACAATATCTACCCCTCACTTGTTCGTGTTACTTATTCCATGTCATCCGCTATCCCGATAACCGCTTTAAAAATCCCGATAATCACTTTGAAAATCCCATTTTTTGCTTTGAACATTTCTGTGACTTCGGTAAACCATGATTTCGGTGAATACGATTTTCCCGCTATCGCATGACGCCATCGGGTTACGCCTCCGTGGAAGACGTCGGCTACTCCTCCAGGATGACATCTGCTGGACCAGGGGCCACGAGAATTCCACATCACAGCGTCGACATCGCTTCGCCCAGTGAAGAAGATTCGGTCGTGAGTGCATATTTCCATATTACTATTAGATAATACATTTCTAATAATCATTTATTTTAAGTTTCAGAAAAAATACATTTCCGCATCAACCCCGTTTAGTTTTGCACTGGTTTATTTTCTGTTGTCATACCAGGCTGAGTAATCGTAGGATTTTACAGACTAATATTTAAAGTGCAGTTTCTTGCTTCAATACTGTTGGTTTGTAATAGAAATTAATACTTTTTTCAAACTTCGTAAAATGCTATACAGTAACTGTTATTTTTGATTTTTGACTTTATATATTTAAAACGGCCATACTTTTGAAATTATTAAAGTACCGGTAGTTAATATTATTTTAAAATTTTATTCTTTACTGTATTACCGTTTATTCAAAGTAAGGCATAAAGGTATAAAATATTAAAAACGCATATGAAACGGCGTTTAGCGACTAAATAAAGGGGCTTCTGCCATATTTGTATAGGATATTTTTTGTTTGTATTGATGAGAATTAACCAGCCATTAAAGTGTGTTATAAATAAAGGTTTAAGTACCCGTAGTACTGTCCGTGATGCTCTGTTTGGTGCTGGTTACCAATGGTTTCAGGTCTATTATCAAGTCAAAATACTAAGTTGAATCAACTATCCTCGCCTCTATGTATTGAGGCGAAGATATCTCCATATCTCCTCCAAATATATCTTTCTTAATTTTACTCCAATTAAAAATTAAATTGGGTTTAAAAATACAATTTTTCAAGATATTATTATATTGTTTCAAGATATTTCCGGCAGTCAAAAACTAGTCGTAACAGTTTTAAAATTGATGTGAAATGATAAAAAAGCGAATTTATTCCGATAAAGGTCCGTTAGGAACGATTCAATTTACATAGGTAAAGAATTAGCCTAGCGTACGTTTGATATCCAAGCAAGATATTCAAAGTTGGTGTTATGTCAGCCTAAGCAAACGTGTAACGCTGTCACATAAAGCCTCTCAAATGTCAACTACAATAAAATTCTTCACACAATGTCTCTCTGTCATAATACTTTCTCTTAAAACCTATTTATTTATTATATTAATTATGTTATGTTATTTTATTATGTTAATTTTGCAGTATCATGTAAATTATTTAGACGACAAGGATTTAATTTAATTTTAATTAAACTTAGATTTAAATTCCAATTTTTGTACCAGCCAAGGCTTTGGACCTTGATCGGTCCCGGCGCATGCGCGGGGGGAGGGTTCGAACGCCGGGGTAATGGAAAGCATTCTGAGTGAGGGGTTCGACAAAGATAGTTCAGGGTGAAGATGATGGGAGGGTAAGCAAGGGACCTTTGGGGAAGGGATTAATCTCGGGGTTATGGGCTCGTAAATTGGCATCAACTATCAAAATTGTAAAAAAATGATTGAAAGTATTCTTTCAACATATTCAACAGATGCACGTGGCCCGCAAGCGGAACGGCGATACGCCTGCTGTAGCACAACGCAGATGGTAGAAGTGCGTTTAAAAAACTATTTTAAATAGTTATTAGTTTATAGTAAAAATGCGTTTAAATAATTCTCCAAAAGCGGGCTTTGCGATTGATTGCAGGAATAAAAAGCGACATATCTCGTAAGCCTTATTTTATTACGTTCGAAATCATGACCTTAAAGAGCCTGTATATATTATATAATCTTTTGTATATTGAAATAAATATTGGGAATTATGAACTAAGGAATAATGTTCACATGTATCATACTAGAAGATGTACCGACCTTAGCTTGTCGCAGCAGACCTGCGTACTCAGCGAATTTCCAAATCAATAACATAATAATAATAATATATGACTAGTTTGATCATTATCTGTCAATAAATATGAGTATTATTTGCCTACTCCCCATAGATTAACATGGGAAAGAGTATGTAGGTTTGCTGCTGTGAGGAACGCTGAAAGTAGGTGTTTCTACCGTAAAAAATGAATTTTTTTAGCATTTATATCAACTTTCATCAACATCTGTCCACAAATAAAGGAGTTTGCCTATTCACTATATGATTAATATGGGAAAAGAGCATGCAGGTTTGCTGCCATGATAAACACATAAACTATGATTTTTAAGCATAAATGGATAGACCTCAACCACATGAAGCTAAATATCAAGTTTTATCCAAAAATATTGATTGATATGGATCCTCCATAAGATTAACATTGGAGCCCCACAATACAACGTACTGTGTTTAGATTTTTTAATATCTCGGTAACCGTTGGAGATAGGGAAAAACTTTAAGGAACTTAATTGTGTAGTTTTTTAAGCTGATTCCAATGGTAAAATATAAAATTATGAATTTTTAAAAATTACATGTGAAAAACGCAAACCCCCCCCCAAAACTACCCGTTCCCATAGACCGATATGTCTATGAGAAATTCGCTAAAAAACATTAAAAAGTAGTCATTCTGTGCAAGTAAGACTATAATAAGCTGCCAACCCAAAAAAGGGAATTGACTTTAAATTCATTTAAAAAAACTGTGACGAAAATTCTTTTAAGAAATGCCCCTTATACTATAGAGGAGTTTTTTGCCTGAAACTTTAAATGTTCAATTTGTATGTATATTTTCCACGTATGTATGAGCTTAATCTGTGATTTATTTGTTAGTATTGTATTTTTGGTATTATTGTTGTAGTTATTGTTTATGTTATTGTTTTGACGAAACCTATTATCCATGTAGACCTAATGGAAAATAAATTAATTGAATTGAACTCTTAAGTACATCGTGCATAACAATAAAAACAATTTTTTAAAGGATGAAAATAATTCATATTAAGACACCCCAAGTGACTTATTAAATTAAGTAAATAGGTATTTTATTATAAATCATTGTCGTAGAGAATGATATGTTGTGATATATTGCCATCACCTAAGACCATTAGCTATCTAAACATGTTTACTGAAATTCAAGGTGAGTAAGATATATTTTTCTGCTCATTCGGTTGCCAGTCTTTTATATGAAGGGGGCTAGTGGCATTTAAAATATAAGAAAAATATATAAATACTATAATATTTAGCACATAAAAATGTAAAATTGTTTATTTCCAAAGTTTCATTCCACATGACAGAAATAAAACCACAACAGGCTCAAAATATCCGTAACACAATGGTGTCATTTCGGTTTTAACGAATAAGCTCACCATTGTCAACAAACAGATTCGGATTGTAATGGTTTGTTTACAGTCAGCAATGCCAACGAAGTGCGCACCGGGTCGGGAAACAAAACAGGCAAAAGTTCGCTTGTATTATGACGTTTGCAGATTACAATGCTGTTCAATCACTAACTTCCACAACTGGAAAAGCCAAAACAGTAAGACAAGAGAAACATATCAACAGGAGAACAATAATGACCATAGCAAACTTTAGTAGTCTACTATATATTAGTGAATTATTATAAACTGGCATGACAAAGAAAAGACTCACGGCACTTCAATTTAGATAGAATAGATTTTATTTTTCTGGAAAGAAAAGTACACTTTTTCATAGTTACAAAGATGGTAAATTACTATTAAAATAAATTATAGGTAACACTAAACTTAAAATTATACAAAAATTTAATACCTTAGGAAATAATTTAGAAAAAATAATATAATTACCTCCATACTCCAACAAAACATCAAATCTTTAATTATATATTAACTCTGATATAAATTTAATCCAACATACTAATCAATCTCACTATCTAGTTGTTATGAGTTGAATATTTTAATTTAAAAACGAATTCTATGTGTGTTTAGTATATTATAATTTCAAAATAAATTAATGAAACTTGCAAAATTAAAACATAAAACACTTTTCAAGATGAAGTTAATTAAAAAAGTGATATTTTTCAGTGATGCTACCTACTTATGTAAGACCTTATTGATTATAACAGAATATACAAAATCCAACTGCTATTGATACAAGATATGAATAACGGCGTAGGGATGACTTCCAAGAAGCTGGCATGTTTTGGCGTGCCGGAGAAGTATATTTGTACTCCAGGACATAATATCCTGTCTCTTTGGCGGTGTTCACTCCAAAACATCTAAGGAACGTCTTCCCTCCAGATATGTCTGCTTTCCTTTCAGTCAGGATTTAATGTAATCTTACGCAGGGATGTTTTTCTTCAGGCAATGCTTTGGAGTTATGCAATATTTTATTGTTGTTTTGTAAGCTATAATCATATTAATATAGAATCATTATTAAATTTAACTAGAAAGGTTAATAAACACGATTTTATTACAAGATATTTTATTCCCATGGGCAGTAGATTATGTCACTAAACAAAATTTTAAAGTATATATCTCTTTAATCTGCAGTATTTATACTATTAGGTATCACAAAATAAAGATATTTTTACGTTATCCGACTTAAAAAGGGCACAATTGAAAAGTATCTATCAATTAAATAAATACTTAACATTAAGAAATAATTTTTTGAGAATTTCCTTTTCGTCAACAAGTTATTTCGTTTTCAATTTGTGTAGTGCTCACACAATTAATATACTGTATTAAATAATGTTTGAGGGTAATTTACATACACTATAGTTTTTGAACCAAACTAGACAACTATACTCGTACTTGACTACTAAGAATAAATAAAGTTAACCTTAGCTTTATAAAGAGGGCGTGTTGTAATCCCATTTCCTCCGATTCAAATGTCGTGAATGGGTGACGAATTAGTTGATTGTCCAGATTATCAGCTGTAACAGATTATCAGCTGTAACAGGCTATCAGCTGACATTACCCAGCTGGCGTCGTGTCAGAGATCGAGTCGTGAGGTTGCAATATCACTCTGGACGGGCTCCCTTGACCATTGTACGACGTCGCTGTCACTAAAGGTGTGGGTTGCTCTGTAACAGGAATGGGATTTGTCGTTATTCCATGGATAATACGAGTAGATGGGCTTGTGCCACATTAGCCATCCGCCTATATTACACTAGTTACTCACGTTTATGCATCTATAATACTCGTTATTATTAGTATAATATGTTAAACATAACTTCAAGAAACTATTTGGACTGTTTTAAAGTAGGATGTAAATTATTAAGAACAAACAAAAGTGAAAATATGTTGATAAATACTCATTCAAAATTTTAATTCACACTGAAATACGGGTTTTAATGTGTGGAATAACACTTTCTCAAACAATCAATAACGAAATAACTATTTGAATAGTTAAAATTAAAAATATTTTTCTCAAACTGACAATCCTGAGAATGTTTCTCTGAATCCAGGCAATCCCTGGTAAAAGAAAAGATAGCAATTACATTAGGGAAATAATTTATACAGCAATATTTTTTAATAGAGAGAACCAAAATCCCAAAAATATTGTGTAGTGATTGGTACAATTGGTATTTAGTAATACAAAAAACCTTAGTAATACCACATGTGTACTTGTTACTCTAAGCATTATTTGGCCTACATGTGAAAACTATATATATTCGAAGTAAACACATTTGGAGAGATTAAATTTAGAAGGGGTTCTCACTGGAAATTAATTTCATCCTTAAAAATTTAATTCTAAAAATCATATATTCCATATCATTAAGAAATGGAGACAAATTTCTTACCAAAAAAATAGTTTTAATGTCACTACCCCCCTCAATGTACAAGACAGACAAAGGAACAATAAGAACAAGTCTGCAATCATGATTAAAAAAAAAACATGTTTAGATACCTAAGAGTTTTAGACGATGGTAATCGTAAAATCTAACATATTATAGTAAAAACAAAGATTATCAATTGCTACTATACACACATTACACGACAACATATGTTTCTCCATGAATGAATGAAATGATACTTTATTTAAATATAACATGTTTAACATAAACAGGAAAAAATTATTTCTTACAAAGACTTTTAACTAAATATTAACCGAAACTCGCTTTTTTATATAGCTTGGCTAAAGACCGTCAGCTATTGTTGGCAACTTAACATAAACATGTTCCCTATAGGTAACATAGAACACATGGAAAGAATTTATACATTAACATAATAAAATATATACTAATTTAATTCTTGAGTACTCTGAACCATTTTTGTTTGCATTTTTATTTATTACTATTTTTCAACATCATGAGGACTCATGAATGAACCACTATCTATATTGCCAGGCCTGTTTGATATACCCGGGAAGCCGCGACCAATCAAATCCATTCGGATAAATTTTGAGCTCGTCCCACGAAATCTCGCAGGACCCAAAGCAAGAGAACCTAAACTAACGCAAAACAAGGCATGAAACGAAAACAATCCTTAACAGGATTCAAATTACACAATGAACAATTTAAATTTTGGATTTTGACCCCAAGGTTTATAATTTAAATAAATGAGCTCTCCTCCGCATTTCAAAATCCAACTTATCAACGACAAATCCATATTGCTGAAAATATATTTTTTGTTCAGAAGATCGCGAACGATGATTTGCAAATGACGTGATATCGAGCGTTTATGGCCGCATGTATGCAGCGTTGCCGAGCGTTATCACGGAGCGCGCACGTTGACCTATCCAGCTGACCATTTGTTTCGCATGCCCAATATTTTTCTGCATACCTTACCTTACCTATGTGGCCCCTCAAACCGTAAAAGGTTTTTGGCCTCGCCAACAGCCGCACGCCATCCGCCTCGGTCCTGCATAAGGTCTGGTGCAACATCAAGGTTCTGCATGTCCTTCTGCGCCTGATCCCACCACCGTAGTCTTGGGCGCCCCAATGGTCATTTACCTCGTGGCAGATGTTCTAAAACTTAATGTGGTTCTTAATGTGGAGTCTAACTCCCTTCTATTAACGTGACCTGCCCATCTCAGTCTTCTGCTTTTGATTAGAGCAATGATGTCAGGATCTTTATAGAGAGTTCTTAATTCCCTGTTGGTCCTTATCCTCCATATACCTTGATCATAAACCGGTCCAAATATTGAACGAAGAACTTTGTTCTTTTCCGATTTCTTGGTAAGTGACCAGATCTCAGATCCATATAATACTATAGATAAAATCATACTCTTGTACAGCCTTAATTTAGTATTTTAGAGAGTATTTTACTCATAATCAGTTTATGAGGGCCCAATAGCATCTATTCCCCTGTTGTAGTCTAATTTTAATTTCGGTCTCTTCATTATTGTTTTCATCTATGGTTACACCCAGGTATTTGAAGACTTGGCATCTTTGGAAGGTTTAGCCGTTTACCTTCAAGGAGTTTCTATGAATATCTGGACTTCTAGTAACAACAAAGTATTTGGTTTTTTCTTCGCTTAATTTAAGTCCAACTTTTTCTGCATGTTTTAAAAGTGATTCCACCAGGGATTTCAAATTATCATAATCTTCAGCTGTTAAACTATATCGTCAGCAAATGCTAAAAATAATTATACACTGAATAATGGGGTTTCAGATTTAAGCAAAGTTGTGAAAAGGAGATATGTTGTTCCAACTTATCAAATAATGGGAATACAATATTAAGTAGGACCACCAGACATAATCTGAATGGAACGTACCAACGTACAAGCACATGCTCTAGTCATTGAAATTACCAAGATTGTTCCTCATCGGGTTAGTGATTCTTTAAATCTTATTCTCTGGTGGACAAACTCTGCCGAAGGTGGGCAGGTAGCGGAATGCTGCAGGAGCTTACTAAAGTAAAATACGTCTTCTGGAAGCCTCGAAAGAAGGAGGAGATGCATCTTGTGATGTTACTCCCACACCACTACTGATACTCAAACAAAGCCAGACTACTATCACAACTATCAACGATGGAGTTACATTTGGGGGTCTTCCGGGGGAAGACTTCAGCAATGACGACCTTTACGAAACAAACCAGGACGTTCTGGATGGCAAAAGTTAGTACAGGACGCAGGCCCTCCGGAGCCTGTATACTATTTTGCCTGTATACTATATCTGTATAACTGTATAACTGGCTGCGGAGCCTGTATACTATAACTATAACTGGATAACTATATATTACCAGTACTAGATAACTATAACAGGAGGATAATAAATTACATCATAACATTACTTCACTCACGAGCTGTTTAAAAGAAAATTAATAAAGTAATAACTTTCTTGTATACGTTGGCAGTATTGTATATTGACAGCTGATTTACAATCACAGTAATCTCTGTTCAGAATATGAATAGTTCAACATATTTAAAAGTTGTAGTGAAGTGCACTGTGTATTAAGATGGTGTTTTTGTATTCTGCGTTCTCGAAATGCTATTTCAGTTCTCAAAATAGTACGCCAGTATGGGTTTTCTTTATGGTTATTGCAATTGGATCTTGTTAGCTGAAAAGCGAAATATCATTGAAGGTTTCCTAGTACAAGGATTTCAAATCATAAAAACTTTGCTGCAGTTTTTCAAACTTAACGCACTATTGGTTATTTTACAAAAAGTTGTTATTCTATTGAAATACAAGAACGACATGTTGCTCACGAAGGTAACTTACGAGTATAATTCAGGAAGTTCAACTTATTCCGGTACTGAAATTTTGGTATTTCAAAAGTGACATTTTTCATTTTCTATTTATAATGAAAATGATTCACCACCACCGCGGTTTGCTAAGCCCGGTGATAAAGTACCGTTATAAATAGTTTGAAATTAATCGGATGAGCTTTCTTCACGTTAAGATCTAGTAAGATCTTTTATGAGAGGATGCCGCATCATTATCCCTACCGTTGAATCAGCTTAAAGTAACTATCAGCTTACACCGTTTATCAGCTTACTACCTAATACATAAATAAATCACCTAAATACAACTATCAATTTTAAAAATTGCTTTTGTTTCTTTCAGCCATGAAACGAATTAAACTCTTCTAATTAATATGGATTAGTGGTTTAGTATTCATTGAAACTGTTTAGTCTTTAAACTTAATTGAGTAAATGGTGCTTATGAAAAACCAATCAATGTATCTTTAATAAAACATTGCTTTCTACTTAAAAATTATATTTGTCAAAATACATAAAATTAAATCAAGTTTGATGTTACGAGGATCGAAACATCAGACCAGCGTAATCAGCAAATGACCGTTCAGTTATAAATTACTTGAGATTATACAAAAAAAAGCTTGCTCGTAGGTTGTGCTCATGATGAATATCATGGGGAATGGGTAAATAGCTTTGATAACATAGCAATTTTAAAAATTACATATTTTTCATATATTAATTAACCTTGAATGTATAAAAACAAGTACTATACAGTACTTAAAATAATAAGGTAGCTAAATACATTTATGTATTCTTCGTAAGGAATAAGTTAGCAGGTTTGTTGACACATGGAAAAAATTAATATTTTTAGCATAGTATAATGGACCCAAAATATATGAAGCTGCATGTCAATAAGTTTTATCACAATAATTCAAAGAATATGCGAGGTATAAATCATTTTTACTTTGTCCACATGAGACTCCATCGAAGCCCCGTTTGGGCTCCGAAATACCTTTTTAAAGAGTCTTCGTTTTCATGTAAAATCACCAAGAAACCACATTTTGGTGTGTAAAAAATCCTCTGGATAATTTGCTTGGATTACAAACTCATAATAATACTGTATGTGTATTGAACAACGTATATTGCACAAATATTTCAAACCAATCTTTATATCCACTCTTATATCAAACCACACACATACGCGGACGCGCTACGCACGCCCACACACACACACACACACACACACAAAGTTTGACTCCGCTACGAGTTGTTCTCACTTGGTTAGTCCATTAATTAATCTTAAATATACCAGCATAGTTTATTAAGACGGTAGCATGGCAGCCCAGTGTGTTCCGACACAGGACTATGTGGATAGAACTGATAAATGATCGTCAACACTAGGATAGGAACCAGGGACATCGATGCCTGAGGTTCAGCGTTCATTACAATACCAGCAGAGCCAAAATCTCAAAAAATAAAAAAAAGTTTTGTCTCTCACTAAAACACCATTACCAATGCGGGAAAGGTTTATATCACTTTGTATTGATTGTAGAAATTTCACTTGTCGTTACTCTCAATCTTAAAAAGTTTGCACAAAATATAAAGTACTCACATGCCTTTGGGAAATAGCATGGATCATGGATATGTCTAAAGGAAATGTGTTCAGTTTCTCATAAACAGCTGGCCTTATTATCATAATCATATGACGTCACTTCAGTTTCAAAATTTGGTCTCACAAATTGCCAATATCCCCCAGAGCAAATATATCCATGTTACAAGATTTTGTATAGATATTTAATTAGTCGTATGCCTGAAAGGTGCAATTTAAATTAAAAACATAATGTAGCGTAAATTTTAGTAGAATAAAATCCAAAAATTTATTTTAGTGTAAAGCATTAAAATATTTAAAACAAAATTTTACCTCGTATTTCGTATTTTGAATGATCAAAAATACGGCGTTTCAATTTGTATTCGTATTTCCTCGTTGAAAATCCAGGAAAACTTCACCTTAGCAATCTTCTTTCGTGTAAACATTTGAACGTGCGATTATAGAATATCCTCGATAAAAGGAAAGCCGACATATCTGGAGGCGAAACGTTCTTTGGAAGCTGAAGGATGGGCGGAGCTGAAGGAAAAGAGACCGGATATTATCTCGCCGAGTACACAAAATAAGTCACTACTTTGTACCGTGAAGATTTCGTCTTTTAAATTTCAAATATCATCTTAAGTAATGAGTAGTCGCTCAATAATTATTTGGGCATCAAGGTTAGGATAGGTTAGTGTTAATCCTAACCTATAATTAATATATATACTTATAAATGTAAGGTAATCTATAATCTTTAATGCCTTTAATATTAATTTTATGACAATTATCTCTTAACTCTCTTAAAAATCTCTTAACTTGTGAATGTAAGTGAGTGTCGTTTTAAATTACCTAAATCGTCTCCAATTAATGAATCGTTTATAATTTTATGACCTTTTATGGCGTGAATTGGAGACGACTAAGTAAATTAATTAAAACCACTTAATATTAATATATTGATCGATTAATAGTTTGAAAGACATGTTTCTTAAAAGCTTCTAGAGTCATTGTATTCAAATATTAGGGAAATATGTTAATACTTGATATTGGTAGTTTACTATTAATTTTGTTATACATTAAAAAAATTGATGGTGGAAAAATTCAAACCTAAATCATTATTTTGGAACAATACTGAAAAGTATTTTTTTATCATAGGGATAAAATATATAAATTCACCCCTTCAATGGCATTGATTACTGAATAGTATATTTTTAATTAATGATCAAATATTTGTAATTTAATAAAACTTACTATTATAATTTTAAATGTCGAATAATCTTGTTGACAGCACAAGCAAACAATTCTGAATGACTTAACGATTAAACCTACGATGGAAAACTGTTTTAATTATTTGGCCAAAACTAAGTTTACATTTTCAATCTACATATTAATTTTCCACCAAACCAATCGAACATCGTATCAGCGAGTAATTTGTCGTTGTGTTGATGAGGTTGTTATCACTTTCAATTACTGAAAATATATTATGTGCTGTATTGGTTATCGAAATCGTCAAAAGAGGAATTGGTTATGCAGATGATGATAATTTTTAATGAGTTTAAATATCAATTTACGATTATTAATGGATATAGAAGAATAATGAAACAGAAATTAATTATAAAATGTCTGTGGATGAGTTGAGCGAGGGATTGAAAGATATGTAGTGAAGGAACTTTGTCAATATGATCTTAGAAATGTAGTAATATCTATGGAAGTTAGGGTCTGAAAAAATGGCTACTAGTTTCAACTGGATTTTAGTTGCTATTGAATAAAAGTTCGAGATTTTGTTCAGCATTTCCAATCTATTAAAGTAAAGATAAATTTCTATTTAAGTAAAGATAAAAAAACAGTTTACATTCTAGGAAAAATATTCACGATAAAAAACGTTAAATAATCCAAGTGAAGTCAACCACAAGCTATAAATGGTGAACAGTTTGTAGTGATTTAAAACAATCAACAGGTACTCCTCATTCTACCCCATATTAATTATTAAATTGTGTATTTATGTGGGTATAATTTGTGTATTTTCACATTAAACTGATTTATTCTTATCATGTGTTATGATATCATGCTGGGATATCATGGGTATGAGTTAGTGTTGCAACAAATTAAGTATTTTTCCGCTTTGTGTAAAATGTTAGAGGTTGCTAGTAACTGAACTGTGGACTATAAAATAAAAATTTTGTGTGGAGAAATACTTATAGCTATTTACAAGATACTCCGCTTAAAGTCAGTATTTTACGGCTACGTAGAATACCCTCTACACCCGCTTGGAGAAGATACCCTAAGATACCTAAGAGATACCTAAGATACTATCCGAAGATACCTAAGAGACTATCCGCCCTTGTGGTATCAGCCGTCTTATGCTACAGTCCACCGCAAGACATCTTCACAATTAACACCGCTCTAATGTCAACTAACTGGTTTTACCCCTCCGTTTTCATTAGTAGTTCTGTGACATGTCTCCCAGTTAAATATTTTGTGTAAAATTAAAGTGTGAATTTTTCTGTAGTTTCTCCATCTATTTTCTCAATCTCTCCTTTGAACACCACCCCAACATGAACAGTGTTTAGGAAATTTCAGTTACATAATAGATAATGTTTCTTTATAATGGGGGTCACTAATCCAACAAGGTTGCGGAAAAGTTCATATAAAGTCAACAAATGTGCGTTGTGAAATACACTGCAGAGAATCTTTCCCGTTATTTAAGCAAGTTTTATAAAATCCTTTCCTTACATGCTACAATTTGAAACCTTATAATAACGAAACAATCTTATTCAACTTGTATATACAGTATATATATTTAACGTTTTAAATATCCCAAGAAGTATTTAAAATACTGTGCTATATTAAATGTCTGATAATCAGTAAATTGGGAGTTTGTGGTGTAGTTAATTTGTCTCCGAAATTAAAGCAGTGACAAGGATTGCTTTCATTCTGGTACTGACAGTTTACCGGGACTATTCGCTTGTACTGAATCGACTGACCTTGTTTTCTCTTGATAAGTTCCACGGTGAAATTTGTACTCTTATGTGAACGGAAATAGGGGCAGTTTGTTCTCTAATAGATAAAATGTAGGAAATAGAAAATTTCTAAAATTAATCCATTTAAACTCACAACACCCCAAAGACCTACTTTCGCCACGATGGCCATACTTACAACGGATACATTATTGATGACTACTAGTTAGCAAGGAAGGCCCGCCTACACTCCGTGATAGTATCTATCCCGCGCTATGCCACGGGTGATTTTAAATATCACATTAATTATCCCCTTTATTAGATATTTTACTCATTAGGACGAAGAACGGACTTTTTAGAAAGTATTCCAAACCACGTCTGGTATTTTCCATTATGTCTTTTTTAAGTAGTTACGGCCATGAAACTAGTCTTTCAGTTTCAGTTGTTCAGGTTAGGTGTTATGACCTTTTGGTGAACATTTTTGTAAAGATTTTAAGTAATCTCAGATATTAGTATGTTGTACAGTACAAAATTTTAGTTTTTTTCTCAAACTTTGTTTGCTTTAAAACCTGTTATTTTTTAAGTCTATTCATTTATTTAATAGGAACAGTCAACAAAATGTTTTTCGTTCATACTATATTTTTCCTCCGGGACTATAAATATTGAACATTCCTTTTTTTCTATTATAAATTATTTAACAATAACATTAATACCTAATGAAATATGAAATTCATTTTAACATTATATCCCATTGAAGTGTTTTTATTCTAATAAAAATTGCGTAAAACTAACTTTGTGTAAACAAAATTAAATTATCCATATTATCATTTAATTTGTTATAACTATCTAATTAATTTGAAATTCAAAAATCAATAGATATTCTACGTCTTTGTATTATTGTTGCTAAAATAAGTAAATCAACTTAGTTTGTCCTTGTGTGTTAATATCGAATAACAGAACTTCATAATAACAAGCTCCTTATAATGTCAAATCTTATTGATTTCGTTAGAAAATGTCACCCCAACCTTTAGAATGATAAACAAAGGTTATTGATAAACTTATGACAAAGTTTGTTGAGAGTTTTTTTTCAACCAGTATGATATATAACTATTTGATGTGTACCAAAATGAGAATTATTCAATAAAATACATAAACGTTTGCTTTTGTAGAGGGTTTTGTGACTTAAGTAAATGTAACTTACTAACCAATTTGTTTTTTATATATTCTAATCATTATTATCATTAATTACATAATTTATGAAACAGTCCAAACCATCCTATGACTATGTGAATTTTGAACATTAATGCTGTACCATACTAGTATACACTATGATATGCCATACTAATGTTGTTTAGAAAATGAACAATGTTCCAGTAATACCATTAATATATTTTTTTCTTAATTTGACTACAAAGTTACTATGGGGTACTGAAATTAGTTTTAATAATACCTACATTAGCTCACACTCCCTGCAAAGCTAAACCTTTGTCATTGTAAATTATCTAAGAAATCGAATGTTATTCATGTGAAGCTACCGAAATTCAAGAATAAATATTAGTACATAATAATGATTACTTCAATTTATTACAATTAACAAAATATTTGTGTTTAAAAACACCGAATCACGGCGTTCCTTGTGCTCCAGATTGTTCTTATAGTTTATAAGGATGCTTGCTGTACATCTCTAAGTTGAAATTTTCAACGATCTACCGGCACTGTAGCTCAGAAGTAAGGCTTTGGCCCAGTTACACGAAAGTTGCTGGATCTGAACCGGCGGCTGGCAACTCTGTCAGATCATGAGCTGTCACCTCTGGGTAGCCTATGTGACATTACCGCTACCGTACCTCGCTGCATTTAATTACATTACATATTATTTACCGTAGGAGATAAAAAAACATGTTTACTAAGTTTTTTTACATTGGTATTTATTTCAAACAGTGTCTGGGACGGTGGCGTCGTCGTGTAATCCAGGTTCTTGGAGGTCACGAATTATGGACAGTGTTCTATTGTGTGGATTAACGTCCGCACTATTGAATACTATGTTAATTCGCAAAGACCATTCTCATAATTAGACCAAATCGTAATTCAGACGCAGTGGTTCGGATTCCACGTTAAACTGTAGGTTCCTTAGTTGCAATGTCAGTAACAAGAGTACAAGATTGCGCCACAATCATCTTACTCTTATACTCAATCCTCCTTCAATATTCTAATCTCATCTAATCTAATTTATAATTTGAAATTGCGTAAACTATGATCGTAGAAAATATTTCAAATATACACTTATTATAAAATCAATTAGTTTCGTCTTTATGAAAACTTAAAAACGCATTTAAATAATTACGATGGATCATCACATAGAATTCATAATATTTATAAATATAACTGATGGTTCGTTGTTCTTAATTAAGTATTTCAAATAAAATTGGAGTTTGTATTTCAGAGGAGTACAAAACTATTTTATTTTTGCTGTAAATAGTCTTTTTCATATTTAATTTCAGATGATTCATTAAATTTAAGGTGAGAGTTTTAGCCAAATATATAATCCACATCCTCAATCACAATTATAGTGTGAGTGATACGATGCAAAACCACTTTTAATTTAATGTTCAATGAAAACACAACCACGTGTGGTGCGGGATCAACTCCATATACTCGGATGATTTAGAGTGTCGTTAGGTCGGTTATGTTACATAATGTCTCTGGCTTGATCCCATGCCGCGTCTCCATTCTGTATATTGAGTGTAAAGTAAAAAATAGTTTATTTTTTCATATTGTTGATTAGAATTAAGAAAACATACTGGAAATATTTTTAGGTCGTTACAGTTTTATGAATTTGAATAATGAGCTATAAAATAATGATGATAATATATTTTACTGTGAAAGATTTGAGAAGTTAAATTAAATAATTCATTAAAAATATTCATAGATGACTAGAAACACTGGTGTAAGTTAAATTTTGACATGGATATGTCTTAGCTCTGGGAGTTCCTTTCTAAATATGTAATTTAGTTTACGAAAAACAGTGAACAGTAGTTAATGTAATTTTGGTTTTTCTTAAATAAGAAGTATGCTAGTAACCAGTTGTTGCCAGTAATTAAACATTTCAACTAATATTTGCGACTGTGTATTTTGATCACTGAGTAATTGTGAGCAGTATAATAATCAGGTCATAACTATCAAAGTAGAGAAGTTGCCGCGCGTTATGAGACAGGTATTAATTGAAGACTTGTACAGAATGTAAACGCGTCTAGTTGCTTAGCGACTGATTCATTTCGTCTTGTAATAAAGCTTCTACAGATCGATTGCTTGCAGGAATCTATTTGTCAAGATACAACAGAAGATCAGAGACTTATTTCCAACCTTTTGATACAACTGACCCATCCAGAGGTAATCGGCTTGTGTTATTGAGGGCTCCATTGTACTTTTGCCTCCAAAAGCTCCCTTTCAGCTCTATACAATGAAACCTGACTGCCTATTTGTTACGTTCGTTTTAGAAACTCTCATGTTATATCGATAAACTAAATTAATTTGTGTAATTTAAATAGGCTTTTACAATTAAACTAATAAAATACTAAGAGCAGTTTTGTTAAAAATATTTAAAATCAAAATTGAAAACGTTAGTTAGATCAATTTTAATTCTTAACGAATAATCTTATTCATGTAGCTACTACTTTGCCACTGTTACTTTCATTTCGCATCTTGTGATTGTTTCTAATACTGATATCCAATAATAGGAGTAAATTAATATTTATTTTCTAACATTAAATATCCATGGTAAATATTAAGGTAGCCATTTAAATTGTATTGTAACCCTTCTATAGAAGATTTAATGCTATAGTCAGAAGCAATATGTTCAAAAATGTATCATGAATATACATTACAATTTTAGATTGAGCAATATTTACGATTCAAGATACAATTTTTATTTATTTTTAAATAATCGAATCATTTTCTTACTTCGGCTGGTTTTTGATTCCTAATATAATATGTTTGTAGCTAACGAAACTGAAAATATTAATTGCATATGTATACAGGATATCCATAACAATGTTTAAGGAACGTTAAAAGTAAACAATTTTGTATTTTCACAAAATATTCTTATTTCAAACATTTTCAACGGATTTTTTTCAAATTTGGTTTGTGTTTTACATTAGTAGATTACTATTATTAAAAAACTAGCAAGATCCAAGTTTTTTAAGGAAATTTTATTACAAATCGAATGACACCAAATTTTATGCGTGGTAAACAACTTAGATATGTTTGAATGTAGATTCAGGTAAAAAAGACTGCAAAAGGAAGGCTGCGACATCGCAAGGTTCAGCACAACAATGGACAATCAGCTGATTTATTTATTCACCTTGCTTTACTGTTCAATTAACAGTATTGCAATAAAATCACGTGGTAAACAATAAAAGCCTAGTTTATATATCAGTTTTACCTATCTTCAGTTTACTTATCATTTATGGTGTAATTTTAATTAGTTTGATTAGTTTTGTATAAACACCGTAAATAATTATACAAAATGGAGAAATCACGAAACTGTTTTCGCATTCATCCAACTTTCATTATATTTGTATTAGACAATCTTGTTTAACTATTTCTCGCCCTGCCGGCTTTGATTCACGAACTGAACTGGTTTCCTAACCTTTCGTGGAGTCAATTAAATGTGATGAAATCCTCGAAAAGAAATATGTTTTACCTTCTATTCCCATCTTTCACTTCGAGACGTACGTTTTTGGAGTTTTTGAGCGATGATGTGATAAGTTCGGTATGTCCAGCCGAGTTTATATGTATCCATCCGCGTCGTCGAGCTGTTACCATCTATCCGAATTAGTTCGTACGTGTGTAACAAGTCATATTGATAGGGCTACCACTTTGTTGTTATTACTGACTACGTTTCTCTCGTCGGCTGATAAAAATACAGGAACCATTTGGTAGACCGGTCCACTGGGTGGAGCTGCAACAGCACTACTTTGAGATTCGTTTGATTTAATCGTGTAGTGAAGGGCGTGTACCGAGCATAAAGGGTGGAATCTTGCTGCGAAATGGAGTTCTCTGGATTTTAATAACCGGAAACGGAAATCAGTTTTTAAGAAGCCGACTAAGGATGTAACGAGCCTATTTTGTGGGGTGTAAATGTTTCCTAACCAAAGGGTACCTGGTGATTTCAGCTCAGTTGTGCATCCTTCTTGTGGTCCTAGGCCTGGCTAGCCTACGTTACGAAAACGAACACCACTAAGGAAGGTGGTTCAAACTGAATAATATTTATTTTAACTGGGTTCCCATTGTTATGGTGACGATTAGCAACACCGACATAACCTCAAAGGTCATGTTGACGAAACATGACAGGAGGCAACGGATGACAAGTGTCCTTTCTCCAGCAGATCCTTTCTTTTGAGAAAGAAGAAGAACATTTCTGGATGGCCACCTTTTTGGGTAACCTCTGGAGAAGCCGTGTAACCGAATATGTGGGCCTCGTGTTTTGTTTTATCAGGAACAGTGGCTAAGGTGTGTAATAAGCCTATGACCAGCTTGGTGAACCAGGATAGTGTGTAATAGTGCGATCCATGCTTTTGACTCGATTTCATCTGTACGTCACCGACAACGAGATAATCAGGTAACGTGGCTGAAAAGTTATCTTAATTTCGATTCTATACGTAACTTATTAAGTTAGACAATATAAATAAACTTGGAACACGGTGCGTGTTATTAATGTCACATAAGATAACAATCAAATCCCAATATAGTTATTTATATAACTTGCCAATAATTTGTCAATCCATTAAAACAAAAAAACACAAGTCAAATCATTCTTACAACTAAAACCAATCCCAAAGTCAAAATATCACCTCAGTTAATTGTTTAGTTCTCTTTTTACCTAAATTCGTCATTAAAATTGATAACATCTGCGGTCTACGCACAGGCATCTGCCCATGTAGACCTTTCCACGTTAAATTGTGGGAAAAATTGAGATTTTCATTTGTAACTGTTACTATTATTTTTATCAATGTCACTCTGTATTTTCTGTACGTTGACTGATGGGAATAAACTATTATTTCATTTCATTCACCTTACTCCTCGGTATGTAATTTAGCTAAGAAAAACATATTTACGTTTGCACGGTTCAAGATATAAGTTGTTTTCTCTTTAATCGTGTTTTTCAATTTTCGATTTAAGATGAGCCCAAGCCGTAAACGTGGGATCAGGGGCTTAGCCTCGCATCTCCTCGACGACGCGCCACCCTGGATTTGTCTAATCTAGGCTTTGAGTTTGGAAACGAAAACACCTCTGGGACAAATTAAATCTCAACCATAAAACACTAGTTAAGGAAAGTTATACCCTGGAAATACGTTGAGAAAATTGAATTCACTTTCTATTTAGGAAATGTCATACAGAAATAAAAATAAGAGTCGGTAGCCAAACGAATTCTGGAATTATGAATCTGTTTTACCAGCACTGTCTCGGGTTACCCATACTTTCTTCATCGACGCACAGAACAGATCCGAAGACGATGTGTGTGGGAAGAACATAGGTAAAAGGAGCTAACATCCTCTTTGAAAGACTGGTCCGGTAGTTCGAAGGTAACCCTCTGGTAAACTTAAATGTTGCTGGAACGAAACTAGCAGCCGATAACTCATTAAATCATGATGAGCGGTCACCCTTGGCTAGCCTATGTGAATACCCTGTCTTTAATTCACCGCATATGCTGTGGGACTAATAGGCATGAGTAGTTGTGGTTAAAAAGACGGAATACAGAAACATAGCAATTTCTATTTTCTTTGTCCTCATTTTTAAAAACAATATATTGTTTCTATTGGTAAGTTCATAGTAAGTTAAAAGATAAGATTCAGTTTCTTTGTAACCAAAAACAAAGACTAGTTTCATTATTAGGATCATTGATTCGTACCACGGTCAAAGACTTCGCTCAAAAGCTGTCTTTGACAGAATCCATTGTTGAGCCACAACAAAATCGTCCCAGGTTCTGATTACGACCGATTCGACAATCTTTGCATCATCTAGCGTCTAAGCTGATCTTCTGTTCATGGGATTATTTGGGGTTATTTAATGCACCATTTTTATAGGTTAAACCCAAACCTTTAGGCGCATGGGGAAATTATGGTTTTAAAATATGCCAATGGGGCAGTTACCATGTCAGAATAGGATTTTCCCTCAACGGTGGTCGTTTTGCACAAATAAATGAGTCATTATAATATAAAGGGTGTTCACTGAAGTCAAGGAAAGACTTTAAGGGGTGATAGTACTCATCTAAATAAAAAAATTCCAATAAACATATGTAGAAAAATCCATTGTTTAGCCGCTAGCCGTCATTTTGTATTTTTCACAAAACTCGTTATATCTCAAGAACTATTTTAGCTACAAAAACCAAACTTTGCACACATTTTTATTGGGAAAAATATTCTCAACGTATCATTTACATCGTTATTATTCTTTTAAAATGGCGGTCGTTACATTTATTAAATTTACAACAAAACCTTAACTTCTTCACTTTATAGGTTTGATCATGGATATGAATGTAGGGAATATTTCCAGTTCCTCTGATCTCATAACCATATGGCGTTACTTCCTTAAGGACACCCCTTTAAACGGTAAAACTTAACATATCACTGGAACCAGACTACGGTACCTAAAGATCTGAAATTTGATTGATTTTCAATATTTGTTTATTATCAAAGTCCGAAGGGATAGTTATTTATTTCATTGTATGTAAATATTTTTTGATTATTTTAAAAGTTATGTTTTTAAACGAAAGAAACTAAGTTCAGAAATTAAGTTTTCAATTATTACTTTATGCTCACAAATATGTTGTAGTGAAAAGTACTAAGGAACTAGACATGCACAGTGTTGCTATATCATAACGTTTTGTAGTTATAAGTATAGTTTTGTGTCTTCCAACTTATATAAATTAAAATTACGCCAAACCCGCAAGAAACCAAAATAACTCTGAAACTCCTTGTAAGTCTCCTAATTACAGCTACTGAATCCGAATAAGTTTATCCAAAACAAAATGGCGGCGGTTTGAAATATCCCAAAATCCATCTGAAGTAAGTTTGCTACATAATTATTTATGTTAGTGACTTAGTACTATTTTAATATTATGTGTTATTGAAAAGCGGAGATTGCAAGGACCAAAAGTGAGGTAAAGGCTCAAAAACCAAAGATAATAATTCATTTAGACCGAACCGATTTAGGGTATCCTTATCACATTAACGTTCCACAAATTACTATCACCCCCCTAGAGCTTAGGACATAACCATATCAAAAAGTATATTCGAGAAACAAATGTATCATCCTATTGGTTACTTTCTAGCTCACTAAACTATTCACCGGATTGCTTGATTTCTGGATTTTTGATCCAGCAATACAAAATCTATTTTACAAGTTATCTTGTATTCCATTATGTAATAACCTCTCATTTATTTTGTATCGTTAAATTAGTTCATGGGTAGTTAAATTTACATATGGTAAAAAAATGTAATATGCAGTTTTCATGTTTATTATAGAACACTTTAACAATGAAAAATACATGTATGCAAGGGCTTTTTTATGATTATTTTAGTAGTTTTAAATAACACTTATTTGCTTTTTGAATTTGGCAAATCCAGGACGTTTGTTCTGGATGTAATACATTTTCATGAATCATGAGCACATTAACACGATATTTTTTAGTTCTAATATATAAAGACTTTGGTATAGTACAGTATTATTGCATTAAGAATGAATAAGACAGAATACAAATTACTCTAAAATGTCATTAATGATGAAAAGTGAAGGGCCATCATATCCGATCAATTTGTCTGGCAATCGGCTTTTCGCATTGGGAAGGCTGAGGACTATTGTAAGGGCTCTGGTCTATTGTGTTCTGACCTCCTGAGTCAGCCTGGTAGTTCCTAAATATGAGACGTAATGTATATTAATAAAAGCTCTAATATTTCTCAAGTTTTAAAAAATGGGTTTTTATTTACCATTGCGAAAATCTTGCTATATTAGTTAATTTAGCCTGAGACTGATTTTTATATATTTATATAAGCTTCTATAACCTTACCGTATAGGTTAAAACTAAGTGGTGGCGGTTTAAAAATGTATGGTTATTAATTTCAAACCACCCCCTTTTTTGTTCTTTTCAGATTCTGATTTTTTCTAGTATTGTATTGAAGAAACAAAAGGACTTAAATTTTATGAAAAAAGCTGATGCTGCTACTTGAGAATTTCCTTCAAATCCCTAGGGAGTAACAGCAAATTCTTTAGAAGGAGTAAGACGAATTTTGTACCATTTAATTTGAATTTGACGTCTTAAACTGTATTTCACAAGGCCAATAAAAATCGCTATGGTTTTAATTTCATAAACTTAAATTTCAAACTTCCACAACTTTGTCTGGAATGAACCATTTGAGGTCGACTTCATAAAATTGTTATCTGTCAAAAACTTTAAATCATTAATATTTCTTAAACGTATAACTTTCAATTACAAATTAACTATTTAATTTTGTGTGCATATTACTAATACGAGGGAAATCCCAAACCAAGGTCTTTATACTACTTATCGACTACCAATTATTACGAATGCTACTATCTCAAAGCCAAATTACAAACGGTGACCAGGCTTGTGCCCTGTGATGTGAGCAAATGACCTCTGACCTACCCACTACTAATTACGTCATTCAGTAGTGTGGATTAATGTCTGCACTATCGAATACTCCGTTCATCCGCAAAGACTGTCCTGATAATTAGATCAGTTCGTAATTTAGGCAAAATTGGTTCGGATCCCATATCTAACTGTAGGCTCCTTAGATGTCATTGGCTGTTAGACTATTCATTAACGGTCCTACCTGGATATCTCGGTATTTCAGAAAAGTAGTATTAATAATAATGATAATAATTATTATATGAAGTGATATTCGAAGGGGCGGTTGTCCGTATGTGATGACACAACCAAAACTTACACCGTTGTTCCAATTCAGGTAAAATTGAAATGTACTTTGTATATATGCATGGTGTCTCCATTATGTTTTTAATTGTTTGGAATTTTTAATCTATTGGGTCCAAAATTATTTGACACCCATCATGTAAATTTCGGTTAAAAATTAACGTGCTTCTATAAAAAATTTTTAGAAATTAAGTTCTTGACAAATGACAAGATTTTTTTACCAAAAGGTTAGCCAAATTACACGAATAATCGTGATGCTACTAAACTAAAGGTTTATGTGAAAACGCTGTCCTTGCACATTCCATATAATACGTCTTAAACTGTATTTCACAAGGCCAATAAAAATCGCTATGGTTTTAATTTCATAAACTTAAATTTCAAACTTCCACAACTTTGTCTGGAATGAACCATTTGAGGTCGACTTCATAAAATTGTTATCTGTCAAAAACTTTAAATCATTAATATTTCTTAAACGTATAACTTTCAATTACAAATTAACTATTTAATTTTGTGTGCATATTACTAATACGAGGGAAATCCCAAACCAAGGTCTTTATACTACTTATCGACTACCAATTATTACGAATGCTACTATCTCAAAGCCAAATTACAAACGGTGACCAGGCTTGTGCCCTGTGATGTGAGCAAATGACCTCTGACCTACCCACTACTAATTACGTCATTCAGTAGTGTGGATTAATGTCTGCACTATCGAATACTCCGTTCATCCGCAAAGACTGTCCTGATAATTAGATCAGTTCGTAATTTAGGCAAAATTGGTTCGGATCCCATATCTAACTGTAGGCTCCTTAGATGTCATTGGCTGTTAGACTATTCATTCCTGGATAGGTCGGTATTTCAGAAAGTAGTATTAATAATAATGATAATAATTATTATATGAAGTGATATTCGAAGGGGCGGTTGTCCGTATGTGATGACACAACCAAAACTTACACCGTTGTTCCAATTCAGGTAAAATTGAAATGTACTTTGTATATATGCATGGTGTCTCCATTATGTTTTTAATTGTTTGGAATTTTTAATCTATTGGGTCCAAAATTATTTGACACCCATCATGTAAATTTCGGTTAAAAATTAACGTGCTTCTATAAAAAATTTTTAGAAATTAAGTTCTTGACAAATGACAAGATTTTTTTACCAAAAGGTTAGCCAAATTACACGAATAATCGTGATGCTACTAAACTAAAGGTTTATGTGAAAACGCTGTCCTTGCACATTCCATATAATGAAGATGTCGTAATTCTACATTGCAGCTAATCACACTCAGCTGCATCATACTTAATCTCTATCGGACATTTATTACGGAAATTACTTTCGTTAATCAAGTATACGATTTATGTGGCACTAATAAGAAGCAGTAAAATTATAAAATCAAGTGTTGTGAGTTAATTAATTGGTTTAACAGTTAATGTATTTCCCGTTTGATTAAATTCATTATTCTTAAGTTTTTTAATCAATTCTGGAACAAATATTTATTTTAACATTCAATAACTCAGGAAATGGGCGAACATTATGAAATTGGTTTTATCGATAAAATAGACACCGCCACCATAATTCCTATATATTGTTTCAAGGTAGAACATTGAAAATATACCTAATTGTCAGAGAAGTAAAAATAGCCAAGGCGTGGACGATAGAACGCCTTTAGAGGATCCACACTCCCTCATTAGACCTCTCTAGTTCACCGGACAAGAAAACCCCTTCATATTTTCATTTGAGCGAACACACCCTAGCACAATACTTTTTTCATTCTCGGGTGGAGTTTGTTATGATTATTAAATTCTGTTCTGATTAAATTAATCTATTTTTATATACTTGAGTTATTAACATGGTGTCAGGTGTTAAAAACTGAAAAATATGAATAACATACCACTTCCAGATCCATTAGACTTTACAGAAAAACAATGCTCAACAGAAAATTGGAACCTATTCAAATGCCAGTGGGAGAACTACATCACTGTAACGCAAGCATGCAGCTCAAAGTCTACAAATCTCTCCAATAAAAAGGTTAAGCTAGCTTTGTTTCTATCCGTGATTGGTGGAAAAGCTTTGAAGTTAATCAATAAATTATGCAAAGAACCGTCAGATGTCGAAGAAGTAATTGTAAGATTAGATGATTATTTCGAAGAGGCAAAAAATGTTACTTATGAGCGTTTTATATTCAACAGTGCAATTCAGGAAACTGATGAATCGTGTAAGGATTTCATTAATAGATTGCACATGCTTGCTAAGAAGTGTGAATTTGATTCATTGGCAAATCTATCAAAACAAGAATTAGAAGAGCGGTAAGTTTGTGATCGTCTAGTAGCAGGAGTGAGAAATGTCCGCCTGAGAAAACATTTTTAACCAAGACAAATTTGTCGTTGAATAAAGCTTCTCAGTTGTGTATTGCGGATGAACAATCAGAGAAATTTGCAATTAAAATTAAATCGGAAGAAAGTAATACAGATAAAATTTGTGAAGAAGGCAACTTCAAGATTCAAAACAGCACTAGACGCCTTTGTAAATATTGTGGAACTAGCCACGTTTGGAGTGCCAAGAACTGTCCAGCATTTGGAAAAGTGTGTAATGAATGCAAAAGGCAAAATCATTTTTCTAAAGTTTGCATGCAGAATAACCGCGATATTAAGCAGGTGCAATTATCTAATGGTGCCAAAGAACAGCCAAGTTCCGACAGTAGTGACGATGATATTTACAACGTTCAAGATGATTCTCCAAGAAAACGGTTGTATGTAAGCCTTCCACTTTGTACTAAAGGAGGACAAAAGCGTTTGAAGTGTCAATTAGACAGTGGAGCATCGTGCAATGTGATAGGAATGAATGCACTAAAGGAATTGGTTGGAACTCCTAGGCTGAAAAATAGCAATACTCGATTATCATTCTATGGAGGTGCATCTCAGTGTTCACTTGGAAAAATTCAAATACATGTCTGGTGGAAAAATCAGAGACAAAAACTCACCTTTGAGGTAATCCAGACGCCACATAATCCATTACTAGGTGCTCAAGATTGTATAAAGCTTGGTCTTCTTTCATTTGAAGACAAAAATGTGCAAATATTCTCTACAGACAGGCCTACTTTAAGAAGTCTTGAAGGAGTTTCCTCAATTCAATATCTTAATGTGAGTAGCGAAAGACTCTCACAGATTAGAAGTAATACATTGGAAGATCCCTCAATGGTACATCTAATTAATATAATTCAAAGAGGGTGGCCTTCAACAAAAAATAAGGTACCAGAAGTTCTGAAATCTTTCTGGTCATTTCGTGATGAATTAACAACAGAGGATGGAATAATTCTGAAAGGTAAAAAAATTGTTGTTCCAAACAGTTTGAGGCAAGCTTTAATTCGAACAATACATTCATCTCATCAGGGCTCGGATTCGTGTATTAGAAGAGCAAGAGATGTATTTTTCTGGCCTTATATGAGTAGAGACATAAAAAATGAAATTAGTTCCTGCAAGGTATGCAAAAAGTATGCACCAGACCAACAACGAGAGCCTCTTCTACAAGATGCATCTTCAGAGAGACCATGGCAGAAAATTGCTGTTGACTTTGCTCAGGAAGGTTCTACACATTATATAATTGTACGTGACTACTATTCGTCATTTTTTGAAGTAAAGAAAACGACAAAGTGTACAAGCGAGGCCCTCATAAACTTCTGTAAAGAGCTTTTTGCTAGATACGGTATACCAGAAGTTGTGGTTGCAGGCAGTGGCATACCTCTAAAATAATACTGTCTCCACCTCATCATCACCAAGCTAATGGCAAAGCGGAATCAGCAGTGAAAATATTTAAAAGCTTACTGAAAAAATCACGTGAAGATGGGTTAGATTTCCAACAAGCACTTCTGGAGCTTAGAAATACTACACTTCAAGTAATAGGCTATAGTCCCGCCCAACTCCTCATGAATAGAAGGACCCAAAGTCTGCTCCCCATCAATCCAAACTTGCTATTACCTCGAATACCCAACGATATTAAAGAAAGGTGGGATCACAAGAAACTAATATATAAGAAGCAATACGACCGTGGATCCTTTGCAAGTAGGTCAAAATGTTTGGCTAAAACAACGACCTCAACCAGAGAATGAGCCCTGGGTGCAAGGCAAGGTACTTCAGAAAGAAGGCAGAAGACAATATAAGGTTGAGGTACAAGGAAAAGAATTTATAAGAAATAGAAAGTTTTTGCGAGTATAAAAAACTGATTTCCGGAAAAAGAGAAGATGTTGGCAATATGTTAATTACTAAGTTAAATCATATGATCGTGTTTATGTTTATATTTTTGTTTTTAGTTATACATAGTTTGTTATGATTATTAAATTCTGTTCTGATTAAATTAATCTATTTTTATATACTTGAGTTATTAACAGTTGATTATGTCGTTTTGTTTGTCATTGTTGATGTTTCGTTTAGTTGTGTTTCCAGTCTCATTATTTAACACCAAACTTTTTGTTACAAATATGTCTAAGCTCTGAGATTGGAGGGGTTTAAATAGCTTGCGAAACGCAAAAAAGTGTGAAAGTAACGTCATATGATCTTGATAACAGCTGTTTAAAGGAACTTAAAACACTCCCTCCAAAAATATCCATGAAAACATATCATTTATGCTATTTCCTACTGGAAATAATATACAATTTTTAGATCCTGTAAATTAAGAAAAAAATATTATGGTACTGTACTTACAGACTTCAGTTTAGTTTTTAAAAATGACAGACAACATTTTTAAAAATGTTTCTACGCATTTCGTAATAACAAATTTTCATTACGACCCAAGGAAAATGTTGTTTACCATATAAAACACATTGGGTTTATTTCGTGAAATGAAGGGTTTCACATTTTTCAATCAAAAACGTGACTTCTTGATGAACTAGACTTTTTTTATGAATGTTCCTAAGAGGTCACGCTGACTAATGTAATTATCACATATTTCTCAATTTTTAATTTTTACTACTCCAAAAGTATTTTAAATTTTTTGAAAACTATTAGTTTTTCGGCTATATCTTCTTAACGAAAGGTCATATCGAAAAACGGAGGGCTTCTTTTGCCCCGGAACTTTTGTCTCTTGGCTTTATCTCGTCTCATCTCCTTCACCCTTAGATGCTGTATAACGTTATTATAGTACAAAGAGCACTGATATTTTGCAGAATATTTCCTTATATCGGCATAATTAAATAGCAACTATTACATTTACTATATACTAACAAAAAAATATAAAAAAGTTTAAAACTATTATAAAAATCTCTTTTACATGTCGGCAACGCAGATTTGTCACTGCATACATCCGATTAGGTTTACAATCCCCACAGGTATCGACAACATAGTTTGTCACAAAATAAAGGTTCTCGGCGGTAAATAAAGTAGTTGTTGTAAATAAAGTAATGATGTGTCAAGAAGATATAGCGGTTAGACCAAGAAACAGATGGATCAATTTGAAAATGATTCCCCAATGATTCAACCCCAGGTCGAGACAATAACCAATAGAAGAAGTATTCTCGACGATGTATACTTAAATTGCGTTTAATTTTATAGTAAGTCTTGTAAGTTAAAAGTATCTATTTACATTAACTGGCGGTATCAGTTAAAATATTTACTGATTTTTTAATAATCTCTATATATAAAAATGTATTTCCTGCTTAAACTACTCATCCGATCGCCATGAAATTTTATTTGTTATATGTCAAGGTTTTAGTGAAAAAATATTTTCGAACCCCCATAAGTTTCCATTTTATGGCGTTTTAAATTTCTAATGTTAACCTTATGGAGAGTAAGTTTGTTTACAAATTGTCTACAATGAAAACATTTGATTTCTTAGCTACAGCTGATTGGTTTACTTTCCATTACTTTTACTATCCAATGCCATCTGGATCATTCATTAATGTTAAACTATGAAGTAAATGTGTACTGTAAAAAATGAACAGCTTTATTCACCACGTTAATAGTTTCGGTTAATTATGTATATTTTTTTTTCTGTCTGATTAAAGTCACGTGTTTATATGATAATTACAATGTTTATATTATTACGTTTATTATAATAATCAGTGTTGTATTCTTTCCTATAAAGCGTATTACAGTTAGGTTTCGTTTGGGTTTGGATTGGATTCGAAAATTGTGAATTAATCCACTCAGATTTATTTGTTTTATATGTTATTAATATGTTTTATCGTTTTGTTATTGTTATTCACTATGCTGCGACCCAGAATAGAACCTTTTACAATGAAGCCGTATTGCTATTCGACTTCAAACATGGCCAATCTTAAAGATAAATGTACTGTCAGTGTTTGAATTACTAGTAATAAATAATTTATATCATATAAATAATCTAAAAGAATAAAAAACTCATCACTCTCACAAGAAACCTACAAATAAATAAGCTGAACTACATAATTAATTTATTTTTATAGTAGGCCTACTGTATCTAAAGATAACTACTAAAAAACTGCACAGAAACACTGTATAATTAAATTTACGGGCTCTGCATGCACCGAATACACCAGTCAGTAGGCAGAAACTGAACAAAACAAATCATCAAACTGTCTAGACGTTTGAGAAACAGTGCAGGAATCAACATGAATATCTTCCCGCCCCCCTTCCACATAATACCATATGTTTGAAGATATGTCAGGTGATATTAGTCGTCAGATAACGCAGTCCCGCCAAACTAATACCAGAGCAGTTCGATAACGAATTACTGGAATATAATATCGTGTGGGCAGTGAACGCCAAACTAATACCAGATAACGTAATCCTAGAATATAATAATCGTGTGGGCAGTGAATGCCAAACTAATACCAGATAACGTAATACCGGAAAAGAATATCATGAGGGCAGTGCAATGTAGCGCCAAATAAGACTAAACTAATACCAGCCGCTCAGTTTTCAGTAACGTTTCGCTTTAGTGTTATCGTCTGCTAGCCTGCTGACATAACCGTACCGCGCGCTAGCGTCGTCCGTCGTCGTCTCGGACTGTTACTAGAATAACAGGGTGTAACTGGTAACAGGTTATTCAGGTATTAGGTTATTGCTCAATAACAGTGTTATAAAACCTAATACGTTATATACCACACATCTCTACCACTAACCCCAGTTGTCGGTTTACGGAAACAATCAGTCAGGAACACTGTAACAGACTAAAAAGCCATTGATATAATACTTTCATACACCCATCTAGGTGTCCTTTGTCAAACAATTTAAAACAAATTTTCTATTCAGCAATATTCATTTATTGTGTATTGTAAAATTTGCAAAATATTTTGTTTGTTCTTTATTATGTGTATTATAACATTACCAATCACATCAATTATGTGTTTTATCTGTATATTAACTTATAATGCAAATACATCGTAAAGATCATTCATACTAATTAAGAAGTTACAACAAAAATAAGTGGAGTGCGGTGGCACTCAACGTGACTGCTCGTGTTTCAGTGCACATATATATTTCGATTTGCACACTGTAGATTTGGATTTAAATAGTCTTAAATCTTAAGTGTAAACATTATAGGTTTAGGTATTCGGCACGAAGCACGTATACTCGTACATTTAGATGAAATAATACGACTCTCCGATACATAAGGGGATTCATATCAAGATACTAATACATACAATAGACTAAATTGAATCCCAACCCAGTCTAAACAGTTCTAACAAAAGGTGTAGTAGGCATTTCCTCTAAATGCTTTTAATTTAACGCTTCAACAGGGTGTTTCCTACATCATTAAGCTTTAAAATACTAAATTTAACCCTGTGTCTAGAGTTGAAATATCGAATTAAGGGATTAATTTAATAGTAAACTCTTTCCTTTTATTTTTACACGTTCATTGTTGATGATGTCACTTTGTTTGTCATTGTTGATGTTTCATTTAATTGTGTATCCAGTCTCATTATTTAACACCAAACTTGTTTGTTATAAATATGTCTAAGCTCTGAGAGTAGGGGGGTTTTAATAACTTGCGAAACGCAAAAAAGTGTAACAGCTGTTTAAAGGAACTTAAAACACTCCCTCCAGAAATATCATATTAAAACATATCATCTAAGCTATTTCCTACTGGAAATAATATACAATTTTTAAATCTTGTAAATTAAAAAAAATTAATATGGTACTGTACTTACAGACTTACATTTTGTTGTCTGTATGACAGTTCCATTCGTTTAAGATGAAGGTCTTACAGAGCTAGAAGAAAAGTTACTATAGATATATTATTAAATAAATAAAAATCACCAAACAAGACTCACCATAAAATTATACAGCAATTTGGAGGAGGTGGAGGGGCCCATCGTCGAGGAGGTGGAGGAGGGACTTCTTCTACTGGTTATGGTCATTCTCGACCTGGGGGTTGGGGAGGTTTATTTGGGGGAGGGATCATTTCCATAACTGTTCCCCCATCCATCTGTGCTTCTTCGTGGTCTCCTTGACCGCTATTACTTTCATTCTCTCACGACTGAAACAGACAAAAAAGCCATTGATACAATACTTACATACACCCTTCTAGGTGTCCTTTGTTAGTCTAGATACCAATACTCAATTCAATTCATATCAGCTTTATTCATTAGTAAATACTAAAACATACATGAATCGTGTAGGTTTTCCTAATTCTATAAAGAAACAGAAAATTTATATACAACAAATATACTTTCTATTTAACGACTTTCTATTTCACATCACGTTTTGTGTTAACATATTCACATCTTTAAGTGTGTTAAACATTTTAACCTTAAAATAAAATTGAATTTTATTTATCATAAACAATAAATCATTTTTTAAGATGGGATAAGAACGCGAAACATGCTCTGGGTTCTCAAAGGTTTTTTAAGGCTTGGACCACTGTTGCTGTCATGCTTTCGAAAAGCTTGTCATGAAAGGCTTTAGAAAGCCATCTTTAATGTAAAGCTCGATCCTTTCGAAGGCTTTTGCAATGCTTGCACCATTCTCGCTGACTGTGATGTGTTGTGTTTTCTAGCCGAAGGATAATGTTGGGCGATTGTTCGTTAACCCTAAATCCACGTAGCACTATTTGCTCACAGCGATTCTGATCAGATTCTGGATTTACAGGGTCCAAGCACACCGAATCGTTTAATCCAACGAACTTACTCATATAGGTGCTGAGACGTGGCTCCTCCTATTTAGTCCAGTCAAGTCCAGGCTCAGTGGTGAATGATTTTTAGGAAAATGGTAATGTTACCTATGTAATACATACTGTCTAGTGCCCCTATTTGTGTATGTCATTATTTTCTTCTTGAAAGGTATTTTTCTATCAAAAAGATTTTAAAAATTGACAGAATTGGTTGTTTATTCTAGGGCATATCTAGGATAGGTAAATGCTGTTAGCATTAGTTAAGGTTTAAAGGTACACCAATGCATCTACCACACTTTAATAATCAAAGCTATTGCAGCTTCAGGCAGTCCGTTCTGATGATAATTCTACAAATCTGGTTACTGGTAAAGATTTCCTTTCACTTAGCACTCTCAGCAGGTTACGTTGGGTCTCTTATTTACTTCTACCTAATCAACTCTAAATTTGTTTACGTGTAACAAACTCAACTGGTACAAAGTTCAATCTCAGCTTATGGCAGTTCATTTCAATTGGTATTTTTGATGATGTCACAGAGTCGATACGTCACGAGCATCAGCTACAGCATTGGTTAAGGCCTGAAGGTACATCAATGCATTCACTACATCTTTGGTTATTAGAGCTATCGCAGTTTCAGGCAGTCCGTTCGGGTGATATTACTACGAATGTGGTTACTGGTAAAGATGTCTTTTAACATAGCAGGTTGCGATGATTAACCTTGCTGATATTTTCTATTTCGGTCTGGACTAAATCATTCGTTGAGGAATTAATGGTAATTTTTTATGGCTTCATGGCCATGTGACCTCGCCAAAATATCGTTGGCAAATCCTTTCTCCAATGTCAACCTTTGTTCAAAATCGCCGACTTCTTTGATCGATTTGGTGAGTAATATGATTTTTAAAGTATAACGACTTTTGGTGTATTCACCACCATTATGACTACATTTAAAAATGTACTTCTATAGGCGACTAAAACTAGTTCTCACCTGGTGCCAACCAATATACACAAACTATTTGCCTTTACTGTCCTATGGATGAGCCTCCAAGGATAAAGGTACATCAGGTCTTATACAATGCGCTATTGAATCTTCAGTCAATCTATTCCGATAGGTAGTTTTGTTGACATTGTCACATCTACGACACTCCTCCTTCAAGGGTAAAATCTTCACCACAAATGTAGTTAAGTTTCTTTGAACTTCATCAGGTTGGGATGGTTAACCTTGATCTAGAGATGGAAAATACCGTTATTTTTCAATAACCTAATATCACAGTAACAGGGTCGCTTGGTATTAGGTTACCGTAACCTGTTACTGAGGTAATACGTTACCGGCGCTTTGCGCCGGCAATATACTTACATTTAACTGGCGGTTATCTAGATGAAACGAGATATTTACTGATTTGAAAGAGAGATATTTTACGTTCTAAGAAACGGTTAACATATTACAACAAAATTATTCAGACATAATAATAAGGTGTGAATAAAAAACCCATATAAATCAAAAAGAATTTATTTTATAGTAACAAAAAAAGTTCAAAGTCTTTGGATCACTTTTATTTTAAATCATATAAATAATAATAAATGAATAATATCATATAAATCAAAAAGAATTTATTTTACAGTAACAAAAAAAGTAGTCTTTGGATCACTTTTATTTTAAATCATATAAATAATAATAAATCTAAAGATAACTACTAAAAAAACTGCACAGAAACACTGTATAATTAAATTTACGGGCTCTGCATGCACCGAATACACCAGTCAGTAGGCAGAAACTGAACTACTGAACAAAACAAATCATCAAACTGTCTAGACGTTTGAGAAACAGTGCAGGAATCAACATGAAAATCTTCCCGCCCCCCTTCCCCCTAATACCATATGTTTGAAGATATGTCAGGTGATATTAGTCGTCAGATAACGCAGTCCCGCCAAACTAATACCAGAGCAGTTCGATAACGAATTACTGGAATATAATATCGTGTGGGCAGTGAACGCCAAACTAATACCAGATAACGTAATCCTAGAATATAATAATCGTGTGGGCAGTGAATGCCAAACTAATACCAGATAACGTAATACCGGATATCATGACGGAAAATGAATATATCATGAGGGCAGTGCAATGTAGCGCCAAATAAGACTAAACTAATACCAGCCGCTCAGTTTTCAGTAACGTTTCGCTTTAGTGTTATCGTCTGCTAGCCTGCTGACCTAACCGTACCGAGCGCTAGCGTCGTCCGTCGTCGTCTCGGACTGTTACTAGAATAACAGGGTGTAACTGGTAACAGGTTATTCAGGTATTAGGTTATTGCTCAATAACAGTGTTATCAATCCTAATACGTTATATACCACCCATCTCTACCTTGATCATGTTTTCAATTTCGGCCTGAACCAAATAATTCATTAAAGGAGACTCTACGGTAATATTTTATGGCTTTTACTTTTTTCCTTTTTATTCATGGCCAATGTTAACCTTCTCGAAAGATCCTTAGTCAATCCTTTCTAGGGTGTCAATCAACCTGTTTCAAAAAACTTAAAATTGAGTCTTTGGGGCTGGTTGATGGCGGGGACGATCTTTGATCGATTTAATGAATCATATGATGATTTCCTATATGAGCTAAATGTCTTTCACCTGGAACTTGACGATTGATAGAATCTAGAGGCGCTCGAACATACGATCCAGAACTCCTAAATGGCGCAACAATTCACCCTTGGTCTTCTCTTTTTTGATAAAATAATTGCGGTTAAGAACACAGACCAAAAGCAGTGACTATCTCTTTTTTTATCGCTGACTTTTGATCGATATGATGAATCTCATATGATGTTTTTCTCCACATTTTTCTAGGTATAAGAAGATTCTTTACGACCGTGTTAGTAAAAGATATACTCCCAGCGAACTCGTAGGAAAGGCATTTATCGATTCTAATCGTGTCTAATTACGGATGTCTTACTTATTTTAATAAAATGTCTCCTTCACATAAACAACAAATATTACACTGGTTAAGGTATGAAAGTACATCAATGCATTGATCACGTCCTTTAACGGTTTTTATGGCTTATACTATACTGTCTTCTTCTACTTGACCGTAGCGAAGGATCCTTGGCCAATCCTTTATCCTTTTAATCATTTTATCCTTTAAGATGTCACAGCTACAATACTCTCCATCAAGAGCAACACCATCCCCCCCCCAATGTTGCGTAATTTATGGTTTCTTTAGCTTAAGCAGGTTGAGATGATTTAACTTTTTCGGATGTTTAATTTCGGCCTGGACTAAATCATTCTTAAACAGTATACGGTTTTTTATATGGAATGTACTGTCTTATTCTTGTGTATGACCTTGTTGACCATAGCGAAGGATCCTTGGCCTTTCTCGAATGATTGTTGCCTTTATTCATGAGCGTTTTTCAACATAATTGTTCTACAAAAAAAGCTCAAGTCAACTAATTCTAAACTGCAATATTAATATATTTAAAAGATTACACATAAGTTTTAAATGACACAGTTCCTCATTATCATTTAACCCACTGACAGGCACATCACCTCCGGCCAAGAACATTGGGTTATGTTTTTGGACCAAAGTACCCAGAACGCTTCCTGTCAACCGCACGTGAGGCAACCCCAACATAGCATCTTGTACGGATACTATCGTGCTACATCTTAACCTGCGTTAGGCTAAGTTTTTATATACGATACGCCATCTAGAGTCACAAATGTAGCACTGGTAAGCTTTCTTTTAATTTTCGAAAATCATGTTTTCAATTTCGGCTGGTACAGAATCATTCGTACGGGAGTCTGCGGTGATTGTATGGGAATATTGGTCAGCCTTCAGAACGGGATGTTGAGGTTCTTTGTTTTTGTGTTGTGGAAGTGGAAGGCTTCTCTTTTATTAACTTGCTATAAAGGTTATGCTTGACCCTACTCTTAGTTGTATCCTAAGTTTTATATACGATACGCCATCTGGGGTAACACTATTCACCACAAATGTAGCATTGGTAAGCGATGACAACTTGGTTCAAAATATGGTTAAAAAAGTCGAGGAGGTGGTTAAACCACCTCGACGGGCCCCTCCTCGACGGGCCCCTCCTCCACCTCCTCGACGGACACCTTCTCGACAGACCCCTCCTCGGCGGACCCCTCTTCCACCTTCTCGACAGACCCCTCCTCGACGGACCCCTCTTCCACCTCCTCGACGGACCCCTCTTCCACCTCCTCGACCGACACCTTCTCGACGGACCCCACGTCGACCTCCTCGACGGACCCCTCCTCCACCTCCTCGACAAACCCCTCCTCCACGGACACCTCGACAGACCCCTCCTCCACGGACACTTCGACGGACCCCTCCTCCACGGACACCTCGACGGACCCCCCCTCCACCTCCTCGACGGACACCTTCTCGGCAGACACCTCCTCGACGGACACCTTCTCGACAGACCCCTCCTTCACCTCCTCGACGGACCCCTCCTCCACCTCCTCGACGGACCCCTCCTCCACCTCCTCGACGGACCCCTCTTCCACCTCCTCGACGGACCCCTCTTCCACCTCCTCGACGGACACTTCCTCGACAGACCCCTCCTCGACGGACCCCCCTTCCACCTCCTCGGCGGACCCCTCCTCCACCTCCTCGACGGGCCCCTCCTCCACCTCCTCGACGGGCCCCTCCTCCAACCAATAACTGTTTCATTTTATAGTAAGTCTTGTTTGGTGGTTTTTTATTTATTTAAAATATGCCTATTGTTACTTTTCTTCTAGCTCTATAAAACCTTCATCTTAAATGAATGGAAGTTAATTATTCATCAGTGTGTCTTTGTTATAAACAGTTATACCTGAATGTTGAACCTTAATATCTTTCAATACCTAAACCTATATTAATGTTTTCACTTAAGATTTAAGTTTATGTAAATCCAAATATCCAATCAACAAATTTAGTTACGAAATTAAATTGGTTTTAAGTAATGTGAATCTGGTGCTGTGAAAATATGAAATATATTTCTGAAACATTAAGTGAAAAGCAAATCTACTTTCTTTACCAGATACCGGATATATTAATATTGCAGCTTCAAAACTGATATTTTAATTAACTGCTAATAGGCCGGGAGGGTAATCCTGATGCCTCAAGCGGAGGTGATACCTGAGCCAGTATGTGTCAAGAGAGCCTCTCACAGGGCCCAACTAGCGAACTAGCCTCAAGCCCCCTTGCCTGCGTCATCATCGATCTTAACCAACATTCATCATGCTTAACAGTACTTAACTCACATTAATTATCACATTTCTATATTACCGGCTTATTAGAATCTTTATTTATCTTTTAAATGGTTTTTCGATTGCTGGATGCTATCCGGTGGATAGTAGGTAGAGGGTAGAGGCATCAGTTTCACCCTCCCGGCCTATTAGTAGTTAATTAAAATATCAACTATCATTATCTATAAATAATTTAATTACGAAACTAAATTTGTTGATTATTTTAAGACTACGACCGTTTTCTGTAGCACCATATACTGCCTACTAGTTAAAAACTTAATGATCAATGGTAACCGTGCGGTTATGACATTTCGCTAAAAAAATATATTATTTAATCTACTTGAGATTTATGTTTATTTTATCAGTAGTATATGTAAATTAGGTAAAGCATACATTTGATACAAAATAAAATTATATAAAATGTTAAGGACCACTTGTTCCATAGGGAACTTCATTTTCAAATCCTGTAAAAATAAGATTAATAATAATTATAATATCAATGATAATGATTCTAAATAAGATATTCAGCCGATTAGACCGGTGTATGATTTGAGAAGTGTTAAGGTATGTGCCTGGAACAATAGTTCGATATGTGACCTTTGGAGGCACCGCGCCCAATTAAATATCAGGATTCCGTTAAAATTAAGGAAACCCGCAAAAAAACCAATACAACTCAGAAACTCCTTAAAAGTCGATCTTTTGGGAGTTGGAGGAGTTTTTAAGCTGTAGAATGAGTCAAATTATATTATGGTATGAAATTGTAGGTCTATAGTTTGAATTAAAAATACAGCAAATGCGACCGAAGAAGCTGATCTAAATCAAAACGGCGGCGGTTTGAAATCTCCCAAAAACCATCTGAAGTAGGTTTGCAAAATCATTTTTTTAAGTAAGTTTATACTACTGTATTTTTATGTGTTGTATATTATTGAAAAACATAAGTATTGTAAAGCATAAGATAATAATTAGGGTACCCTTTACACCTTATGTTCAGCAAATTACTCTCCCCCCTAGAGCTTAGGATATAACAATATCAAAAAATATATTCTAGAAACAAAATCTCTAACATATTTATCAACCTAAGACTCTAGTGTCTATCTATCATGCCCTCTATCTACTATCCACCGGATAGCATCCAGCAATCGAAAAACCATTTTAAAAGTAAAATAAAGATTCTAATAAGCCGGTAATATAGAAATGTGATAATTAATGTGAGTTAAGTACTGTTAAGCATGATGAATGTTGGTTAAGATCGATGATGACGTAGGCAAGGGCGCTCGAGGCCGGGCTCTCTTGACACATACTGGCTCAGGTATCCCTTCCTCAGGCTAGAGACATCAGTTTCACCCTCCCGGCCTATTAGCAGTTAATTAAAATATCAGTTTACAAGCTGCAATATTAATATATCCGGTATCTGGTAAAGAAAGTAGATTTGTTTTCACTCAATATTTCATAAATATATTTTATATTTTTCACAGCACCAGATTCACATGACTTAAAAACAATTTAATTCCGTAACTAAATATGTTGATTATTTTAAGACTGAACGTTTTCAGTATCACCATGCCACCTACTAGTTCAAAACTTAATTATCACTGGTAACTGCACGATTATGACATTTCGCTCAAAAAATATTATTATTAAAATTTAGATGTTTATTTTGAGGTCCACCAGAACACAGGTAAAGCATTGAGACTATATAAATAATGACATCATATCCTGCAAAATGATTTAAAATTCGCAAATCCAGTTTTAAAACAAGATATTCAGCCGGATGGACCGGTGGATGATTACGATAAGTGGTAAGATAAATGTCCCGAATGTTGGAACAATGGTTCGATATGTGACCTTTAGAGGCACCTCGCCCAATTCAATATCAGAATCTCGTTAAAACGTTCAAGATACTTATCTGATCATCCTCTGTCAACTCCGCCAAGTATATATCACCACTCTGGTAATATTCACACTATATAATTTGATAAAATGATTAAAATATATTCGGTAAGTACCTAAGCGAACAAGTGTTTTCGTCGAATATTTTATGACTTAATGATTTTCATGACTATTCAATTTTGGTTACATGCTTAAAACTGTGGAAAATTAAAATTAGTTTATTTCTGGAGGTATAACAGGTTAAAAGGTTTTCTAAAATACAGTATTTTAAATAGTAACAAGCAAGATATCAATTTAACCATTTACTCGTAAGGTTATCGTTGGCGATCTAAAATATAGCGTACTGGGTTTACCAGTTTCTGTATGTTAATAACCACTTGACATAGAGACAAGATTTAACATGCAAACTGTTTGTTTTTAAATAATTCCAACGGTGCCGTAATAGCTTTTTCCCTGTGGGAAATTTGCTATCTATGTCTGCCGGTTGGGCCAAGCAAACTAAAACTAGTTATGGTCATAACTATGTGATTACGTACTAACAGATCTCTATAATTCCTACTGAACCAAACACACGAACGGGACTGGAATTTCTATTAAATTTTTATATCTAGCTATTATATTATTGCTATAATGTTTATTTGTTGAATTTGTAAATTATAAGGTTACAATACCTGCCGTCTTCAATCCTATAGTATTTTGAACACGACTAGTTTCGGGAACAAAATGTTTCCATTATCAAGCACACATCATGTCCTTACGTCAAGTGACCTAAGGGCACGCTAGTGCTAAAATTCAGTGAAGACTTAAATACTTAATTTTTGTAAGTGCGAGCCGATCGGAATACAAGCGTAATCCTATATTGCTAACAAAAACAATGCCGTTGTTCGGGAAATAAAATGTTAAACACTCTTTCACCGACTGTATTGGAAACCTTTTATTGTGTCCCGATTCTATGAAGCCAAACTCTGCTTTGACATTTAATACATCTGCAACAACAATAGAATGATATAACCAACGAGCAGCGAACCAACAAAAGCAATCCAATAGAATGAGGTTCCAACAATGGAGCAGCGGACCAATCACCGTTGACGGGTTTGGAACTGTTTCATCAACAACTGAGTCACGTGTTCCATGACGTCATCACGAGTCACTCATCACTGACGTCCTTCCATTCGTACTGACATTTTTGAATTTCTACAATTTAGGATATTAATTAGATTCACTAATACAGGGTGGTTATAAAGTCCCTTCCCCTTATTTATTATTTGTTAGGAGAAATAAATAACCTTTGGAAAACCATACAACCTTAACCCAAAGTATCTCTTGAATTTATCGAAAATTTTAAGTCTCCCCCCCAAAATGGTGGATTTTGAAGGTACTCGAATTTCTTAAATGTAAAGCCCCATCGAGATGTAGCTCATCACAAGGTTTTGAAATGTATTAACTGTGGGTTAAGTTTATATGTTTACCCAAATTTTGTTTCTTCTAACAAATAAAAAATAATAGGAGGGAAGGAACATTATAACCACCCTGTATACTGTTTGGAGATAAACACTATATGAAACAATCTTGACCAATATCTGAACCCCTGGAAGTGGAGCAAGACAGACAAATTTGGGAGAGCGGTCAAACACATACTCTTGGAACAATCTCCCTACACTCTGGAAGATTTTTTTAAGTTGCCGATCGAAAACTCCTAATCATCCTAATTACAAATAATTTGAAACATATATCGGCACTTCGGTCATTTCGTTATCGTCCCTAAGCCATAATAACAAACAATATTGGAAATGCTAAAACATTCAAACTCTAAACGGGTATACATAAAACAAGAGCCTAGACATGATGGTCGCAAAACACAAATAAATCCACATACGATATGAAATCTGAAGCTAAATCACAAGACAGCTCACGACCGGGACGCTCTTGGGACCGTTGTGAATCAAATAATCACATAAACCACAAAACACCTACATTTGAAAGTACAGTTATTATTTATAAAAGTTTGTATAAAGTAATAAACACATACCAGATTATGTCCATTAATACTAAAGAAAATGAATATATGTCAATATTTTGTAAGAATACAAAAACATTTTCGTAACCAAAGTAAACGCACGCATTATAAAAAAGTCTGATTCAGAGCTAAAATTTTATATGTTATATATAATGTGTGTATGTTAAGGTTATATGTAAAAAGTATTGTAAGATTATTGAAATTTTTTCGTGGTGAATTGTACAGTAATCCATGGTAAAATTGATTTTGTTTATAGTACTTGCATATAATGAAGAATTACTACAGTATATTTCATCGTAGTGTGTATATATTGCTGAGTACATTGGTGAAGTAATGTGAGAATAATCAAATGCATTTATTTAGCTGTAAAGTTAGGATTTTAATAATTGAAAATAGTACTCTTGTATAGGTGATAATGGAGAAGGTTAAAATTTAAGAACTGGTTAACCCTGAGCGAAAGATTCACCGGTGAAACGCGAGATGGCGCATGCGGGGTTTTACCCCGTAACGCTAACGCTAAATCACACGAATTGAACTCATTTTATTTGTTTTTAAAACCTAGTATCTAATTTAAATGTCAAATAAACTGATAAAATATGTTGTATGGCACAACCCATCCTTCATGAACCTCAACAGGCCTGTTTCTGGTCGTTATGATCCCCTTATTTTGGTAGTCCCTTCTATATTGGATGAAACCCCTCTCCTCGACGTGGGTGGTTTCACAGGCCGGCTTAGGGAAGAACCTGGTGCAGTAACCCTTATCAGCGTCCCAGCAAGGAAAATCAGTTCTGTGATTAGACCCACAAGGGCCGTGGATCATGTGTCTCAGAACTAACTTCCTCCAGCTTCTCCTTCAGATGGTATGTCTGCCCGAATAATGGAGTTATTGTCGGTCGCTTGAACAGGGCCGTCTCCGTCGATCTTGAATACGATATGGGCGTGAGGGAGACCCCTCATCTGCATCTCGATGACGAAGACGATGTACACAAAACGACCGAATATTGCTCCAGATCTCGGAGAAGTTCTAGAAGTTTAATCTGGAAGACTGCATGCTAGGGTCTGCGACCACTTCTGCGGGGGAAATTCCATTTTTGTTTTTCCTCCCGAGTTGTAAGTGAACTTTAAAAAGAACCAGCCAAAGTACCCGTTTCTCGCACGGGTAAAAAAGGCTGAGAGGTGTAGGCTCTACAGATACATTTAAGTTATTGATGATTAATTCTTTATTGTTTACAAAATGACAAAACACGTGTCTAAGTATATATCTAAACATGACAAAGTAACATATGTCAAATATTGGGAGAGGATAAGCATTAACGTAATAGAGGCAGGCATCGGGAGAAAATTAAAAATCTACCATTCCACTATTTCGAACTAATAATTCACTAATTTCGATCCAGCAGTTTATGTGTAAAAATTAACTTTATTTCTTTTTCTTCCCGAACTGTCAAAATGTAAAGTAAACGGATGTTGACATTAAAAACTGTAAACATTGAATCCCAGGGTATTTACAGCAACCATGTCTTCTGCTTCTCGAACTGTCAAATTTTAGTGTTCACAGCTGTTGACATTCAAGTAATGTTATGTCTTCATTTTCTAAAAATGTAAGCATTGAAACTTAGGACGTTCACAGGGCGTAGCCCGAGAGGATTTTAAGGAAATGAGTATGCCTATGTGTTGCATGAGTTTAAGATCTGTCTTTTTGTAAAATTTCAAACTGTTGGGTTCAGTATTTTTTGCGTTCACTTGCCACAACAAACACACAAACCCACAAACAAACATACAGAAACCACCTCTTCTTTATAATATTATAGATTACCCTGTCCAATTCACCGCATATGCTGTAGGCCTCATAGTAATGGGCAGTTAGGGTTAAAATATGGAATACAGAAACATTGAAGTTTCTATTTTCTTAATCATCATTTTAACAATATATTGTTTTTATGTGTAAGTTCATAGTAAGTTAAAAGATAAGATTGTTATATTCGTAACCAGAAACAAAGACCAGTTTCATTATTAAGATCATTGATTCGTACCATGGTCAAAGACTTCGCTCAGAAGCTGTCTTTGATAGAATACATTGTTGAGCCACAACAACACCGTCACAGGTTCTGATTACGACCGATTCGAAAATCTTTGCGTCATCTAGCGTCTAAGCTGATCTTTTGTCCATGAAATTCTTTGAGGTTATTTATTGCACCATTTTTATAGGTTAAACCCAAATCTTTAGGCGCATGGGGAAATTATGGTTTTAAAATTTGCCAATGGGGCAGTTACCGTGTCAGAATAGGATTATTCCTCAACGGTGGTAGTAATGCACACTTCATGAGTCACTATAATATACTGGGTGTTCACTTAAGTTGAGGACAAACTTCAAGGGGTGATAGTACTCATCAATATAAACAAAAAATGTTTAGTGAACATATGTCGAAAAATCCTTCATTTAGACGCTAGCAGCAATTTTGTATTTTAACAAAACTCAAGAAACAGAAAAATATTCTAAAATTATTATTTAGATCGCTATTATGTTTCCAAAATAGCGGTGGTTACAGTTTTTGAATTATAATAACGACAAAATTATTAACTTTAAAATATTTTTCCAAGATATAATAACAATTTTAATACTGATTTCAAATCTAACGATACATTGGTGAACGGAATCCATCCTTGGTTAAGCGAGAAACACTGCATTTAATGAGTACAGAGTACTACTCAGTCAGATTTCTTTGTCCACTTTATCCTTGAAGTACTCTTTAGTTAGGCTAAAAAAACTATATAGAAAAATATAACAACAAAAAATATAAAAAAATTAAAACAAAATCTTGAACATTAACAACCTATGGATTAAGCAGTAGCGTACTCAACTATCCAAATCTAGGAAAAAAAAAACCATCTATAAGTTAATAAATAAAACCGGTAAAAAGTTATATCTTATATTCTATTATGTAAACCTGTAATTTGTTTTGGTTGTTTTGTATTGTTTATTAAGAAAATTATGAAACATTTGTATAATGTTAAGTAATGAGTTAATTAATGAGATGATGATGATGGCAAGGCCGAGCTACAATGGCTCAGGTATCCTTCTCAGGCTAGAGTTTTCACCCTCCTAATATTATTCATATTATTTTATATTAATAAATATTATATTATGACTAAATCTACTATACTACTTTGCTGAAATCCACATACAACATGATACAAGAGCGTATAAATCATGGTGGTTCTTCAAAAATTGAGGTTTGTTTTAGAATAAGTTATATATAATAATAATAGGGAAGGGACTTCATAATTACCCCGTATACTGTTTTGAGATATGTATGAAAAAATCTTTATAGGGTTATTTCTCACAAAATAAACTAAGTGTTTGTGCATACAATAAGTTTTGTATGTCAGTTAATACAGATTGTGTTATCAGTTGAAAACAAATAAAACAGTTTTCATTTATAGATGCTCATAGATTGTCTTCAGATAAACTAGTCTTGTGCTTCAATAGCTTGTAAATTGGCGTTTCCGAGAACATATTAACTTTGTTCGGACATTTTCATATCCGTAGTCTGCAACCATTTAAATTTCTGTATTAAATTTGGACGCAATTAAAATAATACCTAATTTATTTTAACTGTTACTAATTGAAAAATTAATTTCTTGAGTGACACGTAACGCCTGGACTGATATGTACACTCACCACTCACTCCGTCCAGTATTTAGTCAACAATTAATTTCACTCCGTTTCTCTTAGGATAATGTATGTTATTCCACACGCATACAAGGATGGCGTGAGGAATGAGCTAAATACCTTGGCACATTTTCACGCGTTTAGTTTTGCCCTTCCTAGCTAAATTGTTTTTGCACGCAAACCTGACATTACTTAGTATTACTCATATTTAAAACATAATAATACTAATGTAGTGTATGATAATTTTTACACTCAACCACTCTTTACTTTTTGACATTGTGGTAGAATATCGGCCTTTCTTTTATGATTGTTGAGAATGCTTTAATTATTTTACAAATTTAAACACTCGCAAACACCGTGTTAAATAATAGCGTAATTGTAATTTAGGTTTGAATTCCTCGGGAAAATAATCGCTTCCTTTCTTCTCAAAAGACTAAATGACTTATTGAAAATGGTTTAATAGAACAGCAAATATATATTTCCTGTTTCCTCTGTTAACCTTTTCTGTTTTACACTTATTAGGGTCAAGTGGGGTAGTTGTGAACGGGTCTGTGATTTTTGTTTTTAAACACCACAGCTGGTCAAACTGTTATTTAACACATGTTTGCTTTCCCTCCAAAACTATGTCCTTGTTCCCTCCACTTTGCAGGGCATTTGCAAACTGTTTTGGTTGTCAAGATTTTGAGTTGCAAAATTTATGTGATTCACTCTTTGCAAGCGTTTAGGTGGCGGCACGAAGCACGTATACTCGTACATTTCCATTTACGGTTTTAACGTCTTAGATGAAATAATACGACTCTCCGATACATAAGGGGATTCATATCAAGATACTAATACATACAATAGACTAAATTGAATCCCAACCCAGTCTAAACAGTTCTAACAAAAGGTTTAGTAGGCATTTCCTCTAAATGCTTTTAATTTAACGCTTCAACAGGGTGTTTCCTACATCATAAAGCTTTAAAATACTAAATTTAACCCTGTGTCTAGAGTTGAAATATCGAACTAAGGGATTAATTCAATAGTAAACTCTTTCCTTTTATTTTTACAAGTTCATTGTTGATGATGTCATTTTGTTTGTCATTGTTGATGTTTCATTTAATTGTGTATCCAGTCTCATTATTTAACACCAAACTTGTTTGTTATAAATACGTCTAAGCTCTGAGAGTAGGGGGGTTTTAATAACTTGCGAAACGCAAAAAAGTGTAACAGCTGTTTAAAGGAACTTAAAACACTCCCTCCAGAAATATCCATGAAAACATATCATCTAAGCTATTTCCTACTGGAAATAATATACAATTTTTAGATCCTGTAAATTAAACAAAATTAATATGGTACTGTACTTACAGACTTACATTTTGTTGTCTGTATGACAGACAACATTTAAAAAAATGTTTCTACGCATTTCGTAATAACAAATTTTCATTACGACCCGAGAAAAAATGTTGTTTACCATATAAAACACATTGGGTTTATTTCGTGAAATGAAGAGTTTCACATTTTTCAATCAAAAACATGACTTCTTGATGAACTAGACTTTTTTATGAATGTTCCTAAGAGGTCACGCTGACTAATGTAATTATCATTATCATATTTCTCTATTTTTAATTTTTACTACTCCAAAAGTATTTTAAATTTTTTGAAAACCAATCTTTTTTCGGCTATATCTCATTAACGAAAGGTCATATCGAAAAACGGAGGGCTTCTTTTGCCCCGGAACTTTGGTCTTTTGGCTTTTTCTCGTCTCATCTCCCTCACCCGTAGATTCCGTATAACGTTATTATAGTACAAAGAGCACTGATATTTTGCAGAATATTTCCTTATATCGGCATAATTAAATAGCAACTATTACATTTACTTTATATTAACAAAGAAAATATAAAAAATTAAAAACTATTATTAAAAAACTCTATTACATGTCGGCAACGCAGATTTGTCACTGCATACATCTGATTAGGTGTACAATCTCCACAAGTATCGGTAACATAGTTTGGCACAAAGTAAAGGTTCTCGGCGGTAAAAAAAGTAGTTGTTGTAACTAAAGTAATGATGCGTGACATAGTGTGCTTAACACATAACTTCTCAAGTTACTTAGTTTACTATTTCTCATGACGAATCAGCCGTGGTTTGATTTAGTCATATAATTTAGCTTCAGCTGGCAAATGTGATTTTCTCGTGTATTTGATATTGTGCGAAGTGTGGTATTTACCAACTGCCCTGAATTCTCGTATTACTTTTCGCTCACAGCCATTCCGATTGAATTCTGGATACACATTGACCAATCACTCTGAATCGTATAAACCAACGATCTCATTCAAATAAGTGCCGAGTCGTGTTCTCTTACCTAGTCCAAGCTTAGTAGTGAATGTCTTAAGAGAAATTGTAATGTTACTTATAATTGTGTCTAGTGCCCCTAATTGTAGATGAGTTTTTAAAGTTTAACGACTTAATTTCAATTGTGTCTATGGTGTGTCCAGGAGTGGTCCTTTGACGTGGGGCCCGTCCAGGAGTGGTCCTTCGACGTGGGGCCCGTCCAGGAGTGGTCCGTCGACGAGGGGTCCGTCGTGGAGTGACCCCTTCTACTTCCATTGCATCTCTGTCTCCAGCTCCTCTTCCCCCCATCGATTGCATCATCGAATGGCCCAAATTCCACTGACCCCGGTTGTTGGGGTACGGGTCCAGTCAATGTGGCCCTAGACCTTGGGGTTGGTTCAGTTTCATTTGGGGGAGGGACAACTTTCTATATGGATCCCCCAACGACTTTTGCTTATTCATTGTCTCCTGTACCACTCGTTCTCTCTTAACTCTGAAACAGACAAAAAAGTCATTGATATAATACTTTCTTACACCCCTCTATGTTTCCTTTGTCAGTCTAGATACCAATACTCAATTCAATTCAAATCAGCTTTATTCATTAGTATCCTAAAACATTAGGTTTTGCTCTTTCTATAAAGAAACAGAAAATTTATATACAACAAATAAACTTTCTATCTAATGTTTTGTGTAATATTCATATCGTTAAGTGTGTTGAATATTTTTAACCAATTAAAATACATTGAATTTTATTTATCATTTACAATAAAACATTTTTTAAGATGGGATAAGAACGCGAAACATGCTGTGGCTTTTCAAAGGTTATTTCAAGGCTTGAACCACTGTTGCTGTCATGCTTTTGAAAATCTTGTCATGAAAGGCTTTTGAAAACCTTTTCTTAAAAAGGCTTGTGAAAACCTTGTCATGAAAGGCTTTAGTAAACCTTTTTTTGTGCAAAGTTCGATCCTTTTCAGATTTTTTTTCAATGGTCAACAATTTTATTTTTGTCTTCCTAGGGATACATTTAAAAATTTTCTTCTCTTCTGACTACCGCCCCATTATATTTTCCACCTCTTCTTTTCCGGCCACATCCACCAACACCTTGACTGTTCTAAAAATTTTTACCTTCGGGAGGCGCCTCCCTCCGAGGATAACACGGCGCTCGCGCCCAGTAATTTTTTAAAAAACTTATAGGATATGTTACTCTGACCAGGAGTGCATCCCTCTTGTGAGTCAATCTCGACCCAGATAAGGAGCGGACCTTCACTGATCCATGCTCCACTAATGCAGCAGCAAGAATGCTTTGTTTTATTACGCGAGCGCTGTCGCAGCGTCAGTATTGGCAAAACGAAGGGGGGAACACCTCAAAAACGGAAATTTTCCGTTTTTAGGCCCAAAAGCGTATGGGGTCTTACTTTCCTTGGGGAAACCCACTCGAACTGTATGCTCAGAAGACGAATTCGCGTATTCGCTGTGCCTCTTCACTGTATCATTATTTTTCAATTAATCCCGTTATTGTCCTACGTTGTTTTGTCAAACTTGCAAATTATTCAAACATGGCCATTCTGCAACCGTGCCGTCTTCACATTTGAATAAAGATCTTGTAAATTTATTGTTAATTAATTATTTTTTAACACTTTGGGCCTAGATGATAGCACGAGTTACATAAGTTGTTTTATACACTTAAATATTTTGAATTTAGAGCACTCTTCTTAATCTCAGGTTAATCGTGTGGTTCGGTGGGGCTTATTTCATAATAAATGAATTTACAATTATTTTTATACAAGGCTATTTTATTAAAACATTAATTTAGTATGAAAACTGTTTTAAATTAGGTTAACAATATAAATTTTAACTTGCTGCTTCTTGACTAACAGAAATTGTAGGCTGTACGTTACATAGGCTTAAATAAATTTAGATGCGTGGATTAATTTAACATGACAATAGCTTATATGATTAACTTAATTACTTATCTTTTACTGTAGAAAAATTTGAGATGTCTCGGTGTAGGTCGGCCCTGATGAACGTCGTCCCCTCTCCTCTACATTCCGTCTATGTTGTTCTCCGTTCTCACCCGTCGTTGGAGGTAGATGGTAGATCTAATACGCAGTAAATTTAGGCCTATCTGCTGTTGCCAGTTTGTCCAATTTGGTTACTTGACTCGAATTTTGAAGAAATTTTGATCGGCTATGAATAACTAAAAATGTTTATTTCCGTTTAAAGTTCATCGGCGTGAAATTAAAAATTTATATGAAGGTTCCGGTAGTGAACGAACACTGTTTGGTAACTTAATTACTTGCAGTCACTTCACTTTTATGAATCCGCCATCTTAAAATTCCAATACTGGTCAAGGCCAATGAGTTCAATTTGAATTTCGTTCAATTTAGAGATTGTCAATAAAAAATACTTTAAAATCACAGCATGTTTACTTGATGAACAACACTATCAGATTTTTTTTTCAATTGTCAACAATTTTATTTTTGTCTTCCTAGGGATACATTTAAAAATTTTCTTCTCTTCTGCCTACCGCCCCATTTTATTTTCCACCTCTTCTTTTCCGGCCACATCCACCAACACCTTGACTAATCTAAAAATTTTTACCTCCGGGAGGCGCCTCCCTCCGAGGATAACACGGCGCTCGCGCCCAGTAATTTTTTTAAAAAACTTATAGGATATGTTACTCTGACCAGGAGTGCATCCCTCTTGTGAGTCAATCTCGACCCAGATAAGGAGCGGACCTTCACAGATCCATGCTCCACTAATGCAGCAGCAAGAATGCTTTGTTTTATTACGCGAGCGCTGTCGCAGCGTCAGTATTGGCAAAACGAAGGGGGGAACACCTCAAAAACGGAAATTTTCCGTTTTTAGGCCCAAAAGCGTACGGGGTCTTGCTTTCCTTGGGGACACCCACTCGAACTGTATGCGCAGAAGACGAATTCGCGTCTTCGCTGTGCCTCTTCACATGTTAACGTTTTCCCATATAAAATGCATTGGGCCGATTTCGTGAAATGCAACGTTTCACTATTTCGCTCGAAAATACGACTTCCTGATGAGCTAGAGACTTGAAATTTTTTGTGAACGTTCCTAATGGGATACTATAAGTAAACGAATCATCGGAATTACAAATTTTTAATTTTTAATACCCTAAAAAAAATTTCAAAAAAAATCTTAGTTTTTTGGCTATATCTTTTTAACAAAAGGTGAGTCGTGGTCAGGTCGCACTTGCGGTGGCGAGCTCAGGGATTGCAGCTGGAAACATGCCTGGTGGTACTACAGCGCACAGCATGTTCCGACTGCCTCTCGATCTCGGCGACGGCACAGGATTTTGGAGTATAACCAACGGGTCCCAGAGAGCAGAACTCATCAGAGCTGCCCAGCTTATTGTTTTCGATGAGGCACCGATGGCACATCGCTTCATTTTTGAGATACTCGATCGCTCATTGAGGGATCTCATGAAATCCGGTGTGCCATTCGGTAACAAGATCTTTCTCTGCTCTGGGGATTTCCGTCAGATAGCGCCCGTTGTTGCGAAAGCTCGCACATCGAACGACGTCCCTTGCGTCTCGCTTCGGGCGTCTCATCTATGGCGATACTTCAAAATCTTTGGCCTGACCACGCCGCACAGAACGGGTGGTTCTACGGTCTACTCGGAGTTCCTTCTCGGAGTAGGCGATGGGACCATTCGGACTATTTCTCTGGGGGAGGGACGGGACAGTCAAAACCTAATACCTCTGCTAGGCATTAGGTATGTCACTTCGCTGGCCGATTTGATCTCTTCCGTCTTTTCCCCGGCTGACCTGCAAGATCTTGACATATGCGCTGGAAGAGCAATCCTCTCGACTCTAATCGTGAACGTCAAAGAAATAAACGACACCGTCTTGAACTCTTTTGACGGACGCGTTTACGAGCTGAGGAGCGCCGACACTGTGTATCTTTATTTTTCAATTAATCCCGTTATTGTCCTACGTTGTTTTGTCAAACTTGCAAATTATTCAAACATGATAAAGACATTTTTAGGTGTCCTTAAATTAATTTATTCTCCGTTATTTCTTTTATTGATGAAATTGAATTAATTATTTATATTTTAAAGCCGTTGTATAATTAATCATTTATTTATTTAAATTAAGTTTTTTATTTATTACGTAATATTTATTCATTCATTTGACCCATTACAAGTTTGTTACATAATGGGACATTGGTAAACCAGTTGTCTATAGTGACGTAACGACCTGTGCCATCTGTGTATCAGTTCACTTAGTCTGTCAACAATAGCCAAGCTGCTATTTTTCTAAGATTTTATATGGGTCAGCAGGCTTTTCATCAACATCCCTTGCCTAGCTGGTTTTGATGGAATTTATTGGTGTAAGATCTCGGAAGCCCTCCAATTTTTCATCAACAGTTATGTATTGAGTCATGCTGAAATTTTTTGAAAGCTGCAGTGTCAAGGTCATATGTTTTGTTGTATCGCCCCTAAGTAAATTATTTGTCCCTATCATACAAATGATATTTTTACTTAAACTGGAAGGACACTGTAATACTTTGTCCATCATATTTTCAATTTTGAACCCACCAACACAAAATTCTCCAACTGCTCTTTTACCATTTATATAATTAACCTTATATTTCAAATTTTTTTTAGCAAACCTAACCATATTGCTGTCACCCATTAATTGAAAATTCTTTAAACTAGGATTATTTTCATTATTACTCTTTGATACTTCTATGTTGGTGGGTTTATCTAGTCAATCCTTGGGGTTAGTACTGGACCTAGCAAACCTATTGTTAGTAGGCCTACCGGTACTGGTATTGCTGTTTTGACTTACATACTGCCCCCTACTTGGAAAATCCCTTCTACCTTCATAATTTGAATTACCCCTATTAAAACCTAGCTGCCTGTCATTATTTGTGTCTACCTTACTAGTATGAACCTCCACATTTTTATAATCTCTATTTCCCTTGTTGTGATTACTTTTCCAGTAACGGTTGTTGTTACCATTACTATTAGGCCTAGTATTTTGGTGGTTTTGCCCTTCATTTACGCGATAATCACTAATATCTTTATGGTTACTACTGAAAATAGGTTTGTTACTGTTAATAGCATGTAAATTCATTAAACAACACTCTAGATCCTCTTTAATATTAACATTTGAAGAAATAACTAACGCTGCCTCTATGTTCTCAGGTAAATGGTTACTTATGTAGTTAATGAAAGTGCGCATATCAATTGCATTGTCCAAATAAGTACACCTTGTATAGTAGTTCATTACATACCCAACCAAATCCGTTCTACCCCGTTGAAAATCTCCTTTACCCATCAAGTCACAAACTAGCCTATGTTGCTCTGTCTTACCCCAAAACCTGTCTTTAAATGCTGCTGCAAATTGGTTAAAATTACCCCAGTTGACTAAATATGTGCGAAACCAATGTTCTGCTTCCCCATGAATGTTTTTTAGTATCATTAACATCATAAGTGACCGTTTGAGCTGCTGACGATAAAGTAACTTAGAAATATTAGATTTAATCTCACAGCTCAGGGGCAAGAACAAAGAAAAAATGTTTAAGTCAGGATCAAAGTTATACCTATACCACACTTGGCTTAATAGTTCAACAAACGGTGTTGATTCCGTGCAACAACACCGTAGGTTAACGGAGATCATATTTAAAATACGCCACTTTCGTCTAAACGTACGTGCCGTTTAAATGTGTGTGTACACTGACTATGATTTTAATATTATAGGTGGTTATAGACATTTGTCCTTGTATTTCGTTATTTGGGAAGTATCAACAGCAGTCTTGAAAAGCTAAACATAAAAAGTTTATGAACACATTTGGTTAGATATTCAAGTTTGGATAGGTTCTCTCCCGTATGTCGGTCCAAGTGGTTAAAAAAACGGTCATTCCCCAGTATGAGTTTTCATACGTATCAAAAGACTAGTTCTGTGTTCAATATAAGTCACACTTTAAGGGCCTCTCCGTTTCATGAGTGATTTGGTGGGTCTTCAAGTACGATTTTCTATAAGCCGCATTGAATATACAAGGTTACATTTTTTGTTTTTAACAATGAAAATAACGAAACGAAAATTAATTTACCTTCTTGCCAATCTACCGAGTTATTTTCATTGTTACAAACCAAAAAATTCAACCTTGGATATTTAATAAAATGTGTTATATAAATATAAATTATAGCCAGACAAATAATTTTATATGTCTGGCTTTTCAAGACCTTCCAAAGGTTTCGGTAAATATCAAAGGGAACCTGAGCTACACATAGCTCTGCTACACGTGCTTTTTTGTTTTTAGTAGAGCTATATGTAGCTGACGGAGCTATACAAACTCATTTTTATTAGCTCTGCAACAAGCTTAATTTATTGGCTGCTACTGTAGTCTTGTTACTAAATAATGTTATATAAGTATGTAATTGTTTAGTTGCTTGGTTATGAATGGGATCCATTTGAATAAGCCTTCCTTAACGTAATTCAGTTACAACGCACGACAACTCGTTAACAGTGACATCCTGTACAAGAATATCAAATACGCAAAAGAACTAGTGACAAAGTTGGCGTTTCCTAGCTGCATTAAAAGAGACGACTTAATGTAACACTGAAGTCGTGCAACTGGTGTAATGGAACACGTGGTTCCGTGACTGGTGCATTGGAACGTGTTACACGCCTGGAACGGTTTAGTGTCATGTTTTAACCGTTATTTAATAATACATTTCCTTCTAGAAGAAACAACGTCGTGGTTAGGATACGTAAGGTGTATTATTTAATCTCTTTGAATCGATGGCGTGGGATGCCAGTGATTATAAATATAAAGGCTGTACCTACTATCAGTTGAAAGAGTGTATTAAGGGTTATAATATTCCTTCTTTCTGTTTATGACACACATTTCGTTTGATAATGATAACAAATGCTACAGTATACATTATTATTGATTACTAAAATGATCTATTTCAAGACGAGATATAATTTTACAGCAAATTAATCTATGATCAGAATAGAATCTTGAGACGAGTAAAAAACAGAAATAGTTATCGTCAAAATACAAAAGAAAAACTAACATAAATAAAATATTAACATAAGCAAAATACTCGTAAGATACGATCAAATTAAATATAATCGCCCTTTTAGACATGGATATGTCTTAGCTCTGGGGGAGGGGTGTTAGTTTGTGAGACGAAAATTTGAAAGATAAGACCAGCTGTTTAGATGAACTGAAACTATTCCCTTTACACATAACCATGTCCTAACCTAGTACTTCCCATGTATTCGTTTGAATGTTAAAGTAAATACAGCTGTTAAGTTTACCCAAAAGTACGAAAAAATGACCTTGCATTAGAATTAGTATTTCGAGATATTAAGGATTTTGAACAATTGCCATGGCATTGAAAATGCTGGTTAAAATAAGAAACATCAAGATAAAAATGAGTTTAAAAAATATCTCAAAAGTTTGTTTTTACAAATTGTTTCCTGCATAAATTGCAATAAAATTTTGCTTCTGCGTACTCTCCATGTTTAAATTTCACTTCTCAAGGATACGCACTTATTGGTTTATTGGTTTTGAAATATGAATCCTTAGCTTAGAGATTACAAACAGAAAATATTAAACTAGTTTGAATGACGACCGATGTTCGTAGAGGGAAGATGTGTATCGTACCGCTGAACGATACCTCTCCGTACTTGCTACACGTACACGATCGTACGTAACTGACGTACGAGATGGTGAGGACAGATAACCTACAATATATCACCGGAAACCTGAGCCATTCATTACACTGCGTACAGTACAGGTCCTTACGGAGAGGTGATATACATGCACTGGGTAGCTGCAGTATCAGTTTACTTACATTACTGAAAATATAGTCTACAATAAATTTTGCTCTTCAGATCGCCTTTTTAACAATGTATTTCTTTGGAGTTCAATAAAATGTGGTTTTACTCCCGTATTCACACTACAAAAAATAACGGTGAAAATTAATACTAAAAGTTATCTTAATTTAAATACCATTTCATTTTAAATAAATATTCATTTATCAGTGTCGCGTAATTACTTGGAAATGAAAGCAGTTTAGTTATGAACTCAAAAGGCCTACTTACCATAGGAATGGGAACTGCGATGCAATAACATAATTTATTTACGTGTTGGTTTGTGAGGAACGGTGTCCCACAAGGATTAGTCCTTGGGCCTTTATTATTCTGTTTGTAACCGCTGTCCACAGTTGTTAATCATTCATAGATCTAACACTTATTTGAACCCTTGATTAGCGTCACCAAATTTTGCATACGAGACACAAAATTTAGCATATAGTTTATTTTCCATACATTATTATAATTATTTTATACCAACGAGAATTTCCACATATAACATTGTTTTGTTACAAAAGCCTTGCCGTTAGTAAAATGTAAATAAATTCTCGTCTTTCAGATCACTAAATATATATTTACCAGTGCATTGTATTTTATATAATACAAACAATAGCCAGTCAAACTCAAACCAAAAAAATACGAAAATATGTTAAGTCATTATAGACGTTATTTACCTACATTATGAAATTATAACATCATCTGCAGTAAAATCTCAACTGAATAAAATCATCACTTTAATCGTTGTTTTAAGCCCACGCGAGACGACTGTCTTCAAAATAACGCTTGCTATACACCCTGTGTGTGGTTCTTGAAATTAATTATATTGTTTTCATTTTTGTTGAATTTCAAGTCTGGATACATGAAAATCCTATTGTATAAACTCTCTTAAAACGTGCATCCAAAAATTCAACTTAAACCTACAGTACTTTCGGTATACAATACTAATTAAAAGAAGAAAAAATGACCATATTAAATTGCTAGACATTTTAGAACGAATGACGCATAGAGTGGCCTAAATAGCTATTTTAAAGATTGAGAATGCAATCAAAGGATAATCTGTTTTCTCGACGTAGATCAGAAGAAAACAAATTTACCAAGACGCCACACATTTTCCCAAATCGAGAGACAGATTGCTGCCTTAGGCGACAACGGATTACCAATAAGATTGGAGAAGACTCTTCGCTCCGTCAGTAAAAATCTAATGACGCGCTTTGGATCATAAAGTTAGGCTTTTCCAATGGATATGAAGCAAGAAATTTAAAACTTTTCTTTTAGATTTAATCTTGGTAAGAAATAGTTTTTTTGCGAGTAATCTTTAGTAAACAGAACTATAAATACTAAACTTATATAACGTGGATTTAAAAAAATCAATCTAGGTGTTTGCTAAATATTCAAATTATATTACATCCCATATTATATGGAGCGTCAAAGATTTGATTGACATAATCACAACCTCGAGGGAAATGAGCATTATGATGACGTTGACCACGTGACCTGAATTTAAGCCCATGGATTGAAACTAGATTTATCTTACTATGTTTAGCTTTACATTTTTATAAAATATAAAGAAACCTTTAAGATTCATTTCTGATTCATTCTATCAAACAAATAGAATACCTGTATTAAGTCATTTGGCAAGTTTTCTACAAAGATCAAGGTTTAAGAAAGTAAATTAGTTATTGAAAATTTTGTGATGATTTTTTAAAATTGAATCTTAGAAGTATCAAAGTTGAATTCATATAAATCTTAAAAAAATACTTCCTCCTTTTTTCCAAAAATATTAAAACTAAGAGGCAAAAACTAAAATATATTGCAGTTACAATGAAATAGTATTACTTCTGGAATTCACTAGAAGGGAAATAAAATAATCAATAGGAAGTTGGTAAGTTGGCCCCTGGTAGGGGATGATATGAAATAACAGCCATATATCAGGAGGGAGGGAGACTCCCCTACTGAAGATCGCCAACCCTGACACGTCCCTGGCTGAGTTATGGGATAATCTGCCTTGGGAGTGGTACCTGGCCGGAATTAAAACAGGAAGAAACACACATGACTGGCTCCGTCATAGTGAGTCTGTGTGGCTACTTTATTTATTTACAAACTGTTCATTACGGAATAAATGAAAATGAACCTTGGCTATTAAAATTACTATCATTCTTAGTCAAATGTAAAGAGAAGATCCAAACACGCATACCATGTTTAATCCATGTTATAATTAAATAGTCCTTTATATTAATTTTAATTACGAAATAAATAATGCCAGATTACCCTTTTATTTTCATTTTTATTCTAACACGTGTTTCGGGGATCACCCCCATGGTCTCAGTGTTTATTTAACCTTAAAAGTAAAATGTATCTAAACAGTGTATTGTTTTTTTAAGTCATATGTTTTTCTTGATGAAGTGTGAGTTATTATTAGTTAGACAATACTTTTAAATTTTATATAATTATTTCTTTGATTTTTTTCAAAAATTAGGTTCTTCTGTTGTGTTTGCATTATGTTCAGTATGCTGTCGTTGTCTTCAGCATAGTTAATGTATATGTATAATACATCTTTAATGTTCATTTTTTCTCCTTTATTTTCAACTTATAGAATATTTAAATTATCTTCTAATTTTCCATAAGTGTGGTCTGTTCTTAGTACGTGTTCTGCAAATTTTGATGTTTGTGAAGTTTGATTATTATATTTAATGGCTTGTAAGTGTTCTTTGTATCTACATCTGAAGTTTCGTCCTGTTTGGCCGATATAATACATTTGAGTAATCTGAGAATATATTTTAATAGAAAAGAATATAAAAGAATTTACAGGAGAGTTATCAGTGCTGCTAAAGCTTATGATGTCGAACACACTCTCAAAAATAGTGAAAACTTTTCTAAATCAGTCTGGAAAATAATTAATAACTCTTCAAAACCAAAACAGATTTCCAAACCCATTAATCTCAAGTTGAACGGAGAAGTCATTGTTAACGCGCACGAAGTAGCAAACGAGTTCAATAGATATTTCTCATCAGTTTCAATGCCAGATCCCACTTTTAATGTCCCTTGTAGGACTATAAATGCATTTGGAAGTCGGCTTTCGTCCATGGCTTTGTCTCCTGTGAGTGTGGCTGAGGTGGCACGTGTTTTTGAAGAACTAAAACCGAAAAAATCATGTGATATAGACGGCACGTCCGTTTGGTTGATCAAACGTTGCTTTAGGCACATTTTGCAACCACTCACAACAATAATAAATTTTTCCTTTCAAACTGGAGTTTTTCCTTCCAAACTGAAATGGGCCAAAGTAATTCCACTGTTCAAATAGGACAACCCTCTTTTATCCAGCAACTATCGGCCAATTTCAATTTTGCCTGTTTTTAGTAAGGTATTCGAAAAGCTTTTCCTCGAAAGGCTTATGATGTACCTTGAGCGCTTCGAAATTCTCACCTCAGATCAGTTTGGTTTTAGGAAAAATTACTCCACAATCGATGCAATCACAAACCTCATAGAATTGGTTGTCGATGGCCTCGAGAGGCGAGAACATGTGCTCAGCATATTTCTTGACCTTTCGAAAGCTTTTGATTGTGTGCATCATGAGACACTGTTGCTCCAGTTAGAGACGTACGGCATACGAGGATTGCCACACAAGTGGATTGAATCCTACTTATCCAACAGATTCCAAAGTGTCAAAATAGAAAATTCACTCTCTCAGAGAGTCAAGCTGGCCCAAGGAGTCCCTCAGGGATCAATTTTGGGACCTATTCTTTTTTTGCTGTACATAAACGACATAAATTTATCAATTCAGGATGGAAAAATCATCCAATATGCAGATGACACCACCATATGTCTTAGCGCTCAAACAAAAGAAGACTTAGAGATAAAATCGTTTATTAACGTCAACTCTTGCATTCAGAAATTTTCCGAGATAAATTTGAAAACTAACAATTCCAAATCAAACGTTATTTCATTCTGCTTACGGCGGCAGGAGCTGGACCTGCCACCTGCAGTAATGGTGGATGACGACCTCTTAGAGGACTCTGATTCCGTGAAATTCCTAGGAATGCACCTCGATAAAGGGCTGACTTGGGAGGATCACATTGATAACATCTGCACCAAGGTTACATGTGGAATTTTCGCATTACGTAACCTTTCAAAATTCTGTTCCAAAGAAATACTTTTAATGGCCTATTTTGGCCTAATCTACCCTCACATTTCCTATGGAATAAGACTTTGGGGTAGTTGTGCAAAATTTAGACAGGAAAGGGTTTTTAGACTGCAAAAAAAGCAGTCAGAATAATTTCAAAATTGCAGGCCAGAGAATCTTGTAGGAACGCCTTCAGGGAGCTTGGTTTGCTTACAGTACCCAGTCTCTATATTATGGAGGTAACCACCTACTGTAAATATAGATGCCCCCTCGTCCAAGGCAACCAAATTCATCAGTATGAAACGAGGGGAAGGGATACTTATCGATCCCAGCAACACAGAACTGTAGCTTTTGAGCAATTGCCATCTCAGCTAGGGATCAAATTCCTTAATAAGCTTCCTGAAGGCATAAAGCAGTCTAGCAACCAAATTAAATTCAAAGCTCGTTTGAAACGCCTCTTGGTGTCTAAAGCTGTGTACTCTGTTGATGAATTCACGATGAACCGCTGGGAAAACTAAATTTTAGGGATTTCCGCGAATTAAATTTCATCACTGGTGTCAAACCTTGTTTTGTTTTTAATTTATACAAATATTATATATAATCTTAATTGACTTTTGTAATGCAATTTCTATTGTCAACTACAATAAAGATATTATTATTATTATTTTAATAGTTTCACTATACCATCCATAGAATTCACGAAAAAAATTATTATTATTATTCAAAACAATTGAAGCTTAAAGTTTTATGAAAACCCCATCTTACATTACCCCCCCATACCTATTGACCAGTATTAAAGATGGAAACACATAAATGAATTCAAAGTAAAAGGTAAATATATAAAATAAAATGTCTTTGTATATTTTGGAAACTTTTTCTCTGCTTCATCTTCGATATCGTATTATATTATCCCAGGTAAGTGCATAAAATAAAATAGGACACTATTCAACTGTTCATGGTATTTAAAAATCGGAATAAAATTATTTGATTTAAAAATAATGTGGTAAATCAGAAAGAATCCAGATATAATTATAATCGATTAAAACGCCAAATGAAATGTTGACTATTCTAGTGGTTGTTAAACTGAGACAGAAGATTTCAACATTTTAGTAGTGGGAAATTAAATTTTCAATTTTACGTTTCAAATTTTTATCTGACGGTTTGCTAACACCCCCCCCTCTTAGAGCTAAGATATTTCCGTCAACTATATCCAAGTAGTTGCTCGTTTTTCATAAAGGGATGAATCGTGACAAACTTGTGAAAGGATTCTGCATACTACAAAAAAAGTGTACACAATAACTTTTAAAAAGTTTGTTTTCAGTGTTAATAATGTTGTCCCTATTATAAACTATTTATCAAATTCATTGAGACAAATAGGTCAAAAGTATTTCGTCATATATCATAATTTCCACACAACTAATTCATATTCAACTTTACACAACCATATTTACAACGGGGTCTTATAGAATATAATTTGAAACTTCAAAGATTAGATTAGATTATTGAAATGGCGACCATACTACAAGGTAGGTATTTTAAGCCAAGTATGAATGAGGATTAAGTTTAAGATCATTGTGGCGCGTTGGTAAATCAAATTATAATCTAATCCGAGCGACAAATCCAGTACATTTCAGTTAGATGAAACCGAGAAAAATTCTAACCAGTATCAGTAAGCATTGTTAACATTTGACACAGTAAATTATATTTTTGACACATCTGTTCCATATCTTAGGTATAAGCTCTTAGTTTTCATAAATCCTTATTTATTTCCTGTGCAATCGATGTATTTGTAATATGTTTTATTGAAGTAGAAATGGTTTGAGCTGAAACCCCTCAGTAATAGAAATAAAAGTTTGATAACCAACCGTGATTTTATATTCGGTTAAACTGGTATTTTCAGATTCAGGCCATGTTATGATATGATATAAAAATGTGATTCAATAAATGAACCTAGAGGTGGTCAAATACCCCACAGTAAAAGACAAGAGGCCATTCTGCTATTATTGCCTCAATATCTTGCGACTGTGGCCACATCAAGCTGCTATACTGCAATATCTCGGCCGTCTTTTATATTCACAATGGAATAGATGCATTTTATCGGTCAATCTTTCATTTTAAAGCTTCACTTAAATTGTGTCACCACGTAAAAACCACTAATGTAACCACTTAAAGTAAATTAAAGAGCTTAGTTTATTTCAAAAATACTCAACATATGTATAAAAGCTGTGATATAGGAGTGACATAAATGATTAATAAGTCACTTTCTCAAATTTTATTGGAGGACGTCAGTCCTTTGTATCTATAACTAACCCGCTTACTTATTCCACAGATATGTGAATGGTATGAATTATTAAGCACAAATACGGCTGAGTCGGTGCAGTGTCAAGTGTCGTGTCCTGTGATCCAGCTACTTGGAGGTCTCGAATTGTGGATAACTATGAGCGGAGGTCAGTGGATGCGATATTACTTGATGTGGATTGATATCCATACTATTGAATACTACGTCCATCCGCAAAGATCATCTTCGTAACTAGACCAGTACGTAATTGACTTGTAGTTTAGATTTCATGTTAAACTGTAGGTCTCTAAGATACTATCGGTTGTTGAGCTATAACTGAACAGTTCTGTCTAAAAAACATGTGAGCCTTAGTCAGTAACAAGACTACAAGATCGCACCACAATCATCTTACACTCATACTACTTACCTACTTACTACTTACACTTACTTGGTTTAATTTACCTGGATAGGTCGCCATTTCAAAGTAATAAGTGGATGATACTACGTGCGGTTTATTAGGTACACTAGTTTTTAAAATATTGTGTGATAATGAGCTAGAATGACCTAAATTTGAAAACATTTCATGGGAATCTGGTTAATTAAAACTATTCGATTTTAATCCATTAACTCTTTATGTTTTCGGGTTTAAATTCCGTATACTTTTTTAATTTTACGAAAATCAAAATGATGGTCACCATTGGTTTCAGAGAGATTGAGCTGCTTTCTCGATAAAAATGTTCAACGAGAATCCCGGCCAATAATAAAACTGATTGAAGCCCGAATAGGGTAAGAAGATTTCCCTTCACCCTTAGCTCCGGCTTACTCAATTAGGCGAAAACTTCCATCCAATCTCGCTGGCAGTAAACTGGCCGCCCAGGCGTCGCGGCGCGGCGCTCGTGTGCGACCTTGGGCCGGATTATGTTGCTATAAGAATTTCCCTTATATTGTTTTACTTGTAAAATTTTACGAAAATTCCCTAAACTACTTATAAGACACAATAAATTTAAAATATTCATTATTTCAACCCGATTAGAACAGAAGGGAATAACACAATTTACAAGACAAAAATTCATTATATCCTAGAACTTATTTTATTAAAAAAATAGTGAATAAAAATAGCTTCTATGATTAAATTAAACATTTCTGTCATTTAAAATTTATCACTTCCTTCGTTCTTTGCAGATTGTATTCGAATTTGTAAATTTTTAAAGGAATGCACCTTTTAAAGAAAATCACGTAAAATCCATTATTTTTTCGTTATAAAAATCCTCCGTTAATATAAAAAAACCTTGATGATTCATTACAATAAATTACTATTTCGTTAAAAATAGATACTAATTTAGTATCCACGGTTTTGAAAAAAATGTACTGTACTAAATCGTTTAATATAACGTGCTCAAATAAGATTAACAGAATACGGCGTAGCTGGTACAACCAATAATATAAGACGATAACGGTTTTACAATGTTTTCTAAGATGAAATAGTCTCAAGGTTTTCAACCTCTGTTCAAGCGTTACGTAACTTAAGAGTAGCAGTTATGGCCTTTCCTCTTGGTTAATTGTATCAGACACCTAAACTTGTGTTTAATCCGTGTTAACGCACAGGCAAGAGCTCTCGATAAACTAATTAGCTACGAGGTGTTAACGCCTGCCACGTTACACGTACCCGACACTTGTGGCGTAATTAGCTAGGATCAGATACATCCGTCTCAGGTGTCTAAAAACTGAAGATTTGTAATATTCTTTAAAATGTATGTATACTTTGGGAAATAGCTTAAACAATGGATATGTCTCAAGGGAATGTCTTCAATTCCTCTAAAAAGCAGTCATTATAAAAATATAATGTCACTTCCGTTTCAAATTTAAGTCTTTCGAATTGACAATACTCCCCAGAGGTAAAAATTCATGTAAAAAATTCTTAAATGAGACCCAAATCTATATATTATAAGAGTATACTAGTATATTCTTAGAATTTTCTGTTAGACATTAGACTTATGGAGATTCAAACAAAAAAAGAATATCCAAACAGTGCTCAAATAAGAATAACAGAATACGGCGTAGCTGGTACAACCAATAATATAAGACGATAACGGTTTTACAATGTTTTCTAAGATGAAATAGTCTCAAGGTTTTCAACCTCTGTTCAAGCGTTACGTAACTTAAGAGTAGCAGTTATGGCCTTTCCTCTTGGTTAATTGTATCAGACACCTAAACTTGTGTTTAATCCGTGTTAACGCACAGGCAAGAGCTCTCGATAAACTAATTAGCTACGAGGTGTTAACGCCTGCCACGTTACACGTACCCGACACTTGTGGCGTAATTAGCTAGGATCAGATACATCCGTCTCAGGTGTCTAAAAACTGAAGATTTGTAATATTCTTTAAAATGTATGTATACTTTGGGAAATAGCTTAAACAATGGATATGTCTCAAGGGAATGTCTTCAATTCCTCTAAAAAGCAGTCATTATAAAAATATAATGTCACTTCCGTTTCAAATTTAAGTCTTTCGAATTGACAATACTCCCCAGAGGTAAAAATTCATGTAAAAAATTCTTAAATGAGACCCAAATCTATATATTATAAGAGTATACTAGTATATTCTTAGAATTTTCTGTTAGACATTAGACTTATGGAGATTCAAACAAAAAAGAATATCCAAACAGCTTTTTCCTCCGCAACATGTTGATTGTAAATTGGTTTAGACATTTTACACAGCCTCATCTACAAGTGAACTTAACTCTCAAAATAAGAGTGTCAAAGTTAGAAATTCGTTTTCTCAATTACAATAATATTCTGCATTTTATTCTCGCTGCTGAATAGAAAGCGAATAGATAAACTATTAAACCATAAAACACTTGTACAGCTTTTGTAAGACCTATAACAACGTATTTAATTTTTGCAAACCTTTTCTAAATATATTGCACTGGTATAACTAATAAGCGACATAGCTTTTCTATTACCATTGATAACAACTTGGTGGTATTGTGATATCGTCATTACTTTTTATTAAGATGTCGGTAAAGAGTGCGATACGATTTATCTGAACTATCGGAAAGTCCTTGGCAAGTTTACAGGTCAGAAGCAACATTCCCGCCATTTCCGTATTAAGAAGGCCGTGATCCCGCCAGAACCACAGCCACCGACGCTGACGACGTGCACTCTAGATGGCATTGAACTAGTTCCAACAATATCAATCCCTGTGCATATACATGCCTCTTATCATAAACACTTTAACACTTACTTTGTTGAGTGGGATGAAAGCGTGGCCCCAATGATTATTTAATGTACAAACCAGTTAAACTATGTATAATAAATTCATAGAAACCCGGTTACTAGTGCGGCCTCTTAGCTTGAGATAAGGATATTAAACATACATGTAATGGGCTGATCTCACGCAGGATGTCGTGGGATGTAGATATCTTAACTTGTTGAAGCTATAAATATTCTGTAACAAGTATGAAAGTGTTTAAAAATTGTTAATTTCATTAGTTGTGGTGATTGGTTGTTTATCGAAATAAGGATATTTAATTAGTGGGATACCACAAGGGTCTGTTCTATTCTTTTTCTATTCTATTCTTCTTCTGATTCTTCTGATTTCTGATCTTCTTCTGAGGCTTCTATTCTTTTTCTGATTGAGAACTAGGTAAAATCCATTAAAATTAAATTATGCCAGTACCGGCAATCGCAAGCAAATTAGATTGTCCAGTTACCCGTTTCCAAATTATGTAAATAGTCACAGTTTTATGTTAAAATCACCAACTAGAAATATGATACTTGGCAGTTAAATTCAAAAAATATTTTTGTGAATACATGTATTACATGTACAAGTACACGTAAGATGTGAATATGAGTCTTAAAAATTACACCCAACCCGATTTTCGAGCTACCCATTCCAGTAGTGTTCAAATGTAAAATATGTATCTCTAGTTACATATGAGCCTTATAAATCACAACCAATACAGACTTTGAGTAAACCACTCATGATGTAGGCAAATGTCATTTACTGAATCCAGCCTAATGATTGGCATATATGTTATTGAGTCTAGTCAGCATACAAACTTTTTGGGCCTCGTTATTGATTCCGGACTTAATTTTTCTTTTCACATAGATAAAGTTTGCAAAAAATTTAGTAGTGTCATGTTTCTCCTACGTCGACTTGCCTTTTTTGCGAATAGACAGGTTTTGCTTTCGGTTTATTACGGATGTTTTCTTCCTTACATGACATATGGCCTGGGTATTTGGGGTGCTGAAACAGCAAATCAAAAGAAGGTTTTTAATTTTCAAAAAAGCAATAAGGTTGATATTTGGCATAAAACGTTCTGGTTCATGTAGGGGGATTTTTTCAAAGAATAATCTTCTGACGTTTTCATGCTTATACATCTTAGAATGTTTAACATTCCTGGTTAAAAATAAACACTTTTACAATGTCCAGAGCACCAATCAATACAGTCTTCGTAACGCATCACATCTTTCCATTCCGAAGCATAAAACTGCTCTCTTTGAAAATCAAACTTTCTACTCTTCAATTAAAATGTTTAATACTCTTCCACCAAACCTGAGAACAGAAGCTGATGTTGGTAGATTCAGGAGAAATTTGAAACTGCTTCTTATTAAAAAAGAATACTACAGGGTTCAAGATTTTTTAAGTGATAAGTTCATCTTATATTAATGTTTTATTTATATCTAGTGTTTTTAAGTGTTATTCATATTATTACTCCTAAGAAGTAATATATTGACCAATTGTCCATGCTTTTGTTTAAAAGTTTCATGACAATAAAAGATTTTGATTTGTCAAATAATGTAAGGAGTAATATAGTGAAGCTAACTAGAAATGTGTAGTTTGGCAATTATAGTCAAATTAGTATTTATAGTTTGAGAAGTACTTAAGATAGAAATTTTCCGTTGATTTCATGAGATGTTTTACTATCGTTATTAACGTTATTACAAACCCATTCTTATCTAAACCGAGCGTAATTTTAGTAAAGATATTTTCTTAATAAATTGCGTAGTAGACAGAATGAGATATCCGAGAACTGACAAAAACAATATCGTGGATTGGAGCTCCAACAACGGAGCAGCAAGCCAATCAACGGTGACGGGTTTGGAACGATTCCATCAACAACTCCGGTCACGTGTCCTATGACGTCATCACGTGTCACCCATCCACTATATTGTGTTACTTTCCTCTACTATAACCGGTTGTTATTTATTTCGAATTTTAAAATAATATAGTCTAAACTGCATTGATTAAATCATATTATGTTTCATTAAAGTCATTTTATGTGTTATTGGAAGATATAACTTTATGTTTTCACCCACTAACGCGGCTTGTTAATGTCCATCGACTTAGTATTTATTACAGCTTATTTGAATAGTAAACTTACTATGTTTATAGTTATCGCAGAACTTTAATCTAACTTAATACCTTTTTACAAACTTAATTTCTGTTCCGCTACTCAATAAAAAACACAACGACGTAAAATTTAAATAAAATATGCAGTGTTTACCGATTAGATGAATTCATAGAAGAAAATTGTAGCTATTTATGTATGATTTAAGTGGACTCTTAAATACGGTCAGAGGCGCGGGAGAGTGTTGTACATAATATATCTTTTCCACGTAATTGTTTGACAAACACACATCCTGTAGCAGAAATCTCCACTTACAACGTGATTTCCCTTACAAAGCTCTGTTGTTAATTAGAGCACACTCAGAAAACCTTTTGACAGCCGTTTGCACACTTGGATTCTGCTGTGTCGTAAGAGGCACCTACCCCGTTTCTACTTTGTAGCGCCAGAATGTCCCTCAGATGTTTCTCTTTATTGTACTCTTTATTCGAAGCAACAATGAAGCAGTCCAGCTAGGGTAGTATAATACAACTGCATTCCATCTAAAACATATTTCACATAGATTTCCTCTTATAAAATTATGAAGTTCAAATTACTGAACCAAAAAATGCATTTATTTTCCTATGGGAAATAGCTTAGATCATGGATATGTCTAGGGAATGTTTTCAGTTCCTCTAAAAAGCTGTCCTTATAACAAACGTCTCTTTCGTATCAAATTTTGGTCCGACGGATAGCCAATACCCCCTTGGAGCCAAGACGTATCCATGTCAAAAAATTAAAAACACATATTGCAACTTTAAAAAATTGTTCGGGCAGTTTACTGTTCTTACTCCGTACGAATTACATTTTTTCAAGTTTAGACTTTTTCTAACTAATGTATACTTTTAACGTGATATTTTTTATTAATTTTACCTTTCTAAGACTATATTACAATTAACGATAAAAATATATTTTCGAAATTTTGTGATACTTGAATTTTACTACAATTTATTATTACAATACAATATTATTGTAGTTTATCTTATATTGAAAAAAAATAAATGTTCTGATGTGATTTAGCTCATAATCTAAAAACTGAAATTGACCCGGGTCGCTTCAAAAGGCAACTTAGGTCTATTCTTGTTAATAAGTGCTACTACAGAGTTCCGCTGGCGGAATATAGCTTATGTCTTTCTGATATTTTAATTTTAAGTTGTGTTTGGTATAAGCTATATTGTAATATTTTCTTCACTTGGCTAATACAATTGTAGATTGTCAATCTGGCTTAAATAAAGAATTATTGAGTTATTCCTCGTTCTTGTACAGGGGATTGATTTGCCTAATTCTTAAATCAAATAACATTAGGTCTACGGATGTGATGGGAAAGATTAGATATTCTGGGTCGTGGTAAAGTTAATAGCAATACTTATTTGATAAGTTACATTAATTCCATTCCCAAACACCAAACAAATATAAGTGGATTGTTTCACAATATAATAATACTCGCGTAATCTAACATTCATTAATTAAACTTGCACAAAACAAAAAACCACCAATAATTACACTGGGACAATCAAATCAATCAGTAAAAAAAATAACACACATACGGCTGAATATGCCTATAGCTTACTTGGCGCAGAGATGAATCCAAAAATTCTAAAATAATTAAAGTTAATATTTTAATTGTAAATAATGGTGTAGCTAACACGACTTTGTCTCATATATTTGGATTAATAGTCAAGTAATCCTGAATGGTAACTATGTAGTTGACTGACATTAAAACGATGAAACATTTTTGTTTTATGGCCACAAGACGAGGTGCAGTGGCTATAACTTTTAACACGATGATAAGTATCATTAAGCTTTGTTTATTATTGTTATTTTCCACACTGTTTGAATTTACGCTTTTCATTGTTAAGTATAATCATTTACGTGAACGATAGATAAATTGTTAAATTAATTTAAGAGTATAAAATATTAAAAAAATGTATTATTATTTAATACTATTACTTAATATTTAATATCCATTCTTATCTAATGTTCATATTTATTTATTCTTATATTTATATATTTGTATTCTTATATTTTTATTTATAATTTTCTGTCTTTGTAAAAAATAGGGTTTTCCGTCAAATAAATAAATAAATAAATACTAAAAATCTTTACAAAAACAACCTCCAGCCTTAAGTGTAATATTCTAAATCATAAGCTTTAGCTTAGATCATTCAGTTATTGAGGAAATTATCACGCCTAGTTAGCAAAGCATATTTATTAACGAGATTGCACACAGCACGCTGGCATGACTAAAACGAATTTCATAAAATTTATATTATTCCCCTTGATAGTAATCGAATAGTATTGAGTGTGCATGTTTGATGCAATAAGGGATATTTTACGTAATGTGTTTATATTAGGCTGTTCACTAAGTAAAACACGTACATCATTTTATCAGATTATGTCAATAACTAAGTGAGTTATACAAATTTATTTACTGTCTGTTAGAATGAGAATGAATACGTTGGTTTTCTGCCGTAGGAAACATTAAATTGGGAGGTTTCATGGATGTATTAACAAAACTTAGCTAGATGGACTTGCATACCATATTTTGGAAGAATATTTAAGTAAATAAGTAAATTACTGATGATTATCTATCCAAGCAATATTTTAGCTATTTTTAGCAAAACGTGTTCCCAAGGAATAACTGTCACCATGCTGGTTATGTGTAATGTTAACTTTGCCATAGGAATTTCTATAAAAATACATCACTCCCTCTTCCAAAGCTAAATAAATTATGGATTGTTGACCTGAACTCATGCACCTGCATTTCTGATATTTTTTAAGCTGCAGAAGAAGTCTCTCTGTATCATTTATTACATTTAGTAATTCCGAATCAAATCAAATAATTTATTTTCACATGTTATTTGTCAACAAACACTGTTACAAATTTCGTGAATCTTCACCAACCTAACATATATATATATATTTACATTTACAAAGAATGTCATTTAAAAATAAGTTTAAGTAAATAAACTATAAAAAAACTAAAAATCCCATTGAAACATAAAAACAACCAGATTATACGATCAAAAACTCATCCAACGAGTAAAAGGCTTTTTCAATAAGCCATGATCTCAAAGCACGCTTAAAGGCAAACAGGGTTTTTATTGCTCTCATCTTTGCCGGTAATCTATTAAAGCACCTCACCCCAGAATAGAGTGGGCCTAGGTTCTATGGAGAGGGACGCTCAACATTGAACCTGCCTAGTATTGAAACAGTGAAAATCGTCGGTTTTCTTGAAGGTTGAATTATTTTTAAATGTCAGGATTAAGGCAACCTGGATGTAGAGGGAGAATACTGTAAGAATCTTTTGTTCTTGAAAGATTCTCTTGCAAGGATGCCGGGGACAAAGAGAAAAAATCACCCTCAAAATCTTTTTCTGAACCTTGAGCAGCTTATCTAGCAAATGAGAACTCCTCCATATTGCTATTCCATATCTTAAAATGCTTTCAAAGTATCCCCTATAAACGTTTCTTGGGCCACTGTAGTGCTTTTTATAGAAGAAACACGCATTCTTACCATCTACAGCAGTTATATATTTCTTATTGGTATATTCATAAAAACACGAAAAAAGTTTCAAAAAGAAACGCCTCGACATCCCTTTCTGCAGACCTTTCAAGCTTCGGGACTCGTTCTCTGTACACGTCCTTAAGATATCTAATAGACTGTCGGCTGCTCTGAAGGATCTGGATCCAACTAGGTTTCCCAAAGCCCTAAAGAAAAGAAAACTTAAACTAAGGCCCTACCATAGTCTCCGAGACCTGTTTTAATATATAAATTAGGCTACACATAGGAAACCGAAATCTCTAAAAAGTTAAGTTCAAGCTCTGATCATTTTACATATTGACTAAACTCATCCGGCTCTGCCATTTTTGATTACTACAGAGGTAATAAGGGTATAAACTACATATTTGGTTTTTTAAGTATTAACAACCATTGCTATTGTTGTTCCCAGCCAGGGAAAGGTCAGAGTTTCTCTTTGTGAGAGCGAAAGATTGGTTCGAGGTTAATAGGCTAAAGCTAAATGAAGAGAAGACACAAAAACTGGTGTGCTCATTAAGTAGTACGTTGTTAACCCAGGAACCTTCAAACGTTACACTGCTTGGCTTCGTAATAGATTCCAAACTGACCTGGAACGACCATATTGAGAGTGTGTGTAGGAGATTGGCTAGGGTAATCTTCTTGTTGAGGAAACTGATTGGCTTAGTGGACAGATCTTACCTGCTTGTTGTGTACTATGCAATTTTCCACAGCCATGTCACCTATGGCCTGCAACTTTGGGGTCATGCATCGAGCTGCTCAAGAATCCTTAAGCTCCAGAAGAGGGCTGTGCGTATACTGACGGGGAGTGGAAGACTTGACCACTGCAAGCCACTTTTCGAAAGAACCGGTATCCTGACTGTTCACAGCTGCTACATTCTTACTTGTGCTAGTTTTGTCCAATCAAATCTGAACAATTACTTGGTCAGAAGACAAGTACATGACCATAACACCAGGCACAAAGGCAAGCTAGATGTTCCCCGTTGCAGGCTGAACAAAACTAAAAACTCTTTCTCAGTCTTGTCAATAAAAATTTATAATAAGCTCCCTGACAGCATAAAACAGCTTGAGCGTGAGAGGTTCTCCACACTACTTAAATCCTGACTGAAGAAAAAACCCTTTTACTCGCTGCAGGAGTTTTTTGATGATGACTGTGCGGGCTTGGGGCTGACAGGCCGTTGATCGATCTCATCCACTGCCAATTTAACCAATTTATAAACACCTACGGGAGTCTAAGTTTCAATGTATATATTTATTTATAGTATTCTATTTTATTTATTTGACGCTGCTAATCCAGACATGTCTGGTCTCAAGCAAAGGAGGAGGTAATAAGGTAATAATATTCATTCCAACCGAAAGAGGTTACTTTTAAACTAATTTATTGTTAATCAAATCTAATTTAAAGATTCTTACACTGTATTTAATTAGTTGATAAATCATCATCACTACATACAGAGTGTCCATGAAAAACGATTCAGGACTTCGGTGAGTGATTAGGTACAATTAAAGGAAGAAAAGGTTCCATTGGAGGTAAAGCCTAAAACACTTATTTTCTCAGATATCCACCATTTTGAATTTTTCCCAAAATATTTTTTATCAAACATTTTTTACCGGATTATTTGGTATATATTTTACACTAGTAGATTAACATCATTAAAAAATGACTAGCATGATCCAAGCTCAAAATTCAAAATGGCGGCCATTTAAAATTTTAAACCTAAAATACTTTGAAAACGGTAAAATATACAATTGCCGCCGATTTGGATTTTGAGCTTCGATCATCCTAGTTTTTTTTAAATAATAGTAGTCTACTAGTGTAAAACACATCAAATTTGAAAATAATCCGTTAGAAAATGTTTGAAATAAAAAATTTTGTATTAAAAATACAAAATGGCGGATATCTGAGAAAATAAGCGTTTTAGGCTATACTTCCATTAAAAACTGTTTTCTTCCTTTTAATGTACTTTATCACTCATCGTCCTGAAATGTTTTCATGGACACTCTGTACAGTCAATTAGTCATACAACTAATTTCTATCCATTTAAACAATCGCTTGTTTTTTCAAAACTATCTTTACTTTTAAACGTGTGAATGATTTGTAATCCTCTAAACCTCAAAACATCTCGGTAATGATAGTACGTTACCGTTGACATTGATCTTTAGACAGATTTGTAAAAATGCTGCGTTGTGTTCATTCCCCCTGACCTCGCGGTGAAATGTGTAATGTCTGTAATGGAAGTGGTGTTCTTGAGTAGCCAAATGACAGGAAAATCTCCTTCCTCTTCCTGGCGTTTAGCAGCATTTACGTGAATCATTCGACACATTATGCGTCTCATTTATGTCCAAATCACTGTCGAATCTCATAGATCTATCTAAAACTGTCGATTTTTGCATTAATAATAATTAGCAGGTAATTACTTTTATAAATAAAATTTTCTCCGTTATTTGTATTATGAGCCTATCAAATTTTTACATTTTCCTAAGAAAAATTCAATTTGGCAACTTTTTTGTCTTTGGTTTTTTTATAAACCCTGTGTTATTTAACTTATTGAGCTATGAAAATTTGAAACGGTAAAATGTAGAAATTTGATACAATGCACAGTAAAAAGTCTTATTAGTAACCATACACCTACCATGTTTGAAGGTGGTATCTCATTCCAAAGTTATAGCAAGTTATGTAAAAACACATTCAAGAGATCAGGAAAAATATCCCTAAGTTTTCGGTAATTTCAGATACACCATGTATCCCACACACAGATCTGTTGTATGAGTGGGCAAGTGTAGGCAAACCAGGCTTTCACTCTCGTAAAATAAATGAACGAGCAAACCATGACTCCATCGGTACATCTGCAGAACAGCCGCGAGTCGACGTCATTGTAGGATCATCACAGTTCGTCGGAAGCTATTCCGACTCATTTCCTCACCTCCGCTAATCTCGCAGATTGAATCCCTGAGGACAATGACCAGGCTCCAAGGCTCCAGGAGGCCTCTGTTTTGGAGCCCAATCTGCCTAGACTGCCGTCATTTCGTCGGAATTGAGCTGTCAAAACAGTGGAGGTACGCACTCATTTGGGAACCGTGTCAAGGTGCGGTGCCACGTAGTTCTCTACAATTGTCACGCATTAAGTGAAATTTGACGCAGCATAATGCGTAGTAGTGTCAATGAGAGTAAATAATTTAAAAAACTTTCTAGTTAAAGTTTTTATTTTATTCGTTCTAGTTTGGTAAAGTGGTTAATACAGGTATAGAAGTAAACATTTTATTTCATAATTTACAAATAGTTTAGTCAAGTTATAAAGGCGAATAAATTTTTCATACAATTTAGGAACTTGAACAAAAAATGGCAAGATTTGTTTTTAAATTTTTATCCAAAATAAAAAGTATTGTTTAAAAAAAACAAACTAAAAATCTGCTTTTCCCAAATAAAACTGCTTCAGTTAAATAATACACACGTGGTCAAAGTTTCTGTCAATTAGTTTAAAATTTTTGTTATTAACTTAAGACTAATATTCTGCACAATCATTTTACAAGTGCGTAAAGAAATAAATTATTTCAGTTTTTTAGTCAATTTCATAGCCGTATTATACAGTTTAAAGTTAATAATAGTAGTATAAAAATAAGCATTTTATACTTAATGGGATGTTCAATATGATTTTGTTTTAAAGTCCAGTGACAGGACTAATTAATATACCAGTGACAGGACTAATTATTAATATACCAGTGACAGGACTAATTATTAATATACCAGTGACAGGACTAATTAATATACCAGTGACAGGACTAATTAATATACCAGTGACAGGACTAATTAATATACCAGTGACAGGACTAATTAATATACCAGTGACAGGACTAATTATTGCTTCTGTGTAACCCGATGCCACGATGATTGTATTCCACTAATGGGAGGGGGGAGCAAAGAGTTACATTGTGTCAGGACTAGTCTGCCCCAATATAAGTTTATCAGCATATAGACAACATAGAGTTGAATAGCAATATATTTTACGTTAAAAGTACCGTAAAGCATGTGAATTGTTCGTTTAAAACATGTGTTGGATTAGAAAAATATTAAATTGCAACAGAAATAATTTCGGAGGGATTAAATTAACGCAATCAGATTAAAACGTCACGAGTCAGTTAGTTTTAGGTGGTCATGAAATTCTCAGTTCGCCTTTCGCTATTGGAGGGATGGAATGGACGTCAGTAAACATTTCCTTTTTCTCTATATTAAATACTTTTCTTTTTTATCATTAATTAGAGATTTATAATAGTTCTTATACTGTACTTAATAAAATATACAGTGTGTTTCAGAGTTTCCTACCAATACTCTAGGGCATTGTTCCTGGGTAAGAAACATATCTAAATGTCATATTTAATTTGTCCGGAAGTCCTTAGTTACTCACACAGCCTCCATTTTGTTTTTTTACTTATTATTTTTTTCTGAATAATGGTTAAACATACGGAATTGAAACTTTGCACAAACATTTATGACAACTATACAAAGCTACAAAAATGATGACAATTTCTCAAATTCATAAAACAAAATGGCGGCCATTCAAAATTTTGTTTCTCAAATAAACAACTATCACTAAAGCTGCCATATCTCAGTTAATATTAGTATAAGTTAAAACAACTTGGTGTCAATCGATTTGTAATTAAATTACTTAAACAAAGTTATTCTTATAAATTTTCTGTTAAATCAACCGTTCACAAGTTATTTGAGAAACAAAATTTTAAATGGCCGCCATTTTATTTTATGATTTTGAGAAATTGTCATAATCTTTTTGTAGCTTAGTCTAGTTCTCATAAATGTTTGTGCAAAGTTTCAATACCGTATGTTTAACAACTATTCGGAAAATAATTATTAGTGAAAAAAACAAAATGGAGGCTTTGTGAGTAACTAAGGAATTTCGGACAATTTAAATATGATATTTAGATATGTTTCTTACCCAGGAACAATACCCTAGAGTATTGGTAGGAAATTCTAAAACACCCTGTATAGTACATACTCTATTACCAACTGTAACGTTTAATATAAGTTTGATCAACATTTTTAATGAACCCATTTTTAATAGTAGAAAATATAACATTGATTTTTTTACTGCCACATTAAAAAAGTTCAGTATACATATATGCAATACATAACGTTTAAACGTCAATAGTGTTTCGACATGAGAACATTCAGCACCGTGTTTCTAAACTGCCTTTTTTATTTTCTAACCAACTCTGGTTCTTAGTACGTATTTGCTACCTCTTATATCCTTTCTTAAAAATTGGTCGAGACTGACCATTGTTTTGCCTAAATGACCGTAGACCTGGTATTTTAAAGTTTTTACATTAACATACTTGTATTCTCCTATTATTAAAGTCAGAAATAGCCACATAAAATTCTAATTTCAGTGTTGTTCCAAAGTAAATCACCGTCAGTTTAACGGTGATTGTCTGAACGATCCTAGGAAACTAAAGAAAATAACATGTGTAAAACGAAAATTCTTTGTTCCATTTCATTAGAAGTTAAAAATTGAACTCCTTCAAATAAGGAGAGAAAAGGAAACACTCAATGTTTATGAACTTACCAATTACCCGCAGAAACGTCGGTTTAAAGACTCCTAAAAGGAATCAATTTGCTAATACAATTATGATCTTTTGAGGCCAAGGAGTAAGTTATCCTTGAATTTTAAAGTAAGCAAAGGCTCTAAGGGTTGTTTTGATCAGTTGAAACGACAGAGGTACTAAACCGTTTCAAGAAAGACGGATGAGGCCAGGCGGTCGATAGTTGGGATTGGTCAATAAAACTGTGAATGCTGGAACACAACCTTGCTGCCGAGGTATCTTGGATCACTTTCAGGAACTGCGGGAACGCTATTGTGTGCAAATCTCTGCAGGATCTGTGTGTGTTTATGAGCAGATCATCCGTTTGAATGTAGTGGACAATTTATGGAGGATAGCAATCATACTTTATTGAGTCATAAAACACCCTATTCTTATACTTGGAAATAATGAATGAGTAAATTAAACAACCTTTAAAAACGATTTTTATTAAAAACAGTCAGTGAAATAATATTTTCACGTATTGGTAAATTGAAAATAAAAGTTTAAGAACTTAAAAAAATCACTTGGAAGTGGTTGTAACTAAAATTGTCGATAAGTTCGTTTGACTTTTGTTGTTTAATATTTATTTATATGAATCTAAAAAATTCTATATACAGTAATATCTATGACTTAAATAAATAAATAACATATATAAAAAATTATTAATCCCAGCATGCAAAAATGTTACACTGTGGCTAGTAAAACTAGTAGCATACTAATATATTATTTTAAAACTAGATAAGATTATTTTAAATATAACAATAAATAACCCATCAAGCTGAGAATTGAATTTTTACTGGGCTATAAATAGCACAGATTATAAACGAATATACTCGTATGTTGACTGATGGCTAATTAAACACATATTAGTATCAATAACAAGTATTTATTGTACAAAATAAAAATTATATACCACATGTAATTAAGGCACAACCGTTCAGACAGAGGCAACGAAGAAGGAAGAAACTCTTTTTTCCTGGTGGGACATATCTAGAACATAGAGTAATAAGTCTCTTAAAAAATTAAATTGTTACTATAATCAACAGTATTCTAATACTATTAAAAAAAAGCATCAACCGTTGATTTTATTTCGGATCGAGTTATTTTTTTATTTCCCAGTTAAGGTTAGTATGATTTATAGGGGATGAAAGTCCTAATGAAGTCCTAAATTCATGTGAAACGTAAAGATGGTGTAATTAGGGGATAAAATCAACCAAATCCCATTAAAACTTCCCCACCCCCAACCTTAAATGATACAATAAGTCTGGTATGGTATATTTGGCAGCCATGTTTTTTAATTAAAATTAGGGTAGAGAATAATTTTGGGGGATTCGCACTAGATTAAGTTAGATTAAACAATAGACGCAAGGGAATGAAATCCGAAATTTATAAAATTCATCATCCAATCGTATATTCAAGTGAATAACACGCCGTTGTCCTTGAGAACGTTGTATCCAGTGGGTGGTAACATGATTAAAACTCATTAATACATATTTTATCACAAAGTTGACGCAAGTATGCGTATTGCCTGCAAGTGAGCAGAGACCGTAGTTTATGCTTATTACCTTCATGAGTACAATGCTATATAGCGCGGTGGACGAATGCCAACTTGACCTCTCATTACTTTCTGTGTTTTCCTCTAGATGTCGTGACCACTATGGACTTTAACCTTGAGAAATGCAATCGCAGTAAATCTTAACTTGGCAAGCGTGCAGGTAATCGTTGAGATTACACAAAATATTATATCTAAATTACAATCGCAATTAAGAAAATTAAATATTTCATATGGTTTTTAAAATATAAATCTCTATTTAAATGCCTGAAAAGAGAGATTTCTTTTGGTATTTCTTTATGACAAAGATGTTTTGGCGTGAGTAAGATTCACTCAAAATATTAATGTTTAAGTGCTTTTCACTTATAATTCGATATAAAGAATTTATCCATTAGATTCCACACCGAGACAGTTCGAATCATTAATTCAAGATTTGATGAATTTGTTTGCAAAAGGTGAATGTATAAAATAAAAACAGATTGTATGAGCTCTAAAAATTAGTATTTACAATAGAATATGCATAACGTAAGTTAATCAATATGTCAATATTGAGTCCCAGAATCGTTGTATTTGTTATTGCATTTGTTGGATGGTCGGAAGAAGCCAAAGTGGAGTATGGAGTCCCGCAAGAACCCGTTTTAGGTCCCCTTCTTTTTCTTCTCTAACTCAACGATTTTCCCATCCTAAATAACAAAATTCGAAAACAATTTTATATTGAAAACGTTATTAAAAATACTTAATTCATGACTTATTAAAACCCTTTTTTGTTTTTGGATGACTTTTTTAATACAAGAAATTTTTAAATTGATATTGTGATTTTTGAAGCTCTTTACGGCCTTCGTGGTATTATATTTGGGTATACAATACTCTAACTAGACTATTGCTTCATGGATAGAATAATTTGTTTGTCTTAGGCTAAATGCCTAGCTTTGGGCTAAGTTAGTATGCAAGTTAGGACTTGTGGATTTTTTATACCGTGAATGCAGTTGTCAGCGATGCACTATTTTTTTTACAAAAATAAAGAAAATTACAATTAAATTATTATTCTAAAAATAAAAATTCAGAATTTTACTGTCAAACAAACGTTAGTAAAACAGTTAGCCACAAGCTAGAATTCCATAAAGCTCATCACTTATAATGTGCTAGCATAAACAGAAGCAGTCGCTTGCAATGATCAACGCAACGATAACGGCATCGGCTCTAGACACATTCCGAGAATTACGGGCGATACACCTATATCGTCGTATCAGCTGTTTACTAATCAAGGCAACCAATCACGTGACTCGCGGCCTCCACCGGTGACATTTGCTCACGTGAGCCAGCCTCGACCTTATTTGCATAAATATGCCGGTGATTACGGTGCATTATCGCGTCCGCTGGTATTGTCCTGTGTTGCTGATTGGTTGACGGACGCCTTCGTGCGCCACGGGCGGCGAATTACCCGAATTACCCGCTATTTAATATTCATTACTCGGCTGTTTACAAGGGAAATAACCTTCCGCCTACTGGGGCTCGCGTCTTGTGTGATAACATAACATGGATAATCAGGAGGCGCCACGGGTTATTAGCAAGGAATTCATCGGCGTGGTTGTACAGCGGTATCGGCCTTCGGCTCAGTGTGTGATCTTTATTATTAGACTTATGCAAATGAGACTGTATTAAAATCCACTAATCCGTCGAATACCTACTTTGTTTTCAAATAATCGTAGATTTTTAATTTTAACTACGAGCCAAACTCAAAAAACTTTTTTTAATATTTTTTTAAAATATAACGCTGTCACTCTATATGGTTTATTTATCTCATTGAATACGTAACAAAGATCTTCTTGGATAAATAACCAACATGTAGGTATTTTTAATAAAAGTTCACAACTAACGTACTCATCAAATTATAGTTTACAACCATAGTTAAAGTCCGTGTGATGCGTCAAAAGATTTTTTTTAGAAACTTTTTAATGCTTTGTAGATTATTTTAAATGTCGATTTTTCATGGTTAGAGTATACCTTTTTAGGATGAAATAAAAAAATATAGCCTACAATACAACTACGAATAATTTAATTAAATACTTTGCTAACTGTTTTAAAAATAAATATTAATTTCACACTAATTAATAAGCTCTAATTGTAAAACATAGGTAAATCCTGGTGTTAATCCAAAGTACTAAACAATTGTCTTTATGTTTCATATCAGTCATTCTTTTGATTTTGTTACTCTAATATGGAAATCTATGTTCTGATAATGCATTTTTAATACAGGGCATGTAAATAGGAAAAATGAGAATTGACTTTTTAATGTTCCTCGTCGCCGAGTGGATGAATGTAAAATGTGATCCCATATGATAACTGTCCTGTATGAGCTTTTTATTAAAAATTATATTTTTCCATATCAATTACCATACTTACATAGATAGTCATAGAATCGTAATATTGTTGGAAGTAATATTCTCCCTTCCAACAACCTTGTTGGAAGGGAGAACACCATTAGAACTACTATAACTGAGATGGACAAGGATCGCGAGGAAGCTGTAGGTGGAATATCAGATGGAACACAGAATAGAATTTAGTCGCATTGTTGCAAGGCTAACAATATTACGATTCTATGGCTATCTATGTAAGTACGGTAATTGATATGGAAAAATATAATTTTTAATAAAAAGCTCATACAGGACAGTTATCATATGGGATCACATTTTACATTCACCCACTCGGCGACGAGGAAACCATAGAATAGAAACCATGAATACCAAATACATGTACAGTAGAATGAATACTCGTGTATATTTCAAGAAATGTGAAATCCTGTTCCCCCCTCCCACCCCGTTACTTGGTCACGACGGCGTGATCCTCGCCGCTGAGCGTATGCACACGTAGCCAAGGCCACGCTGTTTACCCGTGAAAGTCCAAGTTGCCACATCGTCTCTAGGTAAAGGTTACCCGGATTATCTACATCTATTCTAGCTTTACTTCACTTCAGAAGAACATACGTAGAGGTCCAGAAATGGTTGTTGGACTTTGATATTTCAATCTAGATTTAGAAATTCGTCACAAAAAAGTACAGTTCTAGAAACTTTGCGTGGTTTTGAGGCACTATACGCGTTGCGAAAGTGCACAACAATCAACGCCACAATGAAGTTATAAAAAGCAATACTTTTCAAACATTGATAACTACTAGAGAACATAGAGAACTACTATTACTAGTTTGAAGTTATCATTGGAATAAACTAACATGACACAAATTAGTTAAAAAATGTCAGTTGTCAAGTACAGGGTGAACACAAAAGAAATGAACAAATTTGTTGAAAGATTACAGGAAAGCTATACTACCTAGGAGAAAGTGAAATACACGATTAGAAAGCTAAGATTCTCAAGATTATTTTACATACATCTATCCTATAACCAAGTTCTGCCCAAGATTTTTCAAGAACACTTTATACTGCAGTAGTAATTCGATTCCGTAGCTTCATAAGGTCCAATTGCAATTAAGGAGCAAAAACACTTTCTTTCACATAACCTCACACAAAAAGTCGCAAGGAGTTAAGTCCGGGCATCGTGGAGGCCCGTTTATGTTGTCAAGATTCAAATTGTCTTCAGCAGCACGACCAATCCAACGCTGCGGTAGCCTCTTTTCAAGGTAGTCCCTTACATCGTGTAGCCCGTACACCACCACACTGGTGGTGTACCATCTTGCACCCAAATAAATTCATCACTGTTTTCTTCAAGTTGAGGCATTATCCATTCACTCAGCACGTCTAAGTAAACATTTCCTCTTACTGTAGCTTCTTGAAAAATGGACCATACACCTTCTTCTTAGCACAAAATACGTTTAGCTTATTTGAACATCTCTTATGATATTATATCTGTTGTCTTTTACACTAACGTGAAACGTTGACTCATCACCAACAATTGGTCTCTAATAGAAACCATCTTCTTACTGCATTTCTTATAGGCCACTACAAAAAGCAAGTCGTTTTACTTTGTCGCTATCATTTAAACTTTGCAACAACTGCAGATTGTTTAGAAACATCCTCAGATTTTTCCTCATGATCTTCCAAACAGTGGATTGCGGCATTTGATGCTACAAACCCAGCTTCCACGTAAATATCTTTGGCGTGAGAGCAAGAGTTTCACTGAGTAATTCAGTCTAAGCTACGGACGAAGCTGGTCTTCCGGACCTTTTTCATTTACCCACTCTAGTCTTGAACATTGAAATTGAGTTCCTACTCGGAGGGTCTTTACTGCAATGTGTCCGAAATCGGCGTTGGACACTGGTGGCAGACTGAGTTCTCTCGAATTCTAACACACTAAAAGAATTTTCAGTGAGCTTATTGACCATTTTTAAAGAAATCAAAAAATAAAATCTTTTGCTACATGTTCAGCATTGTTGACAACTGTGTTGTTGATAGCTGTTTGGATCAAAACTTGGGGTGTTTTCCGACCCATTTGTACCAATCGCAGCGATTCAGACCCGTCGTTTTAGAGAAATTGTTCAAAGTTCTTCACTTCTTCTGTGTTCACCCGGTGTATTAGAGTATACCAAAAATACCTTTTTACATGATTTAGTTGTGTTATTAACGATTACAGAATTTAAATAAAGTCATTATGTTCGTAGCATTCAATTCTTTGACATGTTTTCACAGATACTATGAAAGTAGCAGAAACTAGCTTCACTTAAACACAAGTTATTGTATCTTGAATCCAAAGTGAAGGTAACACTTAATTTACACTAAAATGTAGAGTACAACAGAATGTAGTATCATCATATAAAGTAACAAAGCCAATCTCAGAACCAATATGAACGTGTAAAAACTTGACTTCCTTAATGAGACGGATATTTCAGAAGAAATTGAACTGGGTTTTTTAATGGGAAGTAATAACAATTACAAGGCTCATTGCATCTACCCGTAGCGGTTATTACCATGAAATGAGTGAAGGGCTCGACGGAAGAGGAAGGGTTGTCGCCGAATTGTCTGAGTATAATTCACCCCGTGGGCGCTCGAGCCCCTGACATTTCCCGCCACCGGAAACCGCGGCGTAGGGGCGGAGGTCAAGGGCAGGCCTTGGCAGTGGAGCATGAAGCATGTCTGCGAGCCGAGGGTACCACTGACTTCTGGATACTGGTGGTACCACCGTAGCTGGGTCAATTTCTGGTCAACTTTGGGAAGGAGTACGTTGATGTAGGGGTAGATTGCTATACTTCGGTCCCCTAACCTCCTGGATTCAATGAAACAATTACAGTAATGGAAACTGGGGTTTTAATTGATTACCTAAAATATATCGAAAAAAATGTCGAGCTAATATGTCAATAAATGATCGAAGGAATTAGTCAGATTTTGGATTGCGTCCCATTAAAATTAAATAAGTTAAATTTGAGTAGAAATACGTATTTTACAGTTCCATAAGAATGATTTATTCTTAAAACTTAACACCTGTGCATTGTGGAGCTGTCATGGAGATTCATGACCGTGGTAATCTAATTAAATACATTTAAAAAAACATGAAACCATTTAAAATGAAAACATTTAATGTATTGTTGATACATTAAATTTCGTTAAATAAAATTCCAAATGTTAAGTCTAACTTAAATTACATTTCAAATAATAAAATGAAGTTTTGCCATAAATATAATATGGAATATAAATTTAACCCTATTTCACTTGTATTTAAAGCAAAATTAGTTTTAAGCCCTGGTATGTACGAGATACCAGTTGATCCACGGTTTAGAGTAATTTAAAGACTTAAGAGTTTGTCTCAGCCTAAGTCAGATACCAAGGCCGCTGATCTATCGTGAATTGTTCCGTTGGGCTTAAGCACTTTCACTTGCTTTGTGTCTTCAATTGAATATTTTTTGTGTTTGTTCCAACCGAAGCGCAACTGTTCAATTGTTCATTACCTACCCGACTGTGGTGGGAGGTTTCTAATTATAGCTCTAAACATTTAGGTTTGGCTATGAGCTATAATAATTTATAAATTGTATTTTTTCATACATGTTATTGTCCAATAAAAACAATTTTAAGGGGCATCGATTTGTCCCCATTAGATTCATGAATACCAACATTCAAGATTTTTGACGATAAAGTGCTATCGCGAAGGTATGATGAACTTCTAAACATACCTAATTACGAATGTTTCTGGTTCATATCCAGTTCAGGAATAAAAACAGCTTTAAGATACATATTCTCAAGAGGATACTAATCAAAATTTGGTGTCTTCGAGTGTTGTGTTTGATTTAAATTCATATTGTACACACATTTAATCCTTCAAATAAAATATATACAATTAGGTTAACATTCTTACATTTGTCTTCATCAGTTTTAGCCCAATCACAACAATCTGGCGACATAAAATATTAATAGCATAACTGGCGTCAATCCAAGAAACAAACAGGAGCAACAGCTCGCAGTCATTTCCGCATCTGGGGACATAAACCGCTACAGTGGCGCTACCGGTGTTGGCGGATGTAATGAACTTAAACATAACTGCAGTACCGCTAGCGCTGCAAGGCCGAGCGTCGACCTTGGGCCTCACGTGAGACCGAGGTAACACGTGACCTACTGTGCCTAGTGCCGCTGCACCCACCTGCAGTGCGGAGTGTGGCCTTCGTCGGCAACGGGTTATGGCCATACACCGACACCACCACCGCTCACTCGTCCATCTGCGGCAACACACTGACTCATATTTTCCATTTGCCCAATTACCTAAATTCTTCCACGACCAAAATATCACAACGACTCTCGTCAATATGAGGTGTTAATAAACTGTTACATTTACAGATTGTCGGGTGTAGCTCACTTCAATCATCGGGACCAGCTACCAGCCGTCTTATCCTTCGATACCTACAGGTTAAATGAAAAAAAGAATAGGAGCTGGTAAAATAAATAGTTTTTTTTTAAATACAGTGACCCTCAAATGTAATTTTGTTTCTATTATTTTTTAAGAGGACAAACCTATTTACTACACTCTGACGAGACTGAAAACTGTGTGTAACTAGTATTTCGGAAGTAAAAAATAATGCAATAAGCTGCACCATTCAATGTGGTGTTCCTCAGGGGTCAGTTTTAGTCTCATTTGTTTTCTTTATTAGAATGTCAACCACATTTTATCTAATAATGATGGTAAAGAATTCCAATATGATTACATTTATAATAACAGCGACTCAAATCTTCAAACTATCTGTGAAGAAACTATGATGAAAGATAACATTGATCATGTAATATGTTCTTGGGATACGTCGTTTGTATACAGTTTATAGCCATAAAAAAATTTCCTAAAACTTAAATATTCTTATCTGATCCCAATGCCATCTTATAATTCCAAAGGAGTGAAGACCTGATTCTTGGGCCCAACATAAAAACTTTAGTTTGATATAAAACCGCTGAACAACTTTTTCTTATCCTGTGTATGTGACGGAAGTGTGCGAGATTAAAAGTTAATCATGCAATCGCACATTTATATGGTACAGACTAGTACACATGGTTTAAAAGCTCTATATTAATACAATTTTGGTGCGAAAAAACTTATCGTTTATTTGAAACAACTCCATAAATTATAAAATGGAGAGTTTAAACTGAGTGAATTGGTCCTTTAAAAGTGACGAAAGTTAAAATTTCCTCTACCATAGGTGTGCGCTGTTTTTATTTCATTTTGTGATTCAGATCAGTAAATTAATAGTCCCCAGAAGTATTTTTATAAATATTGAATACAGCAGACATATCCTAGGTCAAGTTCGTGTCAGCTCAGATGACGGTCCTGGGAGATTAGCACCTACGTGAAATGTTGCAAGATAATGGCCTCTGTGTTAAGCAAATGGAACATCACCATAAACTGTTGGACTATTTCAATATCTACATTTTTAATCGAGTGTAATATATTGAATAACTATGGATTATGAGAGTCGCATTTTCTTTTTTTACTATACATAATCAATGTCACTTTTAAGTTTTTCACCATCATTATTTGTATTAAAATAGTCTATCCAAATTCATAAATTTAAAATTTCTAAAATTAAATATACATGCCAGTTTAGAATAACTAAATTCTATTTGGATTAAAATTTTTCGAGTGAAATACGTTTTGTAATAAAATTTACTAACTTTCTTATTACTTTGTAATACAGTATAACCAAGATTTTGTGTCCAAGACACTAAATCCTTCACGTTTTTCTCTTGATATTACCCTAGACATTGGTAAACATGAAGATTCCAAACATCCCAAGCTATTTCTCGAGGCGAAAAATACTCAGTACGAGGTCTGACTCGGAATGGAGTGAAATATCGCAAGTTCCAAGTCAAGGCGACTTTGACAAATCTAGGGGTGAGACAAAACAAAATCTATACATCAGCTTGATAGTCGGGGCATGTCTGGTTATTGAATAAACAGGCCGGGCAGTGATCACGTATTCCTGGCACATCGCCGCACGTGAGAAGGGCGCACGCTCCATTTGTGCGGATTGCTGTTATGTCATGTGAGGAATCCGCTCAAACCGGGAACCGGTTCATTAGCATTCGCTTCCTTCATTCTTACACTTGCTTGTGTTTACATGGATTTATAGCGAGTTCCCCGCAACTTGGTGACGTCTCATACGCTGATGCCGTTTATGGCAACTTAAGGTGTAATCAAAATGAACTATTCAAATTCACTTGAGGAAAAATACTTTCTTCACGAAACAACCAGAAAAATTAAAACAGTACCATCCCGATAATTTATAGGGGGGACAACATAAACAAAGAAAATATTTGAAAACATGTGACTTAAAAAAAATTAATTTTGTTGAGTTTAAAAAGTACATGTAGGATCATTACATCAACCCCTGCCAGTGAAACGCCCTAGCTCTAGAAACGGGTTGGAAGACTGATTCGACGTCCAGAGGATAATGTCTTCAGAGCTGATTTCAGATGGGTATTATAATACTGAATTTATAATTCGGTATTTTTTTATTTTAATTTTGGTGTGATGTATAGCATTTTGAATATTTGAATGTGATGAATTGGGACTTCCCCTGTGTTGTAATCGATACAGTTATAAAAGGGTCATTGTCGACGTGAATCGTGTACCTCGATGCCCTCCTGATCTTGACTAGGAAGAACATAATTAATCCTGCATAGCCATCCTGGGAGAGTCGACCCATCACCACTACTCATCACATAGGTAGCATCATATTAATGGAGATTTAATAAAAACCGATTATAAAGCATTAAACCCCAAGAATTTTGCTTAAAAAAAGGATAGAGATCTTGTTCTGGTAACGTTTTGGTCTGGTTCCTTTGGCCTTGGTTGTTGTTTTGCCTTGAATTTGGTGTTTCCGAGAAGTGTCGTTCTTCTGTCAGAAAATATAGGCAAATTCTAGCCTATCCGTCGATATGGTTTTATCGGCGATTTAGTAAGAGTAAGCCTGATTTCAGCAACGTGGCCTCAAGATTGCCCCAAAGATAGTAGCATTTTTTGGTATCTTCAACTAAACTGAGTTTCAATATGTGCATGCCATAGTTCAGGGTCCGCCGGCCGAAACAGTTATATATTCACAGGTATTCGGTGTAATTGTTCTGTGATTGCAACTATGGTTCAAAGAAACAAAGAAATTATTCAAGCCACATGATTAAAAAAATAATGAAGTTTGTTGAGTAAATTGTGTATTATTATCAATACAGCAAATGCGGGGCTGGAAAAGTATTAAAAATAGGTTATTTTATTTCAGTGTTTCTCATGAGGCAGTTCTAGGCCCAGTTTTCTTTCACATGAAATTGCATTTATTTTAAAATATTCTTGTGGAATTGCACATTAATCGAAAAGTTTAAATAAACCTTATTATTACTTCATCAAGTTCCAGTAAAACGTAATTGAACCTCGTGGGGTGGAAAAATTTTCTTTATAAGTTAGACTACGTGTTTAACTATGTTCTGTATATTTTGACCTAATCAAAATCTTAATATTGGTATGGTTATGTCCTATTTCGGATGTGTAAAATATGTCGTAAAATAAATTTAACATGAGCTTATTTTAGTTTAGAATAGTTTTATTTTTACTGTGGTTACGAAAATATGTTATTAGCTCATTGATTTCCAAAATATTAACTTATATCCGTAGCATTTTCAATTTACACATTTAAGTTTAGTTCATATCAAAACTCTACAAAGGACGTATATTATGTTTAAACAACATTAGGAGTATAAATAGTAGTCATTAAATTCATCCTAATAGACGTCACCATTTCTCAATTTTCAATTATCGAACCAGACCGAGATTTAAACTGCCCGTATATAACGCGGGTTTCAAAATTGAAAACAATATATATATCAAGCCGTTACAGCTAATAGGCAGTAAAATTACATCTTGAGTTTTTCAAGGTTGCATATTACACGCTACACGCCCAGTTTGACGACTCCCGCAGAGTGGAGCACAACAATGAGACCAGTAAATTAAGAACCTACCGCATCGAGCGCTGCGAACGTATTTAATCCGGAGATATATCAATTATAAGCGCGGTCTGGTGTCTTAATCTGGAACTAGAAGGATCACGATCGCCAAACCAAAGGGCACGGCGTGACTGCCTTGTCGCACCGTGAGGCTTCCAAGACTTGTGGGCGGCGTGCTGACGTGGGTCCTTGAACTTTGGGACCTCCGGACCCTTCTCCCTTAGATCACTGAGATCTCACAGCATGTACCTTCCATTAGCGTATTCACCTTGAAATTTAATCGGGATTTTTGGGTGTTTATAAATTAGGAATGTTCAATTAGGGAATATTAAGAGTCGTTTATCATTGAAATAATTTATCTGAAGTAATTTCACAAATTTAATTATTAAGTACTCATTACGTATTCGATTTTGTATAAATTTCAAATGTAACACACTTTTAAAAATGAGAAACGAAAAACCTTTAATATTGAACAATTATACTTGACACTTTCTCTTAGAATCCTTATCATTATATTAGCCAAATTCATAATTACTAGGACTGGGACAGTTGCGTATCCTGTAATCCAGCTACTTAGAGGTTGCGAATTGTGGATAGTTATTATCGGCGGATGTGAAATTCTCTGGTATGGATTAACTTCTGCACAATTAAATGCCTCGACCATCTGCATCGTAATTGTACCAGTAATTCAGAGGAAAGATTCTGATTCTTATACACATTAAACTGTAGGTGCCATTGACTGTCGGGCTTTTTAATTTACAAGCCTGCCTTAAGAATATGGCAGCCTTAGTGAGCAACAAGACTACGAGATCACACCAAATCATCTCGCACTCATTACACTCATTTCTCAATCAAACTTGGCTTTAAATATCTAGCCGGGCAGTAATAGCTCCATTTCAGAAAGCTTATTATAATAATGTATAAATTCATGTATAAATTGTGACTTTGCCTGACTTATTCAAGTACATTAAAAACATAGACACTTAATTATAATAACAATACAATAATAAACCAATTAATAAGATATGGGTACGTGGTTTTTATTTGTTGTAGAATCAGATTATGACTTATAATAAGGATGATTGTTTAATACATACGCTGAAATAATACATAATTGGTTGTTTTAGTAGTAATTTGTGAAACAGGCAAATGGTGTATGTTTTAACCATAGAAAACAAGAAACTGTATTCTCTTTGGGCAACATTACCCTCCATTGTCTAAAGAAAATAATTATATTTAATAAATTTTCCAGGAAATCCAGGGTATATATAAACATACAACGTCCATCTCCTCTCTTCTTTACTTTTCAAAATTAACCATATGACATTTATACATTTTATTTACATCAAGGTTATGTTCTTATTAATACACCACTTGATAATGGACTGAGTTCTGAAACATGTTGTGAATTTTTTAAATTGAATAATTTCTCACACAAAAAAGGGTACTAAGTTATGAATTATATATATATATATATAAAATATATATATGTGTGTGTGTGTGAACAAAGGACTAATAATGGACTCTACAGAAGAATATCTAATCTACAAAGGACATAAAGAACACCCAAAGGACATATTAAATAACCATATAAACATGAACAACCCTATATTAGAAAAAATCACACAATTTGAAAGCACCACACACTAGTCTGTCCAAAGTTAACATTATGATACAAATCATATCTTATCAAATTAACATTATTAACACATTTGATAAAAAATGTAATTTAAAAAAGGTTAAGTAAATATGGCTTGAAAATGGCATAAAAGCCGAAAAATGTTGCCAATATAGAATAAAAAAGTGTACTAATTGTTTTCTTATTTATTATATTGCTAAAAGTAGCCCTAGATAGTGAATTTTTAAATAATTTAACATATATAGTTGATCCAGGAATTCCACACAGATTTGTTTAATTTCACTTTATTTCTAACCTTAATTTGAGCATTTTCTCCTTGCACTTTCAGGGGATACTTATTACTGACGTATGATTTTATAAACTAAATTATGAATTCCATCATTTACTTAATAACTCTTGGTTGGAAAATAAATGTAAATGTGAAACTAGAAGAATGTACAAATGCATTTTATGTTTGACATTAGCAATGAATACTAATGTTTAACCTGTAAATAGTTAGTAATTAATTAGATCAATAATAATATATATTAAATAAACTCTACCCGACATTCCAGAACGAAATTTAAATACACGGAAATTGATAAATCAGTTTATTGAGTAAGAAGCTGAGGTTCATGAAGAAGGTTATTCAAACACAATCTGCTCATTTGAATATTCAATAGTTTGCCACACGGGTAAGTAGCGAGACTGGTGATGCTTCATTTGAATATCCAACAATCCTTCGCGTCAGCTGTTGATGGTTAACAAAAACCGACTATTAAATGTAATTTTTCAGAAGGAGGAATTTCTCATGTTTTCAAACGAAATACTTCCTTCATTGTAAGTATATTAGAGATATCAATGTAAAATTATAAGTCAAATTAATAAAATGAATTGTAAAACATCATAGAACCCTTTACAGGCCAGTGAGTGAATATATTCCCACTATAATTTCACAATTTCTACTCTTCCTATAATGACTGGAGGTAAATAGTTTTCCAATTTGTTTTCTATAGATATCACTTTATTCCTCCGTGTTTTCCTCCATCCTGTCCGTAGACATCTGGTCGCCATTCACAAAGCTGGGAATTATTATCACACGGATAACCTGTGAAGTATAACCAACAAATTGGCCTGGCTTCTTGGACAAAATTCTAAATTATCAGTTGAAAACAAATTACTCTTATACGAAGCTGTGTTGAAGCCTGTATGGACCTACGGAATCCAGCTCTGGGGAACGGCGTCAAATTCGAATATCGAAATAATTCAACGATACCAACTATGTCTAAGACATTAAGAAGAATTTTTAATGCTCCATGGTACGTTACAAACCTAGTAATCCATGCAGATTCCAAAATTCCATTTGTAAGAGAAGAAATTTCAAAATTTAGTCAAAATTACCTGCGTAAAATTGAAGACCATCCTAACTATCTGGCATTAAATCTTCTAGACAATAATAGTCAGTGCACATACAGGTTGAAAAGACATAACATCCTTGATCTTGCTGATCGCTTTTTGTAACTGTATATTTTTCTTTATGTGTTAATATGTTAGTTTGCACAATGGTGCTTAATTCATTTTCATGTTCTTCACTCTTATAAAATTTACCTATTGTTCTTATTATAGTAACAGATTGTAAATAAAACTTGATTGAAAAAAAGATTTTGGTGTCCGTTCCATTAACGATTTTTCACAGGAGTTGGGCTGTTTTACACTTTTTTACAGAAGTACAATAATCCTATAGGTTTTAAGAATATGTTTATTTATTAGATAGGTAACTCTTATTATATTGATTTTCAGCCAATAAATAAGTAGTTTATTAGTAGTAGTTTATTTGAGATAATAAATGTTTGAATTGTATTTTTATGTTATTATTACTTATTTTACATATTAATGCTTTTCGGACTCGCAATATGAGCTCAGTGATTGGTGGGATAACTATTTCCAACCCCATATAGTACATAAGATTACACAAAAAATTATAACAAGTATATTTTAACATTATTTGTGACATAAAAAAAACATTTCTGCAAAAAGGATTTCCCTTAGTTTTGCCCAAAAAGGGTTCGTTCCTTACAAGTTATGTAACATTATTAAGAAGAGATGAAAGCAATAGTAAACACAAAAATTATTTGTGATGGTAAAAAGGCCAAAATATTAATAAAGATTTTAACAAAAGGATTTCTCACGGAATAGTCTGGGAATGTTTCGACTATAAAGTTGATAGCAGTATCACGACCTTCTCCCAGTCTGGAACCTATTAACATACTCTAAACGTTTCCCATTTCACGACCCAGGCTTTATTGGGATTTAACTGCTATAAGCTATGATTCCAGATATTCATTAAAAGCTCTCAAATCATTTCCTAGAAAAAGTTTTGTCATCGAGATTTGTAGTTGGTTTATCTGCTAACGAAAAGATTGGTAAGTATATTTGCTTCACAGTTGAAGTAACGATAACATTTTAAAACTTTGAAAATCGTAAAAAATTCAATTATTTAATCTCGTTGTTTAATCATCAAATAAATCATCCAATAATCATATATCATGAAAATAATCATCAAAAGACGAATTTCAACAGTTAAAATTTGAAAATTTAATACCTGTTATCAAACTACGACACATTCGAAAATTATGTAGAATCTAACTTTACATTCTCATCTATGCCTAGTATCTATATCATGCATTCATGCACAACCATTAAGCTACTACAATACTAGAGGTCTAGTCTATTCTATTAGTATCACATAAGTAAAGGAACTTATAAGTTAAATTTTACCATAACATGAAGATAGTCAATTAAGTGTTAAAGCCAATATATTTGTAATAACTGATGAAAAACTGTCTCCCTCACTTAAGCAATGAGAAACTGTGAGAATAAGCCAAATATGAATGAGAAATACATGTAATATGATAGTAGCGTGATCTTGTTCTCTTGTTACTGACTAAGACTGACATGTTCCTTAAGTAAAAGCTGTTAAGTAAAAGCCCAACAGCCAATAGCATATAAGGGACCTGCAGTTTAACGTGAAATCCGAACCACTTTTGTCTCTAAATTACGAACTAGTCTAATTATGAGGATAGTGTTCTGTAAGCTATCCTGGTGTGAAAGCAATGATATGATTGTAGCTAAACTTTGTAAAAATAATTTACAAACTATTTATTAATTTACATTTGTTTGAATTTGATCTTTTACCATTAGAATCAGCTTAAAAACGACACAATTTAGTTCCTTAAAGTTTTTCTTTATCTCCAACGGTTACTGAGAAATGTATTAAAAAATCTAAGAGAGATATATCAATTTATGCTTAAAAATCATAGTTTATGTGTTTATCATGGCAGCAAACCAGCATACTCTTTTCCCATGTTCATAGAGAATAGACAAACTCCTTTAATTATTTTATGGATATATGCTGATGAAACCTGGTACAAATGGTCAAAATAAAAATTTTTTACGCTAGAAACGCCTACTTTCAGTGTTCCTCACAACAGAAAACCTGCATACTCCATTCCATGTTAATCGTATGGAGAATAGTCAATTTACTATTATATTTATTGACATACATTGATAAAACATGTCATATATTATTATTGTTGTATTATTGATTTGGAAATTCGCTGAGCACGCAGGTCTGCTGTACACATTAAATAGTTATAAGATTCTGGACTTTACCCAGTATGTACATAGTTTAAAATTTGTATTTGTTAAAAGGAATATTGGGAGCTTTTCCTGACAATGTATTTAACGCATAGTCATGGTATTAGGGTAAGAAACAAACTATTTACCTTCTTTAAAACCTTAGTTAACTCAACATAACTACAAATCCTTGTAATTTAAATTTTTTAATGCACTTCCAAATGAAATAGCTAACCTGGCTTTCATAATCAGCTTAAGTAAATTTTATAGCAGATAATGTTTTTACTCTGTAAATGGTTTTCATGTATTAGAAAAAAGAAGACTTCAATTAAGCTAAGAGATTTACAATTTATTTATAACTGCCTATTTATTATTAGTCATTTTTTTATAACATTAATACATTTATTGACATTATTGTAACTCCAATCTGTGATTATTGTTCCATATTGACTTGTATTGTCACTAACGGCAATAAACGTATTCCATTAATTCATTCATCTTAAAATAATATTAACAACCTATAGAATTCTTGGTTGAGTAAATACCCAATTCTTATCCAGGATTGGGCCGTAGTGACCCTTGAGATAATTATTCTTGTTCAAACTCAAAAAACCCACTCAGACAAGGGTGGGGGTTTTTCTCTCAGAGAGGCCGCAAAGTTTTAATTGCGAGTACACTTTTAGGACATAACACACATGTCCGCCTACTCATTTTTCCTCCAGATGGAAAGTAAAAGAGATACATTCAATACTTTGTGTCAGTCCCGGCCGGAAGTTAAGCCCATATAATTGACAAGAAGGAACTACACCACCTCTGAACACTTGTATCAAGGGACATACAAATATGTGCATTTTTATATCTAGGCCAACCCCATTTCGATTCCTGGACAAGCCCACCAGGCCTTACTGGGGAAGTACTGTGTCGTATAGACTTGTCGAGGCCGGGCGGGAGTCATCGGTCGGCTGGCATTTGTTGCAAAGGTCGCGCGATGTGCAGCGGTTGTCGATCGCTCACCTTTCCTCGGCGGCGGAACCTCGAGTCCTTGGTCCGACATTCCTGGCCCCCATTCATCCAGGGGTCACGGCTGGCGGCCGCTGGGTGCGCTGGGCGTGGCCGGCCGCGGATCCGACTCGTAAACCACCCACCACCGATTATAATTGAAAGTCCTTTTGTAACGAGAGTACCAATTTCGTATTCACAGTCAAGGACATTTCCCGCGGTCATAGTTTTTAGTAAGATATCTACGGTCAGGGTTGAGTAATTGAGCGTAATTGTACCCGAAGACTGTTCGCCCTTGGTGTTGTGTCGTCGCAGGTTGCGGGTTATAATTATCGATCCTTATTTCGGCAGCTCAATGTTACTGATGATAAGGAAACCCTGAGGAGATGGCGATATTTATTATTTGTTCTAATAACTGAAATACAATTTTGGCGTGAGAATGGAAGTTTAAATTTGTTTCTATAGAACGACATACTACAAACAAAACTTTAAGGTGGACGAAGGAGTATGTACATTAGTGTCCGTATACGTACATTAATTATTTTACTTTATACTTTTAACTGAAATTGCAACCTACCCAAGTAGGTTGTAGTCTTTTTAATGACTAAGGCTGATAAGATCCTTAGAAAGAGCTGTTAATTAATAGCCCAACAGTCAATGGCATATCTAAGGGACCTACAGTTTAACGAGTAGTCCGAACCACTGCTTCTGAATTACGAACTAGTTTAAGTCTTAAGATGGTCTCTGCGGATTATTGTAGTAGCAATCAATAGTGCGGACGTTAATCCACACAAGAGAATACTACACCCACCGACCATCGTTCATAACTATCGACAATTCGTCAACTCCAAGTAGCTTGATTACAGGACACGCCGCAATCCACTTGAACATTTAAAGTTAGATCATTCAGTAATTGAACATTAAATGTACAAATAATCAATTCTCCTCGATTCTAAGCCTAAAAGATGAAAGCAAATGTTAATTAATAATTACGTTACTGTTTGTAATGTGCACTCAATCTATTTCCTTTTAGGGCTCATTTTCCAAGATACCGTTGACGAGAAGAATCATTCTGCAGATTTGAACAATACTCAAATCACCGACAGACTTCAAAGAGTTAGAGAGGAATTTACTTCCGGTTAATTAAACTGAAACAGGTAAATCCCCTTCATCTTATGGGTAACCTCAGTTGATAAAATTAAAATTTAATTACTCAGAAAATAAAAAGATAACTACATACTTTTGAGAAAAAGTGATTGAAATTAAATTCGAAAATAACATTAAATATTAAAGAATTTAACGGTAAAGCAACAAAAAATGCATAGAAATATTATCGTTCTCCAAATTAAGAGTAAACAAAAATTAAAAAAAGTGACAAAAAAAAAACAAATAATGGTTTGCATAAATAAAAACTTTCCAGCAGTTTATCAACATAGGGTCATAAACCTTGACTTATTTAAATACTTTCCTTTACGAAATAATATATGCACAATCAGATCAGATAATGATAAACAATAGAACAATTATTCAAAACAACAGCACAGGTGACAAATTGGAACCCTGTGGTACACCTATTTAATCACTTAATTGATTCGGATCGAGGCTATTTGAAATGGTAATTTGCGTTGTGCATGCGAAACACAAACTCCCACACGAATACTACCGCTATAAAACGTATATTTTTGAACCTAAAGCGTTAAGTAAATAAAACTATTTAAATATAAACTCGCAAACATGTATTAGTTTTTACATAGATTTTACTTATTTAAAATGAAGAATATAGTTAAACACTAACTAATTGAAAATACAACTGAAATATAAAATATTATAAACCGTGTTTAGCGAAAAACACTCAACTATCGCAATAATTCTATTCAATTATTTATTTTACAATTAATTGGGCTTTACCTATCGCTCTTGTGTTTAAACTACACAACGTTTCTGGAGGTAGAGAAACTCCTTCCGTTTGAATTTCAAACTAACAATTCTATTCAGGTTACGTTCTATAGTTTTAGGCGTACTTACATAATAACTCTGTCCCGTAAATTTTATTTAACAACTGTTAAAAGTAAGAATTTTAATTCGGGTGTAATTATCTTCTAGCGCTAGTTGGGGGATTTAGTTCTTATTGCTTACGGGTGGAAGTTGCAGCACGTAAGAACTGTATAAAATGTAAAAAATTCATTTTGTAATCTCAACGGGAAAAGTATCCAACATATGGAAATATAAATAAAATTATTAAGGTGTTTTCCGACCTTATATTATAACTGTATTACCAAATATTCTCGTTGGGATACAAAAGTTGTCTTCTTTAATTAATAATTTCCATTTCTGTTCTCGTTAGAAAAAAATATTGTTATGCAGTGAAAAAGTATGAGTTAAGTCATTATATGCATATAATCTATTGTTACCATTAACATATACATAAAATTGTGTTGCTGTATTTAACTCGTTAGGACACACAAGATGTCTTCTTTAATTAATTAATAAGTTCCTCTTCTAATCTCGTTAGAAAAAAATATTTTAATTCTAGCCCTAGCGAGCGTCGGAAATCCGGCATCATTATTTATTCCCATTTCACTTTTTAATTCCTCTTTAAAAATTTTATACTCTATGTAAACGATCGCGATCACTTGTTATTGTTGATTGTCGTCGTCTGTCGGCATTTTCAACAGTGACGATCGTTGTTGTTCCAAACTTTCGGCTTTTATTTTGCCTAAATTATGGTTTTGCATTTTATTTTTCGTTAGTAAATGTCCTGATAAATGTTCTGAGTCCTTCATTGACCCCCGTTAGAAAAAAATATTTTAATTCTAGCCCTAGCGAGCGTCGGAAATCCGGCACCATTATTTATTCCCATTTCACTTTTTCATTCCTCTTTAAAAATTTTATACTCTATGTAAACGATCGCGATCACTTGTTATTGTTGATTGTCGTCGTCTGTCGGCATTTTCAACAGTGACGATCGTTGTTGTTCCAAACTTTCGGCTTTTATTTTGCCTAAATTATGGTTTTGCATTTTATTTTTCGTTAGTAAATGTTCCGATAAATGTTCTGAGTCCTTTATTGACTGGTATTCATAATGGATAAGAACTATAGGGATAATTCAAGTGATTGACGTGAACTTCTGGCTGAACCCCATATCTGAAATATCTGATGTTGAAGACGACAGTTCCGATGATGATGCGGGTTATGGTAGTGACAGTGAGGAACTTTGGTAAATCTTACAAAGAATAGGCTAACTTTCTTACTTATTACGTATAATAAAAAATGGGAAAGGTTAAAATAACTGTCCATACCTACGTTGTTTGAGCGCGCACCATTATTCATACAGAGAATACATCTATGTCTTCCTTATATCCCAATTTTTTTTCATGAAACTGTGCAGCGTTAACCCAACAAAACCCACTCAATAAAGCTTAGCATTAGGTCATTCCAACAAATATTTAATTTGTTAGAATTCTCCTGTTATTTTCAGATATTGGATGGTTATTTTTGAAGCAATAACTTACCATAAGTGATTTCAGTAACTTTAAAAAAATTATATTTATTACCTACTGACGTTTGTAATTTACTTCAGGGATAAAGTGTCAGTCCATTGATAACGTTTATTAGAAGTGAAATTATATGAATTTATTGTTATAGTTATTTATATTACTGGAAGTTGATTGGGTATGTAAAGCCAATGCCTCCCACGAAAACGCAGAGTAGAGAGAGTTCTGAAACAACCATTTAAGATGGGTTTGGCCTTACCAATCATATGGAACTATTTAGTATACTCCTAAAAGGGTAATTCTCTCATGATTCTTGATCTAATAGGTGTTCTTAAATTGTACAGTCATAATGTTCGGTGTGCAGCATGACTTTGGCAACACACATCGTCGTGCCGTGTGGCCACAAATGAATGCTTCTGCGATAGATGTAGTGGCGAACTACAGCGACGGGCGACACCGATGTGTAGGGGCGACATAATTGGTATTTTTAAATGTATCCCGTTGTAAACTTACTCTCACATTTATTGAAATATCCTAAACCAATCTAAGTATTGATTGGGAATTTCTGTAATTACGCTAATCTAAATATAGAAAACAGTCGTGTTGTTGCGCATGGTTTAAGGCTCAAAATCGCTCGTGGTCAGTTAGAATAATATGAAAGTAATTTATTTCTTAATTTCATAATATCTCTAAGAATTCATAAAGGGAAATTTGGTAGCGTTTCCGTATCCGGTTGTCAAAATGTGATACTCGGTAGTGCTAACTGTCTCTCAACAAACCAAAATAAAAATAGTTTATTGTAAAAATGCCAGCTAACAAGGTTTCTCACAGCAGCAATCCTGCATACTATTTCTTATGTTAACATTACGAGAGCACGCACCACTATTCTTACGGAGAATGTTAAATATAGCCAGACCGGGCTGTAAAAACCCTGCGCAGAACCTCAGTTACCAGCTTGGCTCGCGCACGCATGTAGGAGCGGCAGAGGGGAAGGGATTGGATCGGTGGTGGGGGTCAGTTGCTAGCGCGCCGTCTCACCGTTCACGTGGTCCGTGCCTGTGTGTACACCGAGCCTTCAACCTAACCGTGCCACCCCGCTGTCTCGTTGTGTGTGTTTAGTGAATGTTTAGCATTTAGTTTTGTTATTATGGCTTCGACGTCAAAGTCAGCTTGTAGTTCGGGACGCCCTTTACGTGGTCAGGCTCGTGAAGTAGTGTTTAATGTATATAGTCATATAAAAGAACAAAAGGAACAATTTAAATTGAAATACAATGTGGTTGAAGCTACGAGCACAGCTACTGGTGTTTCTGAATCACTAGTTAAGAAAATTGCGGCCGAAGGAAAACAATTTCTTGTTAAAGGCAAGTTGACTTTTTCCACTCCTCAAGGGAAAAAATCTCCTCGGGCGAAAAAAATTTTTGTTGACGACTTCACGCAATGTGTAATTAGAAGGAAAATACACGACTTTTATGCTGTAAAAAAATACCTCCAACATTGGCTAGACTGAAATCTGTATTAGAGGAGGAAAATGTATTGAAATGTGGAAGAGAGTATTTAAGAAATCTACTTTCAAAAATGGGGTTTAAATGGTTGAAAACCCAGACTAAAAGAAAATTGATAATGGAACAAACACATATTGCAAGTTGGCGCACAAACTATTTACGTGAGATTCGTAAGCTAAGGAATGAGAAAAAAAATATTGTTTATGTTGATGAGACATATGTAAACAAAAACCACACTACACCAATGTGCTGGCAATCAAAGGAAGAAGTAGGGTTTACGAAAGATATTGGTAAAGGTCCACGATTGATAATCATCCATGCCGGTGGTGAGCAGGGATTCGTCCCAAACGCCCTGCGTATATGGGATAGCAGGAAAAAATCTACCAAGAAAAACAAAAATCCGACAGACGACTATCATGATATGGATTTTGCCAATTTTTCGAAGTGGGTCAGAGAATGCCTGATTCCAAATATACCTCTTAACTCTGTGATTGTTTTGGATAACGCAAGTTATCATAACAAACAAGAAGATAAGAAACCAAACAGTTCGTCTTTAAAGGCTGATATAAAGCAGTGGCTTACCAGGCATAACATACCTTTTACAGAAACGATGACGAAACCGGAGTTATTAATGCGTATTAAAGGTGCCAATGTAAAACAATCTTATTCTGTTCATCAAATAATAACCGATGCTGGACACAGTCATTCGTCTCCCCCCCTATCACGCAGACTTAAATCCGATTGAGCTAGTTTGGGGTGATATCAAGGGTAGAGTGGCAGAATTAAAGACCGAATCAATGAAAGAAAAACAAGAGATATTTGTTTCACTCTTTAATGAATACAGTGTTGAAAAATGGCGAAAATGTTGCGAACATGTGTATAAGATAGAGGATGAATATTGGAAGAAAGATGCTATTATTGACGAGACAATAGACCGCTTCATTATTTCTGTTGACAATGAATCATCTGACTCCGATGAATTTAGTGACAGTGAAAAGAATGATTGTGAAAGTGACAGTGATCTTGAATGTGCTTCAGTTTTACCTTTCGAGCAGTACTAACACAAAAATGGTAAGTGTTAACTTTATTCACTATATAAAGAAATTGTTGTAGGGGTTTATCTTAAAATACAATTACATTTTTATATTATTATAAAAAGTTTTCCTTGGTTAATAATCAAAGATTATACTGTACGTAATTTTATAATTTACATGACTCGGAAGCGTTTATATTAGGCCTACTACTATATAGACAGCATACATCGCGGCGACCGAGCCGCCACCACCACCGAGTGGCCTTCCCCCTCCCCGCCACCGTCGATCCAACCCGGCGGCGCGCTGCCCCCTCCACACTCCTACCTGCGCGAGGCAAAACGGCGCGCGGTTTTATACAGAGTGGTCTACCTATAGTAATATAACTTTTTCTATTGTTCTTATCAAAAATCGGATGATTAATTTGAAGCAACAATTTACCATAAGGTATTCGGTATCTTTAATAATTGATACTTATAATTACATACTGACGTTGTTAATTCACTTCGGGGAGAAAGTAAGTTGTAAGTCCATTGATACAGTTTGAATGAAGTGCAATTAAATTAATTTATTGTTAAGATTTTGTTTTTACTAGAAGTTGATTAGACATGTGAAGGCTGCTGGAGCCCCTTTAGAGGAATATTTACTCATAGTGGAAATACTTGCTAAAAGTAGTTTTGAACGTGCAGGTTGACATGCGAATTTTAATCATGTGTTCCATTACGAAACTCGTTATACATTATGTTAGACAGTGAAAAAGTAGGTGAAACATAAACAACCACACTCTAATCTCCATTAAGTACAAACTATTATCTGAACTCAAAGAATACTATAAACCACCAAAGACCATCGACATCGACTATTTTCGCGAGTAATCTATTTTAACCAATTTAATACTGATCAAAAGAGTGGAAACAAGACCCGGTGGTCTGGTTCAAACTGCAACTTTATTTACCACCGAGAACCAATTTGCATTAATATATAAAAAAAATTGTAATATAAGAAAACCTCTAAATAAAATACATAATTATTAATCACTTAACTATTACAATTTAAAATACACAACGTAAATGGGAACATTTGTAATTAAAAGTAATTTTTTAATTAATCAAGCGAAAATTTAAGAGTTCGGTGACTAATCTTCGTTGCCGACACCAGGTAGGAAAACCTCATCGGTTATGTCCAATGACCAACCTACGTTGCGGACATGCAGTAACATTTTCTTAATTTCTATAAAATAACAGTAAAATGTTACAGATGTACATTTTTTATTGTTCAGAATATTAAAAGGAATGTTCCTGCCAAACATTGGCACTCTATGTACTACAATAAAGTGTCACGGGGGCAAAATGTACATGAAAAAGTTGATTTTCAAAAAATCAAACGCTATCTAAGGGTGAAGGAAACGAGATACGAGAAAAATTCAAGAGACCGAAGTTTTAGACCAAACTTTAGATCTTGCAAAATCCGTGGCACAAGATGCCCTCAGGTTTTCGATAGGACCCTTCGTTAAAAATATATAGCCGAAAATCGAAGATTTTTTTGAAAATTTTTAAGAATTGTTTTGGGTAGTAACGCCTACTCTCAGTTTGCCTCACAGCAGCAAACCTGCACACCCTTTCCCATGTTAATCTTATGGAGAATATGCAAATAATTCTTATGTTTATCGACAGATTTTGACCAAACTTATCATATATTATAATTATTATATTATTGATTTGGAAATTCGTTGAGTACGCAGATCTGCTGTGACGTTCGCCTATTTTTAAACCCTATGGTTTTTGAGTTTTTGAACTTTGAAAAATTTCGATGGTCTCCATTTATAAATTGTACCAAGAAGAAATTTGACACTATAGCACCTTTTAGTACTTCGGTACGTACCAGGTTTGAAGCTGTATCTCAAGTGGTTATCAAAGCTATGTAAAAAACACATAGACATAGACTTTTAACGGAGGGAGATAGGCCGTATGTTCACAGGACTTTTTGGTTTGTTAAGAGCTCAGAAACAATATCCCAAAGTATCTGACATTAATCCTGAAACACTCGTATATTTCAATACCCCAAATAATCAGGTAGTAATAAACCACCTGGATTACGCATTGATATAAAAGTCCTAAATATTAATTGGAATTTTAAGGTAAATTAATAATTACAGGTATTACCTTCACAAATGTACCCATATCAATTACTTAAAATTATATTTTATGACCTACTATGTTTTTAACAGTAATTTTTGTATCAAAATTAGACGAAATGGTTTATTTTGTATCAGTTAGAGTAATATTTCAGTAACAGAAAACTTTGTGGGAAGTGTTCTTATAAATTGATTCAATTGATCAAAAATATCTCTAAAGGAAACCACAATGGAAATCAAATTGGTGTTAGTAAATATAAATGCATCGAAATTAATGTAATGAGCTCGGCCGAGGTTGCCACTCCCCCACGTACGTTCCGTGGTCGTGGTGCTCTAGGGCTCCGCCCTCCTTGACCCACGGCCCTGGGACTCGCGGAAGGAAGTGTCTAGGTTCACCCCTGTAGGAAGTGCGACCGTGATCCGGCCACTCACGCCCCACAACAATGCGAGACAAGGCGAGCTGCTGGTGAGGGAATTGTCGCCGATCTGCTTCCTAGACCGAGGCAAAGGTCAGGGGAACCCCGAGTGTATGGGCTCGCTGTTTCCTACACGGTCCTTCTCTTTACTGCGAATGCTTACAAGGAAACTAACGGCTAAATTATGTAATATAAAATGTCTCATTATTGAAAACGATTTCATAAAGTAGTATCACGAGTAATAAGTAATAGAAAATACTCATTTAAACAGTTTTGACATGGATAATATGTCTAAGCTATAGGGTGTTCGCTAATTGTGAGGCGCAAAAATTGACAAAATACACCCGTCGCAGCAGACCTGCGTACTCAGCGAATTTCCAAATCAATAATATAATAATATATGACAAGTTTGGTTAAAATCTGTCGATAAACATGAGAATTATCTGTATGGTCCCGGGCTTAACTCTTGCCATGAGACCTACGGTAATAGCTTCTTCCCTATGGGAAATTCGCTAAAAGTGAGATAATATGGTTATAAGGACAGCTGTTTGGAGAAACCGAAATCTTTCCCTTTCGATACGTCCATGATATAAACTATTCCCAAAAATAAGAAATTAAATACAATTTTTCGGATATTTTTGGCATTATTAAAAATCAATTGACGTTTATATTATTTATAAAATACAAAAATAGCTATTTTGGGAAACCTTTTGTCATTCAAAATCATGTAACGTGGAGACTTTAAATAGGGCATTTATTCTTGCTTGAACTCATAACAATTTAATTCAACTTGTGGATAACATGATTACAAAATATATGTATGTATGTAAAATAATATATTATTTTGTCAGTATTAGTTTTAAAATGACTAATACAAAACGATATATAAATAGTATTTTCAACTATACGTACATAAATTTTGTAATTAACTTATCCACAATTTAAATTAAATTATTGAAAGTGTAATTATTTTTACCTGTTTAATTGATTATAAATCTATATTGTTACGAAATAAAAATAATATAAGAGATTGAGTATATAATCCAAGTTTTTTTATTTTATTAAAATTTATAAATACATAATGATCAGGGTAATCAAACGTAACCAAGTAAACAGCGCCGACCATAATACCCAACTTCACGAATTATTAATGAAGCGTATACAAACAAAAAATTTCATCCCAGAAAAATGAACAACACAACAAACAGAATCTTCATAATACATTCAACTAAACATCAACATAACAAACAACCACACCACAAAAACAGGAAACACAAAACGCTAACAACCCAACAAGTCACACAAATAAGAAATAACCGTCAACAATAAAAATAAACGAACAAGTAATTTGAACAAAACAAAAATACTAATAAAATTAAAAACTAAACAATCTAAGAATTAAAACAACGCCATAAAATTTATCTAAATTTAACTTAATCGACCAATAAAACTATGAAAACACACCAAATTTTAAACACTAGCACTATAATTGAAACACAATTCAACGTAACCAGTCACGTAACTATCAGAGAAACCCAGTATGTTGTATTAAAAAGTTCATCTCAATTCCAAACTACAAAAAGAACAAATCCAAAACAACACCATAAAACAAACCGCACATTACAAATCCATTCTTATATTTCTATCAAGACTAAAAAATATTCATTTAACAATACCAATACAAAACCAATCAATTTACAGAGCCTAACTTACCTAAAAAATTTCAGTTAACCAACACCTAGAATAGAATTTAAAATATGAAGCAACATAAGTAACGGCATACTAAATCCAACATAGTGATTTACATTTTTGAATTGACGAAATTTCAAGATGTCATAAAAGTGTTTGGTTCGAAGACCACCTATAACATGTTTTATACAGTTTCAACAACATTGCACAACAAATTATACAGACCTCGGCTGACAAGGCAGGGCACGGTTTGTCTGCATCAGTACTGATCCACCCCCGCCCTATTCACTACCGTTCCAATGCCACTGTTAAGTAATTTTCAGTTTTACATGGAACCAATAGCGTTTGAACTTGAATAAAGACATAAATAATTTCATAAATGTGCATAAATTTGAACTAACTAAATAAAATTTCTTAAAGAATGCATTATGGTCCTCAAATTTTCTCTAATTTTAATTAATCTAATTAAATTAATTTTTTCTGTTAATGGAACGACCCTCACAGTTGCACGGTTTCGTGCTACATATTTCCTCTTATTTATTTCTCTTGTTTTACGTGCAGTTTTCGTTACCGTAACGGTTCCTATCAGAGAAACTGTTCCAGTGTTTCTTATTTTTCCCTATTAATTTAGTGTTCATTTACAGTACATCTGAGATAGTTTCCATTCCCGTAACGGTTTCTCGTAGAGAATTTGTTCCATAGTACATCTCCATCCAATCTAGTTTTCCATTACAATTTAGGTTTCCATTAGTTTAATACAGTACATCCATTACAATACAGTTTTCGTATTGTACATCTTTCTTCTTTTATCCATTGTAAATACAGTATTCGGTTACATTACATATAGTTTCCATTTCCATAACGGAAGTTTCTCGCAGCGAAACTGTTCTACAGTACATCTTTCCTCTTTTTCCCAAAATTTAAATTCAGTGTTCGGTTACATCACATACAGTTTCCATTTCCATAACGGTTCCTTGCAGTAGAATAGTTAATTTAAAATCCTTCTTCTTTTCCCCACTGAAAATTCAGTGTTCGGTTACATCATACAGTTTCCGTTCCTGTAACGGATACTCGCAATGAAACAGTTCCATTTGACATATTTCTCCTTTTTCCCCATTTAATTTTACATACAGTATTTTAAATTTTCCAGCAATTGCAAATTTAGTGTTCAGTTCCATTATATGTAGTTTCCGTTCCTGAAACAGTTGTTTGGGGCGAAACAGTTTAATTTTACATAGTTATTATTTTTGCAATTGCAGATTTATTGATCGGTTAAATCACAGATAGTTTCCGTTCCTAGAACGGCTCCTCGCGGCGTCACGGTTCCATACATCATCGCTATCTGATGACGCGAGACTGATCCCCGCCCTATTCATACACCTTGACGGCGAATTCATCAGAGGTCTCTAGTGACAGATTGAGATTACTCACACTCCCACAGCGTTGCGTTGTTTGTCACGTGTCTCCGGCGTTGACACAGAATAAACATACAACACTATAATACGAGCAAGGTTTACTATACTTGCAACAGGATCTCGAAAACGGTTCTAAAGAGATACTTTAAATTTTGGAAATAACTCATTTCTGTGCAACAAAATGTTTGCATTTACGTCCCTGAGGCAAATATGTTAGGTCATCAATATGTTACAATGGGATTTTCAGGTCATCTAAACAGCTGTTTTTAAAACCACGTTTTAGCGTTACTAACAAAAAGTTGTCACTGTTTCAAATTTTGGTCGCGCAAATTGCTAGCCCCCCGCCAGAGCTAAGACATATCCATGTCAAAATAAGTTCTAGAAAGGTCTAATGTCCAGTAAAATCCCGTATTTCTTGTTATAGTAAGTTTAAAACATAAAAAATTAACATTGAGCTTATGAGGTTAAAATATAACAATACGAATCAAAACATCTGTTTACATCCAATTGACAGTTGTTGATTGAAGATGATAGTGAAAGTATATGTTTCATTTAGGATGTGAATAGATGTTTTTATGTATTTTATATATGTAATAAATGAACCGATTTGTACAATTATCAATTTGTAGAAACAAAAGGGTTAGATTACTGTACAAAACAAAAGCATTTCCAAAATCGTTCTTTTGATAGAAAACTTATTCATTCCCTATTTCGTGATCAAGCCGTAAGAAACCAATTGGTGTCAATTCAATTTCACTTTTGCTCTTAAACCCTCATTCATCCAACACAATCAGTTGACCACAGGTTAGTAATAATTGTATAGATAGTTATATCCTCTCCAAAAATTTTACAATTAAGGTTAGCTAAAACACCCTAAACGACTTGACTCCATGGACGTGGCACTGAGCCGCACGCCGTAGCCCAGTGCTAGCTCGTAGGGTCCACGTGCCGAAGATAATCAGATAGATCCCCGATCGAGAAGGGTTGCATTTTTGTTCAGGGTTTATGAAAATTAGTAAAATTAAATCTTCAACATTCTTTATATACTATAATCGAAGAAGTGTTATAAAATTTAGAATTCTGCGTTCAATGTAGCGTACTTAATTAAAAAATATAATGATGATTACCGTAACTTTTAATCATTTTTCCTCGCTGCAGTAAAATAAAATTTAAATCAAAGGCTAGTTCCGATGAGCAAGGAACAACTTTTATTACTAAGTAAAATCTCCTTTCTCGAATGACAAAAACTATAGTTTAAAACTTAATAAGAACTGAAATAGTTCATAATCAATGTTATATCAGTCAATAGGCTCGATATTTTTGTTTGAGGACATTTCGAGGCCCGTATCCTATCAACCCCAACCATAAGAAAACTTCCTGCGGGTATATAATAGTGAAGCTTTCTAAGAATACAACCGAAGGGAAAATAAGCAATCAAGAGTGCGTTTGACAATAGCGGTGGGTTAGGAAGGAAAATAAGGGTTAGGTGGGTTCAAATGAGATGATTTGACTCAGGGTAGAAAGCCGAGAGTTATGTCTCTCCGCTCTGGTACGCTCTAGGCCTCTAGACAGTCTTTAGCTAAGTTGCTTAGCTAAAGACAGCTAAAACCCCAACCACATTTTACTTTGGGGGGGTACACTACCTCACAAATCCACTAGAACTTTGCAATCCTTCAAAAATTTCCCTTGGTCGGATCAAAGTACGTTCATTGGAATAAATCTATATATTTGAGTTGTCTTTTATTGAGACCAAAGCGTATAATTAATCCAGTATTAGGGTCTAGACTTACAGGGTCAGAACAAATCCCACTGCAAGTGCAGTTTACTTGAAGGAAGCAAATATAGATGATAGGCAGCCGTGAAGTTAGTGGCCTCAATGAAACTTACGCGATAAGTCGTGAAATTGAGGCACATATAGGGGAAAACTTCCAGCACCAACGTTCGACCACAGCTATGATTCCAATCAAACAACTCATGAAAACAAACATTGATTTATTTATATCCTACTTAGTGATAAAACAGAGGAAAAAGCCTAACAGGTTTCCTACCTGCATTATACAAGTTTGTCGTTTAGACACTCAAATTGAAAAAAAATCAAATATTTAGTTATTTTCTAAAATTACGTGCTACTTGTTAAGCTTTGACAATATGTATACTATTACTTTGAGAGATTTAACTTATAAATGTGCTCCCTATTTTGGAATACATATATTTAAAAGTAGAAGAAGTATTGAAAACAAATTTTAATTTACATTTATAAATTTTGGACACTAAACATTTACAAATACAAGTATATTTCAATGTGTCCTCAAAAGATAGCTAATCTAATTCAATTTCTGTATCTTTTCAAGGCTATAGAAATTGAAATTTGAATAATGAATTTAAGTAATCATAATCACTACTTCAAACAAATAATGTAATGAAAACGTAACATTTAACAAAATTATATTATTAGAACTTAGCTGATAAGTAATCAAACACAACTTAAAGGAAATGTTATCAATACACGTTAGTGTTGTTGTAATCAATGCAGGAAATGCAATACCTTTGAGTAAGGTAATAGTCGACTACTTTTGTTCACAATCAATAGACCGTTGGGATAAAGATGAAAAGTTGTTCAAAGTTCAAACAATGGCCAGGAAGCCCCAATATGCCTTTGTCGAGGTGCGCCCGCCTTCAACTTGTGTCTCTCGGGGTCCAGGCCCTTTGAATACGTATCTTTGCGACGGCTTTAGTTTGAATATTTTTTTCATTGAAGTAATTCTTATTAGAATTTAAAAATAAGATAGTCAAATGAGAATAATCAATAATTTTTTGTTTGGTTACCGTGTTTGATTATGGTTTGAATTCTATAAAGATTTGAAATCAATTAGAAGAAACGTGATTATAAAACCACCGCTTATTCGCTGGCCTCTCCATTAAATTGTTTTACATACATTTCAGTTCGTAATTCAGAGGCAGTGGTTCGTACTCCACGTTAAACTGTAAGTCATTTATTATTTTATTAAATTTATTATTAAATTTTTATTTATATTAATTTCTTGTGTGTAAATTGTTTATAGGTGTAACAAAATATTTCCGTATTTACGTTCTATTTTGTTACAAATAAATGGGAGAGATTTCCGGTTAAATAATTAGCCTAAATAATTTTTCCGATTTAGGTAAGCTTAAATCATATAACGATTCGGTTCCGAAAAAACCAAAATTATTATATTGAAATAGATATTCGCATATCTGTTTGGATAGTGTAAAAACTGAATTGAAATCGATTTATAGTTTTATAACAATAAACACAATTTGTTGTGATTTCCAAATTATTTTTCTACGGTTTAAAAGCAATCCCGTACATCCAAATGCAGAAATGCTCTGAACTTTGGGCTAACGACCGAGTGAATATAATTCATTCTCGTTTATATTTGCCTCTATTGAGAAACTGATTGCGTTGGAGTTAATTGTAACAGTGTAGGTCTGAGTGTGGTATTCAGGTTCCCACACAAGTGTCACAGTCCACCGGCCGAATATGCGGTTTGTGGCAGCCGATATGACACAATATTGCGACGTTCTGTTGCTTGTCATCCATGATGACCTTGTGTTCATTATTCTCCATGAGTGGTCAAAAAACCAGAAACCCTTCTTATCAACAATATCTTTGTTACACGAATACATTGCCTACAGAGACAAGTACTCATAATTCTACTTCCATGAATAAAATTTGGGTTTTCCAAAAAAAGGTCTGAACCACAACGGTGGATGTACCTGTAGGCTTACTTAATTTCATATAATTGTTTTCGAGGTCAGAGTTTGACTGAAGGGTGATTGTTGAATTTGATAAAGCTTTGATCAGCTAATTAATTTTCCAGTATCATTAATTAATGAAGTTCAATGAAGTAAGACAGCTTAGTCCAGTATGGAACTATTACTATTTTCTTTTAGGGGGGTTTTCAATAATTAATCAACGAGCATCTAATTATGAAGTGGGTGCTATAAACATCGATCAAACTATTCCAGGTTACCTATATAATATCCTAATAGCCTTTGTTCAATATTAGAGATTGATTTGACAGCATTATGAACAGGTCCTACAAACGCCTCCTTTGCCCTGGAGACAAGGCGTTATGAGGACAATGTCACTTACTAGAGCATGTCCTAATCACAGGATACTAGGCTAATTATAGATGCATGAAGCTTATACTCTACATGATTACACATACTACGTCGTAAAATCAAGTATTTTCCGTTTTATTATGGACCAGAATGTCATTTCTCATTTTCCTTTTCGTTTAAGTACGATATTGACTCCTTTTATTTCATCAAGACATTTCATTTTCATTTAATTGACTCAACCACTAAAAACGACATGTTTCAAAACACACTTACTTTCATAATGAAACCTCAGGCTCTATTCCAAATTATCACAATTTTTAACAAATCGTGAGAGTAGACGTGTGTAATTATTCGCCATAATCAGAGGCCGGCTGGAAGCGGCACGTTTTAGAAGGGAGTGCTGAGCTTGGAGGTCGCGCTGATAGACAATGCTGAGGCGACCCTGAACCATCACAGGGAAGTGCGAACGATGCCATCACGGGAGATCAAGGTCGCGGATAACTAACTGTCAATTACCGGTGACTGTGGTTGCTCCACATCCACCTCACATAACCTGTACGACTTGTCACCGAGCAGACGCTACTGTGCCATCACAGAGAAGTGCAAACGATGCCATCACGGGAGATCAAGGTCGCGGATAACTAACTGTCAATTACCGGTGACTGTGGTTGCTCCACATCCACCTCACATAACCTGTACAACTTGTCACCGAGCAGACGCTACTGTGCCATCACAGAGAAGTGCAAACGATGCCATCACGGGAGATCAAGGTCGCGGATAACTAACTGTCAATTACCGGTGACTGTGGTTGCTCCACATCCACCTCACATAACCTGTACGACTTGTCACCGAGCAGACGCTACTGTGCCATCACAGAGAAGTGCGAACGATGCCATCACGGGAGATCAAGGTCGCGGATAACTAACTGTCAATTACCGGTGACTGTGGTTGCTCCACATCCACCTCACATAACCTGTACGACTTGTCACCGAGCAGACGCTACTGTGCCATCACAGAGAAGTGCGAACGATGCCATCACGGGAGATCAAGGTCGCGGATAACTAACTGTCAATTACCGGTGACTGTGGTTGCTCCACATCCACCTCACATAACCTGTACGACTTGTCACCGAGCAGACGCTACTGTGCCATCACAGAGAAGTGCGAACGATGCCATCACGGGAGATCAAGGTCGCGGATAACTAACTGTCAATTACCGGTGGATATGGTTGCTCCATATCTGAATTAATAATAATTAATTAAATAATCATTTAAGTTTATAAGTCACTGAAACTTTTTGGTATAAGTTCAACGTTTATATGGAGTGTGAGATGGAACATTATCAACCTACTGGACCGAAATAGCTAAAGGTTGGAATGAGGACAAAGTTTTTCAGGTTTTACTATACCGGTACTAAAATTTACCGTCTAAACTATCAACTAATGACGCCTTTGGAGTAATTGTTTGCTGGCCGGTAACAGTCGAAGGTGCATCTGTTGACACCGTTTCTCGAGTATTAGCGTCTGTAAAACTGGTTATAAGTCACTAGTTACAGGTTCCAGGGTGAATATTTTACATCGTGTGACATAATACTGAAAGGTTCATCTAGTGACACCGTTCCTAAAGTATTAGACTCGGTAAAACTGGTTACTAGGTACGACTAATTACGGGTTTCTGAATGTATATTGCATTTCTTGTGATACAACTCTGAAACATCATTAAAGTTTCTGCCTTAATCTAACTTAATTAATAGGCGTAATATTAGAAAGCTATTTAGTAAATTAACAGTTTATTTAATTTCGAAATATTAAATATTTAAAAATTCAACGTCATAGTAGATGCAATATTTTGATAATAAAAACTATTTATTACAATATATCATTACGGATACCTTCTGTTATTAAATGTAATTTCATTTGAAATCAAACAAAATTACCCGAATCTTCAAATAAACTTGCAGAGCGAAACACAGGGAGGCCGGCCACAAAATTGTGTTATAGCTGCGTTGCCGCAAACCACAACAGGTGATCTGATGATTGTGTCACTACCGTGTAGCTTCAATTTAGTTCTAAATTTTACGTTGTGACTGAGGTGTAAAAGAGACATTGAAAAAGGTAAAAACATTTTGGAGCGTTGACGTTATTATTACAAAGCAAAAGTAAAAAATCTGTGATTATTTCCCTTTGAGGAATATCTTAGATCATGTATATGTCTAAAGGGAATATTTTCAGTTCCTCTAAACATCAATCTTATATGACTTATATTTCAAATTTTGATCTGACGGAGTGCCGACACCTTCGCCCCCAGAGCTAAGATATATCCTTGTCTAAAATAATAACTAAATCATATTTAAAATATTTTGTTCAAATTTCAATCATTCCAAAGTTCTTCAAGAGTAATTGAAAAGACCTAATTTTAATTTGTTTCTCTTGTCAGCAAACATACAACCCCATTCCCCATGTTATTCTTAAGGAGAATAATAAAATTAATCACAGTTATTTTGTGGGAACGTAACAAATACTGGCTTGGTGATGACGTGGTTATAATACCTGCCTTCAGAAGTGACAATCGCCGGATCGAATCTGGACCCAGTCGCCATTTGTCTTTGGGCTATTAATTAATTATGCTTGCTAACAACAGCTAGACGTTAGGTAGTAACAAGACCGGGGTTTAGACCGTTCCCCATCAAAACGTTAAAAGTGCTTCTGGCGTAGAAATACACAAAATACAAAATACTTACGTATGTATGTCTAAGAGAGTAGTTGATTCTAAGACTAATGGAGAAGTGTTCCGAGTAGTTACACATTTAGATAGTAATCTACTGTTTACTCAAAACAATGTCAATAGGAGCAAGCAATTATTTAAACAACTAATTTAAGTATAACATTTTTAAATATCCAATTGCATATCAAAGTGAATTATAAGTAAAATTAAATGAAATTCATCTCTGTGAATTACTCTCAATTTAAGTACATGAAATTATTCCAATTAAAAACGCATTTCATACTTCCTGGCAAAATTTATTGCAAGAAACTTGTTTCGTTTCACAGACTACAATACCGACTACAACCACTCGATATTACTCATAAAACGTTATTGCCTATAACCTAACATTAAGTCTCCCATAAACATACTGTAGGGCATAATTGTGCTAACACATACAGGTGTTTCTTATACAGGTCTTCACGTAGTAATAGTGATAGCGACCGCCAACAATGACAGCTGTTCTCACGGTAGTAAACATGGATGAATAGACTACATGGATCGCTCTCCGTGCTATAACTGTAATTACTGTTGTAAAAAGTTTAGAACTTTTTCATTAAAACTCCGACCTTGATGGAAGCCTAGATACTCCATTTTCGTAACACTGGATACTATACTCGCGTAGCTCCAGGCTTCCGTTGTTTCTGTCGTAAAGATTCGGTTGCGTAAAATAAAAGTTGTACCGCCCACTGGATCTTACTTGCCATAGAAGTCCGTGCTGTCTATTGGCGTATTCAATTGTTCGTATCGAAAAATACCAATCACACGAAGTTTCGTGTTGTACAAGTCTGTGCTGCCAATTTGCCCAAATAAAGTCTTTGAAATGGAGAAAATATTTTAATTTTTACCATTTTAACAAATTTACACCTAAAAATTCTTTAATTTAATCAAATATCAATGTTGTATTTTAACTTTAATATGCAACAGGGAAAACAGTAAATATCTATTTATTACGACGCCATATCTTCACGTGAAATATTTAGCTAATAATGTTTCTTTAACGTTAGTGCAAGCGTGATAAACTTGTTTTGACGTGTCATAGCAACTCTTATGCATTGGATTTCTTTCACTTTAAATCAGGCTAAGCTCCCGTAAAACTTTTACTTTTATCTCTTTCCGTCAAAACTTTAAGGAATTGCGGTAATCTATGTATGGTATATAAATGCAAAGTGAAAATTAACTCTGGAATCTTTTTTTATATTTTTTAATTACAATAGAAAAAATACCTAGGTTCACACATGCATATTCGTGATAAATCTGCGCAATTATAGACCGGACCTACTACCTAAATAAAGTCTTTGAAATGGAGAAAATATTTTAATTTTTACCATTTTAACAAATTTACACCTAAAAATTCTTTAATTTAATCAAATATCAATATATCTATACGTTAACTTTAATACACACTCTTAAATATGTATTTTATTACGACGCCATATCTTCAGGCCTATTTTATAGTGTTAATAAACGTTAGTGCAAGCGTGAAATAAACTTGTTCTGACGTGAACAGATAAAGCCTCTTTGCAGCTTTGGATCGTAAACGCTAAGCTCCCGTAAACTTGCACTTAGCTTTCTTGGGGTCTTTCCGTCAAAACTTTAAGGAATTGCGGTAATCGATGGAACGACCTGGGAGAGTCCATCAAGGAGAGAATTATGTCGTAGAATCTAAAATCAACAATTTCACCTATCGCGACAATATACCATTTCCCAACAATAAAAGTTAGATTAAAAATATTTTGTTCAAATCAAGACCCAGCCATCTAACTGAACCAACAGCCAAAATCCAACTTTGTACAATAATAAATACTGAACGATAAATAAGCAAGTAAATACATTAACAATAACATAAATTAGGTGATGAAATAATGTAAATAATGCAATAAGTAATATAGTGAGATTTGTATAATAGAGAGTTCGTTGATGAAATAGTGTTTGTGCTATATATTGATATTCGCTACATTGTATCTGAACAAATGATGAATATCTTTCTCCACTCACAAGGAAGATCGGACATTTTGTTTCACTGTTTATACTGAGTGAATTAATGCTTACCTTCCTGAGTTACAATCTCGATCTATGGTGCTATTTAAGAGTTTTGTCTGACTCCTGGTGAAAAAATCGTTTTTGAGGGACTTAATTATTACTGTTATTCACAGATTGTACATTATATAAATGCAACCAGATTTTAATTTTCACTAATAAATTATTAATAATATTGATCCTTACTGTACTTTTACTTATTAAACCATCAAACTTGAATATTCAATAAATTAATACATCCGATTAGTAAAAAGCGATACGTGTTAAAAGTCAAATTCAATTGAACATCCAATCAAACGTTGAATATAAAATTACTATTTTCTATGTGTAGGCCTGTATCCTAGGTTACTTCAGTAAGGAGAGGAAAAAATGTTTATATTTACTTCCCTGTGGGAAATAGGTCATGGTTATGTCTAAAGGTAATGTTTTCACTTCGTCTATACAGCTGTTCTTATTCTTTTATATTAAAAATTCAGTACATAGTTCTGGTGATTTCTATGGAAACCTGTTACTTATTTTCCATCTTACAAATAGCCAACACCCCCCCAGAGTTAGGACATATCCATGTCAAAAACAAATCAAATTTATTCCAAAAGTCACAATTTACACATAGCACTTCCACATGTGAAATGTACAGGAATTAATCCCTTCAAAGACTACTCGTCTGCGTATAGGAGTAAGTCATTTAAAAATATAACCTTGTTCAATGGCTAATTGAAAAAAAAACAAATGAAAATGGATTGCTGTCTACAACAAAACAATGATGTTAAGAGAGGAAATTATAGAGAAAAGAAAGGCCAACATAGTTACAAATGACGCAACTCATGCAAATTCTCACTATTGTCCTGGTTTCAGTGACTACCTCTCCTTAAAAAGAAAGCTAAAATGGGGTGGCAAGAAGGCTAGACCTATTCAGGCGAAACATAAGGAAGCCGTTTTGACAGTTGAGTTTAAAATCAACTTCTCCGTCAAAGCCTTAGTTCGTACCGCTTGCAGGTAGCAGATATGTTCAGTCCTATGTTTTGTTGGGTACAAATCGATTGTCTTTTGTAATATTTTTCTATATATAATATTATTCCTCCCGTTGAAATTTTACTTGTTATATCAACATTTTTATACATGATTCTTCATTTGTTCTGGACAACATTACAGTCTACTGGTATTTAATGATAACATGGTTGTAATATAATTGTATTAGTTGTTCCCTACTAGTGCTTATTATTTACAGCACAGTTTAAATCACATATACATAGTATTTTTCAGTCCAAAAGAATAAATTGTATAACAATTCAAACTGTGAATGTGGAGAGGATAATTGGGTTAATTAATTGCATATTGTAGTTTCTAAATCTTCCCAATTTAAAACGTTTATTACATACAGCTAATTAATTAATTATGTCCAATTTTCAAACCATTAACACTGACTTTTTCAACTACCTTTCTGTCACTCGTGACTCGCAGAGCATTCAGTGCCTTCAAGAATCTTAGCGAAACAACCGAATATTCGGTTGCATTGTTGATTGTTGCGCGCGGTTTCTCAAACATTCTCGGCGCTTCTCGAACGCTAAAATCTCAGCTGTTCCAGTCACCGCTGCGGAGCCTTCAGGAACATTTCCCTTATACCGTAACAGTATGAAAACTGTTAGGAAAATATTCAACAAATTTTACTTTTTCCCGAAATTGCAAACTACGAAGTAATTAAATAATATTAGATTTAAAATATGTAATGAAACTCCAAAAAAGCACATTTAATTCCACAAAACTATATAGAAGTTTCCAGGATTCATTAAGTGACGTAATCATCAATGGTAATTTCTACTGAAGTAATTTTTTTGACAGTAGCCTCTAACTACAATAATCGTATTCAAAGGACCAAAACGTCAGGAAACCGCTGAGTAGTAGAGACAAAGACGCATGGAAGGCTTCTCAGTTCTATTGTTTCAACTTTCAACCACCCTTTTAAGAGTTTTCAATTGGTATTTTCAAATTTTACTTGTAGTAATTAACCTCAGTGAATTTATAACTGTCTACAAGTTAGGATTTTTAAATGAAAAAAATTACACTGGCGATGGGTCTAAAAAAGCTAGTTAATCAAAATTATTTAATCATTAATTGAAATTACGATGGTTAAGGTGCCAAACATATGCTTGTAAGACAATACAGTGAATTCTTAAACAGGACCTTTGAGTTCAAATTTTTATCACAAACTATTTAAGCTTGAGAGCTTGAAGGGGGCATTACACTGTTAAAACACCTAACACTACTATTGCCACGAGGAAGTAGATTTTTACGGGTAAACTTCAGCTGTAGATTTAAATTTAAAGATCCGACTAAGAGCGTCTTTAGAGCCGCGGAACGACAAAATTATCTGACGGCTGTCGTATAACTCGTTCTAGCTAGGTTTACGACAGTTGTAAAGCAGACGAGAAATTCAACCAAAGTCAGTTTTGTTTTCATGAATGTTTTATTTGATTTATAGCCGTAGTCGGGTGTCGGTGCTGGAAGTGTCATCTCCCTGTGTCCTATGTCACAACAGCACTTGACAACTTTTCCACTTTCACTTGGAATTTAATATTTTTACATGATGGAAATTGTTTGTTTGGGGAAACAAATCCATCTTAAAGCTTTCTTCATGTTTGTTTTCCTACTTTAAATTGTTATGTTTAATGTAGAAAGATGCGTAATTTCTAATGTGTTTGAATTTTTATATGAAGAACCTAAATACCGGTAACTGATGGTGTGTGGTCAAGCGATGGAATTTCACAAACCTACCAAAAATTCAACTGAGTAATTAAAACTTTAAAAATGTTTACAATTTTTTAAAAATAGAACATGCATAGATTTAAGATACCGTCGTGTAATAATTTGTTATGCATTCCTTTTAAATTACTTTAATACTGAAAATTATTATTTTAGAGAAGGTGTATTAATACATTATGAATGTCACACCGAACACTAGACATCTAAGGAAAAACTGTTTTTAACTATCTATGTCTATTCTATATTTCTATAAGAAATGAATTAACTATACTTATATTTAAATGAATTTTCTTCAATTTAAAATATTTTATTTCAAATAACGTATGTAATTGTACTTTTACACTTATAAATAGATATTAGCTAAAACATTTATCAGGGCCGAAGACCGATTCCTGAGGCACACCAGTAAATTTCGTCTCATTTCAATACTTTGAGATTGGGTTTATACACCTTTGAGTCACTGGACAAAGCGTGAAGAGAAGCGCAGGCCTACTGTATAGGTCACAGGGTTTAATGACGTCTTCCATGGCGCGTCTCTGTACCGACAGTCATCTGTCCGTTAAACTTATAAACGACGCCTTAGTGTATAAACGCTGTCATTGCATTCTATAGAATTATGACCTTCGTTCAAATACCTATGCTTAATGTTCTTTACGACTTGCAATTATTGGCGTTGCATTACTAAACATATGATAAGCAGAGTAAAATAGTAATAAAATTAAAATCAAATAAAAATAGTTCCAGCAGTGATAAATATGAAATGGAACCTGTTACGCCCATTAACCTAGATCCGAACACTTTCGCAAGCTGGAACGTGACCCGTATAAAGCACCGCGTACACAATAGCGAAACGTATTGCCACTTAAATTAAAACAGGCTAGGTCTAATTACTCATCAAACAGTTCCTTTGTGGCGGGAGGGGCTGGCGGCGAGCCAATCGCGCCCACCCCTGGGGTCAAGGCTGTGCGCATGCGCGGGCGTGGTGGTCACGTGACGTGGTACTCGCTGCGCGGGCGTGGTAGAGGTCACGTGATACACGGGCGCACGTGGTGCAGATTCCGCGACACGGTGACATGGACACACACCCACACTGGGAAGCTGGTCGTTTGGGAAAATTATGGACTATTGTCAAGGACTCTAAACGAAAAAAGATTCAAACTGGAGCTTTGGAATAATATCAGTCAATGTTGTTTTCCTTTTATCTAGCAATAAGGATTGTGAGCTTCAAAAAAAGGAAATATCCAACTTGGTGGTCTTTGCTTGGTGTACATTTCGAGAAGGAACCTAAACGAACAAAATATTCAAACTGGAGCGTTAGAATAATACCAGACCAAGTTGTTCTTCTTTTATCAAAGTTTAAGGATGTGGAGCTGTAAAAAAGGTACAATCATCCAACTCGGTGGTCTTTGGTCGGTGTCCATGTACTAATATAGATATTGTTTTTAAGTTATTTATTACGATTGGTTCTATGATTCGCTTGGATCACGGGGGACTCCCTCTCGGAGCCCCGTATTGGTGCCTTAGATGACCAATTTTTTAATAAATAGAAGGTAATGGTTATGCCATTACCTTATGGTACAGTTATGGGCGATGGTAGAAGTGATATCCTTCAATGTGGATTAGCCTCCGCACTGTTGAATAATGCGTTCATTCGCACAGACCATCCTCATTGTTAAGACTAATTCGTAATTCAGAGGCAAAGTTGTGGTTCATATCTAACGTTTTGTTAAACTGTAGGACCCTTGGATACCTTTGTCTGTTAGGCTATTAACTAACAGCCCTGTCTAAGGAACAAGCCAGCTTCATTCAATAAAAGACTACAAGATCTCGCTACAATAATCTTTTATACTCAATTCTCATTCATACTTGGCCTAAAATACCGACTTGGGTAGGTCAGAATTTCAGAAAGGTAATAAAATGAATGGAAGATGACTGTGGCACGATCGTGTAGTCTTTTTACAGACTGAGGCTGCCATGTTCCTTAGACAAGGTTGATAAGACCAACAACCAATGTCACCTAAAGGACCTACAGTTTATCGTGGTTTCAGAACAACTTGAAAATCTCATTAAAACTCAGTATATCTTCCTGAGTGGGTCGCTGTTTCAGAAAGGAAGTTATAAGTAAAAAAATAGATTAAAAATTACACTGATTCACTGAATCGAAAATAAACAAAGAATTCTATAAACAAATATAGATTATTATATTATGTATACCATACGATGATTTTACTACTGTAGTAACTTTTCACAAATTGTTTTACATTCGTTTTATTCTTAATTAGATTATATATGCTACCTAACGTGTCTGCTTCTAGTAACCGAGCTTACAACCACCTCAAAACAAGTTATTATTATATGCAAAAGCACCGAACGCAAACCTTATCTTTTAGGTAACATAAAGCGAGTTACATTAAAGGGGAACTCCTTATCTTATTCTAATTGTGTCCTATTTATAGAAATTCCCTTTCACCTGCTTAGCATAATTAAAACCGTCCGCAATGGTTGCGTCAAGCGTGGGCTGCGTGGTCCTCCCACGCGCATGCTCGACACGCTCGGCCTGCCGAACCCTTATCACACGGCTATCGCGACCTGCCCAGCCCTTATCACACGATTGTCATCGACCGACCTTAATCTCCTGATCCTGGACCGAGTGATGAAAAGCTAGACTCCGCCCCGCTAGCACTTGCGTCAGTGGCAGGTGGTCCCCAGGTTCTGAATGACTAGATGGATGCGTGTGGCGATGGATAAACAGCGCTGACTGAAGGAAGATTTCGTCAAAGCTGAAAAGCATTTCTCGTAGGTTATGTAACATACTGAATTTATATTCGAAATGAATATTGATTAACTTGGTGAAATGGGTATTTGTAAAATGTCCTTGGTTTACATTTCTTGAAGGTACAATTGTTTTAAATCAATCAAGTTACATTCACGGAAAATTAATTGTACAGTTAAGGCTTTCAGAGTTTAATTTGCTTGTTTCCAAGTACTTGTTACATAATGAGCATTTAACTCTTCTCTCATATATCTATTTCTGAGCAATATATGACAGTTTATCAATCCACTTAATCATGCTATTATTACTTATTCATCCTAATTCTCGTTTTCCTGATTAATCGGAATTAATCGAAATAAACTACAACATATCAATAAAAATTTTTATTATTTATCCTATATACACAAAACAGTTGTATTGAAGTTAAAATACATTGAATTTATTACGGTACATAGTTTTGTGTTGAGACTACCTTTTATGCTTTTGCTGTCTAAAAAACTTACTTTCAGTCAACGGGTATAATTTAAAGATCAAGACATTTTGTTAAGACGTTTGATAGAATCATTTTTAAAAGAAAAAATACTCTAGTTGTCATTATTTTTTATGACTTTAGTAACAGTACAGACACTGGATATATCTTACGTGGGTCTTGTGAGAAATCAAAATCTCATAGAGAATAATAATATTGTGTAGTATCAACCCAACCTACATAAAGGAAATTAGAATTTAATTACACGTTACGCCGTATTTTGATTTTAGGTAATAACACCAATATGAAAATAATTACATAAATATGTACATAATTTTGCTATAAAAAATGGATATACTGAAAGGACAAAATTATAGATATATTGCTTCGTTTTGTTGGATTTGGGTAGGTGGTATTTACGCTATAAAAGTTATATTTCGTATGAAAGTTTCATAATTTGTTACTTCAACACCGAGAAACGGTCGGTGGGTGTAGTGTTCTCTTGTGTGGAATAACGTCCGCACTATTGAATACATAAATCCGCAAAGACCATCCTCATAATTAGACCAGTTCGTGATTCAGACTCCACATTAACTGTAGGTTCCTTAGATATTTCATTGTCTTTTGGCCTATTAATTAACAGTTTTATTTAAGGAACATGACAGCCTGTCAGTAAAAAGACTACAAGATCGCACCACAATTACTTTCACTCATTCTCACTCGCACTTGGTTTAAAATACCTGAGTAGGTCGCCATTTCATTAACTAATTAAACGAACTAAAAGAAATTAATATCTTATTGTTTAATCTAAAATGATAGTTGGTTCAAGAACGCTCATGACGTACTTGAGCCTTGAGTCTCAGCACGTCTCCTGATTTAATCGTCCATAAACTTGCCCTCACTTAATCTAAAGCGTAGTGAACACAGTGGTTTACCTAATTGTGATAACAAATCACATTGCAAAACTAGCGAATGCAAATTCCAGCAATCAGAAAGCGATTTAACGGCAGTCCTTGATCTGCGAAGTGTAGAGTTACTGATAGATAAACAGATCACGTCGCAGTATCAGTCCTCAAGCCTACCCATCCCTTCACCAACCTTGACCTTGGAGACTGATAACACGGTGGTGATAACACTGATCATCAGGCTCGATCATGCGATTGAAAGAACAGTGCTTGATTTAGTATTAAAATAGTAATTACTTCAAACCCAATCCTAATAGTATTTTTTCTGAAAATTCGTAGCAAATTTTATGATAAAGTAAAGCCGTAAAGGACAAATGCACGGTATTGTACGAATAGATGTGAACAAGCAGAATAAATTTGTTAGTGCCATGAAGAATTTGGGAGAATAAATACATGAGGATCCACTAGTACAGGTTCTGTAACTGCTAGAACCACGGCTCCGAAGGGCCCTGCAAAACCTATGGAGCTATGTAAGCCAAGGAAATATCTTCCAGCATTAGAGTTTATAACTAAGAAAGACTGGAGTATTAAGTTCTACAGTAAATATTTAACAAATAGATCACTTTAACTTAAACTCTGTCATTCAAATAATTTTAGTAGTGATAAGATTTTAACATTAATTATTTAACTAATAACTGACAAGTGTTTTTCCAAAACAAAAAAATTGGTTTCTTTTTAAAGTTGCAACAATCTATTAGATACCTGTTAGATGTGGTTAATTAGCTGTATACTTAATTTTTGGTTGTTATTGTAGTAATTATGAAGATTGGTGACAATAAAGTTATTCAACTTTGTTATACGAAATGTGTTATTTTTATAATACAGTATTTCATTTTTAACGAGGGCCCTATCCTTGAATTTTTGCATTCCACTATTGGACAAGGAACTATTTATATAAGACAAATGAATTTGGAGCTAAACTAATTGACCCGGAACTGGAAGGGCGAGGGAGTGGTGATCCCCCCAGAGATGTGGACGGAGAACATTCAAGGCCAACCTCATGTCCCAGTGTCAAGGCCAGACCTCCGGCTACCAGCGATCAATTATACCTAACAATGTAAACACTGACCATCGAGAACCTTATCTAGGATAACTTATTTCTTCTTTGTCTCGTCTCATCGCTATCTCTTTGAGTTTTGGCCCTCAGCAGGCATTAATAGTTTTTTTCCAAATTTGTTCTGAGCAGGCAATAATAGTCTTTCCAGATTTGTTCTCATTCCAGATATTTAAAATCTTATATCAAACATCGCTTTGGTTTTAAGTCGATCTAACATTTTAAGGAAAGAGATTTAACAATCGACATGCTAAACAAAAATACTGGAAAGTGCAAACCTTTTTATTAAAAATGAAAACATCGATTTTAATATTTTTATTACACTTCAAACGTTTTGAAAACTACTGTAATTAATTTTAACGATCATTGAATCTGAGAGTATGGAAGTAAAACTGACAAATGATAAAATTATAAACCACCAATACGTTTCCTCCGCTAAAATTACATCAACCCTTTGAAAATTAACTCAATTAAACTTTTCGCTTGGACGCAGTTTTATTTTTATCAAAAAATAAGTGGAAATGTTCTACAGGATTTCAAATAGTAAAATGTTATCTAGATTACTATCTCAGGTGCTTTACATTAAGACTTTAATATTTTACTGTAATGGAAACATGGTTTATTTTCAGATGAGTATTTCAAAGTTCAAAGAAAACATAATTATGGACAAAGTTTTGCTTTGTCTGGGATTGCTGAAAGAGCTCAAATTAACTTTGTAATATACACGCTGCTTAATTGAATCAATAAGGAAAAGTCTGACTTTGTAAAAGCAAGGCTTATGCCCTGTAAGCATATAAGATATTTTAAGTTTTTACCAAGACAGTATTTTTATCAAAACATTTTGGTGTACTTATTGAGGCAATTTCACAAATAGGCCCTGCTTAGTAGCTGGAAATAAGTAATAATAATTAAATATCTCTGGAATACCGGAACAAATGTATCTTAAATTTATCACACTGGTTAAAACTTTTGCAAAATATAAAATTTTACCTTTTACAACCCTAATCGCATAGATGATAGAGTGCATAATGGCAGCACGCTTTCAATCAACAATCGCACTAATCAATTAAACATCTCCACATTTTCAGCATATACAGAGTGTCCCTGAACTAAACATTATTCCTGAAAAAACAAGCCGAAATGTCATATTCAAAAATTTGAAAACTGTAAATTTACCCGTATAGCCGCCATTTTGTTTTTCACTAAAGATTTTAATTCGAGAACAGCTGTTTATAATGAAATAGAATATGTTATGTAGCAGTATCACCTAAATACATTTTTTTCAATTATCATTTTCAAAATGGCGTCTGCCTGAAAAAAGTAAATATAAAAAAACACTGGTGATTGAAAAAGCAGCTGCAATCACTTTTTTATTTGTAAAATTCAATTTTGAACTAACGACACCATAATAAACGAAAAAATATTACCAAGAAAATGTATTCTTGACAATATCAATCATGTGATTTTGTGATTTATTGAAAAAATGGCTATTTTGATGTAGCAGAGTATTGTGATATGCATTTTATGGAGCTGCATTTGGAAATGCAAATGAAGCGACCAGAATGTTGGATGGTGACTATTTCCTCAACAGACAATGTTTAAGTGCCAAAACTTTCACTGCTCTCCACAATCATCTTCACGCAACTGGCACGTTTCAAGTGAATATGGCAGGTATTGGTGTTGCAATGTCGGTGCGTACGGTTGAATTTGAAGAGGAAGTTCTTCGTACAGAGAAGAGAGCTCTTAGAGAAGTATTTGAGTTTCCGAGATGTGGGCAAGCAAAAGCTTTGAGTTGAAAGAACTCAATGGGGACAAAGGTTTCATATCATCGCATAGAGTCATGCCTTTGCACCTCAAGCCTACCCACGTTTGGTAGTTGTCCCAAATGGTTGATGCACAAACTTGTGGAAACTCATATTTCCAGCAAGTAACGTTTCCCAGTCAAAAACAAAGCGTTACAAAACATGACGTAAAAACTATAACAAAAACAAGCTTATATTTTTTCACAGATATGTAAATTGGAAATACCCTCGAAACCAATAATTTCCAACAATTCAGCTTTTTCAGTCAAAAAATTTTAAACATGTTCACAGAAACATGACATAAAAAACCATTACAAAAACAATCCTCAATTTTCTAGACATAAAAATTAAAAAACAGAAAATAGATTCATATTTAAAGTATACGGAAAACATACATCAACAGTTACAACTATACATGTATCTTCTTCACACCACCCATCCATATCAAAAAAATAGTTGCATACCACAGTTTCGTCAACAGATTTTTATCAGATCCATTAGAAAAAGATGAATTTATCAGTGAAAAAATAATATTAAAACGTATAACTGTTACGAATGGTTACAATCCTGTCATAATAAATAATTTTATAAAAAATCTTAAACGAAAAAGGACATGTGAAAATAGTTATTTTTCCGTGATGGAAATCAATACATATCCACAGAATATGACAACCATGTTCCATTAACATTAAAAAATGAAATGAAAAAAACATGAAAAAATATGAAAGCAAATACTAAGGATGTAAAAAAGAAGACTGGGGTTTATAAAATAAAATGCAATGACTGTGATTAATTTTACATAGGCCTAACCGGACGGCAATTCGATAAACGTTTCAAAGTTTAACATAAATCACAAATACCCAAAAATCTAATTTTGCTTCCCACATAGTCGACAACAATCACAGTTACTCAAATATTGAATGTAATCTAATTCCATTACACATCTGTTTAAAGGGCAAAAAGTGACAGCAATTGAAAATTCATTTTGAAAACAACCAACAGAAACAGTAAATAAAGGTAACAGAAAACAAGTCCATCTGGTAGAACACATCTCAATTAATTACTATAGGCCCACATGTTTTTGTTTATTGTTGTTTTGTGACTTGAAAATTTGCAAATGACCATATAGTAACCATTTAAAAAAAGTTTATGCTTAAAAATATATGAAAATGAAAATCGCGTTATCCATTAAAGACTACACCAGGATTCACATGGCAGCTAAGAAGGTATTTAACCTATTATTTATTCCCAGTCAATGTTTGAAATGGAGTTAAGGTATAATCTAATCGGTCCCTACATTCTTCCAAATATGTTCGATGCCCCCACCTATCTTGTGTACTCGAGAGATATACTCCCGAAACAAATAGGACGTCCTGTTTGCAGGCTTCAAGTCATTTGGCTGCAATGTATAATGAGCCCGCACTTTGGGTATATTCTAATGTATGTCCTCAATCAATATTACAACCAAAAGTGAATCAATCAGTCAGATCTTGGAAGACCGGTGCCGTGGCATCCGTGATCAACTGAGCATATCCCCTTAATACAAGTGAAAGTAAAGGATATACAAGTGCATAATTTTCCTGTCAAAAGCAAACTGGACCTGATACGTAGAACTGTGGAATCTGCTGTGGTTATCCAAGAGAAAAAATAATTTTAATCTGTCCGGCAATCCATGGCATCGCGGCTTAAGATGTGCAATATACAGCGATAGGCACATTGATCATAGTTTTAGATTAAAAATTGTCTTCATACCTAATGTAAATAAATACACTTGTTTTTTGTAAATTAAAATTTTCCCCTTATTTTTTAATTTAAGAATTAATTAGCTCCATGAATCGTAAGGGTATCAATCAGCTCATCAGTGCAATTACACATAGCTAGTTTGTTAATATTACAATAACTGTTCAGTGGCAATAAACCTTTCAACTGAATTTCCCAAATAAAAGTAAATTAGCTTAGTGAAAAAAGCTACTAAAATGTCATTATTAACAGCTGTTCTCGAATTAAAATATGCTTTGTTAAAAACAAAATGGCGGCAGGTGGGTGAATATCGAGTTTTCGATTTATTATGATATTTTGGCCTGTCTATAATCCAGGGATATCTTAGTATATAAATAGCGAGTGAATAAATACGGTCAGTATAAGCTTTGTGATAGATTACGAATTAATTGATCCTGCTGATACAAAAATTCTACATTTTCATAATTTTAATAGTTATCCGGAAATGATTACTTTTCATTGTTATTATACACTTGGTATTATACCATCTCTGTTAATGGTGGGCTACACCCTCAAGCCAGAATAATATTAAGTGAATTTTCTTCAATCTTGGGTATGCTAATAGCTCATTATTCAAACGAAAATGACATGTTCCGGCTCTAAATCATATTTACTCGTCCTCGTTATACTGATCAGATGTTTAATGAAAATTTGTACAAAAACTTACGAGTTTCACATACATCACGATATTCTATCTCTTAATTTAGAAAGAACAGGAATGAGATTTTTTGACTGTACGTAGCCATTGCTAAGGGTGTCACGGCAACATGCAAATAAAATAGTCGTAAAGTAGAATAAAACATGCAAATAGAAGGTTCTCGTGATTAAGTCGTCACGCCGCGAGATGTAGCACCCCGGGGGAGGCTACGGACCTTGGCAGGCTACAGCACTGCAGCGCGTCTTGTTCCCAGTAACCCTCACAGTTTACAGCCTCTGCTCCATATCTGCAGACAAGCAACACCAAGGTAACTGCCACTGTCACCGAGAGATGGCAGCACTTGGCCTTGCAGACCCGGGAATGTCACTAACTGGGCCGTAGATCACACTTATTGCTAATCAGTGACCGCGCTGATGGCTTTACTGATATACGGGAACTGGCGATTTTGAGTTATTTTCTTCTAGGTATTTTAATTTCCCACGATTTTCTCACTGATACGTTTTATCTAGAGGAAAATCTCGCACAATATATCTCCGGTTATGACTATATCGCTATTATTCGTCTCATTATCAATGGGTTGATAATTATTATCTAAGTTGCTCTGTGTGCGCCTGGGAAGGTTTTAGTGAAAAGATATTTTCAAAAACTCCGTAGGTTTCTATTTTATAGTGTTTTAAATTTCCAATGTTAACCTTATGGAGAGTAAGTTTGTTTACAAATTTTCCACAATGAAAACATTTGATTTCTTAGCTTCTTACCTGGTTTACTTTCCATTAGCAATATGCTTTACAATGCCATCTGAATCATTCATTAATGTAAAACTATGAAGTAAGTAAATATGTGCTGTACAAAATTAACAGCTTTTTTCGCCACGTTAATAGTTTACGGTTTTGGGGGATTATGTATTTATATTTGTTATTTTCTGTCTGATTAACAGTTACGTGTTTGTATGTTGACCAAATAAAAATAATTACATTGTTTATATATATATTACGTTTATTATAATAATCAGCTGTGTTATATCTTTCCTATAAAAGCCGTATCCAACACACTTTATTAAAATAACATAATTAGCTCTCAAAAATCCAGTTTTGAGCGATGTTAGACACATCTTTACTAATCATGTAATCCATAAAAGTAATTCAACAGAAATAAATAACCATCTGTCAAATTAAAACACAATTTAGTTTGTTTACATCGATCATTGATGTTAAACACATGCTATTCATTATTATGTTTACTTATAAACATTTTACATGTTCGCATTGCAAAGCGAAGAGTAATCGTACTGTAGAGCTATGCGAAAAATTTTGGAGGTATTTTAATGGAAATATAATATTCCATGTTAGGAAAGAAAAATTGCATTATTAATTGGCGTTACTTCTAAAGTGCATATATACTTACAATGTGTTCCAAGATAAAGTTTAAATTATTGACCCTTTTACTTAGTTGATTACTTGTATATGACCTTTGTCTTAATTTTTCTATGAGGGAAGGGATTACATAGACAACCACATTATTCAGTAGTAAAAACCTTTTTCTTCTACTGAGTTAGCTTACTAAATGACATTCATGTTCCCATTTAATTTAGTTCGCTTGAGCAATCGTTCAATTTAATTAAATGCCATGTAGTTTACTTGAGAACAAGAATGTGATAAAATACGAATATCTAATCAAACCATTCCATCGCTGAGAACTATAATTAAATGATTACGGTTGCATGTTCTGTATAATACTGCTCTTGTAGAATTAGTTAATCTTAAATTGAATCAGAATAATCGTCATAATAAGAAATGTTTCCTTGTTATTATTGAGTAGGGTTTACTATTTAAATTGTCTTGACAATATTCATAAAACAAATATGCGGTCTTTGGTAGAATGTTCCAGCATTTTCATTTTTTTTAGCCACACATACAGCGCTCTTCGGAGTTAGTTTAGGTAGGTTATTGGCATTTTTATCTCGTTGATAATATTTTATATTATCAAAAACTAACCTAACTCCGCAGAGCGCTGTATGTCGGCAATATCGCGTATATCAAGCTGTAAGGCTACGTGTATTGGTCACCGACAAAAAAAGCTCAGCGGAGTTAGGTTGGTTATTTATAATTTTATCTCGTAAATAATATTTTATACCTTTAATAACCCACCTAAAGTAACTCCGCAGAGCGCTGTTTGTCGGCAATATTGCATTTTGTTACTTGTGAATTAATTATTTTTCATTTAGTTACACAAAGTGTTTACAAATAGTTAGAGAAAAAATCTATTTTACCTAAATTACATGAAGATTATTACATCAGATTGATTTAAAGGGTGGAGTCTAACAAAACAAAGTGGAGCGAAGTGATTATCCAAGAACAATTCTTAATTTGATTCTAAGTTATCGCCATTGTCGTATCTCATTGAAACAGGATTCAATAAGATTTTTTAATGTGATTAAACAATATACAGCAATAGGCACAATTACCATAATTATTTATGATAGTACAATTTTAACATTTAATACAACAAATAGCACATATCATTTCAAAAATCACAATTCACAGAATAGGAGTATCTATAAAATCAAAGTTCATATATTCCTCTACACTGTAGAAAGTCTTCTTCTTGAGACACTCAGCAACAATTTTCTTAAAAAGATGTTCACTTAATAATCTAACATTATTAGGCAATCTATGAAACGGTTTCAATTGTCAGTAATAGTGACTTTTCAAAACTATTATTATGATGTTTATAACCTTTTCTATGGAAAATGTTTGGAAAGGTCTCTAGACAAATGATAATTTGTACGATTTACTTTGGTAAATCTTACAAATTTACCGAGACTTTCTAATAAAATTAAATTTGTACAATTTTCTAATAATTAGAATTTACAGGATTGGCAATATGCATTGATCTTCAACAAGAGTATAGCATTACAGAAGCCGCAACACAATAACATGGTACTCTAATTAGTACTTTTCGTGTCAGGTTCTGACGTAAACATTTCCTGATCTGCTCTCCCGTTTCCTTATAGTCTACGTTTCGTTCTGTGTGGCATTCACTTTCGTAACGCCTTGGTAACGCAAAGGATTTCTTTCAACGCCCAGATATTTTCAATCTCATTAGAGTGAAACGTGTATCGGTTGAATCGAATGGTTGGGAGACTAAATTACAATCTTGGACGCCAATGTGAAAAATATTGCTTTATCAATCATGGAAATAAAATTATTTTAATAAAAAGTTTGTTTTACTCGGTTTTAAGAACTATTTTAATATGCAATATATTTATTTACCTTGTGAGGAGCTTTTAGTTCTTGAGTTGAATGTAGTTGATTTCCTTAATACGTATTTCGCCACCGGTGTGTGGCGCAGTGGATTCAGGAGTTTAAAGTCATTTTCCTTAAAGTCACTTGAAATTGATTTTTTTTAATGTACCACCTAAAACATCGTTATGTAACTATTATAAAGCAAGCCTAAAATTCTAAACATAGTTACCAATCTACATATCAGTTGATCGAATGATAAATTAATGCGAACCTTCGAGAATATTTTATTCCTTTTGGTGTAACTTCCAAGAATCATATTTTCAGAATCGTTATGAGAAAGTTACCTGAAAATGTAAATATTAAGCAATGTTATTTTATGGATATTAAGTTATATTTTTGTATCAAAATGTTTATAATGTATGTAAATTATTTAAAATCCATTAAAAAATAAGACACATACTTCAATAAATATGTCTAATAATTATTTAATTTCGTAACATATAGTTCGTGCATTCAATTGTTAAGAAGAGTCTTCAAGATTAATAATTAAGTTTTCACACTTGAAAATATTTTCTTAAAGCGGAACATGTAGTGTAAAGTATCATTCCTCCAGTTGACCTGTGTCCTATGATTTACAAAAATACAAATTTTTATAGCGAAGAAAACGAGTTTGTTATGATTTGAGATTAGTGGGAGGACCGATGCTGCTGTAGGACTGTGTCTAGAGTGACGTAGTTCTCTCTAACTCAACCCTTGGTATTTCTCTCTAATTCAACCCTTGGTATTTCTCTCTAACTCAACCCTTGGTATTTCTCTCTAACTCAACCCTTGGTATTTCTCTCTAATTCAACCCTTGGTATTTCTCTCTAACTCAACCCTTGTTAGTTCTCTTTAACTCAACCCTTGGTATTTATATCTAACTCAACCCTTGGTATTTCTCTCTAACTCAACCCTTGTTAGTTCTCTTTAACTCAACCCTTGGTATTTCTCTCTAATTCAACCCTTGGTATTTCTCTCTAACTCAACCCTTGGTATTTCTCTCTAACTCAACCCTTGGTATTTCTCTCTAATTCAACCCTTGGTATTTCTCTCTAACTCAACCCTTGTTAGTTCTCTTTAACTCAACCCTTGGTATTTCTCTCTAACTCAACCCTTGGTAGTTCTCTCTAACTCAACCCTTGGTAGTTCTCTCTAACTCAACCCTTGTTAGTTCTCTTTAACTCAACCCTTGGTAGTTCTCTCTAACTCAACCCTTAGTAGTTTTCTAGTATTACAGCTTATTATTCATGTCGAAAAAGATTGCATTATTGACGATGCACGCCAATTCTCATAGAACCCTGGATTATATGGCACGTAAGCCAGATTTATATACATAACTCTTTAAAACACGGATTAGTAATTACTTACGATAGTTATACAATGACGTCACCTTTAATCACAAGCTATCTAGATTACACCCAAAACACAATAACACGTTCCATGTCTGCACGTACTTCATTTAAGTAACTTGAAAAACAATTCTACAATCCCTTCACGACCTTGGGGTAACTAAGAGCGGCAATTATCCGCACGGTAGCCGAGGACGACAAATTAGGTTCCGAACAAACAATATTTACGAGGAATTGTCGATTGCGATCCACAAGTCACGAACTGTTTCCAGAGTACCTGTTGTTGTAACTGTTATCAGAGTGAGGGCGAACTTTATGCATTCGGCATTATTGATTACCCAGTAAACTAACACGGCCTTGTCCGATATATGAAGACTGCCGTGATAATTGTTTCTCCCTTCTCCCGTGTCGACACCAGGCTGCGCTAGTGTCGCCCCTTCCTGCCTTGTAGGGGACATCGTCTCGCCGCGTTTGTTTCATGGATCGTTACTACCGAATCGAGGAGGTTAACACTATCTATTTAGTAATTTAGCGGCATTTGTTTTTTTCGGCAGCAGGTCCGGTAAACTAGTTTGCGTACTAGGTAATGTCCCGGTTATAAACGTCCAGTTTATGCCTTAACAATTATGTCATAGAATGGAAACTTGTTCGTCCTGACTAGTGGGTAAAAGGGATACCGTCGCTTAGTAAGAATAATCATAATAGGTATCCTGATTCCTACCAAAGTGTTCTCTCAACCACATTATTCATATTTTACAATGTATAACAAGATTTTATCCCGTCATTTTGCGTCCCGTGAATTGACGTAAGTGATGTCATAATGAGAACTGCTGTTTTGAGGAACTGAATATACATTTTCTGCCCTGTGCCTGGCAGTCCTACATTTTCTGCCCTGTGCCTGGCAGTCCTTCATTTTCTTGAACAATGAGACCTGGATCAAATAATATCAATTTTATTCTATTTTTTTATTTCTTATATTTGTAGTAAATTTAATGGTTAACACGAATATGAGAATATTATATACGTAAAGAATCCAGAAAGTGTTGAAAAAATGTTTATCTTTATTGACACGTTTTCTGAGGAGTGATTTCAGCCGCCAACAGTTTAGCACCTTTACATAGTGCTCATAACACTGTTTGTCCAGTAGGTTACAAGCATTAAAAAATCACTTTCTAAACATGTTATGCTTAAAATAAAACCCTTTATTAAGTCTAAGTAATGAGGGGCTTCTCAAAGTGTTTCCACGGACAATCTTAAACTGAACGACTCTTTCAACGAGTAGCCATGCCAAAAGTTTTTTGGAACCAAAGTTTTTTGGGAAAAAAACTACATCAAAACCAATCATGCTTTTAAACCTTTCCTAGGGGAAATTTGCAAAAAGAAACAATAAATCATTTTTGCAGGTATTGAATGTTATTCCACTATTAATCTAAGTATGTGTTTGCAGAAAGAACTTGGGTTGATATCACCTTACCAGTGGGGGTTCCCGATATGGATACAAATATTCTTAATTGTCACAAAGGATTGTACATATCATTGCCATAATCATATTACTGTACACAGTATATAAAACGATGTACTTGCATATCTGACCAGTTTCCACATTTCTACTTCAGATAATTCGATTCAAATTACCTAGTGCCTTAGCATATTCAAAGAATAAAACCTAAACATGTCTTACTGAATATCAAGATAACAATTTAGAAACATAGTTAACAATTTCAACTTCTCAATTTCCCTTGCCCCTAAGCTGCCAGGAGAGAGAGGAGCCGGGCAAAGAGAGCTACTATACATTATCTAGACATATGTTAGTTGACGACTTAGGAACATTATTTGGTTATGCAATACTTAACAGAAATATAGCACAGGGTATTATATAGACTAATTTTGAGTATACAAAAACTTGACAATCCAACCTTCTATGGTCTATATATAACATTGAACTATCGATAAAAGTTCTAGAAATACTAGTGTTCTGAAACAACAAGGGCTTGAGCTACTATACATTATCTAGACATATGTTAGTTGACGACTTAGGAACATTATTTGGTTATGCAATACTTAACAGAAATATAGCACAGGGTTTTATATAGACTAAATTTGAGTATACAAAAACTTGACAATCAAACCTTCTATGGTCAATATATAACATTGAACTATATTAACTGTTCTAGAAATACTAGTGTTCTGAAACGACAAGGGGTTGATAATCAGAAGTGGCAAAACCATATTGATAATGCATTAGGACAAATATCCGAAGACACCCGATATTAAGTCCTAAAATAGCAAGTGAATGCATTAATTCAAGGCGTATACAAATTTCCTTCCAATTTTCACTAAAAGTACACGTTAGCATACGGTTTGGAATTAATACCGTAAACCGGGGTGAATAGGGACAAAATACAGGAAATTTTTTAATTTATCAATAACTTTTCATTCATTAAATATACATTGCTCAACTTAATTTATTCTAATAGAGGGAACTTTTCTGTACATATACATGTAACATGTATATGTTACATATACATGAAACATGATCAACTTGATTTTTTATACTGTTGGTAGACCTTGTTTTTGTTACTTGTTGTAAGCGCCATAAACTTAACCTCAAAAAGTGTTGTCTGCAGCTCTGTGCAGGTTCAAGTGATCATCCTGGAATATTTTTTTCTGTATTCCTCTGATTCTGGTGAGTAATAATACATAAAAATATTCAAGCCTTGACTAGCATTTAAAGTATGCTAAAAATATTTTCAAAAATTTTGACCATTTTGATGTTGAAATGGGGTGAATTGGGACACTGTCTAAAACCACTGTTTGCCTGTTTTTATAACAGTTTTCAGAATTACTTTGCTCAACTACCACATTACTTATTACTACAATGAATAATCATAAATTTATTCTAGTAAGTATAGCTGTATTTCAGTTGGTGCATACCTTCCTAACCTAATTTTTTTTCAGGTGCACGTTAAAATGGTACGGACCTACAAGAGGGATCCTCGCACCAAACCCCATCTCCAAGTGGATGAACGGATACGCTAGACTAAGCCTAGCGTATCCGTTCCCGAGTGCTGGAGCAAATCCTAGCGTATCCGTCCCGAGTGCTGGAGCAATCCTAGCGATCCTCATTTGTTTAGGGTGCATTGTTTAGTAATAATGAAAATTCTAGTTTATTCCTTGTGTGAAGTTAGAAGTTTCCTTGTGAGTGTTAGAATCAATCCCTAATAAAATCTGTAGATTCGTATGGCTATGATGATCTGGGTCCGTTGAGAATCTTTGTATTCTAGGCCCTATTTCTGAGCTTAAAAATTTATCGTTTAACCTCGACCCCTGGAATATACACCCCAGCTACGCTTTGCTATCCCGGACATCAGTAACACGAAACACTTCGAGAAAATACGTTACATATTTTGTGGCGACCCTGCCAGGATCCCCTACCTATCCTAAAACAGATTTTATAGCCAGTAACCCCTATCACATTTTAGAATAGAAATAGATTTAGAATAAACCTTTTTTAAAAACAATATTTTCTTATACACGGGGTATGATTTTCCAGGTAGATGAAGTACACCACCATGGAACCTTTGGGAGCAGCAGATCTAGAAACTCTAAGGGAAGGATGTGAGTTAAATGATAAGATCTTAAATCACTTCTTCTATCTCCTCCAATTACGAAAAAGGGCCAATACCAAAGAAAAGAATATAATGTTTTTCCCGACCCAGTTTTTCGTTCTGGTTCCAGTTTTGGATGAAAAAAACGATCATGGCAGATCAACTAAGTGTTGAAGAAATCCGGCGAATTGCGCCTAACTATCGGGGCAAACCCGAAAACTTTGACCCTCGCCGTGCTAAGGCACGAAGGCAGGAGAAGAGAAAGGCCGACAAACCGTCTGGAGAGATGCCAAAGTCAGAGCAACAACAGCCTCAACAAGCGCAGCCTCAAAAGGCAATAACCATGCCTAAACCGAAGCTCGCTGATGGTAATAAAGCGCCAACTGCCCAAAGAAATGAATCGATCATATCCGAGGCGATATTTGGCCTGAATGTCAGTCACGCCAATCCAACCGCGCCAAACATTTGAGTCAAGCTACGCGGCAATACCTCAAATTGCATTGGAAATGTATCGAGAATATTCAAAGGATGCAAACCAGATAGACGGAAAGCTGGTCAAGGAGTTGATGTACTACTGCACATCACTACTTTGGCTAAGGCTAATCGATATAAAATCGAAAAACGGTCTGCAAGCGCTCACCAGAGAGGAGAAAACGTTACAAAAAGATACAAAAGATGAGTACTACAACGTCCCGCAGCCGATGTACGCATACCTTGCGTCAATAGGCAACATCGTGGACAAGATGGGAAAGCGCACTTTCTTGGAAGTGCCAGACCTACCCACAGCACAAGCTGGTGGCTTTGGAGGCTACCATGCCAATACAGTGAACGTAGATACTCACAACTTGTTTGAAGAAATACCCAGCCTAGGAATAGCAGGTGACTTGCTGATGGCAGTCGCCTCTAATCAGGACGAGCCGAATCGCAACTTTCGAGTTGCTTTTCCAGCCCGAGCGACTTACTCCGATAACTTACTTGGACAGGTCCCGCACATCGGACCGAGAAGAGCGGAGATTCGACAGAAACTGTCAGGATTTGGCATTACGCCGACTTCCTTCGACAAATACTGTCCTTCGACGCGTTTTCACCGCCAGTATGTTAAGGACGTGTCTGACATTCTGGGCACCTGGGATACCTTCAAAATCGAGAAGGTAAACTTTCAAGCAATGACGTCCGACGGGGGTACGGTACAGGCAGTTATGTCTAGACCTATCCACGAAGAGCCAGCAACAAACTGGCAAAGGCGAACAGTGCAAAACACATCCGCCGAGGACGAATCGACAGCAGTGATGGGAGCGGCATACGTCTTCCGCTTTCAGCTATGGAAGATGGCAGTCGCAGGCCAGACGACACTAGAACGCAACCAGAATTGATGCTGCGTCACGTCGGCAAATGCAGCCATCCCATACGAGTTGCCCGAAGCATGGGTACTCAACCGAAACGATCGACGACACTTGCCAGACGTGCTGGAGTGTGAGCGGTTTAGATCAATCGCACTCATCATGCACACCGCGACCGAGGACGCTATTCGGCGCATGGTCAAGACACAGCGCTAAGCGCGAAAACCGATCAAGACAAGCCACAGTGAGGCAAAACGGAATGACGCCCGTTGAGTAATAATCTGGTTCAGTTCAGAGTTACCTGAGTCAAATAGTTTTAAAGTTTAGAATCTTACACCAAGGCAGAAGTTTCAAGACTGAAGCCAAGACATAAACTGAAAAGGTTTAAGGCTAAGGAGGGATATCTTTATATAAATAGCTACATCGAAATAGTATGGCAATAATATTTGGAGTAAAGCTTTATTTACCACCGAGAACCTATTTGTGCTCAGTCTGTGTTGCCGGTATGAGGTGGGAACTGGACATATCACGGGATGTGTGCGTGATCAACCTGCGTTGCCGACATGTGATACTGTAGCACTTTTTTAAATATAATACATAATTTTAGAAAAATGGTAAAATGTTATGGATATCCATTTTTATTTCTCAGAATATTTATTGAAAAGAAGTGTGCACACCTTTTTCAAAATATCCAACCTTTTGCGCTCGGATCGAGTATTTATAACTTGCACTCGGATGTCCAGCTGTACTGGCCGTCACAATTTTCTTGCCAAGTAGTAATGTATAACTTATCCAATACTATAATACGAGCGAGGTTTATACATATATATATATATATATATATATATGTGTGTGTGTGTGTGTGTGTGTTTTACTGTAATATTAAGTTTAAAATCTAAAAATTTAACATTACGCTTATGGAGAATCAAATGTAAACAATGCAAACCAAAACAGCTGTTTATAAACGTTTGACAGTTCTTGATTGAAGACGGCAAAGAACAATATGTGAATAGAGGTTTTTCATAAATATTTATTTTATGTATGTAATAAATGTAAAATTTTCATGTTACTAAACAATTTGTAAAAACTTTAGGGTAACATAACTGTGCGAGATAAAAGCAGGAAAGAGTATTTCCAAAATCTTCCGTATTTTGATAGAAAACGTATTCGTTGTATTGCTTGAAGCTACTGTAACAAACCAAATAATTGGTGTAAATTAAATTTATCTTTTGCTTTTCAATCCTCATTCCGTTTCTAACAAAATCAGTTGATCACAGGATAATAATAACAAACGGAATGGACATTTAAATTCAGTATAAGGTTAGCTAAAACAATTAATTGAGGTTGGCCAAAAACTCTTAAACGACGACGCGAAATCGGCTGACGCCGTAGCTTGAGCGCTTAGATCTCACGTATGCAAGGTCGCGTGATCGATCCCCACCCGAGGGCTATATATTTGTTCAGTATTTATGCCATATTAATTAAGGGGTATTAAAACGGTTTTATTTAAACCACATAAATGTATTCATTGAGCAGTAAATTTGTTTTAATTTTGCTAACTAACTTGTAAAATACATGTCTTATTCTATCCGAGCAAACCTCGGTCACCAGGTACTTAAATTAATTAGTAATACATTACTAATTACAAGTAATTTTTATATAAGCTATCCTCGCCACTAGGATGGCCAGTGGTACTAGACGAGATTAAATCCGAGTTGCGGTCGGAAGGCCAGCAGTACTAACTAGCCACTAAACATAATCATATGTTTCGTGTTTGGATGTTATGTGCTAGTTTTGAGATGTGCAGCAATCTTACGGGAACTAATGAACTAGCGAATCAGATGAACCCCCGCTTCTAAAACTATACATGTGTTGGAAATTAAGGTTATGCTTAGTACGTTTTTCTGCTGATCTCCTGTTGCGTTTATTGAGAAGTGATGATATTTAATGCTAATAACAGCTGGGATTGTGTTGTATATAACAGTACATTTTAAATTCAATATTTATTTTAGTAGTAACCACAGCAGATAATAAATGTACACGTAACAATAAATGATAATATTAATTCAGATGACTTGAGGCAATTATTGGAGGAGTATGACGAAAATGTTTCGTTAAATTATTTAATTGTAACATAGATAATGATGCATTGACATTATTCGTTAACAATGGCTTTTCATTGTCCTTAATACAAACCAGGTTTGACACAAAAATCATTCCGAGCTGATGGGAAAAGTTGTCGCGCTGCCGAGCTGACAACGAATGTAGCGCGGCCAGTTCTGCTGGTCACCCGAGCGTCGAGGACATCACAGGAAATAATTCCGAGCTGTCTGCAGAAATTCGACGCTCTATTTACTATGATAACGTGTCACAATAGCAAAATGTTCATGAAAAAGTTGTTTTTCAAAATATATAACGCTATGAAGTGGAGATACGAGAAACAGTCATGAGACCAGAGTTGTAGATGTTGTAAAATCCGTGACACATGGATCCCTCCATTTTCCAATAGGATCTTTCCTTTATAAGATATAGTCGAAAAACGAGGATTGTTTTAAAAAAACATTAAGATTTTTTGGGGGAGTAACAATTACGAATAATTACTAAATCCGATGACACGAATAGTCTTAGAAACATTCATAAAAAATTTAAAGTCCCTAGATAATCTGGATGTCAGATTTTTGAGCGATAAGTATCTAAAATTGAAATTAGGTTTAGCTGGTTTGACATTTGTGTTTTGGTTACTTTATATTAACTATACGACTTGATGAACTATATTTGAGTTTAAATTGTGGTTACTGTTGAGGTACATGTTTAAAAAATGTGTCATTGTACTTATACAAAAATTGTACACACATACATGTATAACATACTTAACCTTACTCGGTACTGATATATGGAACTGGGCAAGTGTCCAATGCTCCTGTTTCCCACTGATTATCAAAGAAGGCCAACTTTAAGTTTTACCTACATTTAAATTCCTAAACAAAATTATTCTCACAGAGCTACTTTAATTATTCTTCAACCTCTCAAGTGTATTACATGGTTTTTCATTAATATGGTTTTAATAGTTTTATTTTGAATCGTGGTTTAGAGCATATGTAGCTGTCTCCCAAACATTATCTCTTTAGAGATTTGCCAACTAATTGTTTAGCGATCTTCTTCGTGAGCTTTTCATCACGTTTCGAAATCCCAGTATATTTTTAAAATTATCTTAAATTTGTGAATGTAATGTTCAACGAAACCAGATCAGGGAAATAATGGAAGTTGTAATGTTTTCTATTTTCACTAATAAAAATCTTTTGAATTTAAAAAAACATAAATGAAAACCCACCATCGCAGTCAATCATTTGAAGTAATATAACATAGTACATGGATATATATAAAATCTGGGGAGCGGGGAGTTTTTGTATAAAATAAAATGTGCATTCCATTAAAATAAGCCTAATAATAATGATAGCTCAGACATTTTAATATCACACCTCAGCTATCACTTTATATTACCATACGTTGTTATTCTTTATTTGTTCAATTGGTTAATTTCTCAATGGTGTCAATCTCCTTAGTGATAAGTAGGAGGGTCATGAAAAAGCTATTCTGTCCAAATTTCTTTGTGGGTGATAAGTCGCTTTAAAGGTCCACCAGAGTGCTCACACAAGGGGAACACTTCGCTGCACAGGAAGAGGATGCTAATGCATACGTTCTCGTTTCCCATGGATAATCCGGCGGAAGTTCACGGTTTATGCAATACCGGAACAATCACATACAACATATGACACTCGGCACCGGCTGGTCGGAACCATTGTTTGAGAGAAGGGTTGTGCAATTTATCGTGCAAATTACTATTCACGGTGTGGTGATTCTTTCCACAATTTATGATAAATCTGATGGCATTAGACTCTATATCTTAGAGTGTAGAAATACAATCTTCTCATGCTCAAAGTTGTGATAAATTTTGAACTTTTTTAAATTTTTAAATACAAGTCTAAACTACATTATTTATGTTTTCCTAGTTTCAAGAACAGAAATTATATTTTTTTACCTTTGATAGTTGCCCAAGTTCTTGAGTTTTTAAATATTCTGGTGATGCCACAAGAGTGGCGAAATGCGCATCAAGACATCAAACTACTCTAAACTACAATGAAGTTTGAACGGTTAGATAAACCTTGTTTTGTAAGAAAAAAATATTTGTTGTCATACTGATTAAAAAACAGCTGTTTTAGATACATGTGTTGAAGAGAAAAGTTGTTTCTTTTTATCCCTAGGACTAAACCAATATTTATGATGTTTATTTGAGTCCTAGACCACAAAAGATCATTGTTGAAGATACTTTTGATTCGAGGTCAGCATTCGATTGTAAATAATCGATAAAGTAACTGAAACAATCACTATAGATTTGTTGTGTATTTCGGACGTTCCGGATATCGATTGTAAAACTGTTACTCGACTATTAAACCGAACTATTGAATGGTTCAGATCGAACGATAGTAATAACTAACACCGACATAACCTAAAACAACCAACCAGGAATCAATACGGATATGCTTCAACGTAAGCTGCTTACGTTAAGCAAGGTAACAGCTGATTAGTCTAAAGCGAAAATAATTTTCGAAAACTATTGATACTAAATCAGGTAATAACTTGAGTTTTACGAGTTTGTTCAGTTTTATTTGCTGCATGACGAAAAATATTTGAGAAATTCATCACCAAATTTGGCTTTTTGATACTTGGTACTTTTTGAAATTGTGGTCGTATAAAAATATCAGTTTTTGGTCCTAGTAATTAAATATAATATTGTTGCATTGTAAGTTAAGCTGGTGAGGTAGCGTTTATTTGATATTTGGTCAACATACTCGTATATACTAGTGATTCACTAAAACTAACATTGCACTGTTATTACCGGAATGTTTGACATTGATCACTCCCCACGAGGTACTTTCGGTGGATCCCAGTTTTTGAACAACATAGTTTATCATCATCATCCTGCTTTCTCTTCGCATTGCGAGAGCGTAGAGAGGATCACTAGGATGAAGGTAAGATGAATGATCTTAACTTCTAATCTTCTACTTTCTTTTCTGATGTAGCCATTGTACGGAGAATTGAAACGTTAAAAAGAAACACTTATTGTTCAAACGACACCTTAAAAAGGCATGCATTTATTTCCGTCTTCCTTCGATACGGCTTTGTTGACGCTTTTGTAATATTTTTAACGAATGAACGAAGTTTTGAATCTAATTTTTCTCTTGTAGGGATTGACCATTTCCTGAAAACTGTGCATTCAATTAAAATACACTGCGAAAAATTCGTGAAAACCGTTGAAATAAATACATATATTATACGTTAACAAAGGTTGTATATTTATTCAGTATTAAGGACGTTGGTGTCGGTACAGGTACAGGTCCGTATCCGTGGGTGGTTGACCTCATTGTGACAACGGCTGTCCCTTGGTACACGAGGAAGTGCATCTGCGACCTTTACTGCAACGACACTCCTTAGTGTGCCAAGATGCATGTCAGTATCAATCTGTGATTTAAGAATCCTAGTAACAGTACACTAGAATTCTAAGATTGCTACTTGAGCACTGCAATCACAACACATGGTACAGTTTAAGATGACCGTCGCGAGGTCGTCTAGTACTAGAGAAAATGAAACTCTTAAATCGTAGCAGTTGGTCTCGACCTTGGTGTGAGCGTATCTGATGCCCCGCTTGTGACAACTGGTAGTGGAGGAAGTCTCTATGACCAGGGACGGGCTTGTTGGACATCATGTGCTCTGGATATCAGATGACCTACTTGGGTTGAATACATATACTACCCTATTCGGGAACTGCTTCAGTAAGTAATTAGCATAAAGGTCCACCAGATTTTCCTTATAGAGTTTAATGTACAGTGGTGGCTAAATTATTAGTCTGTTATTTCTCTTTTTGAAACCCATTGCCATCTGAATTTAATATACAGGGTGATTCACGAGGATATGCGGTAACTTTGAGTGTCAATAATTGAAGATTATCTGTTCATTTATACTTTAATCATATTTTGAGAATTAAATTTTCTACGTTTTGTTCTGAAATTTGATCATTATTGGTAAAATAACAAAGATTACCATGTAAAAATTGTGTTTTTTTTACTCAATGTTTTTGCATTTTACACTATTACTCAAAAACTACTCATCTTACAGTTCTGGGACCTGTTCTAATCAATTTTTCAGGTAAAAAAACATAAGAAACAATGGCATTTGCCCCTAAATTTAACTTCCCAGAATTTCAGAGAGTCTTCATTTACTCAGCGGAACTGAAATCCAGGCGAAATCTTTAACCCTGTATAACTCGCTAACGAAACATTTCCGGACCTATGTTTATATAAGTTTTTTACATTATTTTTACATATAGAATGAGCTCTCAAAGTTACCGGATATCCTCGTGAATCACCCTGTATACGTAATTTGCCCTCCTGACTGAATCAATTTGAGAGTTTTAGGTAGATTTAAATATATTTCAATGAAAGACTTACATGTTGCACCTTTGTCGTTTCACCACACACCTTACCTAGGTTTATACTAGTTACTTAAACAATTTATACTTTTTTTCTATGGTACTTAAAACTTCATTTATGACAAAAAAACATATACTATCAATGCATACATTACTTGGAATATAGGTTTTTTATATTTCAAAAATCAACTTTAGTAATATGTTATAAAACGGTTATGTTCATTCGAAATGCACTTTAATTTACTTGTCATTGTAGACATTATACTTTCCATCGTAGTTTATACGAGTGATTTCTCTATATATAACTGTTTTTTTAACTAAATTTAATCTCAGAGATGAAAACGTAGTTTAAGTTCACTTTAATACAGTCCATATCTTCAAAATTTTGTAATTTAGAGTAAATACTTGCCAATTTCTATAACAATACTTAATCGATATTGACGTTAAATATCGTTATCGAATATCGGAAGATTGTCGATAACGAAACATCTTTAATTACCTGTGAACGTCCCTCACATCACGCGCAGCGACAGTGAGGTATCGCCATGTTGCGGCGCCACTTGATGGATCGAATGTTGCGTTTACGGACATCTCCCCAGACCGACGTCGATCATCTTCACTGCCCTCCGACTTGGGTGACGACATGGAAGTTGATATCATCGTGTTGACTTTCGCCTCTGTGAATGTGCTCGATGGTTCAGTTTATTGGCGGTAACGACTACAACAGAAAGGTGGAGTCAGTGAAGTAACAGCTACTAGCTCGTTTGTGCGTTTCAGGAAAACAGATTTACCCAGTTTAAAGGAGAACACGAGGAGATGGTTTCGGAAAACTGGATTACTATTGTATAACCATATATTGTTAGCGTGACAGATTTTTAACTCTAGTTTGATTTTTAGCTATAATTTCAGTTTCTGATGTTTTAATTTTTATAGTTTGTCTGACAACTATCGAACCAAGTGGTAACGCTTAGTAAATATGAATCGCAAATGTGTTGGGTATAATTTATTTGATGACATCTCATTTTACTGGTTAATATAAACAGAATTATTTCCTAAAATAACTAATTTATAGCCTAATGAAATAAGGCAACTATCGAACCAGAGACATTCAGGTTATGTTTAAATGTGTTATGGATAAAAATTTACCATTAATGAATTTTTATTTTACATTCCTATTTTAAACTTGCACATAAGCGAACTGCAGAAAAAAACACGGACTCAATGACAGCATGTATTTTTGTTCTAAGATAAAATAAGTTATTTAAAATTATGGAACTACGTTAAACAAAGAAACGTAAAACATATAAATTTAAATGTTTTAAAAAACAATAAATAAAAGTGGGTTGTAAAGTAGTTGTATTGGTAAGTATGTTTATTTAACAAGTATTCCATTATTTAGTGTTATTATTTACAGCAATGTAAAAGTAGTAGTGGCAAGGATTTCGTCTATTAGGGGAATTCTCTTTAAAACTATGGACCCATGAATATTCTGAATTTTTTCCTCATTATTACCCTCGGAACACAATATTCGGGTTTGGGTTAATGATTATCATTTATGCACCGGTATCTAAGTAGGAATACCAAACTTTCCTTGAAAAAACGAATAAATGAGACTGGTGTTTGTAATACACTTATACACACACTCACATACCTTATTAGTAGTCATAACTGCTAAATTGCTTAATACATCTTAAGTATATCTCTTTCCGCCTTGCAAGGCATCATTAATAGGGCTGAGAATGTCCAGTCTTAGTGGTTTATTATCAGATTGTTGGTCTGTAAGTAATATAATCACTCAAGGGTTCTTTATAGTATGATTGTTCCATTGGAACCAGGTCAAAATAGATTTCGGGGTCCATTATCAGATTGCTGGTCTGTAAGTAATATAATCACTTTTTTATAAGATGATTGTTCTATTGGAACCAATTCTTGATCTGAATTTCTTGGCTAGAAGTATTTATGATGGTTGGGAGGTCGTCCTTCATCTTTTCATGCCTTTTTTCATGCTTGTCCAAAATGTATTTTGTTATGCGTGTAAATTTGGAGACTTTTAGATTCATTTTATTATAAGTAGATTCAGCTGACGACGTATTTGCTTCAACTTTCCTAAGAAACACGAAAAAATTCCATATACTTACTGATAGAAAGAATCTTTTAAAATAGAGTTAAAAAAATCCGTCTCAAACTTTGATCTTTTATCTAAGCGTTTTCTAGTTCAGAAAAAAATTTACATCGCTAAATATTGTCTTCAGACATCCTGTCGAATAACGGTTTGTTTACAAAGTGTTTTGTGGACTTTGGTGGTTCTGCTATATGCAACTGGCTTGGTGGTTCATTGGTTATTGTACCCGGTTAGATCCTGAGCAACATTTTTATACATTGTTTCATACTGGACACAAGCGTCTTTGTTAATTGGGTATCAAAGGTCCTAGCAAAATAAATGTGCTGGTCTTCATAATACAACCAACACTTAATGGTTTGGTTGGTGTTTCACAAATTTATATGTATCAATCATTTCAATAAAAAGTTGATGGATGATTTTCTAACTAGTTTGACATTGTCGCGGACGGTTTATCCCTCCACATGGCTACACCGGGAGCCTGCCATTCCCCGCATATCCGTGGCGCAGTGGTTAGCGTGCCAGACATGCCTGCGACACTGACAGCCACCACATAAACTCCACTTCCCCCGACACCTCAGCCTTAGCCTTGGTCCACTGCTAATGTTACCGTATATAACGCGATATAGATCCCATAACAAGATAATGCTTGCGCATGAATCAACGGTCAAGAGGCGGCGTTTAATAAATTAACGGTAATAGCCTTGATTTAATTATTGGAGCAATTTTGTACTGCGCTGTGTTATTCGTTTATAAACAAAAAACGTTATATATGAGACAAGAGTTCATTATTTTTTTTCTTCAACGCATTTCTTTGTAAATTTTAGATCGGAAATAAATTTAAAATAAAGGAAAGAAATAGGAAGATGATGAATCAAATTTACTGTTGTAGCCATGTATACTATATGCTATCATACTCGTAATTATTTAATTTCAATGGATCAACCGTTAAAATCTCAAATCACAATAATTAAAATCTACATTATAAAACGTGTTTCAATTTTATCTTTTCCTAAAAGTGATTGATTCCGAATCCGATAACTTTCTGTTTTTACAGAATTTCATACTTATTTTAAGGATAGAATCAACCTTATGTTACCTTCCAAGGTTATTATACTGCTTTTAGAACAGAACAGAACGGAATGGAAAAACTAAATGTTAAGTAATGAAGTGTTGAAAATTAAATTTTTCACAGTCAATTTTTAAGTTTACTTAAAATAGGTTGTTCTAATTACAGATGAAAAACTTAGTTGATTAGCTCTAAAAAATAGGTAAGTTAAAAGTGCAATAATTTTAATAAAAATGTTATTCTGTAGTGTTTATGTCACGTCCAGTGCAGAATGTACGAGTAATTTACATATTATTCTGTAGTATTCTGCCAGCTTGGGTGATAGCCTTCATAGTGGGCGATCTTCAACTCCTGCCTGAAGCTCTCCCACTTCTCGACCACCTAGAAGGAGGTGACGGTCATCTTGATCCCCAAGCCTGGCAAGGATCCACTATTCCCGGACAACCACAGGCTCATCCCCCTTTACTTGTGCTCTCCAAGATGTTCGAACGGATAGTCCTGGTGAAGGGTTCTTCGCCTCGATCAGGACGGAACAGTGTGGCTTCAGGAGAGGCCACTCAACGACACTCTAGCTTCGGCGTCTCGATCTCCACCATCACTGGAACTCGGGAGAAAAAGCATTACGCCACGTCCGTCCTGATCGACGTCAGCAAGGCCTTCGACCGGGTTTTGCACGAGGGACTTCTCTTCAAGTTGGTCACGTCACCCCTCCCCGACAGCCTGTGGGGAAGCTCATGAAGAGTTACCTCCACAAGCGAAGCTTCAACGTCCGTGTCGGCCAGACCTCCTCCACAAGACGCCCCATCTCTTCCGTTGTACCACAGGGATCAGTGCTGGGTCCGATCCTGTATCTGTGGTACACAAACGACATGCCAGTAATTCCACCAGTCCAGCGACCACCGCGACCTCAGCCAACCTGTGTATGTCACGGGTAACGACAACTGGACCTTCTCCAACCATGGCGCCTTCCGATGGTGAAGGTCAATGCGGAAATTCAGATCAAGAATTGGTTCCAATAGAACAATCCATCTTATAAAAAAGTGATTATATTACTTACAGACCAGCAATCTGATAATGGACCCCGAAATCTATTTTGACCTGGTTCCAATGGAACAATCATACGTTAAAGAACCCTTGAGTGATTATATTACTTACAGACCAACAATCTGATAATACACTAAGACTGGACATTCTCAGCCCTATTAATGATGCCTTCAAAATTCCGCAAGGTACGTTGATTCGCAACAAAGTAGTGTACATCAAAGCCATAATGACGGTTTTTTGGCATAATAAATCTCAGTCAAATTGATCTCCCACATAGTGGTATTTTACAACATTAAGCTTAAGGCGAACTATAAGGCCCCGGCTTATAAGAGAACTTATGAGAAGAGACTTATAAGAAATCCCACGAGCAGCCAGTCAAAAAACCGGGGCTGTGAGTGAAAACCTGATGTACAATTGGATAAGCAATAGTTTGATTATATGACAGAAGGAATTGCTTTACTACGAAAGATATTGCGGATTATTTTAGTTTAGATTATACGAAGCAAAACAGTTCATGAATGGAATTGTAGAGGAAATTGACACCTACAAATTCCCAGCACCAACGCGCAAGATATCCAATTAAGTAGTGGATCATGTGAATTAAAATCTTAACCGATGTTAAAAATAGGTCTTACTGTGAAAAATATAAAAGGTATAGGGTATAGTATATAAAAAACTAAAAGGAGGTTATTTCGTTCAATGGATTTTACCAATAGTTGCTCATTAATACGACGCAAAATACTGAATGTGAAAATTCGTCAAATTCAAAAACTATTGGATTCTGAAGTCATATGAGAAAAATACTTTGAGTCACTAACAAATTCAATTAATGTGGTGCGAGTAATAAAATTGACTATTTCAAAAAGACATTATCAAAGCATTACAAATGATGTATGCAAATCACTCTTCAGAAAATATTTAGTACCAATTTAATCTTAATTAATAAGATGTTATGATGACGACCCATACTGTAGGAAAAACAGAATTGATGAATAAAATCAGATACTTAAATTAAGAAGTCATATATTTCAAACGAATAAGCGACACCAGCGCCGCGCCGCCCTAGTGGATTTCAGTGATCCTAACGGCGCTCGATTAACTAAAACCTGGAAAAAAAGAACTAACCGCTGAATAGAGGATATGTGTAATTTAATATCAAATTAAGGTTGATTAAATCAGATATTATTGGATAAAAGTACAAATTTGTTCATTACATTCAATAGCTACTGCCTGAGGAGATCAAAATTAGAAGGAATAACTTATTCCTCCAAGAAATAGAGTTTGAGTACGAACCGAATATACAAGAACACATTTTCCTAATAATTACTAAATAAGAAGAACCAATTGCAAATAAACATTTGCTGCACTGCACTTCATTATTGAGAGACAAACTATTTGAAATTATATTATTGTATATTTATATTTTCAACCGAGAAGGTAACTATGACCCTTCTTTAAGATTTTAACTTATTATTGTATATTTATATTTTCAACCGAGAAGGTAACTATGACCCTTCTTTAAGATTTTAACTTAACTTTCAAACATAATATATTACCCACTGAATCACTTTATGCAAATGTATACTAATTTAATAGGACATTTCTACGGTGTATGAATACAAATGTTTTTCCCTCATAAAAAAAACAAGTTGCATGAAGAGTAACTGGAGTCGGTAAAGTAGATCACAGTAATTAATTTTAAACATTTATACTGCAGAATCACGAGTGTTAACAACGAGCCGTTTTCGTGACCTCTTCAGATGGGTACTTCCGATCTGGCGAAGACCTTCCGTAGAGTCCTCGACCCGCATCCTCCATGGCGTAGCCCTACGTGACGCCGGAGTCCGTGGTCCAGGGTCCAAGGGACGGCAACGCTCTCCTGGGAGTCAAGGTTCGATCTATTACGCACATCGGCCGCTTCCTACTCGCTCACATGTCCTTGCCTATCCTGTGATTGCTACTAGGTTAACGATAGGGATAGACCAAGAAAATCTTATATTATAGTCGATTGTATATTAAGATAAGATAACATACTATTCTTGCGTAGCCAACAGCTATACGTTTGAATCAGGATTGAAAGCAAGTTTAATAAGTTGATGAAAAGCCATATTCAATTGATCCAAGTTCAGTACGTAATACGGTAATTACGTAATAAAATATTAATGTTACTGATTAAAGTAAGATTCTTCAAAATTAAAATATACGAAATTTTGGGATAAAAATTGTAGCAAAATAAGAACACGGATTTTGTGAAAAGTGGGTGCCATTAACATGTGTGTGGAATATTTTATCTCTTAAAAAAAATTATTGCGAGTAATAAATAATAATCGTAACTGCTGCCGTAAAATTCCATTAATTTAGACAAACACCAGCTTTGGTCAGGAATTCGATCTAAATACGGTTGTAATGATTTTACTAATAGAATTTAACTTGAAGTTAAAAGTCATTCATCCAGCCTGTTTCCCTCCTTACACTATAGAAAATAGCTTAAATATTTATTCATATATTTAACCAAGAACGCTCTTTAGAACAGACCAGCTGGAAATTAAATGATTTAACGAACATATCAATATAGACACAGACGGAATGAATGGGCGTTTCGAAATGTTAATTTTTTAAAATTATTATTCATCTTTGTACCTCTTTATCAACATAGAATTTCTTTCTCTCGCTCTAAATTTATTACATTTAAACCCGTAAAGATATTCCGTTCATTATATATAATTTTCACGCAACAATGAGTTCGGTCTTCAATACAAATTGCACTCTAGACAAGCCATCTACAACCACTGAACAAAACAACAAAGTCTGAGTGAATTTCGAAATTTTCAACAAAGCGTGGGTCTGTAAGTGGCTTAATTTTACGACACACAAACCGCCACCACTCGGCCGCCTTCAAATTACATTACCATATCTGGCGTGAAAACCACCGGCCCAGATGGAAGAGGTGCGTGAAAACGCGTCTCACCACCTCGGTGTCGCGCCACCAGCGCTCGGCGATGCGATGCGTCATATCACAAATACTGTAACGGAAAATGTACGTTTTCCTAAAGTTACAACTGTCAATTTGGGCTTTAACAATTTCTAAAATACCTTTACTAAAATTGAATTCTCTCTGTTATTTGTATTATGACCCTGTTAACATTTAATATTTTCTTAAATAAAATAAAATTTTACAACTTTGTGTCTTTAGTTTCTTTTTTGTAAACCCTATGATTTTTTAGTTATTGATATTTGAAAACATTAAATGGACGCCATTTTTAAGTGGTAAAACGTAGAAAGTTGATACTATGCATGAAAATAGGTCATATTTTAGCACTCGTACCAAATTACACGTACCAAAGTTGAAGCTGGTACCTCAAGTGGTTCCAAGGTTATAGAACGTTTTGTAAAAATCACATGCACACCGACAGGCGGAAAACGGAGTGAGATAGGCCATGTGTTCTCAGGACATATGGAAAAAATTGAGGAGGCCCATGTAAAATACGTCCCGGAACGTATGAAGGGTTGATAACCAGAAACCAAGACATTTTTTTAGAAAAATAGGTATATAATCGTACAAATTATTTTTTTAAAGTTCATAAAACACTTTAGGGATGTTAGGTTGAACTATATATCAATTTATTTTGCCATTGTGTCACATTATGCTATAAAAATAAAGCATCTATTTACCATAAGTTTTAAATATGTCTATTATTTACCGATCTTGTGACTAAAATGCGTATAAAAATAATATGAATCATCAATAAACATTCTAGTAGTAAATAATTGAGTTATAAATAAATTTTAAAATTTTGATTATCATTTTGAGTACAATTAATGCCTACTGCATTCTTCTCTACCTTCTTTATAAGTAGGGATACTTCAGCAACCTTCGCAAATTCTATATTGCACAATCTAATTTTGAATTAGAATCGAGTTTATACCTAAAGAGGAGATGGTTGAGCAACGGAGTCTGCGGTCATATTCTGAACCAAACACGATTCGCTTCTCATCTCATCGTCACATTTGGTTGCAAAGTACCGCTTATAATTAGTAATAACAGATGTGGCGGGCTCTGAGGAACAATCGGTGAACCACATTTGAAGAGTCATTCGCCGCAGTAAATGTCACGACAAATGTTAACCCACATAGCTTCGAGAGAACGTCATAGGTCCCGATATGCGATTTGACTTGCGGTACAATAGGCGCGCGGCTTGGGAACAAACAGTAATGGCCTTATTGTTATATGTCGAGCTCATTTCAATATAAAAATTGCATAATTTATGTATCGATTTAAAATTTAAACTTCTATTTTTTGATGGCTTGGATATCGAAATTCGGTAAATTAAAAAAAAACTGTTCAGATGTGTATATATCTGTACAACTGAGTATGTGCGTGCACGCGTCTCTTATCACCTTGTTTACTTCTTGACTCTCATGGAGGCTGACTCCCGGCCCAGGCTGATTAAGAATACCCAGCCTGAACAGAAATCTCACAAAGTAGTGAATCTCTTTATGTCTTGGAGTGTAATTACGTTACGTATTCTGTGGTGGGTAGATATAACGTCATAACTTATTTTTTGAGCTTCCAAGGTTGGCCCTTTCCTTGGGATGGGTGTAGGGAGTTCTTGAGATGGAAAATAAATCCTCTTATTGTGTGTTTTGACCAAAGCCCAGATCTGGATTGGTTTAGAAAACTCTTTGTACTTCAATGGGTATTCAAATAAGCACACAATTTCTTGCTTGCTCGCCCTCATGAATCCCTTCTTTTGCCAGTGCACTAGCTGTATATGTCTCTGTGGTGAGGTCTGCCGTTGTCTATGGATCCACTGTCTGGTGACCGAAGTTGAACTCTGGAACTGTGGCGAGAAAACTAACGGGGATTCAAGCGCTAGCATACTTATGGTCTCAGGGGCCCTAAGCATCTGTACAGGACCCTCTTTGGACAGTATTTTCAACATCTTACCAATTGACGTTCACATCATGGTGACAGCAAGGAAGTGTGCGTATCGCCTCCAACATGAGGAACTCTGGACGACCCATGGCGTACCATCTATTGGACACTCCAGAATTGTTCATATGGATTGTGGTGAGGCACTCGTTATACCTTCTGACCATTTACCCACAAGATACTCCTTCGGTAAGTCCTTCTCTGTGTTCATTCCCTCTAGAGCGGACTAGGAGGATGGAGGCAGACCTCTTCAACCCTGTGAGTCGGAATGGAACACGTATGGCTCTAAGGGAGGCAGGGGTACTGGTTCTGGAATCTATGGGCTACAGGATAAGGTACGTATTCTGATCCCCATGGGGTTGTTCTCCACAGTGTTCCAGGCTGAGGTCTCAGCGATCATGAAATGTTCTCTGTACAATCTCAACTTGGGTTGTACGAATAGGAGCAACACCATCTCAGACAGTCAAGATGCACTCAGACTACTATATAAATATTTGGTGTTCTATGATTTATAATACTCTTCTCACGTAAAATATTTTCAAACAATATCATATCAACTTATGTACAATGTATTCCTAGTATTAATTATGCATGTATATAAGTTATCTTTATATAATATCGAAAGTCTGCTCATAAATCTATCATATTCATCTTTTAATTTATAAATTGCACGGTTATCGATGCTAGCGGATCATTGATAATTGGGATTGAATACAATAAAGGTCTCTCGGGTAGAAATGGAAAAACGTATAGAGTACTATTTTTAAATTAACCTGTGTCCTAGCAACTAATAATAAATTTCAATAATAAATCTGAATTGAGAAAGATTTTTCCATAGGAACAATATTAATTTTACTCATTCGTTCAGACCAAATTAATTATGAAATTATCAGTGACATAGTAGTACTAATTTGATTTTCAACGGATGAGTTTATAAAAAATATCAAGCATGCTCTGGAATTATTTTCTTCTAGTGAAAGGCATCTAGGGATACAAGAGCAGTCTGGAATTCTGACGTGCCCATTATACAGACTTCGTGCATCCTCCACAAGATGAATATGGACAACTTATCACTTGGGTGAGAAGCAAAAGTTAAAAAATGACTAGATTATACAGAGTGTCCCTAAACCCTCTACCAACCATTCCAGACATTGTTCCTGGACCATGGACAAACCGAAACGTCATATTTAACAATTCGAAAACTCAAACCTTACTTGCTTAGCCGCCATTTTAATTTTTTAACATAGCAATTTTTAATTCGAGAGCGGCTATTTATAATGGTGTAACATTTGTTGCTAAGCCACCTAAAGGCCTCTTTACAGGTAATTGTAATTAGGACTTTATTCAATTTCATTATAATCAGCCGTTCTCGAATATAAATTTGCTATGTGAAAATGCAAAATGGCGTCCTAGCGAGTAAGTGTTAGGTTTCCGATTTTTTCCGAATAAGATATTTTGACTTGTCTATGATCTAGTAACAATATTCAGAAAGATCGGTAGAGAGTTCAAGGACACCCTGTATATAAAGAAGAAGTAGGGGGTTAATTGGATGAGATGTAAGAGAAATATGACAAGAAGCTGACTGGTAACTGTGATTAACATGACAAATTCTATTCTACATCTCACGTTAATGGTTTTACCCTGTATACTTATGAATAACTCATACTATAAACAAATACAACACTTTATAGTTTTAATAACAACACAAGAGAAGATAATAAAGTAGACTGACAGTTTAAAGCAATGTCAGTGAAAAGCCTCATATTCCGACTCATGACAAGTCACAGGTGGAGGATGACTAATACAACACTCGAGACGCTGCCTCGCGCGAACAAGCTCTCTCTCATCTCATAACAAGCTTATGCAAATCTTCACCACTCGCCCATAAAGACGTCCAGCCTAGCAGTATTCAAATGCGGCCGTGTGACCTTCTGAAAATCGCTTTCAAAACACCGCCGGCGCTACACTTGTCGCATAATTACATGTTTGTAATTTTAAACCGCCGAGGTATTACCAACAATTACAATTAGGATCTGTACACGTTCGTAAACGTAGGAATTAGTTTGAAAAATTACAGCACGGTATGTTAAACGAACGCTGATGATTTTTTACGACCTAGATTATGTTCGATATGAGGCGAAAGTAGAGAATTAGCCTGTAAATTGCTTAGTGGATAGTTTTTCACTCATATGATAATGCAGTTTTTCACCTTTCGATCATTATCAAAGGTAACGTGTGATACATAAAAAGTATATGTAATTGCTTGGAAACACTAGACTGCATTGAAATTATCCTATTAAAATAATAACAACGATTTTTCAAAATGTCAATTGGAGGGCGTTATTGTTTTTTCAAAATAAATTTGTGTACGCATAGTATGATTAAAATTCAGTTTACCTCTTTCACTTCAATTTCAATAGATTTTAGTCTCAATTAAGAAATTCTGTTTCAATATATTTAATCAAATTATATTTTGTTATACACTTATGTTTTATCAATAAACATTTTTACGTTTAATAAATAAACTGTTTATCTAAGAACATTATTCAACCACCAGGTCTTTGAATGATTGAGTACTTTAGTCTTCTGGTATCCCAGGACTTCTTCAGTCTTTCATATTTTCAGATATTAATTTTGTAATACAAAAAGTCATAGAGGAAAGAAATAAGACTGAAAAGTGAAAAAAACAGTTCCTGGATAATAACTTCATAATTCACCCTAAAACTAGATTCTATACAACCACAACTGATCCCACCAGTCTTTATACCACTTTTAAACACCCATAAAGATGGCCATACTATTAGGCCTCCAATAGACGCCATTCCAAACTCGTACGAAATCGCCAAATACGTCAACACTTATTTTTTTTTAGAAAAATAGCTCTACCATATCAGCATACATACGCAGAAACAAGAAGAATTCACAAAAGATCACGAAAACACACCCCTGCTTAAAAATTTGTTTGGATATAAGGGGTCCCGGGCTATTAAATTTCGATAACTAACGAGGTACCTTGAAAATCAAATTCATTATTTACGAACGTGTGTACTACGAAAGGTAAATATTCTCAACGTCAAAATTAATTATTAACACAGCTGATCAGCTGACCGTTTTAATATAATAAATTTAGAGTCTGTCAGCCACAGACCTATTTCAAGAAGCAATAGAGATCTTCAAAAATACTCTTCAATCATCAACAAAAAAATCAGGAGAGATTTATGATATTACTTACATCAATGCTAAGACGAAAGAAAAAACCTAGTTCTTCTTAATTTACCTCAACAAGAAATCTTATCAAAATCCGCAATTAGATAAAATTCTTACGGGAACTGGAAAAAATAAAACAGTTATCTTCCTCGGCCTCAAAACTGCAATGGACAGCTTCAAAATGGTATTTTGAATTTTGTCCCCCCCAGACAGACTTGGTAATGCCAGTATATCCAACCAACCATAAAATCGAAAGATAGATCCCTCCTTGGTGCGCAGGCTTCTCTTTTATAATAGTTAAAAAGTAAAATAAAAATTAACTGTAGAAATTACCACAATAATCTGATTCAAAGTCGCAATAATCATTACAATTATTTCCAAAATAAAACAAAAGTAATCAACAGACAACTACAACAAGGAAAATTATTTATTAAAAGTTAAATAACCCAAATGAATTATTAAATTAAATACATAAATTAAATTTAAAATTGAAATCTATTAATTCAAAAATTAAATGTTTGTTTTTTCAACTAAACGGAAAATCATACCATATATGAAAATGCATTATGAATATCAAAATACATATCCATATCTTGAGATTCATTGAGTTATATCTTGAGATTTCTTGTAAAGAAAAATTGGTGGAATTTTTTAGAAAGGATATTCTTTAGCATACAAAAAGTCATAAAGAACCCATTATCGGACAATAATTAACGAACATAAAACAACCAACAAATTATTGAAAACTCAAAAGGTGTCTTCAAAATCACATATAATCCCTGCAGTAACCAGTACATTCGTAGTTACACAAATAGGACCTTTAAACAACGATGTAAATTCCACCCACCGAAGTAATCCAGTCACAGTAATTGCCGAATATCTTAAACAGAACCCATCCTAAGCAATTGCTTTCCCGAATTCCTTACTCCTCACGCAATCAAAACCAGTAAAAGTTCACGATAGTTTACAAATTCACAAACATTCGATGAAGAATCGGATAAATTACTAGATATTAAAGAAGATTACAATAATTCAATAATTTTTCAAAATAAACAAAAAAATTAAAAACTTTAGGCCAATTTACAACATTGCAATCCACCAATAAAACTGGCAACGTTGCAAACACCAGAACTTGATAAGAACCAACCCTCATCGGACGACAGTCACGGTGTACAGAAACCGCAGTGCCGCCCGTTCGTGCAATACTTTCCTTCCCCACGCACTTTGAACATCGGATACTAGAGCGAGCGATTTAAATAATATAATTAGAATTATAGTGTAAATCTATTCAACAGTGTATTTAATTGGTCGGAAGATTCCAGAATCGTGGAAAAGTTAATCTGAGACAAAACTTCATCTTCTGAAATAACTAACGATCTAAAAATGTAAAGAAATAAAAGTATACTGTTTCACTCCCATAAGTTATTTCAGGTGACTTTTTGATTTCATTGATATTAGGACACTTTAGTTCTGTAAAATCACTATATTAAAATATTAGCTACTGGATCCGGTAAAATCCTCATATCAAATAAATCAAAACTTCAAGTCCTCGTGGCTTCTAAACCGTTAGAGATATTGAAAAAATCCCCTTTCTAAAATGTTTATTTTAGATAGTTGAATCCAAAAACAAACTAAATTACAGGGTGTTCCATGAGACATTTTAACCGCCATTTTGTAAAATGGCGGTTTTGTAAAATACTGAGTGAAACTTAAAATTAAGCAAGTTCCAAATTTAAAGTGTGGTGCTAAGTCGTGTAATTAAAAAGTTAGCTGTTGGATCACTTAAAAGACTCACCTTTAAATAAACAACAAACAGAACTTCATACGCACATTTCTCTTTCACCATAACATGTAGCAACAGTAAAACAAACGGTCGAGTCAAGGTACTTGCAGCATTAGACGAAGAGCTACCATGAAAATGCGCGCAAATGTCTGATTTCAAAACCTGATTATATGGATTAGAGTTGCCCAAGCCGGTTTCGCCATGATGCGATGCTCTTCCATAGCCATAGCCAGCTCTGCACGACCTCCATTGTTCAACCCGCCAACAGTTGGCTCCTTACTGTACGCCGTGATTCATCAAGCTTCAATTTAAATCTTGGCAATCATTGCATGACAGATGTGATTAATGGTGTTAGGATTTGCGGAGCTTCTTTCGTTGGATTTACCATATCATTGTGTTTATATATCGTAGTATTCGGATTTTGGAAGAAAGTGTTATGTGTAGCACAGATATTGCCCACAAAATGTATAGACAAACAGATTATGTAAATTCTGAAATATGATCTGGTCATATTGTAATGAGCATTAGGATTTACGATGAAATTCCTGTGACTGTGTCTCAGTTAGACTATGGTGATTTAAACAAAATTCGTAATTTTTTATCAATACTCCATTTTATCTTGTCGATGAATTTTTGTCCGCTCCTCAGTAAATTTAATGAAATTTGTTGTTTTTTGTTTAGTTACTGTTCAGGCCAGATAATTTAATTTAATTTTAAATGTGATATCATACCCCATTCCTATTTTATTTCTTTGTTTCTCCTATCCAACTTCACATATTTCAAGTATCCTGTACCAGCCATCCAAATTCCAATCAAGTACTCATTTCAAATCTCCCGCCATACCTCACCTCAACTCAGGACATATGAGAAGTCAGCAGCCCATGCACTGACCTGTTCTCCAAGATGGCTACTGTGTAACAGCAACAGGTATTAAGTGTCCTGCATTTCCTACTTATTTCCTTGTTTCGCTACACTTAATCCTTATTCTGCCTAATTCAAACCCCGCTATTACAGTTACTATTTTGTTTATATTGCAGATTACCATATTGCCCTTAATATTTATCTTTCTGCTTTTACCTTTTAATTCGTTTTTCCTGGTACCAAATGGATTTTTAGCTCTAGTTTCTGAACGGTAGATCCTAGGGTGAAAGCAATAGTAAATGTTTTCATTTGACTTTTAAATCTACTGCATTTTAGATTAAGTGAGAAAAAATTAAAACCAACTAAAAAACAAATTAGCAATTATAAACATAAATTTACGACTAATTTAGATTTTATCGTCCATTTTAAATTAAATTTACCGTCCATAGTAAATGCAGTGGGTAGGCTGAGAGTGCTCCATGTTTTTCTTAAGGAGAATATTAAAAAATCAATTTATTCCTCATTTATCAACCATTTTCATGAAACTTGGTATGCAGTAAATGGTCAAATCACCTAACAAAACCTATTAAAAAATTTGGTGCTACCAAATTGTTTACGGTAAAAATGCATACTTTCTATATCCCTCACAGCAGAAAATCTGCATATTCTTTCACATGTTAATTTTGTGAAGAATAGGCAAACTCTCTTATTTATTGACAGATATTAATCATATTATTGATTGGAAACATTTCTGAGTACGCAGGTCTGCTGCGAGATTTCAACAGCGCGAGCCGCTCCAAGGGCGAGTTGGATGTTGTTTACTAGCGTCGGTGTTTCTTCACTAAGTGACTACACATGTCACAACGCGTAACGAGAGTCTGATCAGTCCTCACCGCGACGACGTGGACAGCATCACCAGGAATTCCTGGTCATTAATGTCCGTGGAACTAGTATGTAGGAATGTGAAAAACACTTGTAGCTGTGATAAAATCGGCATTTCACACCTGGATCGTTGTCAGCACATTAATTATTTGCAAGTGGAACGTTCATAGAAGTTGCCTTTCACGAGCTTTGTAAGGTAATCGCGACAATGTAGTGCTTTGTTTCCTCGCTGATTTACTACCGGTATAGTTTTTACTGGACTTTATTCTAGAGGCACTGAAAAGCCTGTAGATACTTTTTATTTCAATGCAATCTCAATGAAACTACCTCGTAAAAATATTGAACTAAAGAAAAATACTTTTTGTCGATTATATGGTTGCAGCATATGTGTGATTTTTACGTTTTTAGTATAAGTAATACTCCCTATGAATATTTTTTTATTTATTTACCAGTGATATAGTATAAATGTGTAGGCTACGTTTGTGTAATGTTGATTATAACTTAGATTTACACAAGAAATATGCTTAGTGTCTGATATTTTCGTCCAAATTAAAACACTAAATATATATATTTTATAGTTTATTCGTTTTGTAGGCACCGTAGCGGCGTGATCACATAGCTAGCCAGAAATGACCGCTCATGATCTGACAGGAGTTGCCGGTCACTGGTTTCGACTCAGCAAAATTCCACTTACTGGGCCAGAGAGTTACCCTTGAGCTACCGTGCCGTTAAATTTTAATATATTTTTAAACTCATAACTGAGTTAAAAATTCTATTTATATCAAATTTAAGGTATATATTTGTCAAAATAAGTAAATATAATATCACAACACCAACAAAACAGTATCGTGTATATTACAAATTACAATTTTAACATAGAATATTTCAGGGTTTCTATAAACATGCAATGAATGGATGTATCATTCAGCAATCGAAGGTTATAAGTTTTAATGACAAACTATAAACATAAACATTATGGCGTCATGGATGTCTATTATTATATAGCAGAGTTGATCGTGCAAAAGAACATGTTGTAAAGGACACGCGGATGATTATATTTACTGAGAATAACGGTGTATATATTTTAGCCTTGGAGAATATACAGGCTGCCTCGTAATTACTAAGCTTAACTGTTAATTTTTATCACCGTATGTGTGTCAAATGAATCATAATAAGTTTCTTTAAAAACAACAAACTTTCCTTATTTCCCTTCAAGTTCCACTTCATTTCCACACATTTTTTTTATTTCTACACTTATTCGCTTATAATCCTTATAAATGTTTGATTTTTACTAAATCCATCACACAATATTATAGGTACTATATATTTATGGGTTATCTGTCAAATCTTACAATTTTAAAATTCATGCGGAAAATATTTTGTGACCTTAAATTAATTAGTTTTTTTACTGAAATTTTTACTGATTAGTAGAACTATCTAAATTAACTTCAATGTTATTTTAACGTGGTACTAAAATAATTATAATTCATTTTTCTTTTCCTAATCAAAATATTATTTTTTATTTAAAACGGATAACTTTTTTCATTTTTGTATTTTTGTATTTCCGATTCATGGGAAATAAATGTTAATAGATTATTCACCCCAGGTCCACCTCATGATTTTAACAGTCTATTATGGCTACGTGTTTTAACAAATTGAAGTAGTTCTCTTCAGACACAAAACATATATTAAGAAAGATGTTGATCTCCTAAGGTTTATACCGTTTTAAAACAAAGACATTTACTCATTTTTGTTTTTAAATTTTTGTTCATAGGTGTTGTAAATATTTATGTGCATTAAACCTTTAACCTCATGAGACCAACAACAGTCAACATTAGTTTTTATAATATTTTTGTTCCTGAAGATGACGTCTTGAATTTGTTGAAACGCGTAACTATAATAGACTACAAGAATGACGAAGCGGAACAGAGGTAAATAACCTATAGACACTAAATGCATCATATAGTTCTAATTTTTATTCATATAGTGCCGCTGTTAAGAAATGTGTTAATAAAAACTGTTTACAGATTCAAGCACAAGTAAATTGGTGAGGGTATTCAGTTCCCCAAGGATCAGGAGTACCAACAGACAGAGTGTTTACCTTTATGCAACGCCTGTCCAGCCAAACACTTCATGCACTAATACCAACACTAATATTTGTTTAGGCTACAGCCTTCCCAAGCAAGTCTTCAATACAGGTTTACTCAGGATTTCCTTTGAACCATGTTCCTAGTTTGTTGGGTTAAATAACAGACAAACATTCAGGTAAAGGAAAACCAGTAGTAACTTAAGAATGCACCAGGTGTCCTATAAAAGCTCTCCCATAATGTTTTGTGGAGGTAATTATACAAATTATTTACGGTATATCTCGGACGTTCCGCAAACTACCTTTGGAGTGGTCTATTAATATTACAGGGGTTGTTTTTGTTTTTAAGTGTTGACCCATGTTAAATTGTAAATAATAATTTTAAAGTGGATAACAACAAAATGAATGGCAGTCTAAATCCTTATGATAATTTTAAACTCAACTTATGTAAAGTAATGTGAAATTATGTGTGGAAATTTAATCATTTTTACCATAGAGAATTTAATTTAAACTTTATTTCACTTTTATTAAACTGTAGGTCTCTTAGTTGCCATTGACTGTTGATATTTTGACATGGATATCTCTTAGCTCTGGGGGGTGTTGGTGATTTTTAAGATGGAAAATATGTAACAGGTTTCCATAGAAACTACCAGAGCTATTGTATTGAATTTTTAAATATAAAAAAATAAGAACAGCTGTTTAGATGAACTGAAAAAAATATTTTAGACATATCCATGATTTAACCTATTTCCCATAGGGAAGTACATACAAACAATTTTATTAACAATTCTCTCTAAGGAACATGTCAGCCTTAGTCAGAAACAAGTCTACAAGATTGCGCCACAATCATCTTATACAAAATCCTCATTCATAATTGGCTTGAAATACCAACCTTGTGGCAGGGTCGCCATTTCAATAATCTAATCTAATTTAATCTAAACTATAATATTGTTTATAAATTATTTAATGGGAAGTTCTAGTTTGTGACATTTGTTTATTTTGTCTTTTTGAACCGATAAGTACCCTATGGTAAGGGTACGCATGATATTAATGTACTACCAAACGTAGTAGATTGGGTAATAGCTGACATATGTGACTAAGATTATTTGAAAATATACAATAATAAAAAATAAATAAATAGAACGAAAGCCTATGGGATTATTTCCTTCAAATGATCTGAAATTTGTTGATAAAAATCAGAATAAAACCATAAATTTATATCCATATTTCAGTAAAATATTCATAGTTTGATCAGCGTATGGGTTTAGTGCTATTTACTTATAATACCACTAATCTTTCCTATATTTTTACTTTTTGCATTTGTTATACATTACTATTATATAAAACTTAGTTAGTATATTATTGTATGTACAGTATTTTAAGTATGAGTTATCCTACATCTTGTATTTATGAGTTATAATTGTCTCAACCTCAAATATTAATCAAATGACTTAGAATCAAGGCTAGTATTTAATATGTAATTTAATTAACTTTGCGTTTAGTACTGTACATATTTAATATGAATAACTTATACTATATATAAAAATTATATGAACTGCATACTATTGTAAATAAATACGTTATTTTTAAGCATTGGTGTAAGGTATAATGAAAAGCTGTGAAGAATACCTGAGTTCATTGTGCGATCATGTCTCTACTGCAATGTAGTACTTGGTTAGTATTTCTTTGAAAATGTAAAGAAATAAAGAACCAAGTAACGTTAACTATAACTTACATTCAGCTGCTTAATCATATACATTTTAACCTTTTACATTCAAGTTTTTCGAAACTAATTTTTCCATTACGTTGAATTGGATATTTGTAATTATATTAGAAGTGTCTAATATCACTTTACACTACAACAATCTTTTATTCATAATCGTTGTCTTAATTTCTTTCACTCTTCTCTTCACTGTCGGCTTTGTAACCTGCCTGATGTTTGACTGTCGCAAAAGCGGGTCACCAGTTGTTGTGTTACACTCAGCTTTTGCGCACTCAGTATAAACAGCGAAACAAAATGTCCCATCTTCCTCGTGAGAGAAGAAAGATATTCATCATTTTTTTAGGTACAATGTAGCAAACATCAAGCGTAGACTCTATTCCATCAGTAAACTCTCTACTTTACTTTTAAAAATTTCACTCTTATTGCTTATTTCATTATTGATGTGTAATCATTTTACTTAATTTATGTTATTTTAAATGTAATTTCTTGTTTATTTTCCTTTACTATTTATTATTCTACTCAGTTAGACTTGGCTGTTCAGTTAAATAGCTGTAACTTGATTTAAAAAATAATATGTGTAATATATATTTTATGGTTTGGAAATGATATATTGTCACGAAATGTAAAAACATGTTAATTTTAGATTCTACGAGATAGTTCTCTCCCTGATGGACTCTCCCAGGTCGTTCCATTGATTACCGCATTTCCTTAAAGTTTTGACGGAAAGACCCCAAGAAAGCTAAGTGCAAGTTTACGGGAGCTTAGCGTTTACGATCCAAAGCTGCAAAGAGGCTTTATCTGTTCACGTCAGGACAAGTTTATTTCACGCTTGCACTAACATTTATTAACACTATAAACTAGACCTAAAGATATGGCGTCGTAATAAGATACTTATTTAAGAGTGTGTATTTAAATATAACTTATATAAATAAATGATGTAATTTTAGAAGTTTATTTATTATTTTAAAACTAATAAACGAATTCGTATTCCCTAATTTTTTCCATTAAGAAATAGTGGTGTCTTTCCATAATCTGAAAGTAAACGTTTTTTACTGCAGCTGAAACAAATTCTACAAAATCAAAAGTATTGGGTAATATACAGCCAAATTTCCTAATTATATTATTTAATGAAGCAATGTTTGTATCAATTAGATAAGTTGAGCGTATATATATGCTGTACGGAAGTGCTAGCTAGTAAAGTGTACTTACAAAAAAAAGTAAAAATATATTTTTTTTACATTTGGCCACAATAACATTAATATTTTACGAATAAACAGATCAAAGTTTAGTATAAAATATGTAGGAAATTTAATTTAGAAGAAAATGATGCATTTAAAGTATAAAGAACATGAATAAACTATCGTTTTTTTCAAAACAAAACTATGCACAATGGCGATAGGAAAAACCTATCGCCATTGTAGGCCTAATGTAAAACGTACATAGTTTTGTTCTAAACAAACAGTTCTTTTAATCGATAATTTATTCACTTCCTGAATACATGTACTGTACCATTTTTCTACAAATTCTATAATAAAGTTTGATCTGTTTATTAGTAAAATAATAAAGTTGTTGTGGCCAAATGTAAAAAATGTGTGTTTTTACTCCGATTTTAGACATTTACACTGGTTTTCCAAAAAACTACTTAACTTAAAGTTCAAGAACCTGTTTTATTCAATTTTTCACGTCAAATATGATAAGGAAAATTGATTTTCCCCCTCAATTTACCCACCTGAAATTCCAGAAAGCCCTTGTTTATCCCAAGGTACCAAAATCTGAGCGAAATTTTTATGGCTCTAGCCATAAGTCGCTAACAAAGCATTTCCGGACCAATGTTTACATAGCATTTTTTATTGTATTTATATGTAGAATGAGCTCCCAAAGTTATTGCATATCTTGTGAATCACCCTGTATAGTATTTTTATCCAAAGCTACTAGGACCTAAGGTCCCATACCCATAATTAAAGCTTTATTAATACTTCACCCTCGTTCTCCTGTGCTAAATAAAAGTGTAAAATGTGAATATATAGGTTTTATTAAAAATATATGGATGCCACTTAACCATTAACCCTTGTCTCAAGCTAAGGAGGAGGTAATAAGGAACAAATAAACATGGGTTGTAAATTCTTAATCTTTATAGTATTCATTTTATAAAATTCCTTGGATATAACTTTAAAAATTGATTGTCTTCAATAAATATTATTTGATTCAGGTATGGAATATATTAACCCTTTCAAGAATTTGCTAAAAGTACAACATTTGACTAAGGACGTAATATGACATCCGTACTAAAATAAAAAAAAACTTCTTCTAATGATAATTAAAAGAAAGTAGTTTTTCATGTTTTTACACTAACTTGTATTAAATAAACAAGTTAATGTATTTTTTTATTAAAAAAAATTTTCACACTTTTAGTTATTATTTGGATTTTCAACATTAGGCCTACTACACATCTGGGAAAATCCAAATGAACGTCTTTTGACGTCTACACTCCTGAAACGGAGTATGTACAAGTATTTGTGAACAAAATGAAAATATTATAACTTATAATTAATAACTTTTACGCTTTACTATTCCGTGACACGTCAATGACGGGCGGTGAGCGGCGCGGGCAGCGCCGTCCGGACCGCAGACGCAATATCGCTACACTTTCACACAGCCTAGTGACCGAATTCCGCTCACTCTCTCCGCCGCACGGCGCTCTCGTCTCTGGTCCTTCGAGCCGGATGGCGTTCTGAACGTCTCATTTATATCTGTCAGGCACTGAATACGTGATGGGATAATCAGGTTAGATGGTCGAGATCGAAAACTAAAAATGTTCTAGGTTAATAGTTACGATAAATTATTTGGATTTTTCACTATTGGGTTACTTATTATTTTGGTGTAAATAGCTTCGTTTATAATAAAAATAATATTAGCCATATAATAGTTATCTTCTATTTCAATACTAGTCATCTATTAACTTATAACACGCTTAGAATCTAGTGTCGTAAAATGTATTCAGAAATATCGATGGGAATTAAATTTGACGTATTAATTTGGCAATGACGTAAGGCAATCACTTACTTTAAATCAAAAATACGTAAAAAATTTCTAAAGATATTATTTATTTCAAAATTTAGGTAAATTATAGCTTATTTACCTTAAGTATTCTGATATAGTTAAACAACTAAATAATGATTACAAACACAATTTAATTTAATATACCGTAACAATTTTAATCCTGATTTATAAAAAAAACAATTAAAGAATTTAAAAGATGAGTAAAGGTATTTTTAAGCTGTAGTATTAGCTAAAAATTTTGAATCTTGATAATAAAACCTGAAACTAAATTAAAATTAATGATTAAAATATGTGAATCTGATAAAAATGGTTAAATAGAAATTAAAAGAGTCACCTTTGATAAACATTTCATTGACTGACTATCCATGGTTGTATACGGTACTGACTAAGATTTGTACTCGACAACGAACATAAAATTTACTCTGTCTGTTAGACCTCCCGGGAACACAACATAAGCTTTAACCCTTCTATTTTAAAGCAATTTTTCAGACCTGGGACTTACCGGAAATAAAAAAAACTAACGTGTAAACAGTCAGGATCCGACGCATTTACTTTCCTATTGTCATCGAAGGAATGCTTTTGAAATTCAAAATTTACGTAAACACATCCTGGACGACAAAGAAAATATGTAGCTTAACTACATGGAATTTTAATTGCCCCCGGAAAACGCGATAACAGTGAGACTGGCGACTGCTAGTAGGGACCAGCGACGGCGGCGGTGGTACGAGTGAGGCGACGTCAGATAGCGGCAGTGCGGGACCTCGGCAACGCCTCCTGATTGGCGGAGAACGCAGAGTCCTGGCGGAGTAGCGGCGATACACTTCAGTATCTCGCCGTCTCCAAGAGCGCGCACAGCTAGCCGCTACCCTCCCACTCCGCTGCGATCATCCCCTACCAGGTGAGTCGTGAGTCAGGAAATGAAAGTTACCGCCCTCTGAGTCATGACCCTACAATAGAGTAGTTAGCATAGGTGACATCAACGGATAACCCCCATTGTTCGATGATTCCAAGGCGATGACTTATAAGATGGGAATGTTGAACTTAGATATTTTGTACATGTACTTCCACAATATTACTTCTAGCCTGCAGCAGTTTCCCAAATTTGAGAGAAAACATACTTTTCTATAAACAAATATAATATTTATAATTTTCTTAGTTTATAAAAAACTTTTAAGTTATAGCATAACTATTCCATTTTTGCACGTAAAATATTATCCAAAATTTACTATTTTTTAAGAGTTTAAGTATATTTATTTAAAAAAATGTAATATTTGGAATAAAATATATTAGTGCCTAAACAAATGTTGAATAAATTCATCCTAGGATTCGGATGAGTACGATTGATATATATTTTGGCTACAGAACCGCTCGGAGTTTGGAGACTTTAACGATGGGTTTGCCTGGAGATGTCATGAGATTGTACTAGTTACTCATTGTTACATCCTAACGGTGACTTTCTATAACAATTTTATTTTTTTCTATTTTATTTATTTTTATGGATATTTCATCATACTTATCTTCTTTTTGACTTTACTTCAGAGTTGTAAGTTATAAAAAATATGGTTTTTATCAGGTTAATTAATCTTTACGTAGTTTTAGAAAGGAAAATGTCTGATTTTTGATAAATCTGTCGAGGTATTCGTCACGTCAAACTATTGCAGTTTTAAATTCCTAAATTTAAAAATCCTAAAGTTAGTAAAATTATGAACCATTTCACATATAATTGAACAATTACAAAAATATTACTGCTAAGGTTTACACATTAAATTGAGCTCTCATTAATTTTATAATTTGTATAAATAAGAAATAAAACTCTTAACTGTCAATTAAATTATTATTTTAGATTTTCCGATTAAATATTTATGACTAATATAAAATAAATTAGGATGATTGTATGTTATGTGTGAGTGCTTTTATAACCATTCAAATCAATCTCAAAATTTCATTCCCTCAATTATTATTAAACATTTTTTTAGTTTTTTCCAATATAGATTATTTGTACTTTTTAGTTTATTATCTTTTGATTATTTTCGTAGTAACAGGTTGAAAAATTTCTTAAGATAACAATTTAAGAAGATAATAATGAAATATGAAAGTGAATATTTTTTACATACACCTGAAATTCGTAAACATATTTCGTTAGTGTAGGAAGAGTAATAAAGGTTTTTTACATGGATATTTCTTAGCTCTGGAGGGGTGTTGGTGATTTTTAAGTTGGAAAAGATGTAACAGGCTTCCATAGAAACTACCAGAGCTATTATATTAAATTTTTAAGACAAAAGAATAAGAACAGCTGTTCAGATGCACTGAAAACATATCCATGATCTAACCTGTTTAGGGAAGTAAATGCAGACATTTGATATAGCAGTTAACTTAATTTTTTTTCGGAAAATCCTAAAAACCTTACAAGAAAACTATTATGTAAACATAATTACTAATAAATCGTAATTAAATTTTATGTAAAATTATTTTAGCTCTATTCAGAGTGGAGAAAATCATCGATGGCAAGTGAATAAGCTAGGAAGGACTGACAAATTATTTCGTACATAGAGTAAAAAGCATATGTTTTGGGAAAGCTCAATAATTTTAAGAGTTAAAATATTTTTTAAACATTTGCTAAAATTTATAGCACAAGCGAGTTTATTTACAGATTTGTTTTTTCTAATTGTATATGTTACACGTTTGTATTAGGCTTTGATGAACCATAACGTTGGTTGCATAATATTTAGGAGAGGGGGTAAAAATAGTAGGTTGCGGAATAAATGGTGGGGTAGTCATGGGTGGGAGGGGTGGAGTGGGGGCTTTGTCCATTTATGTATGGTTTTCAAGAAGGTTCTATCCCTACTATTATCATACTAATAATGAAGGTTGTAATATTTACTAACCTTTATAGATCATTTTCCTCATTTTATTAAATTTTATCCTAACATTACTTTTGAATCATGGCAATAATAATAAGATAAAAATCAAAAATAAATAACGTGGCAGAGATTACTATTGCAGCTATTCCCATGACACTATTTATTTATTTACTTGCTCTAATACAGTTTACATCAATTACATTAAAGAAGTGCCATATAATATAACAGTCCATTTATAAGTATTGTATTGTATTATGGTATTATTGTATATATATTATATTATTGTATTATTATATTGTAAGTATGTGGTTTGAGGTTTTTACGTCCAACTGTTAATAAAAACTTTGCAATAAAAAGTAATAGGTCCTATTATCTGCAAACTTTTATAATATCATGTAATTAATATTTATTCATGGACGGCATAAATGCGATCTTATGGCTATTTTATAAGTAAACTTTAATTAAGGAAAATAAGATGGAGAAAATAAGTTTGTGCAAAAATCAGAAAAAATTGCTTCTGAAATATATTTTATTTGAATTGATATGGAATAATGTCGACTGTGTATCAATAAATTCTATAAGATAACAATACAGAATGCTTACAATTTCTAAATATAGAATATACCTATATTTAAGGGTACCTGTAATAGTTTAATATGACAATATTCTTTAGTATGGTGTAGAATGTAAATTGATGATTTATTTTTAATATCTTATATCTTATAAAATTTTCTAGTTTAAAATGTAACTAATAAGCGAAAAGCTTATAATCATCATATGAAATGTAAAATACGGATTAGAAATTTAAATAAATTTACAAATCAAAAGTAAAAATCACAAATCAATTATGTGAACTCATTAGTAGTAGCTGTTTCGTAAAATTCATCCAGGAGTTCACAAACATTCAGCCAATCGATAAAATGTTTCAGGATGATGACTAGAACTATTTCGTGTGAATTTGATTCGTAAACAGCGATATCCACAATGATGTAAACCCATTAAATAGTCTGAAAAGCTAAATCCTTGCCGAGTATGACAATCAAAACAACCAAACAGTCGTATTTCGCCATGCAGCAGACATCGGTGTTTACAATCTGGAGAGATGGCGGCGACAGCGGTGCAGGTCGTCGGCCGGCTACACTTGGCCCTGACTATCTCACTCTCTCCCTCTCTCTCTTGCTCTCCGATCAGTGAAAGCTGCAGGTGCTCCATATGATCACTGACCAGCTTCTTATCCACAATCGCGCACGCGTGATAAGACCCGGGGTTTGTCGCTTCCGCTTTCACCCACTAATGAACGTCACTTGTCATATGGGACGCTGGTGGAGTAAACAAACAAGTGAATTGGAAGTGATGAAGCGATCAGTTGATGGAGTGAGTGAACACAACAGTATGAGGTTCACTTCATTCAACTAGTAACACCCTATTAAGTAACCATTTGTACGCAATGGGTTTTGGCGTCATGATCATTCTCCATCTCTCGAACCTTTTGTTCTTATAAACTCACTCCTACGTCTTTACGTCCAATTGTTGATGAAAATAGAATACCACTTATGCGTACACTTATATTGAAAAAACACATCGACTATTGTACTATTAGTGTATTATATTATTAATATTATACATCGTTGGGGTTAAAACGCTTATGGAACGTCTTTGACTACGTGAGAGTTTTCTGTGGTTGAAAAATCTATTTTGGTTTTTAGTATGTTAATTTAATGTATATACGTAAGCGGAATTATTTTTTTTATTTTAAAATATATTTCTTTAGGGATATATCATAACATAATAGCGTACGATCTTTAAGATTACTTAGACTAACAATAACGATACTTTAAAGATAATCTCAATTTTTTTGTAAGGGTTAAAGTAAATGTAATTTTAAGTAAATACAATTAGCTATCACTGAATTATGCCTCATAACATATTTTTTCACAGCGCTAACCACTCGCCTAATGATAAATACAATGTTGAATACTTATTTATTGTAGTTGAAGGTTAATAATAAATTTACATATTTAATATATCTATGGGAAATAGGTCAGATCATGGATATGTCAAAGGGAATATTTCACTTCCTCTAAACAGCTGTCGTTACAGCCACATGACGTCACTGTTGCAAATTTTGGTCTCGCAGATTGCCAACACCATCCCCAAAGCTAGGACATATCCAGGTCAAAAAATTTAAGAATTTATTAATTATAAAAAAATGTTAATAATACAATTCATTAACCTGTGTTATAGCCATCAATGTAATTTATAGTTTTAAATTTAGTATTATTTAGATTATGAAATCCTTACATTATTTCAACTAATAAATGGAGGGATTTAAGAATCTTTTGATCAAAATAAATAAAAACATTAAATCACATTTCCTAGTTAATGTTTTAAAGTTTCACTTTATAACATTAACTACGAATTAGTGACCAAATTGAAAATATAAACTCTTTTTGAATGTAAAAAATTTAAGTATAGTCCATGAACAAAATATTGAAATTCATGGGTACATGGGTTGGAGCTGATAACTGGAGGAGGTAGCTCAGGGGTAACGTGCTGAGCAAGTAAGTCAAAGGTTACTTCGAAACTAGAGGCCGGAGACTCCTGTTAGATCATGAGTAACCACCTCTGGCTAGCCTGTGATGTGATTCTCACCTGTGTTTAATTCACCACACAGGCCCCATGGTGATGGACAGTTGAGGTATGAAAAATAAAAAAAAGGTGCAATGAAAGTCAATTCAGCTTTGGCTCATTTTTTTCAGTTATCAAAATTATGAACAAAAATTTAACTAAAAAAAGTTAACATCTTAATCATATTACAAATACTATTAAATTAATAAAAAAAGGCTAAAAAATTCTTCTATAATGCGGTTTAGTCGATTAGCGAACAATAGCCAAGATGTCAGCGGAGAGTCAATAAACCGTTAAGAAGACATATGGACAGTCGTATACCGTATATGCGTGTAAGGCTTTAAACGCAGCAGTAAAGGTGAACTATTGTTGTAGGATTGCTGGTCGTTAATGTTAGGATAGTTCACGGCCGCGTAAGATACACGGGAAATACCACTTACAGGGCTCCGTCGTATTTGGACAACATAAAGGTCCATTTGGTAAATCACCGAACGGTTTACGATCCAAACTTTGGTGGCATTAGATAAGTTTCCTCGTTAAAAAACCACCTCGGAGCATAAGTGATATTGTTTTCAATGTAGAGTTTTCAAGGCATGAAAAGTAGTATATTCATAATTTTAGGTAGAAGGAACTTCAACAGTTTCTTAAACATCTACAAACATGCGCAACGATTCATAGCTATACAGGTTTAAATCTTCAATATATTTCCAAAGATTAATAAGGTTACACAGTATTACATTCATTGTAGTTTCGTCGTGTTTGGCATGGATATGTCTCAGCTCTGGGGAGGTTTTGAGTCGTTAGAGTGTAACGGAACACACATGGTCCCACACGTCACATGGTTATGAGAAAACTGTTTAGGGGAACTGAAAAGGTTCCCTACAGATGTATCCATGATCGAAACCCATTGGGTAGTAAATACAGTTTCAGATTCTACTTTTGTATTCAAGCACAGTATAAATCTAAAACAAAGTCGTGTTAGCAACAACACTTATAACTCGAGACCGGCTGAGCCAATTTTAATGATCTTTGACTTTTTGGATTCGTCTTTGCTCCGAGCAGGCTTTAAGCATATTCAGCTTAGTATTCAACCTTAGGGCTAAGCCCCACTGGCCTGTAAAATTTGTACATGTTAAGCGTATGAGGAAAAGACGAGATGCATTTTGATCAACTTTGATAAAAATTTGCGTTTTTGTAAAATAATATTAACTTGAACTTGAATCCTAAAAAACGTAGGTAAGGATAAGAGATTCAAAAAGTTCAGTGCTACAATATTTAATACGCAGACTGAAACTAATTTCCATTTGAGTATAAGATATCGCCGAATCATATTTCAACCTTAAATCTAAACACGCCCAGTAGCTCATTCATTCCAAACACGGATATAAAACATTAATATAGCAATGCGCTGTAAATCGCCTGGATATTAAAGTGATGGAATGAATGATCAGCGTGTGTGGTGTTGTGGTGCAGCCTTGACTCTCGGGCCAAGGGCAAACCCTGACTCAGAGATATTGCTGAAACGTTGTCTCCGGTTTCTCAACGTCTTCGGCTATCGATAACATTAATATTGCATTGTTTAATACACCACTTGAGGCGGTAGAGTATCCGAGATGTGCGATAAACGGAGATGACACTGGAGATTATAGTCAATGTCGTTACAAGGCTTGTAAACAATAAGGGTGTTTGAATTATACGACTGTTGGCTTGGAGAAGCACTGAGTCATTTTTATAAACCTTAACCACTTTGTAAGAATTTTAGTTTAATAATTGGGTGTATTATTGGCTGTAGTCTTATAGAAATCCAGATACATATGTATTAATGAAAGCAAATCCATGCCTAATTTAATAACACATTCTTACTTTTGTATCTCGACGAAATATAAGTACTTTTAAATTTAAGAAAGTCTTAGTAACTTCTCAATTCACCATTTGATCACATGTTGAATTAACTACTAACTTTTCGTATTACGTTCCAAATTTATAAAACACATTTTATAGCCTCGTAACATTATGTTAGGATACAGATAAAAAAAACTTCACTAGCTTTAATTATTGTTCTATAAAATGTAGCCTAGACAAATTGGTTCATTATTTTTCTAGATTGCGATTTACCCCACTAACAAATTAGCATTCACCCCAAAAAATAACATTTTTTTCAACGTTACAGACGGAAAAGGTTCTCTTAACCCCTCTTTTTAAACCATAATTTATTTTCGTAATTCAGGATATAATATTCAAAAGTTTACCATGATCTTTTAACTCAATTGTTACGGAACGTAATATCCCAGTTGAAAGATTACATTGATAACAATGACCACTTGTTATTGATTATTTTTTAAAGGTATAAAAGTTCTTTTCAGAATTTAATTCTCTTAAATCCTAAACACTAACTCTCTCTTAACATAACCTATGAAAACAGGAATTTCCAACCGTTGTTTCCACTGAGAAATACCGAAGCCACAAATCACCTATGTCATATAAATATGATTTGCAATTTAAAACCTGTTAAAGCTTTAAAACACTCCTTAGGGAAGTCTATATTTCTACCACATGGCAAAAGGAAAGGACTGTTAAAGTGACACGTAATTTATTTGTACAACTCCGTTCCATAGTTTCCGGTTTTAGACTAAATTTGATCCACATGTAACTAGGTTATTAATTATTTAATTTTCTACAAACTGTAGCGAACACACGTTAGGTAACTGGCGGTTGTGCAACATGGCGTCGCCTAGACGAGGGAAGTGTTTCACAGCGTGCAAGTATGCGATGCTATTGGTGATGACACCGGGAAATGATTCACTGACTGCACGAATAACGTAGCTGCACCGAGGCTGTTTCGGCTCACTGGGCCGGTTACAACACCGTCATGTTGGTACACTTTGCTCTCTTCGTCTTACAATACACAATAATGTTGGTACACTTGATGACTTGAAACAACACAGACATGTTGTTACACATTATACGCGTCATGTGCAACAACAGTGGAGTGTTGGTACACTTTGCTTCTTTGGTGTTCTAATACACAATAAAGGTACTCGTATACTTGACTCACTTCGTCTTCTACTGTAGTACACAATCATATTGATACACTTGATTGACTTCATCTGCAACAATGCCAGAATATTGGTACATTTTATGCTTCGTTTGCTACAACACCGACACACTACTACACATTATTAACTTCGACTTTTAGAGCGACTGAAAACAATAGTATGCTATTTATATATCTTTGTTACTCATCATTCCCGTTTGAAAGATATTTTTTATTTCTAAAAATAAAGTAAAAGCCGTTTTTTTAATTTTTTATAGAATGTTCAATATGTATAATATCTATTTTGCCATGATACAAATTTAATAAAAAAACCATCTCAATCATCCAGATTGTTTGACAAAATATTATTTTCTATATATTTGTTTTCGAGATATACCTTACGAAAAAATGTATTCATGTCTCACTTATTACTCATGCATTGTAAATCTACATTTTTTCAATGACCCAAATGTTTCATAATCTATGTTTAACCAAAACGGTTAGGTTGCGCTGTGAATGGTCAAGGCTGCGAAGGTTGTCCCAGACATCGTGGATGTGTCATCGGCCGTCCCAGACACACACCAGCCGTGTCACAACCATGGCCATGTTGCGTGTCGTAGAGGTCAATCCGTGACGTCATACAACATCCTGTACTCTTTTACCACAGTTCCATTAAAACCATTGGAAAAGTTAAAGTATTGTAAACAAAATATTAAAATAATGGTAACGGGAACGCATAGTCAAACATAACATTAACCTTATGCATGGAATTGGTTAATAAAATCTCCGATATTGAAATTCCTGACGATTGGATTTTCATACCATTTGATGTGAAGGATAAATTAATATCCCCCAGTAGAAAACTTAAACATTAAAAAATTACTTAGAAATAATTGGAGGAACTTTATCCACTTCAGAAACAGGAATGTAATCAAATTAACTGAAAACTGAGTACAAAAAATATTTTCAATTAAACTCTGAATTCTAGCAAAAATACATGGTCTCGCAATGAGCTCACCTTTGTCCGGTCTATTTTCTGATACTTACATGCACTATTTAGAGATTAGTAAGATCAACGATGACATAAACCCGGTCAAATCAAAAATAAAATATTAGATGAGATATATGGATAGCATTTTTAAAGGAAGCCTAGATGAGTGCAAACATCGATTAGCATACCTAAACTCACTATCTGATCAAATACAATTCATATAAGAAAGTTAAATTATGGAAATAAACTACATGGACTTGGCCATAAGAAATGTAGAAGGCACGGATATAAAATTTATATAAAGCCAAACCAATCAGACCTTCTAAAACCATACAAATCCCATGATCCTTGTAAACACAAAATTGCAGGATTCAGAAACATGAAAATAGAATCCTACAAATTGCTATGAATACAGAAGAATATGAAAAACAAAAAGGCAGCATAAACTACCTATCAAGAATGTATAAAACTGTAATTTGGATGACAAAATTATAAGAAACATAAAGAAAGCCAAATAAAAAAATAAATAAAGAACAAAATTTGGAAAGCAATATATTTAGTTGATCATATAATTCAATACTAATCAAGACAGTGAGAAAAACATTTAAAACTATGAAATCAGCTACAAGACCCAAAACAATGCCTTTGACATTATAAATAAAAATACAAACGATAAAAGAGATTAATAAAATAAATACGACCAATAAGGCATTTATAAGTTAAAATGTTCAGACTGCAACAGCTATTATGTAGGTCAAAAGGAGAGAACCTTCAGAGAAACTGAGAACATATTTAAGCTCTCCGAAGCAACAACATATCAACTATGAAATATAGTTTTGCAAAAGACGTGGAAAAACGTTTTGTATACTTTAATCTGTCCCAAAACCTTTGAAAAATAATGTAATCTGCTTTTAAAAATCTAATTTTAACTACAATATTGAACAAGTTTTTCTAAGTTTTATTGAAAGTGATTTTAGTGTCGCTTATTTTACTTTTACTTTAGTTTTCTAATATTTAAGTGATCTAACAGGAAAAAATATTAGTTTTTATGGTTAAGTTCTGTAAAAATATTATAATCATGCAATAAGTCATATTGATAATATATTTCAATTTATTATTCTGTTTCCTAACTCAACTGATTTACATAAAAACTTTGTCTACAAGTTTGCAAACCATAAACGGCAAACGGCATATTCTAGTAGCAGCCGTTTCGTACTCTAGATACCTTTCATTTCTTCTGTGAACGCGAGAGGCGTAATTCCTTGCCAACAGGTCGTCAATTCTATATTTGGCACCCTATTGTTTTCGAAAGCCATATTACTGTTTATTTCGTTGTAAATTTATGACAAAACACGACTAAGAGACGTTTATCCGTTAAAATGAAGTCATAAAATGTGAAATTGCAGCTATTTATGTACTAGTTGAACCGTATTCGTATGTAATGAATTGCTTGTTAGGAAGTGGCTCAGTGTTTCAGATTTTGAAGTTTTTTAGTATATACTGTAACTACTAAGTGTTTGTAACAATAAACATTTTTTTCAATTTATTTGCATTCTCATTTCATTATTACAGAAAAGATTTCCTAAAATCTGATCAAAGAAGACTTTTTACCATGTTTTTAGTTAGTACAATTAAAATATTATGTTATTTTCGTGTTCGTACAAAGAGTAAATATATATTTAATTCAACGAAAACAAGTAGTTGCGACGGTAATATGTAACGTTTTGTTGAATCAAAACGAATTATTTATTTTATTCCTAGAAAAAGCAATTTAAAATGATCATATGAAACGTAAAGTAAATATTTTACCTAAACGGAACCGTAAAAAAACTCGTTGTTCATGTTAATATTTCCTTTTAGTACAAGAAAATTCCACAACTCATAAATAACATTGACTCAGTCCTAAGGGATAGCAGAATGTAGTAATATTTACTTAGACAATAGACAACGTCTTGGCTTCATTGCATGACCTTTCACGTCTGATTGAATCTGCACGAAAAGCGTGGCACAGGACTTGGAATGTGCTTACCGATCTTGGCAAATGTTGTGAGAGTCACGCCACTGGACAGGCGGCTCAATATCAATATCACTAAACGACTCTATCAATCCGAATTTCCAATCAGAAAAATATGGCCACAATTTTCTTTCAATATGGCCGACAACTTGAAAATTTCTTATGGAACACCCTATATTTATGGTGATTTTGGATACAACAGATAAGTTTAAGACTTTTTTATGTAACCGTTTGCGAGCTACTGTTAATAATTTTAATGAAAACTACTGATTATCATATTTGCATGCAATAAAAACATAGTGAAAAACAACTGATCAGTAATGGAACATATTTTTTAATTTTTAGCAACAGCCCTTCTTCTCATTTCTCCCTAGTTAGTTATTTATTATTGGAAATATTAACATAATGTTTTGCACAAATTTTAGGCTTTCCCTAAACTTTTTTGAATAGTACAACATTCTCCATATAGATGTTTCTAGGGGTAATTTTTGGAAAATTTACCGCATTACAAAAATATATTGATTTAAATAATGCTTATAAAGCTTAAAAATATTTTTAAATGATTTATGAAGGGGTGTGCAGTTTTTACTTAAGACAGTTAAAAAAAAGTATTTTCTTATCCTCTTCAAAATAATATTTAAATTAGTAGGGGTTGTGGTTTAAACTTAAAAACTATCCCATCAACCTTTATTTAGGGTATCAGTGTTAAATTGCAATATTACTCTAAAAATTATTCCAATGATAACTGATATATGTGCAAAGAATCAATTTTTTGTAATAAATAATTTCCAATAATAAACAAATTAAGTACAGATGTATAGGGGACCCGTATAAGCTCCCTATCAAAACGTTAAAACGCTAGCAAAAATGAAAAAGTGCGCAATTCTAAATAAGTTTATTCTCTCCTCAATGTCACCTTATTGAAGCAGTCAGTATTACACAACACGGATAGGTGCTAGAGGTGAATCGTAACAATAAGGGTCTGGTCGACAACTGTTGATGTGAAGGTTGTAGGAAGTGGATGCGCGGACGGACGTACGTTCGGTGAAAGTGTCGTGTGATTGTGGTGTGCCACAGGGAACTGTTCTGGGTCCTTTCCTTTTTCCGAAGACCAATTAACTAGACCAGTTATGTTTTACTGTGGGCTATTCATTTACGTACCACTTAACCTGATTTCCCATTTCACTTTCAACTAGTAGTATGTGACAGTGTTAGACTTGAATGGAATGTTGATCACGTTGATTTCAGATTTTAAAAGATCAAGTTTGAAAAAATTCAAAATTCCGATTTTAGACCTACAATTTTTCATTAGACAGCCTCTGGTGAAGGTCTAAATATATCAAAGAAATTATAATAACGCGTATTTGTACACAGATACTACGAGGCACGTTCGATTAGGCTCTTTTATAGTCAGGAAAGATTAATCATTAATGTTATTTTGAACGTAAACTTATTTAGTTCCACAAGCCTTCAATGCGTTTCTCAAAAAATCCATCGGCAATAGGTAAACCAGCTTAAGTAATTATAGCACAGTAATAGCCAGATTAAGTGAGCTAGGTCATTATTTACTCCAGAAAAACCTTTCTATACTATAATCTTATAACAATTGAGGTATGATCGTACTGTGTTCGCCAATAATTAATTCAGGTATAAAAATTGTACAATAATCCATAATTTAAAACTATATTTAGATGATCTATTTTATAAGCATTTTCCTTCGTTAAACTATGCATACGTTTGAACTGTACAAACAGTTCTATGAATGTCCATTAGATATATTATACAAATATTCATTATCATTAGTGAAACGTAATACTTATCACATAAAATATAAATGATTTATTAAGTCAAATACTAAAAAGTACAATTTCAAACTAAAATTAAATGTTGTATCCAAATAGTCCTTTGCTCATATTTCTCTCAATAGTATTAACAACATTTTATACTAAATGTTTGTAACTTTAAAATATTATTTTCCTTACATATCCTACACGAGGAAATGTTACTGAAATTATTGAACTGAATATTTTGTCTGCTGTAAAGAAACATAAAAATCAGTAGGGAGTGTAATCATCAAAGCAGTTGACTTGAGAACTTGAGAGAGTAGTGATGTTTATATCCATCCTCTTCAAAAACTTAACATTTTTTTACAATATTTACAAACTTGGAAACACAAATTTCTCATAAAAACATAGAGAGCACGATTTAAATTTCAGTGACCGAATTCCAAGAGCGTCGTCTCGTGTTATCAGTGATCGCGCGCAGCAGATCAGGAACTGTTTATCTAAAGTGAAACTATGTTGTGCTTGGGTTACGTCCGCCTGTCACGGAAGGCTTCCTACTTTCCGAGGGAAAAACTTGAACGAACAAACAATCTTTACGATAGCTTTAGACTACATTACAGAACCAGTTAACAATCTGATTCCTTTCTACATTCACGTGTTCTGACGAAGATAAGGTTCCTTCGAAACCGAAATGTTACTCAGGAAGTCATAGATGTCAAGAAGAATGTTTTTTTAGTTAAAATTGCTACACCTAAAAAGCCGGTCCAGAATGAAACTGTGAATTATAACAAGCTTTTATGTGGTCCAGATTCTCTGATTAAACTTTTAACCCGTGCGTTAGATCCCTACAAAGATTTCACTTTTGGGTAAGCTTTCGAATAGGGCGCTGTTCAGTAACGTGGACTTACGCAAGACACTCTACATGTAAATACCATGGTGGACATTAGTATGCCGGCAATGTACTGGACTCGCGACTTTAGCAATCATTGCCAGGCCTAATGACCTCCGACAATGCTCGATTGTTGCTGGGCACAACCGAATTGCGATACATCGATCCCTTCTCTTTCCCGCGTCGCATTCCAGTTGCATTGTTTATTATTTCTCTATTGTTAGGAATTGTTTCTTGACTTTCATGCCTTTTCTTTCATAATTTCAAATATTTATAGCTTATTATTTTGACCTTCAGCAAAGGTTACTTTTTAATCGGAAAGTGTTTTCTATATCGGTATTAAATGTATTTCAGTTCTGAACGGCTTGGATAAATAAAAAACATTTACTTGGTTGGTGTCAGGTGAAACTCACTTGTGCAAAGTAGAATTAAAAACTTTGCTCCACTTCTAGTAATATAGAAATATTTCTCAATAAAACCTCGAGAAAACTAAATATAATTTTGTTCAAGGTTAAAAATTTATTTATACATTTTCTAGGGATAAGGGCATTCATTATCTTATAATTATATTAACATATGGTTTCATGTGGATTTTACAATGAAAGTAGGTATTAATAATACTAAAAATTACGCCAGATCTATGCAACTTAAATCATATATCACTTTAGATATTTCTGTCCTTAACAACGTAATGAGCATACTGTGATAATAAGTAGTTTCAAAGTATTTAGGAATAATAAGACTGAGCATAAAAAAGTAAACAAACACTACGTCGGCTCGATGACTGAATCCCATTTTTATTCAGCATGATTTATAAACTACATATCTTTAATGAATGGGATCTGTAAATCACAACCAATTGTTTTAACATATATCTCTCTGTTAAGCCGTTGTTTCTCACGTGATAAGAATTAAGGGTGGAATGTGTCCTTGGCGTCACCAGGAAGTCTCCAACAACTCTGTGTTGTCTTTGTGTTGCTGATTGGATCTCATTAATTAGAAGATCTCCTTGCATAGCCTGCGGTAGTGCTGTACCAGTACCACTAGCCGGTGCCTCAAGGAAACCACCTCCGCCGCGCATACAAATGCTCTCTAATGGAAACAACACGATATCTCATGTTGTAATGACCACAATCACGGTCTCGTGACGTATCGCTCAATCAGCAACGAGAAATTAGAGCATAGTGTGGTTGTAAAATGACGATCAAGGCTAATAATGAGTGAGAGAAAACAAACAGACCAGTTTACGAGGCTGGTACATTCGAGTGATTTTAATTGCATACGCTACTTGTCGTAAAGTCGTATTATTGTTGAATTTTGTAGGTTTATATACAAGGGGCGAAGGGAATTAAAAACCCAGGGTCATAATTTTCAAAATGTCGCCATTTTGTACCAGGTTGATGTAGAGACCTCCAATGTTCGCCAATCGTCTTAAAATTTCAAGACCTTTAAATTGTGGTACATCTCGATGGGGCTTTACATTTGAAAATTTTGAGTTGACCCCGGAAATCCCCCATTTTTGGAGCACTCAAAATTTTTAATAGCTCCAAAAGATACTTTGGGTTAAATTTGTATGATTTCTCAAAGGCTATTCGTTTCTCCTGAAAAATAAGAAAATTAATGGGGGAAGGGACTTTATAACTAACAACGGTCATAACTTTCATAATGCCACCATTTTTTTACTGGGATGAGGTATATCTTCTTTAAAGTTCAACACCTATAAAATGAGGTGCATCTCATTGGGGCTTCACATTTGAAAATTTTGAGTTGTCCCCCGAATCCCCCATTATTGGTGGGCACTAAAAATGTTGGATAGCTTTAAAAAGTACAGTACTTAAGTTAGTAAGGTAGTAAGGCACTTAAAATGTTAAGTTTGTATGGTTTGGCTAAGGTTATTTATTACTTCTAACAAAATAAAAAATTATAGGTAGGAAGGGACTTTATAACCACCCTGTACTATTTTCTATGATATTTAATTGAAGTATAATTGTTTTTATTGTGGAAGAATGGTCTTTCATAACCTGTATATTGAAATTGAATTCCAATTTGTGTTTTGTTGAATATGACCTGTTCTTGGTAAAACAACCTATTTGTTTATAAAACGTCATTTACGTACACTGTTTTGGGGCATGCAATCAATTTGGGCTTCACAATTATTTTTTTAGACTGATGGTAGTCCTATATATACTGTCTAGGTAGTTCAGTGTTTACAGGACCAACTTTATTATCTGAAAATCGCTGGTTTCACCCTGTGAAAAATTAGACACATTTTTGTGATTGTTTGACACTGGACTTTACTTCATTGGACTAATTGATGATCGTAGCATATAATTCAGCTGATCTTTTTAAATAAGAAAGATACAGATGACAAAGATAACATTGACTCATAATCAACTTAAAATACCTGCGTGGTTTGGGTTGGTGTCCCAAGTAAAAGAATAAGAATATGGTCTTTACGAGTTTTAGCAATATCTTAATTTAAGATTTGTTTAGAAACTGTAATATAATAGTACTAAAGGGACTAATTATAACAGACACGAGTATAAGCAGAGCCTTTGGTTGACGAAATACCAGGTAGGCGGTAGGTAGGTAGGGTAGGTGAAGTCAGTAAGGTAGGTAAGGTAGATCCCGCGGTACAGAAGAGCATCTCCAAGTGACGGGGACAGGCGTAACGATGGCTGTAACTGGTATTGTCGGCAAGATCTAATTAAGATAACGCACTGATGGAGCGCGCCAACTATTGCTACAAGATATTTTCGGGACCACAATGGGGCCAAATAATGGTGCTATAAAACATCCGATCCCTTCCTGGAACATTCAATCGTTCTGTAATCCAATTATAATCTAACTCTTTTGTAAAGGTTTTCTGGGAAGTACGTTATCAGAGTTTACTGTTCTTACTGAACTAATTTTGTTGCACTGCATCATCCATTTATACTGTATAAAATATAAAATATTGTGTTCAATGTTATTTATTTTTACATTTTTTATTAATTGGCAATACATAATTCTAGATATTTATTCATGTTCAATACAAATGTCTATTAATTTTTAAAGAAAATATAATAGATTAGAATTGTATTTTTTATTTTAAATTGAAATAAATACCTTAATATAATTAGGTTTTATAATTACGACTTATTTAATTTTATTTCAAAATGAGAAAGTTTCACTGAGAAAGTGACTATCTATGAAGGTATGCCCCCTCATGTGAACGTTCAATAATTGCTCCTGAGAAAATTTAGAAACGTCAAAATAAACATAAACATGACACGACGTTGGTGAGAGTTTGAGAACATATTTTTGATGAAATCATTCTCATGAGTTATTTAGAAAATCTGGAATGCAATATTCCCTTGAAAAGTTCGACCTTTCACAGCGCACTGTCGTGGAACCATTTCGCACTTGGATAAGACAGAAAGGTCTACACGTCATAAAACCAATTCCACGGCATCGCAGCACAGAAGGTCCATTACGTTATAATTGCATGCGGAGTCTGTGGGAGCAGCTTTCTTCGGAGAAAGTTCTAATGTCGTTGTGATTTACGTTTGTAAAGCTACAAACTTGAGAACGCCCTTGTCTCGTGAAAGCGCTGTAACTCAGCAGTCATCCAACTCATGACTTGCATCAACTCCAGTAAACACTCCTTGACATGTTCACAAAACAACACGAATCCTACATCAATCTTCGACAACTTAACCCCTCTTAATTTTTTTTCTCGAAAAAGATATACAGGGTTAATTACTAAGATATGCGTTAACTTTGAGAGCTCATTCTACATGTGAAAACAATGAAAACCCCTATATAAATATAGGCCCAAAAAGGCTTTGTTAGCTTCTTATGGCTAGCGAAAAATTCGCTCCGATTTTGGTACTTTGGGTAGAATAAGCGCTTCCTGGAACTCCAGGTAGGTAAATGGAGGGACAAATTCGATTGTTTCTTTTGGTATTTGACGTGAAAAATTGAATAAAACAGGTCCCAGAACTGTTAATTAAGTAGTTTTTTTGTAGAAAACCAGATGCAAGAAATTTGAGTAAAAACACATTTTTTACATTTGACCACAATAACTTTATTATTTTACCAATAAATAGATCAAACTTTACAATAAAGCTTGTAGAAATTTAATTCTGAACACTATAGTTCAGTAAAAGTATACAGAAATTGAATAAACGATCGATTAATAGAATTTTATTCATAACAAAACTACAAATGTTTGTAGATTTGTAGGCATTGTAAGCCTAATGTAAAACGTGTGTAGTTTGTTACCTGTTTTATTCAATTTTTAACGTCAAATACCATGAAGAACAATCAAATTCGTCCCTCAAATTACCTAACTGGAATTCCAAGAAGCCCTTAAGCCAAGAAGCCATAATTTTGTGCCAGCCATTAGTCGCTAACAAAGCATTTCCGGACCTATTTAAATAGGCTTTTTCAATGTTTTTACATGTAGAACGAGCTCTCAAAGTTACCGCATATCTTCGTGAATTATCCTGTATAATGGACATATACAAAAACATACACGTTTTGATTGTAACTCTTCCAAATTTTTAATTTAATCATGTAATTTATTTAGTGTCAAAATGCTATTTAGTTATTTGAAATTTTTAAGAGAATAGTTCGATCTATTCATTGTAAAATGTATTTACCTTTATTGCCTGTTAATCTAAAATCTTGTTTAATTTGCCAATGTACATTTCACCACTGGGGCATCATCACTGAGTAAAATTTTGAATGTCAATAAACACTATTAAAATAATTTATTGTTTATAATTTCACATATGTACAATAATTTCATATGTGGCGTGGTTGTAAATGTAACACACATATGGCACTTGATCTATACACATATGGGTGTAATATTTCCGGCGAAATGTACATTGGGAAATTAAAGAAGATTTTTGATTTACAGGCAGCAAAGGTAAATAAATTTTACTATATATAATGGTGTAAACACAGGATAACATAGATAATATATTCTTAAACTTAACATTAAGAACGGTGAGTAGAAATAAATGGAGAGAATCAGATTTAAACTACCTTGCCTGCAGGATTGATAAATGACTATAAATAGGCTTAGATGTCTGTCTCTTCTATCCGTTTCCCACTAACTACATGTACTTAAAGGATTTACCACGACAGTCGTCGCGACCTATTATTGGAATCAGATTATCATCATTCTGTCATACCCTTTTATTTCCAATCAAGTTTTATTATTGTTACCAAGTCATAGCTTGATTTTAATATACATAAAAATAATATTTAACACAATGTGCTAGTTATTGCATTATTGTTTATTCAATATCAACCATAATTCTTTGTAATAATAAAACACTAAAATAAAAAACCTCTAGTTACGAACAGTTAAGGTGCTTTGCTATCGAAAGTTACTTTTATATAATAAATGGGTTATAACCTACGAGTTACATATTGTTCCGTTTTTATTTTCCCACTCGCGCTTACACTTTTAGTGCTGTAAAATAGTTGGTTTCCTCATCTCATAACTGTCGTTTCACGTACATCCAGTGACAGGAGAAAAACTTCCGAGGTAGTTAGCAGTTGCGGAAACATTAGCGAATAACCGGTGATTGTCGGAGGTGAGCTTTGTTTACTGGCCCATTATTTCGAAACGAGAAGACCCCGCAATAAACAGAGCTTTGCTTCTGGGCGGTGGACCGGCACCAACGACTGCTCCTGTTCTAGCTGATGCTGAAGCTGATCCCAAGCGACTCCCCTGCCCGTTAAAATTAACTTTGTCACCTGTTCTACCTTTGCTTCTCGTTCCATTTTAAATTAGTCGTCAACATTCAATTATAAGCAAGAAAGATACTTGAAGGTAAGATGATGATTGTTCCTTTTGACATGGATACTAAGCTCTGAGTGGGTGTTAACAATCTGTGAGAGGCTAAAGTGTAAAGGGACGTCATATGGTTATTAGGTCAGCTTTTTAGAGTAACTGGTATAATAACTTATTTAGTATTTTTCTGTTTCCTATGATCGTGTCTTATTAGTTGTCCTGGCATTTATAGAGGGATTTTCATACCCGTAAAAAGAACACTATATAGAAAATTACTCTTTTAAATGTATAAGGTTAAAGATACTTAAAAGATTGCCATTTGAATTCTTTTACATTTACTAACTGCTTTGTAAATATAAAAGAAACATATTAAATTATTTATCTTTTTTAAATTTACAGAATTTTACATTTGAAACTTTTATTTCAACAGAAATTAAAAAATAATTGATGAGACATTAACATATTACAAATTGTTGAATTAAAACGCAAATTAAAATGAAAATATCATTTATAATTGTGTAACTTAAAACTGGCGAGTTTTTGAAAATATAATAAATAAATAAAAAATGATTTATTTCCTTTAAAAAAACACATAAAATATGTATGATATAAACAGGAAATATAATGGCCTCTTCAATCCAGCTGTGTGCCCAGTGAAGAATATGAAAATAAAAACTAAAACCATAAACTAACAGAATTCAGTCTAGCTCTATCATAAAAAAATCCCTATGATGTTTAACATTTCAAATTAAAGTCTGGATGCTCATGGTCATTTAAATTATTTTAAACTAAAAAATACAGTAAACAGTTCCTTTTATAGTAAAGTAAATAATAACAAATATAAAATAAATCAAAAGTTATTACATACAGACAGTTTCCTGTCTAATAAGGTGAATAAACTCAAATCAAATGTTCCGCTTTTGAACAAAAAACAAATAATAAACTGAACTGAAAATCCAAGAGTAAAACGGAAAAACTAAATTGAATTTAGTGACGCCAGAGGCCATTAGATACCATCAGTACATTCTCACTTTCACATACATACTCATATGTGTACATACGTAAATACATAGTAGGTATGTGTCGAAAAATGAGTGTAATGTATTTGATGTTATTTATCTTTATTACTGAAAACACTAGGTTTACCAACAATATTTAAAACCCCACTGAAATAAAGGTGCTGGTAAGTATGTTGGGTCACCACAATATTGTGTTAAGATTTTTTCTTCAGATTATAAAGTGGGTACCATGCAACCCTAACTGAACATCTCAGGTAGGGTAGTTTTTAAAGTACCCTCTATTCAATTTTCCCTCACATTCGTCACTTGTTACCTAACCCCGGTGATCGGTCTACCGTTGAGTCATCCCCGGAATACTGAGAAAGTTGCGCCCCTGCAACAATAGCCGACCGCGCCTTCTTGGCTACGGGCGAACATCAACAAGATACGCCCCTTTATATCCGCCTCCTTCAACTGTTGAATTCCTTAAAATCGTTGGAACTTTATTGATCAATTTTTATATTGAAATATTCACAACGAAAACATTTTTCCATCCATTATACCCTTATTCAAATTCACAAATGGAACACATTGTCGTGGTGAGAATTTTTGACATTTTTATTTATTATCTGTTTTTACACAAAAAATTAGTAAAAGTTATACAAAATCATAAATTAAAAAGAATAATTAGTAGCTAGCTTATCAATTAAAGCTTAAAAGCTCTAACAAAGAGAAACACTGACCATGGCAGTGTAAACCAGGTTGGCAGATCAGAATTTTGTATTATTTTAGTCTGCAAACATGTTGGCTGTTGTCTTGGAAGTAAAATGCTAGGTGGTTAGGATAGTCTTCTAGTTTTGACAGATATGTTTCACTGAATCCTGTCACCTCCTTACTAACTAGTGGTATTATTTTTATGTTTTTTATTGTGTTCAATTTTAGTAATTTCAGTTATATCTGAATTAATATAATTTTACTTTTAGTAGGCTTTTGTTTGAGAACTCATATTTGAAACTTAAGAATCATGAGATTTACATTTACAAAAATAAAACTTTTTCAAGAATACAATACAATAATAATAATGCATTTTTTTAGTTTTTATAATATAAAATATGTTATAAGAGATAATTTTTTTAATTTTTAGTCGGTAACTAAGGCTAGTGGATTTGAGACACATAAGACCAGGGGTCTAATTAATGTAAATCAGTTACCTACGAATAGTAAATTTAAAACTTTTTATAATAGTTCAAATGAGTAAGCTTATAATAAAAATTCTGAAATGGAAAAGCAACAATTTTTTTAAACTTCATTCTTTCGTCATCCTTGAAACATGGCCTTGAAATTAAAATCTTAACACAATCGATGCAATTCCTTGAACCGTCGACCTGATTGTCTGGAGATGATTGTATTGTTGGCCTAGTTGTGATGAATGGTTCCTTGTGTTGCTCCGGCCGCCGCCACTGCACCCTAGCGACAGCGACAATAGCTATAGCAACAGACAGCTACGGCGACGGCGAAGGCCCGGACAACGCTTCAAACTGCTGTCTCATTCTCTCGATTAGATTCTATTGTCCTCACGTGTAAACGCATAGTCCATAAAAAGGTTTAGTGCGTGTTAAAACTCCGTAGAAAACTATTGACAATGTTATAGGCTTACTGTTGAATTTTAGTATACTCACAAAAATGTGGACAAAAAACGTCACAAATATTAAATATTATTATTGTTGGTTATAAAATAAAATACCCCCATGACAGCACACCTGCGTACTCAGCGAATTTCCACAGCAATAATAATACAAGTATATAACAAATTGATCAATCAATACCTGTTGATAAATTAGAGTATTTTGCCTATTCTCCGTAACATCAACATGGAAAAGAGTATGCAGGTTTGCTGCTTTGAGGAACACATAAATTAGGCATTTTCACCATAAACTATTTTTATTTTGACCATATACCAAGTTTTATTATAAATAATGGAGTTTGCCTATTCTCCATAAGATTAACATGGGAAAGAGTATGCAGGTTTGCTGCTTTGAGAAACACATAACTATGATTTTTGGCATAAACGTATTGATCATAACCACATGAAGCTTAACACCAAGTTTCATCCAAAACCATTGGTTGCTAAGGGAAATATTAATTTTTCCTTATCCTTCTTAAGAATAGCATTGGAGCCCCTAAATACATCGTACTGTGTTTAGATTTACAGTATTAATATCTCGGTAACCGTTGGAGATAGAGAAAAACTTTAAGGAACTAAATTGTGTAGTCTTTTGAGCTAATTCTAATGGGGAAAGATAAAATTTGAAATTTTTAAAAATTAAATGGGATAAAACGCAAAATCCCCATTTTTGGGGTAAATTGTCCCCCCAAACTACCTGTTCCGATTGACCGATAGGTCTGGTTTACGAACTCTTCCGAGCAAATGTAGGAATACACTTTTCTAATTCAGGAATACAATTTCTAACCACATTAAGTTTTCAGTTGTATTGAGATTAAAACGTGTATCATATAAGTTTAAAAAATTGTACTGCTAAAATACAGTTATAGCACTGGGGTCAGGACTATCCATGACTACCTTCTCCCGATTCCTTCTCACATTAGCATATTATGTTCACCGGCAATGTGTGTAAGTAACGGGTAGAGTCGTAGAGAAACTCCATATAAGCTATCGAAAAGAATTCAAGATTAGCCGTGGTGAATCTCTTGATAGAGGAAGAGGAATAGTGAAGAAATCATACAACAATCTTCAAGTAAACTTTTCACTCGTGTTCCATTGAACCAGAAGGCTATATAGTAGTTTTTATTATTTCAATACCGGAGGAATATTATTTATCTAGAAACAGTATAGCACCCAATTAATTATCTTGGGAAAAGCGTTTCAAAACCAGATGAAGAGTCCAATGGCGGCCATTTAAAATTTTAAAACTTAAATACTTTGTTAACGGTAACATTTATAATGGCCGCCATTTTGGATTTTGAGCTTGGATCATGCTAGTTATATTTTTAATGATACTAATCTACTAGTGTAAAACACAACAAATTTTAAAATAATCCGTTGAAAAATGTTTGAATTAAAAAATATTTAGTGAAAATACAAAATGGCGAATATCTGAGAAAATAAGCGTTTTAGGCCATACCTCTGTTAGAACTTTTTTCTTCCTTTTAATGTACTCAATCAGTCACCGAAGTCCTGAAACGTTTTTCATGGATATCCTGTATATAGAGATATATCTTGAATACATTCCAAGAAACAATAATTATAAACTCCTATATTTGCTTAAATTCATTGCACCGACAATCTTATATTGTTGCAGTCATTACGAAAAGATTTACAACACGAATGGATTGTGATTGAATTGGATTGTCATAGAAATGTATTGAAAATTATACCGGCTATCGTAACAATACTGAATTACTGTTAGTAGGTTATCTGCAGTATTAAGAATATGAAAGATATTGGTAGTAAGAAAAACATTACTTATAATTTTTAATATTTTTTTAAAATTAATTAATTGTAAAATATTTAAATGCTTATTAAATTATATTTTTCTAAAAAAAAGATATTAGTTGTAAAACTATATGTAATGTTTGAAAATTCAAATGTTTTATTAACTATCCAGGATTTAAATAGCTTTGCATTTTTATGTAAATCTAATATATTCAAATTCATATAATTCCCGAGCATTATCCAGTGTTAGTTCATCCCTTGCTGAAATTTCTGTGAAATCCAGGCAATATGCGGGCGAGACTTTCACCCATAGAGGGTCCATTATATGTAATTAATTAATCTATAATGACGCGATAGACGCTCGTGGTTGCACCACTGGTGGCTGTCCTTACAATCCAAGCGCACCCCGGGCCCGTGCCGTGACCGTCTCGGCTCCATCACCGTACTTATTCGTGTAAGCATAGCCACACAGCACATAAAGCCGGAGGCTACGGATCATGAATTAGCAAAACGACTAATTCAAAAATGTGCCGGGTTTGTAAATATTACAATTAAAGCTCATCAACGATTTGGAAACGTAGTTGAAACACCGCTGCAGGAGTTTTCGTATACTTTCAAGGTCGGTTTTGGTGAATATTCTGAGGACGAAGGCGTATTATTTAGGATGAGCCTTGAGGAAATCGAGAGGCGTGAAGAGGTCGTAAGGTTGGACAGACGTTATGATATATACGCAACTGGGAAACAATTTGTAGAGAGATACTGGTTGTAAACAGGAAACGAGGATTCACTTCTACTTAAAACTAACAAAGATTTTATCAGGTTGTACAAAAGTATCTATTGGTGTCGTTAAAAATAATATACAAACAATACTTTTATGTATTAAAAACGTTAAAGTATCATTTTCTGTCCTTGTACTATTAAACAGTGACTTCATCTCCGCGAAGTCTTCAAGCCTCGTATATAAAAAACCAACCTTGGCACACACGTCATTGTTTCAAACACAAACAAAGAAAACTGAAAAACACGTAGGCACAAATTAGAACAAAAAGACAGATGTTCGTCATAGTGGAACATGTTAAACAATAGTCTGTATTTACATATGTTCGTGTCAGTACTAAACATTTTCCGACAATAGTGTTATAAATTACGAAAATAAAACTAAGAATAATTTTTTTAATATGTGGCTTAGATGACTCCACGGAGTTGATAGACATAACAGCTGAAAGAGCAGTTTGTTATATTTACATGGTGTAGCACACAACGTGTAAATATGTTGAAAAGTAGGAGTTTTAGCTTATATTAAATAATACCAGATCACACGTTTAGTTCATCCAATTACACTATTTATTTATTGGCACCTACGTAAAATAAATTTACGGTTAAGTTATCCGATTTCGGTTGTTGTAACCTCATTCATTTCACCTCCAAGTTAGTAATACAACTTTCATATGTATTATGAAAACTTGGTAAATCGTAAACCTTTACATGACTTAGTTTCACAAAGCTAGCGTAAATTAATTCTATTCACATCTTTATTATAAGTTAATAGAAAATTTATTTAATTTCATTTTTACGCATCAACGATTTAATATTGGAAATGAGGCTGTTGGCGTAATCATCATATCAAGACCATCCACTTTTTTCTTTAAAGTATTATTTCGAACTTTGTATCAATTCTTCGGAAAGAGTTTGGAGATAACTTTAAACTTACTGAAAGAAATGATTGTCCAATGGAATCATTTCTTAAAATAGAAACATCTTCATTGCGACATCTCCAGAAACAAAACAAGGTTCAAAGCTGAACGTTTCAATCAGGTGATTGGTCCAAAGACTGGCCTGGACTCGCTAATAGACGTCATTAATCCTGGGAAATGAAGGTAAACTCGCTCGGGAAGCGCCTCTCGTGGGAATATCGAGCGTGACATTTGTCTGAAATGTCAGCTGGGCTTTGTCGCGTCGCACGGGCCTGCCTCTGCTTGCCCAACGGCAACGCTTGCCCCACCGTGTCTTTTCATGCTACTATTTGTGTGGTTTTCACGCCGGTTGCCGCAACTGTCTACGACCCGTGAAACGTGGACCGATTGTAATAGAAACCGAGTGTACAAGGATCGATTGTAATGGACACCGAGTGTACATTAGCCCTGTCAATCACCTGAAGGGTGATAACAAGTTAAATGGAGGTCGAACTCCTACCAGGGGTAATGACGTTTTGATGGTGGACAATGGTACGATCTTGTTACAATGAAATGTTATAGTCTGAAAGTTCATACGTGTTGTCAAAAACTCAATCTGAGTAGTTAAACATATCATTATAAATCATACTGATAGTTCGAAATTAATATTAATTAAGTCTTAATAACTGCTGACTGGATAGTTAGGTAATGTACTCACTTATTAATCTGGGGTTCAAATCAGAACTCACTCGCTATCTTTAATTTGAATATTAAATAATATAAATCTACAAAGGTCAACATTAAGTATTAATTAGGTAATTTATAATGGCACTTACATTGAAAATAGACAAATTATCATGTAAACAATAACGAAAAGTGATAACTTTCCACCATTGCCTTTTTAGCGAATTTTCCATAGGAAAGAAGCTATATTTTGTAATATACCATTTCATCCAATTGGTTACTTTATTACATTTTAAATATATTTCTGAGCTCCTACAATGCTTTTGACACCATTTTATTACATTACCATTATTACCATTACCATCATTACCATTTTATTACAAATTACCTTTTAATACAGTGGGTAATTTTAACGAATTTTAAAACTAATCCTGAATATAACAACTATTTATACTTAATATTATGATTAAATCGTTTATTTAAATGTAGAGTCATATATATTTTAATCTATTGAACAAGGCTATGGTAACATAACTTCGACCAATTTTAAGAACTATACTCAGTTTAAATTTAAAACTTTTACCACCATTCAAACTTATTATAAACAGTTCCTTTTTAAATTCAAAGTAGACGAAAGTGACACCAGCGCTCGTTAGGGTTGGTAAACAACCTTGTAACTTAAGCCGAAGTCCTGGCTCGTTAAAACAATGGTGAAAAACTGCTCTGGACAGCTGTTGTAGGGATAACTCTTGAAGATGAGCGACCTCTGTCGACGTGTAGCCTTGACTACGACGGCGACCGTAGTTCCATACATCTACCTACACGCGCCGCCACGGGTCCTTGAATGTTAAGTCGGCGACATTCTAAATCATGAATTCGTGTCGGGCTCATTAGTTAAATTGCCACGTCCGCTCAGCACTCCCGAAACTATTTTCTATTTCTATGCAGGACCAAAGTTGTGACTGCATTAAATTATAATGCGTCTGGAAGGAATGGCATTTTGTTTTTTTAGCCAGTTGAATCTGGTTGGATGCGGGGGGTCTGTTAGTAGGACATGAGTTATTTGAACAAAAATGTACGTACAAAAGCTTGAATATTTCTTAACTCTTTTTAAATAAAAATATATACCTTTACATTAATTTAAACTCATAAAAATAGCTTTCTGTATTCTAGATATACAGGAATCATATCAAATTTATATTCATTGAAATTATTGATTTTTAATCATCATATCAGTGGTTCTAAATTATGTTCTTATGTATAATCCGAACAAGCTACAGTAAAAATACAAATAGTGTTGAAGATAATTGTATTATATTTTATAAAACATTATCTTGGAATTCACTTCAAATTACTGTAACAATCTTTTTACACATAACTTTTTTGCAACAACGAACTGATTATACAATAACACCATTTTTTAATTTACCCTAGTGGAAGATGAATAATTAATTTACTTGGATTTGTTTTCTAATGAAAAACCTTCACCAGGATAAAGTACACACCGAGAGATGGGAAAACACAAAACCGGAAACACAAAACAGGTCACTTGGAGTTTACTGCTGTCTCCCTAAGTAGTTTCTTAAATGCAACACATTTTAAAATAGGTCACAAAATAACTCAGCAAGTAAGCTTTACAAGCCAAGCGGACTTGAAGCTACTTTTCATGGCAACCCTCTAAAATAGTGTCGTGGTTTCAAATTAAATCTAGCTGAATTGGTTAAACAAACGAGATAATTATTAGACCCACTTTATGCGACACAAAAGGAATATATTTTGCTTTATGGAACAAATTTTCGTGTACTATTTACTTCAAGGTAACTTTGTTCATTACTTTACATAGTTAAAAGATGATTCAAAAATATACTGCTATTTAAAAAAATATTCTGTACCACTCTAAACTTAATAAGCGATACATTGATCGAAATTACATACGAAAAATATGTTAAGTTTCAAAATGTAATATTTATTATTGAATTTGTTTATTCCTTCGGTATATACAAACAATTTAGCAATTTAAAGCTTGTGGGGAAATGAACTTTGAGCTATGCGTACATCTTTGGCAGAAAATAGTTTTGAATATCGAATCCCTTATCGTAAAAACTACAAATCGAAACAATTTTTTTGACCCCGCGAATGTTACAATAGTCTAGTATTAAAAGGAAAAGTAGTTAAAAAATCTACATAATATATTAAAATTTTGGGTGAGGAGGATGTAATGCTTAAGCACATTGGAGAGTCCCGGTAGTGTAGGATTCGCACCCACTAACCCTCCCCATCATCTAGGACTGCCCTGGAACTATTTTGAACATTACTTCGGGCTGGACCTTTGATTAACCCACCTCTAGGGTTATCTTCGTCGAGATGATGATATAGTAAGGCCGATAAAGATTTACCTTTTTAGCCTGAAGCATGGAATGGACATAATGATTCACGCAGTTCACGGTAATGAGCCCGCGCATGCGCACGTTGCACACTGAGGGAAACTAATTTGGTGTTTACGCTGTTTTAGTGGTTGTAATCAAATTATACTTTACCTTCATTGTTTTGTCGAAAAACTTAAAAACTGTTTTTTGACATTTAAAAGCCTATAACTTTTGTACGGTCATTTTTGCACACTTGGGGATGAACCCAATTCGACCTTTCCAATACTGATTACAGTAATATCAGTTCGTTATATCACTATCACTAGATTCACTCATATCCATCCAAAGAAGGAGCAAAATTTAGTTCGCACGACGGCACTGAGTTCCCGAATCAATGTGTACAAGTACAACTGAAGGCGTGGAGGCGTAGAAGGAGGGAAGGCAACGTATAAGACGTAGCCGGGCATGTAGCCGGTGGAGTGGTCTTTCAAGATACGTCGTCGACGTATTAATACACCGAAGACGTCTTCGTTGTACACTAGCGTAGCCTTTAGCATTGATTGCGATGCCGATCTCCGTAGAGAGCGACACTCATTATGCACGCCATTACACACGTATTATCATTAACAGATTTGCATTCAGATCACAGATCACAGCGCCAGGTGACTGCCATAAGCCGCGCAGGAAGTCCATGGTCCGCGGGTGTGGGAGCTGAGCGAGCCAGAGCCTCAGTGAGTCAATAGTGCGCCAATTAACTGTGTCGAGTTGGGCAACCGGTTGGCTAATGAGGACTACAATGGACGAATCCTTGGATGCTGGGTAATCGGTGGGAGTAACACTGTTGCAGGCTGCACGCAACCCTGGGACCTAACGTGAGGCTACAGTCTCGACCTGGACAGAGCGTGAGGCTAAGCTTCTTTATAGCCTTGTTGGGCAACGTCGCTATTAAAAAGAACACTTTAGTGCTCATTGTTAAGTTTCGTCGTAATTAGCAAATTGACCTTGCTTAGTTTTGAAATATAAAACGTATAAAGTAGAGAGTTGTCCAGATGAGGGATTTAAGGCTAAAAACACTGAAATCTTATGATAATTGATGATACATTTAATTCGTAGTTTGTTCAGGTAATATTTAACATTAGTGGAATTAATTTAGATTAGACTTAAAGTAAAATCCCGTGTAATTTAATTAAACCGAATGCATTTCAAATTAACAGTAAATCGGTGGAATTCATGAATACGTTGATCACAAGGTATTTACATAGAGCGCGCGCCGCAGCAGCGAGTCCTTTACTAGTTAGACCAATCATATTCCATTCCCTTATCTAATAGAACCGTTTACTTAGCATAGTGACCGCTTGATCGGTGAACGTTGGCATTAATAAGCCAATTCAATTCTCAGTTCGATTCTATCTGGAGCGAATGACAGAGGCAGAGTTCTATGGTTGGCCGCGCAGCCTTAGGCGCTACCACACACAGTCGGTTACCTAATATTCCATTGGGACATTTCTCCATTTCCGTAGGCCCCATCAAAGTATCAATCACCGAAATTGGTCATTTAAATTGGCAAATCCAGTCGCGTGCAATAGTGGAACGTGGTCAAAGGTGTCCTCGAAATTTAGCGGTAATTATTACTTGAGTTATTGCTTGAGGTTAACCAAAAGTCCACATATCTGTGGTTTGTAAAAAAGATTTACGTTGCAACGAGCCATATTGAAATGTAATATCGATTTTTTATTTGAAATACCTTCCTCTTCTTGTGCAAATATTTACCATGAAGAAAAATAAATTAGTTTTGTAAAAGTAAATATAATCGGTAAGTTAATATTACAGTTAGTTTGTGGAAGCATATGTAATTGATAAATAAAATCTTATACTTAGTTTGTTTTTACACTTCAACAGCAACATACAGTAAGTACTCAAGAGTGGTGATGCACCCAACACGCAAGGTCCAGTCACGTCACGGATGCTGTGATCTTATTATCTGATTGACTAACACTTCCTTGTTTCCCCGTGGTCAACTTACAGCAGGGACACACAAGTCTCAGCCAGATACGTGATGTGGCTCAGGTGACAAACTGTGTTGACACCAGAGCTGCGATGCTCCCGACACGGACGGTCCAGTCACGTCGCGGAAGCTGTGATCTTATCAGCTGATTGTCCAACACTTCCTGACGCGATTCGTGACGTCACAGGCAGCGAGGCGAGCACGAGCACGTAACCGCGGACGATCCAAGAAAAATCTATAATGAGTAAAGACTTCTCGTCCCAATTTTAGACTCAGCAGTTTTACCGTTGAAAAGAAAACTTTCTCGTTATTACATGAGTTTAACTAAGTTCCAACGTCGACCGTTAGGGTAAGTTGTAAGTGTTTAGTATGTTTATAAAAAGTCAGTAATTCTAACTTCCAGAGCGTATTAGGAAATTCATTGTTACAGGTTTAATGGAAAACACATTGAGGAGATTATAACCAAGGGAATTGAAATCAACGACAATCGTTTCAACATAAACTCATAACGGCCACTGATAGAATCACCGTTAGCCTATATAAACTAAATGTCATATACTTGTATATCCTTCCCCACATAAAACTTAACAACCTTAATATTTCATAGGTTAATTGCACAGAAACGAACTGTAATTTTCGTGACAGTACAAAAGCATAGCGATCAAGCTACGATACTATTTCATTGTAATATGGACACTGGCAATAAAACTTGAGATTATGAAGGCAGTAATACATGAAAAACGAGACTTTCAGTTATGAGGCAGATAAAAGAGGGAGGTTGATGCTCATATAAAATATCACCAAATTGTGATTTCGCGAAATAATGATACAGAGAAGACGTGAAACTAAACCTAATGAAATACTGTGAGTTTACTTACTTGTGTTAGTGTCATGAAAGAAATATTAATGATGACTGAATATTTTGATTTTTCCGCTCGGGAGGTCTGAAGTTATAGATATTTGACATATTTATGGCTATTCTGAATTTGAGTAGAAATGCCATAAAATACGGTATAATGATAGCTTCTACAGTATTTAAAGACATTGTTTTTTTCGTCTAAGTTATTCCGTAATCAGTAATTAAAACAACTACTGTACTGCACTTTTGTATTTCTGACCATAACAGGTTACACAAAGCAAGTATAAGCTGAGTTTTGTCGTTCCTTATCTAAAGCAAATGACGAATGCTCTGAGACCTCCATTAAGGCCTTTACCTTGGTAACCGACTGATCGTTGTTTTCATCTACACAATCCATCAAGAGCCATTACTAGCGCCGTTCTAGTAGTGTGATTGTCTGAACGACCACGGCCGTGACTTTGTAGATCACCTCCGTTCTAACGATGCTGGCGGAGGTGCTGATCTCCACAAGGCAACGCGCTGACTCAGCAGCTAAATCAGCTGATACCAGAAGCGCTTATCACTTAACGCATCCGAAATGTTCATCAAGTATATGACAAATATTTCTGATCGATGATGTGTCAAATAGGACAGATAAAAGTTGCATAACCAAGGGTGGTTTTTGAGTTCAAATTTATATTTTTTATGAGTCTATTAATTTATTGATAACTGACTTTTTCCAGTAGGAAATTCGGAGAAGCTGTAGGATGTATGGTTTAGGTCACACCACGGTGCACAAGTCAAGTAATCGTTCTAAATGAATTAGATTAAAAGTTAGACCATGAGAATTTTTACTTACTAACAAATTTAATCTGTTTCATTACTCTTTATGAAAAATCAAAAAATTATCGGGTGTTTGCAAAATTCTTACTATTTACTTAACTAAGTTTACTTAAACTCTTTTACTTTTCATAAACTAAAAACAATTAGATTATTTTTTAGGGTATATTCTTGGGTAGCAAACTACCAACTTCTTTCCATAGTAATCGTGCATTAATGTGATTTATTCTATTTTTAAACTAGGTTTATCAGTGGCATCTACTTCTAACATAAAGCATAACGTAGTTCCTACAGCCTAGTGGCTTCACTCTCAAATGTCCCAAAAATTGTATTTTTTTTTATTTTTAGAACTAATCACATATATTTTGTACTAGAAACTATACTGAACCCCTTATTACAAATTTATTGATATATTTTTGAATTTAAACATTGATTAAGCTTATTTTTGTTGCATATGTAAATAATGAGGTATTGATTTAAAATATGCAACATGGACATATCTCTGTTCACCACGTAAATACCTTTCATAAATGCATAAAATCGTTTACCTCAGGAATGTGACACACTTTTCCCGAACAGCTGATTTCCGAGCTAATGATCGGCCCAATAAAGCATTAATCGCTCTATTAGCTACCGCCCGGTCGTGGCCATGCTCTGTTTTGACATTGTCTCCTAGAGTTTCGTCACCAATGGCTTACACTCTCAGGTACTAACATGGCCGCCCTTTTACGGAAGCTAATTAGGTTTAGAGCGCGGCAAGATTAAGGTTGCACATTTAAGGCTTTCATAGAATAGGAGGGGAGCCCGTAATTACGTGTGGGAAGAATCAAATGCCTCTTGAATGACTTTAGTTCTAGAGATATAGATAAATGTATGAAAAAATCTACAAAAATAAATTGTTGACTTTGAGATGCAGTATCAGATCATATCCTTCCCTTAGCTACCCGCATCCCCTACGGGCCTCCGCCCCACTGGCCAACAGCTCTCGCGTGTCAACCCCTCCTTTGACAGTTTTTGTCATAAAAAATTTTATTAAAGCTAAAAATGTGTGAAATCAAAAGGAAAGAGTTTCAATTGCTAGGGTCAAACTTCAGTGAGTGTCAACAGTATGTTAAAATAAAAGAATTGATTAATAACCGTTATATTGTAAGTAAATTCCTCTCTAAAAATAAACATTCTATTCCCTAGTGATACATTTTAGTAAAGTTTCTTTTCATAGTATACTAGGGAAAGAAATATTGGAAAGTATACCAGAAAAAAATATGGTGTGAAGATGGATTTGTGTACTGATATTTTGTTTAGTTATAATGATAAAAGCATTTCTCAGATCTTAGTTTCAGTTGTGACGGATGTTGATGTGTATTTTCTTCGCAGCAGTTTACATTTGAACGTAAATAAGACATTTAACTTAAATTTGCATTTACAAAAATATGTAATGATGAATTTCTAAACGTCTATGTAAATAATACTTTTTGTTGATATCAAAACTATAAATTTCTTGGTTTAGAGTTAAATAGTAATTTAATCTGGACAGAGCATGAGAACATATATTTTTTTAATTAATTTAATTAATTGATTTTAATTAATTCGTTAAACTCTAAATTATTCTGAAACTTCAAGGTAAAACAGCTATATGAAGGTGGCAGAAACTAATCGCTTTTTAAATTTGACAATTTCAGTTTAAGCGTTTTTAATTTCGCTGACTGAGTAATTATTTCCTGTAATTAACAAACCATTTCGCACATGGCCTTGAATAAATAATCAGTAGTGAAAGGTTTGTTACACATCATTTGAAGCCAATAATTATACAATATGGAATAGCAACGTTGTGTAATATACGTTTTCCCACTATAATTCAGTATTGAATAAGCCATACTGCTTACTCGTTAACATATGTGATTTTTCCATGCAAGCTTCCCGAGTGACCTATTTAATACAACAATTCTGTTTACATTTTTAAACGTTTTAGACCTCCATAAGGACATATTTTATAAGACTATCGGATAAAAAATGTGGCTTTAAAAATAATTCTCAGTAGTATATTTTTTTCTTATTTCACATAGATTACGTGGTTGAAGTCTGTTATTCATCCACGTTCCCAAAATTTCTGCTCAAAAGCATAAGTATTTTTCCCAATCTCCTTGCATAAAAAGCGCCAAATTAGTCACCCTGTCTATAAACGGTTTCACTAAAAACTTAAAAATAAGCCAAAGCATAAATTATGATACAATCAACAAATAAACAATAAAATTATGTTTTTTTTATAATAGACATTTTTTTGCTCGCTCCACCTGTAGATATAATCCTATGAATGTTCAACAATCAACTTTCGTTATTATACAGTTATGTCTGTATTTTCTGTAACCAACTAAAGCGGAAATTGATTGTTGAAGATTCATTTGGATCAAGTGCGGCTGATTGTTGTGCATCAGCTGATGTAATTGTTTTTTGTACAGTATTTTTTTACCTTGAGAAAATGTCTATATACACATTTTACAACTTCTCGACTGTCATAAATCGTACAGAAACAATAATAACACAGTCCTCGACAGCAACAGGCAGTACACGGAGAATGTTGAGCCTGATATCTGTAGTGGCGCATAACTTTACGCTCCGATAGTCGCATACGTATGAACAGTGTGTCAAGGTGTGCGATATTTCTCCACCCGTTGTGGGTTATGTAAGGGAAAATAGGGATAGTTATATTTTCACGATGGATTTAACATTTTCGTTACAATAAATTATAACATAAGATCCAATCTTTAAAGGATATTTTTATCTGAGTATGAGTGAAGGATGAGCTTTTTAGATACCACGATAAAGATTTTAGACGTTATTTGTTGTGGATTCTGTATAAATAAACTCCACATAGATGTAATGGTGATGACCGATAATAATAAAGCTTAGCCGTAAAATTTAATCGTTTCGAATAAATGTGCTTCGGGTTCTTGTTGAATATATTAATGTTGTAAAAAATACTTGATTTTTTATCCAAAAGGTTTTTATTCCGTTTACGTGATAATAATTTTAAGAAAGAATTATTTGATGAATAAAGTTACTTGTCAACACTAATTACATACTTATTTGATCGTTTTTGTCGTCGACTAATCACAATAAAAACAAAATTTCTTTATTCATCAAATCACTTGGTATTAAACCTAAATTTTGACTTACACTTTAGCTTATAGTTTATGTTTGTTGTTATTCATTTCTTGTTTGTTGCCAATTTAAAAAAGAAATGTATTTGACTCTATTGGATGTTCTGTGTATACTGAACATGATATGTCGTTACCTTTATTATTGATTAGTTAAAATTCTAATGAGTTTTACAAAATAAATATTAAACCCTTGCTACATTGGGTAATAAAGAGCGCCCCTAGTGGTTGGCCAACTGCGTTATTTACCGGAAATTCGTCCACACATGACTACATCGGCCAACAAAAGATTAGAAAGGGACTTCAGCGCGCGTGGCGAATCTGCATTCTGCATAGATTAGCTTTAAACTAAACCGCGCCGTCATTAGGCCAGCATTTTACTGTTTTACTTACCATTCTCTTTATGTACATTTTATTGTCCCTTTCCACCGGGAATTCGATAGACTTGGTTCAAACGTGACCCGACAATAAAGCAAGGTTGATTGTACAAACGGAACTTTACCATCTCTTTATACCGATCGTGGAATTTAAATTAGGAAAGACATTTCCCTAATAATGTAGACGTTTTCGGCGTGTTATCTCTGCTCGAGTGGATCTGAACGGGGCTGAAAAGTTATAAACGACTTTTCGGACATATATTCTATTTAAATTAAATATTTGAAATGAAATTCATAAAAATTGGTCCCTTCAACCCTATTTAAAAGTATAAAATAAGGTGTTTGTAAGAGAAAGATAATTTAATATAATTATACATGTAGTGATCAATAGAAAGATGTGATTTAACATAACCTCTCTGTAGATTTAAAATAGGAAAGTGGATGACTAGTGTATTGCAATTGAAGGGGTCAAAGTGGTTATGGATATTAAGTATGATTGCACTGATTTAAAGTCGATTGAAGCTAATGTTTTGACTATGATGAAAATAAACCCATTTTGTTGAAATGTAAATACTGCATTTGAAACTTTAAAAAATAACTGAGTATTTAAATGCTATTCAAATGTTTTCTATGCACCTTTATTTTGAGGCTATGATTATTGTTCAAATATCTTTTGACATCTCCCATACTGACAGCTCATTAATTTTTACAGTATGTTTTCTATATTTATTTTCCTATGTTATTAATATGCATAATAAAGTAGCTTTACTGAATTCAATATGAAATAAAACCACATATTGTATTTATTAAATATATAAGGTTTTATCACAAATAATGTATAGAAAAGCTGGCGAAGAGGCGAGACAGGAGCAGACACGCCTCACTGGTTCCGATCGTGCCACCTGCGTTGTGGTTTCATGAAAAAATTGACGCCGGCTATTTCTGAAAAAGTTCCGTATTTACTGGTATAGCAGTAGTAAGGGAACAGTCATCATGACGGACTTATATTGCGAGTACAAACGATACATTTCTTAGATTTTTAACCTGAAATAAAACTAGGCCTAATACATTGTTGAAAACCTAAGACACCTTAATGATAATTCACAGTCAACTAGGAATTTCATACAGCAATCATGGAAATATATCAATCTATATCTATGAATCAATATTTGACCTATTATTTTCTAACATTAATTACGTCAAATATTTTTCGAAAATAAGAATCACAAATTAACTCAAATAACGTATCATTGCTCATTTGGATACCCATTCATTTACCAAGTACTCACAGTAATGGTAAGTGCATGAATGAATTAACTGGAGCCTCGCCGAAATATCGTTTAGCCACTAATGGAATACCCGACAATATATGCGTAGTGCATGTTGTGTAGTTTATTGTGATTGTAGTGCAAGAGTTATCGAGCTCAATGAATGTCTGCTGTAAGCGCTCCTCTGTTTATGAATGAGTTACGCCCCCTGGAGAGCACACCGCGAAGCTTTTGTGTGATAAAATATGATTTTATATTCTATGAATTGAAAACGATCATTGATAATAATTGTTATGTTATAGGGCTGTATTTCATGTATGCCATTGGATAGTAACGAAGATTTATTAGCTGTAATTTAGATGTTATTACTGTGCCTATTTGTGTTAATTTACTAAGGATTTTTTTCTTTGTTTCAGGTTCGTGTAGTCCTAGGACATATTAGAGTTTTCAACAACATCAAAAAGGTAAAAGGTACTATACATTTTATAGCCTTATGAATATAAAGGTTAAGCTTTGTAGCCTTAACCTTGAACCAAGGTTAAAGAAGGACCTGATAGTTCAGGTCCTTCTTGGGTTATTGTATTTGATACTAATCAATTCACAAAACACAAAATGAAATCTAAAAATAAAAGGTCTAATAATAAAATAGCTCATTTAAGTATATAAGTATGCGATTAAATAAACCAGCTTATTTACAATAAACGTGGAAGAAAAATCCTGAACAGGTATTTTTTTTATATATATTCCATCTGCGAAATTATGTATTTCGCGATAGTATATCGGAATACGAGGATTTTATTAAAAGTTTATTTTTAAATTTCAGTTGCATGAAATGTTTACTCTCCACATAAACCATGTTAAGGTCCCGCGCATTTCATTTGTGATGCTGCAAATATTAAATAGGTATCCATTACAAATTTATTCAAACTTCCAATCACCAATACAAAAGACGAGTGTAGCAAATATCAACTAGTATACAGAAATGGACAGCAATTTCATTATGAACAAATATAAATCGACCAACACATAACCTTTATTAGCAGTCGTCAGTCCTGGGGCAGCTCATTTGCCGACCATTACATTGTACGAGTCGTAATGCAAAACCTGTAATCGAATGCATTTGTCGCTCGATATTTTCATTCGTTAATCAGCTGATTATAGCTTTGCTCGATATTTTCATCTGCTAATCAGCTGATTACAGCTTCGCTTAACTAGGGTATAATCTATTACAAGCGATTCGTATATTAAATGAAGTTTGTTTGAACTGTTTGAGTTGAGCTGTACCATTACATTAAATAATTGAAAATCTCTATAGTAATCATTCCTAAATTTACAGTTAATTTTTAATTTAAATGGTAATTAGAAGGCTGAGTTATATAATTATTAGTATATACAACATATACTCAAAGTCTAATATTAGTCATGGTAATATTAAAATATATAGTACAAGTTGATTAGGTACATAGACTAATTAAAAGGAGGTCAAATCATTTATTAATCATGTACAATTACAAGTATTTTATCACTGCTTTGACTGACTTTATTGACTAAATATGTTCAGATATAAAATAAAATTGAATATAGCCACTTAATTGATTAAAAACTCCAAATACATTAAAACAATAACTCATTGTCTTTCCTTGTACAAACAACAATGTGCAAGGAAGTTATTTAGAGTAAGATCAATAAAGAATGTGAAAAACTACGAAACAAAAATGGTGGGCATTTTAGCTTTTAGCATTTAGCTTATAATCCTAAATTGGGTATTTTTGCATATAATTAATCAGAAAAAGTGGCACTTAGTGTATAAATGAATACCTAAAAGATAATACAGTCTCTCCGTCATTGTATCGCATAACTTAATCCGTATTGCGCCAAGAAATGCCAGCAATGTGTCTTTCAGTAGATGCCAGTTCAATGCAGTATTGTATATATCCAGGACAAAGAATCGCCCTTACACAATCATGAATCACATAAATTATACGAACTGAGGGACTATATTATGGCGTGTGTGTAAATACACGGAAGTGTTCATTCGTCTGTCTTATCGTGGTTTAGGAACGAAGAATTAGTGCCGTTAAAGATTCAAAATGGCGTATTTTTTAAATTACAACTGCAATAAATGGATGGATTGAATAAAACTACCCTAAGGTTCGTGAAGGATGAGTAATATTTTCGAAAGCAATTTAAGTAAGTTTAAAGCTCAGTCAGTGTTATATTACATTGTCTATTTGTATAAGCGCGAATAGATGAGAAATAACTTCCGTTAAGGTATCCTTTTCCTAAACCAATTTAGACTTAAAATATTTTAGTGTTAATTTTGACATGGATATGTCTTAGCTCTGGGGGGGTAATGGTGATTTTTAAGATGGAAAACATGTAACAGGTTTCCATAGAAACCACCAGAACTATTGTCTTGAATTTTAAATGTAAAAGAATAAGAACAGCTGTTTAGATGAACTGATAGCATTCACTTTAGACATATCCATGATCTAACCTATTTCCCACAGGGAAATAAATACAAACGTGTTTTAGATGGACATGTAGAAGCTTTGAGGAGGTGGGTACTGGAAATTTTCATCAAGCTAAAATTGTAACGAAATCGTCGTTATATGGTTATGTGTACAGTTGTTTAGAGGAACTGAATATACATTAATCTCTCTCCCCTCTTCAATACCTCTCCAAATATCAATGATCTAAGGTATTTCCCAAAGGGAAGTACAGTAAATACATTAGTTTTTAATTTAATCAATTAGTTACAGGAAAGATTACTTTAATCTGAGTTTTTTAGTGGGTAAGCTTTTGAACCACGATGAGAAATATGCCTTAGTACCACATTTGAGAAGAAAATATTAAATAAATTTCTTCTTCTTTCTTCTTTAGATAAATGAACAGCAAACAATTTAGCCGTCAAATCAACTCATCGTAACGTTTTAATTACTCCCTTTAGTATTTTTCTTCTTTTTACTTTTAAAATCTAAAACAATATCCTGCGGCAACTACCTGTAAATTAGCAATTTGAAGACAATAGAAAGACCGCGTGGAGGTCGATGGGCCTCTGGTGAGTTTTGTGTGTAATTTACACAGTGGGAATGGTGTTAAGGCCGGTGGAGGGGCGAGCTGGGCAATTATGTGCGCATGTTGGTAAACATGCTGACAGGTGTAACAACGTAGGGCTACAGCTGATAGTATACTTTCCATGATGCACTTGAACCTGCCACCTGAACATGGAACACGATCACTTCCACTAACGAGGAAGAGACTTACGTGTGAAGAGATTGGGGCATGTTGAAGTAGATATAAGGTAATATGGGATATCAGGTAAGTATATTTTCATTCTGTCAGCCACCGAATCACTGAGAGACGGATCTCTTCAAGACATTAGGAATCATTTGCCACGATGATTCCTCTACGAGGAACTTGCATCATCTAAACCTAACATCAGCCAATATCAGTTAACGTCAGTTTACAGCCTACTAGAACTAGGAACATCAGTACAATTCCTCCAGCTCCGTAACGTCATTTTATTTTTGTATGGAGGTCTTCTGTCATCACATCAGGCGACTCCTTTTGCTGTTTATTAGTCACGGATATGGATCCTCGAATCTGTTGATAAATATTGAACTGTTTAAATACGTTTTTACTTCCAAAGTGACCCTTATAAATCTCAATGTTTTACTGTGGTTTCAACTACATGGAATCTGCATCAGTCAAGGGATGCCAGAATCTATATAACCATTGTTGCCACGGAAACATTTAGATAAGTCTAGATCAACTAGCTGCATGTGTCTATAAAGTCTCGTGAACGAAATCAATTATTTAGTCAAATCAAATGTGTTTACATATTTTAGTGTTTGTAAGTGTTTTCGTGTCGCCAACAAAAGTTCTATAAACTCTGAAAAATTCGCTAAGAATGATTTGTCACTTCGACCTGATGAAGTCTTTGTAATACTGAATCTGCAGAATCCAGCGAGGATCGCTTTAGCAGTTAAAAGGTATTCAAACAATTTTAATAATCAGGATATGTAATAATACAGTTGATAGCGTTAGAAATATAGTCACTAGTTTATGGTATAGACTGAAAGATTCTGAACAAATAAACTTAAGAAAATATTGACCTAGATAGAGATTATACCTCAACATTTTGTATCACTAAGTATTTATAAAAAAATTAACAAAGTAGTAGGAATAATTTATTACAAAAGTGTTATGAAAGACCCAAGAAACTATAAATTGTTACATTTTACCGCCACCGTTGTTAACATTATTAATCCCAATTAACTTTGCTCCATGTAAGAAATCTACATAATTACAAGTAAGCATTCCTGTGAAACATTTATAAAAAGCGAATAAGTGTAAGAGTCGTTTCTTTACATTGCGTTTGATATTTTTCTATTGATTGTACACATGTAAAATCTAATGGGAGTTTTGTGAGCTAAAATTTGCATATTGCCAAATGTCGCCAGCAATGCTCCCATTGGAAATACATTGGAACACACGTGGCAGTGGTGGTATATGTCAATGCTATGCAAATTCGAGCACAAAAGCTTTACATATAGGGTTGAGAAAGCCAAGGAGGCGAGTGAGTTCACGTCCGAGTGTATGTGCGACATTTGAAGCCGTGTTGAGTAGGCAGCGGAGGATGTCAGGGATGCAGCTAATGTTAACTGTGGCCTTCGGTTACTTCCCTGTGTCCGCACTCCGCAGATATACGGCGCTTTGTCAGAGGCTACAATAAACAGATGTCTGCGACCTCTGTTGTCCGCATTGCAAACTAACGCGTCCCGTCTGCACACAATCACAACAGATACTGACGTCAATTTTCCTACATTTTTCTGACGTTTTTCCTATAAAAACAGAATAGAATTAATTCTTCAACAATGTGTATTTTGAATCCCCAGAAACCTAATTAAGACTTATATTGTGAATATCTTGTTGCATTACTCATACTAAAACAAGTTTATTGTTTATAAAACTATATTTTTCAGAGAAAATGTTTCTTTTATTTTCTATTCTTTTCTTCCAAAGCACAAATAAGGTTTAATCAAACAAATTTTGTTAGTTTATTTGCCCAAGTAATCTAATTTTATTTTGATATCAATTATATCATTTGATTATGATTTTTTTATAAATTGATGACTAAATAATCAACAATCAAATTTCTCATAGTAAAAAGCTCGTGGAGATTTGTTATATACAATAATAGGTTGCATGCGATGAGCTTTCTCGCTTATTATTTCTGGGAAGACTTTTGACACGTTTGTGAAATCTGGCCAAAGACCCATCGCCCGTCACGTACAGGGACGTTCACCTGTGGACGTGCAGGCACGAGGAAGCGACGCGGCGCGAGTGCTGACCCAAGGCAGGGCTTCAGTTGTACTTGTAACAATTACAACAACTAAGCGACGCGGCGCAAGTGCTGACCTCTGGCGGGACTTCAGTTGTACTTGTAACAATTACAATTGTGCAATAATTGCAATCTTGAGCAGGGATTCTCCCTGCAGGAGCTGGAGTGTGCGCTGCACAAGATAAAAAGATTCAAGGCTCCAGGCGCAGATAAGATCCCGGCGGATATATTTAAGGAGCTGACAGAAGTCAACAAGAAGAACTTGCTGTTCCTTTTGAATGTATGTTGGGAGTATGGGGTTTTCCCCAGAGTATGGAAGACGGCGAAACTGAAGGTAATCAGGAAAGCTGGAGATAGGGACTGGGCGTCTCCGGGATCGTATAGGCCAATTAGCCTCCTCCCAACGCTAGGGAAGATTTTTGAGCGACTTGTCGCAGTAAGAATTCAAAGGCACGTTAAGGAGTGCGACCTGCTGAGTGAATTCCAGTACGGATTCAGGGAGGGTAGAGGCACGGTGGACGCAGTTTGCAAAGTGAAGAATGTTGCCCTACACTCCGAAAGAAAATATGTATGTGCAATATTGGTAGACATTAAGGGTGCATTCGATGCTCTGTGGTGGCCAACCATCTTCCGGACATTAAGAGATATTAACGTGACAAGAAATGTTTTCCAAATAATAAGGTCCTACCTAAGACAGAGGGAGGTCATCCTGGAGCATGACGGCGAGCATGGTGCAAGAACTATGACTAAGGGATGTCCGCAGGGTTCAGTGTTGGGGCCGCTGCTGTGGATACTAACATTTGATAGGTTGCTCACAAGCAACTTGCCCCCTGGGGTCACTCCCGTGGCCTTTACGGATGACGTGGCCTATCTGATTGAAGGGGACTCCAGAAGAGTAATAGAGGAACGTGGGGGTCAGGTCTGTGAGGTGCTGCAAAGATGGGCGACAGAGGCCAAGATGGACATCGCAGTAGAGAAGACTAAGGGAATCATGTTGAAAGGAAAGCTTGGGGGAAGATGGCCGAGACCTCCTTGTATTAGGTTAAATGGCGTGGCAATCGGCTTTGTGACTCAGGCTCCATATCTGGGGATTACCCTGGACAGTGGACTCACATTTTTGCCACATGTCAAGAGGGTGGCAAATAAGGCTAAGACCTTGTTTGGATAACAGGCTATACATGATATGGGTGAGGCCGACATGAGACATACATGTTGATCATGGGTATGGCAGAGGGGGCCATAGCTGAGATTGTCTGATAAGAGAATCCAGAGACCTGATCAATTGGGTGGGGCATATTGATGCAGATGTGTGTCTTGACTGGAACATGCCTGATTAAAATTGGAGATGGACTGGCGCGTAAGAAGACATGGACATTGAGGAGTCAAGAGCTGAGGACATACTACCTGTCAGACAGAATAAGTGGTACAGGAAGATACATTTGGACTGTCAAATTGAAGAATTGAGATGAGCAGATAGAGAAATCGACCACGTTGAGATCCAGCTATTGACTGACATGGTGCTGTCTTATCTCTTAAACATGGAGAGGAACGACGACTGCGAGGACTGTGGAGGATGACCGATGCACGCTCTATGGAGTGCCGGAGTTCGATAGAGAGGACAGATGGCGCAGGATTGGCAGATGAGTGGAGCTGCCCTGGAGTGTACTTGTTAGGACAGAGAAGGAATCTCGGATGATGGCAATGTGGAAAGAGATACCTTGAAGAAATAGGGAATAAATTGAAGAAGAAGAAGAACATGGCGACCTCACCACGAAGGAAAGCCAAGTATGAATGAAAGTTGGAGGATGATTGTGGCGCGGATGATGACCGACATGCCTGCAGGACTAAGTGCCCGCGATGGCAATAAGGGAGCGTGGAGCAGATCTGATCGATGGTCAGGATGGTCGTTGTGGAGTGCTCTAGTAGTTAGTCTAGAGAATAGGAATCAAACTATGATGAAATGTGGAAAGAGATACATTCTAGAAGAAATAGGTGAATAAAAGAAGCAAGAGCAAGAAAGAAGAAAGAAGACATTGCCAGCAACAGAAGACAGAACAGAAGAAAACCCGAATCGGACATCACACAAACCAGACAAATAGAAAACAACAAACACCGGACTAGACATAATTCTCACAGAGGACTTGTCATACCGTGAGTCCCCCGGGGAGTCTGATCATCGACCGGATACCCTGGAAATGGATGAATCTAACGGTTTAACTTAGTTTTAAGGAAGAGTGGAAGGAGGAAAAGGGAGGAGCGGGAAGATAGAAGAGTAGGTTACTAACATCAAAAACAAAACAATTTATATATGGAAGAAGGGCATGGGTTAAAAATAAGAGATAGAAAATAAAGAAAAAGAAAGTAAGTTTTTCCGAGTATGCCGAGAGGTAGGAATCGGAATGAAGGAAATAGAAGGAAGAGTGAAAAAAAGTGTAACAATTACAATAACTAAGCGAGGCGGCGCAAGTGCTGACCTCTGGCGGGACTTCAGTTGTACTTGTAACAATTACAACAACTAAGCGACGCGGCGCAAGTGCTGACCTCTGGCGGGACTTCAGTTGTACTTGTAACAATTACAACAACTAAGCGAGGCGGCGCAAGTGCTGACCTCTGGCGGGACTTTAGTTGTACTTGTAACAATTACAACAACTAAGCGCGGCAGTGTAGTTAATGAACATATAGACAACTAGGCTAAACATTTCTCAGCTGAATATTGGACACAGCGGTCACGGATTGTTAGCTCGGTAATAGTGATCACTGTACCGGCAAATTAATGATCCTTGGCAATCGATCAGTCACTCTCAGGGGATAATGAGGCTATTAGCACCCTTTGCAACACTAGACACTATTGAATTCATCAGTAATTGTGTCGAACTCACTGGGTGCGCTATCGTAGTACAAAATGCTTAGAGATTAACGTTATATTCGATTTAGTTTGGCTTCAGTTAGAGGTTTAGAAATATTTGGATGAGGGTGGTTATAGTCATCGCTGCAAAATATTTTAGCCAAATCTGTTCTTAAAAATTTGTTAAACCTTATTTATATTTATATTTTGGCTAAATATACATCAACATGTAATTTGACCAAATTAATCTGCGGGTCATTGTAAATAGCTAAAATAATAGTATAAACCCATGTTTAGTGAAAATTACAATAAAATTTCTCAACAAAATACACAACGAAAAAGTATTATTTATTAGGGTATTAAGTATTATTGATTCCTGATATATAGTATTTTTATAATTTTAACATACTAACTCACTTCCAACTAGAAAATATTCACCGAAATTACAAAAACAAACACACAGTACATTAGGAATATTAAAATAAATAATTAATTATTAAAATGAAACAAAGTTTTGTCTCTAGATTATTTAAAAGAAGTTAACTGAAGTGGTTTATTAGTTGCTGTGGTCGAACATATACTTGGATTTCAAATAAACCCATCTTTAGTGCAGGCAATGTGTTTTTATTTTTTATTAACATGAAGGTAGTAAAAATTTGTTTAAATATATTATAATATTATTTTTTAAACGTTGTAGACGCGGTGGGTACGGTCTACGGCGTGATGGGTGGTTTAAGTAGTTTAAACTTAATTGACTTGACTGTCCTGATTATGGCATCTTTTGCAATCAGTTTGTAACAAAAAAACTTGTGAATTATTCAAACTAGAGTATTTAAATCAGTTACAAATTCTTGTTCGATGTGAAAGAGAAAGAATACTCTCCCCGTCGCGGTCATTGTCCGTCGGCTCGCGATGATAGACGGGGGCTCCGCCCCCCGCGCTACCGGTTCCTCTCCGCTTTCTCCCTCACCTCCGCAACCGACCCTCGACCTCCGCTCATCGATACGCTAAATGATCAATGAATGACTGTTGCAACACGATATGCGACTGTATGAGTGAGAAGTGGTGGCGCGTGCAGAGAACAAAGGTAAAACACTCGTGAAAGTCAAAGTGAGAACTGGTATTACAGGAAAGTGCTGTAAAAGGTAGAATAGTTTCTTCTACACGATGCTGAGACAATATAAATAGCACAGTGAAATTGATCCCTTTTTCTCTCCCACTGAACGTAGATGTAGAAAGAGAGTTTTAAAATGAAAATATATATTGCTGTATGATAGTTTGAATGGAAGATGTTTTTGACTGTAGAAATGTACTTGGTTTCTTGCTAAAGTATGACGTTAAATCATATGTAAGTAGATATTTAAGTGTGTGATTTATTCAAACCATGCAAACGCAGTTTTGAAAATAAAAATTGCTGACACCGGGAGATTAAGGTATAAACTAACCTCTTTAGACACCTAGCAGCAAGGATTCTTCCTATTTCCTTCATACAAGATTCGTTCGACCTAGTTTCAAAATGGTGGCTACCCATACTTTTATCACGTATATTTTTGACAAATGTTTGCGTTGGGCGTATCAAACCAATAGTTTGCACGAGCTAACTTTGATAAACACTAATTTCCTACATCGGGATCAGATTCCCCATCATCACCATCTCATATTGGAGGCTGCTTGATAAACTTCATGATGATATAATACCTCCGTCGCAGCAGACCTGCGTACTCAGCGAATTTCCATCTCAATAATATTGCAATAATACTACAAGTATATGACAAGATAGATCAATCAATACACGTTGACAAATTAAGAGTACTTACCTATTCTCCGAAACACTAACATGGGAAAGAGTACGCAGGATTGCTGCTGTAAGGAACACATAAAATATGGTTTTTAGCATAAACGTATTGATCCTAATCTCATAAAGCTAAATACAAAGTTTCATCCAAAACTATTGGTTAATAAGGGAAATATTAATTTTTCCTTATCATCTATAAGATTAGCATTGCATTTAGAGGCTCTAAATACAATGTACTGTGTTTAGATTGTTTAATATCTCGGTAACCGTTGGAGATAAAGAAAAACTTTAAGAAACTAAATTGTGTATTTTTTAAAGCTAATTCTCATAGTAAAAGATAAAATTTGAAATTTTTTTAAATTACATGGGAAAAACGCAAAAACCCCATTTTCGGGGTATAAAATCCCCCTTAACTACCCGTTCCGCTTGACCAATATGTCTGGATTACGAACTCGTCCGAGCTAATGTAGGAATACACGTTTCCACGAAATTTGGTCTCAATAGGACCATTTTTACGAGAGTTATCGTGTTCACAGATACATACACATATACATATACTAACGACGATAATTTTAACGACTATTGTTTTTGGCCTCTGGGCACCTCAATACATAATATTGTATAGTCCCGGGCCTACGTCTTACCATGAGACCTACGGCAATAGCTTCTTTCCTATGGGAAATTCGCTAAAAAACCAAAGTTATGATTAATATCAATGTAGTATTAATAATTAACATCCTCATTTATTTTAAATTTCTTGCCAAACATCTACCATGGTAAACGTTTAATTCTTTAAAAGAGCGGACGCAATACCACGTGAAGCTAGTACTAAACCTACATACCGGGTGTCAAATTCACCGCGTCGGTATAATCACAGTATTTCGCCGCTCCAAATTGTTGACAATAATTGCCCCGTCACTGTCGATAGTTCAGGGTCTCTGTCGGTAATAATAGGCTATTCACAACACTCTTCCGTTTTTATATTCATGTCACAATCTTTGTACATTCGGTATAGGAAAATATGAACCGTAACATTTGTTAAGCCCTATAATAAGTAACCGTTCTAAATATAAGTAGGTTTTTTTAACGTAAACTCCCGGTAGAGGTCATAAACAAAAATACATGACGTCAGTGAATTGAATTTTGTAAGAAGGAATTCGACAGTTGATTGAGTCAGATTCATGTTATTTTGTAGGATGAATAATTTACATTCCATTCACTGACGTCTTTTGTTTTGACATATGTCTTAGCTCGGGGGAGGGGGTATTGACATTTTTGCGAGTGACAAAAATTTGAATAATATTTGAAGCAGTGACGTCATTTGGTTAGTTACATCACGTGGTTGGTGATGTCATAGTTTGGTTATAAGAACAGCTGTTAAGATGAACGAATTTTTGTTTATGACCCCTCCCTTGTGTCTTTAAGCAAAAATGGTAAAACTATTTACAATTTTAGAAAGAAAATTGACGCGTTATAAGTGACCCAACTCGATGAATCATTTTTTATTATTATGATCTGTTTTACGTGAACTGTGTTTTCTGTTGATACGCGTTTACAAAAAATTGTAATAAACATTTCGGAATCTATATTTTGACATTGATATGTCTTAGTTCTGGGGGGGGGGTGTTAGCAATTTGAACAACCACAATTTGAAACATAAGAACAGCTGTTTAGATACTAAACTAAAAACATTCCCTTTAGATACATCCAATGATCTAATCTATCTCTCACAGGAAAGTAAATACAAACATTATTGACATGGATACGTATAAGCTCTGAGGGGTTTTGCAGATTTTATCACGAAAAAGAGTGCAGCGTGTTAAGATACCATTTCCATCGAAACTACCAGAGCTATTGTATTGGTTATGAGAACAGCTGTTAAGATGAACTTTTTAATTTATTATGCCCATCTTTCATGAATTTAAAATATAAGAAAAAATTTATTAACGAAGCAAGCGAACACATGGTTTATTATAGTTCGATGGGATCGTAGTACTCTATTCTAGACAGACCTGTCGAGGAAATTGTATTTAATACTGTTCCATATTAATTCTCCAGTAAATAACATCAGCAAATTGCCTGAATATTAAATTATAGCGGTGAAACATCCATAACTTTATTTCTACAATTTTAATTAATTTAAAAAGCAATACATACATTTTGAATGCAGATAATGCGTCTACCTTGCATTTAAAAAATGTTTGTATTTACTTACCTGAGGGAAATAGTTTAAATCATGGATATTTCTAAAGGGAATGTTTTCTGCTTATTTAAACAGCTGTTCTTATAACCAAATTATGACATCACTGTTTCAAATTTTAGTCGTGCAAATTGCCAATACCTTCCCCCAGAGCTAAGACATATTGCCCCAGTTGCCATTTCGTCATTAGGCTATTAATTAATTATATTTCCTAACAACAGGTCGACGTTAGGTAGTAACAAGACCGGGGTTTGGACCGTTCCCCATCAAAACGTAAAAGATTTCCTGAGGTTAAAGACACAAAACATAAAATAAAGTTAAAAAACACATTAAACTTACCTCAAATAAAAAAAATAAAACTGATTAATTTTATACTAAATTTTAGACTAAGCGTAAACTTGACACCGAAAGTTTATACGTATCATAGGAAAGTTTTCTAATTTAAATTGAAACATGAGAGTGGATGGAGAAGTTTGGTAGTTGGAGGAAGTGCGTAATTGATAGTGCAGGAGGGCGGGAGAGCATGAGAGCAGGTGGGCAGAGTAGGGAGTGTGACGTCATAGGATCATCAGTCAGCTGAGAGCAGCCGAGCAGCCGTTGCGACGTGATTGATAGAACCCCCGGTGTTTGTTTAATAGTCTGCACTACCTGCGCCCACCGACCTCTCTGTCACCGGCTGCATCATATTACGTCATCATGCGTCTCTCCACTTAGATTATTTATGGATTTAAGTGACAACTAAAATATTATAAAGAAGAGAAGGTTTTTGTATGCATGTTTGTTAGTTTGTAGGTTTGTGGGCTTGTTGTGGCAAGTAAACGCGAAAAATACTGATCCGACCAAGCATCTAACTCACTTATCTCGACTTAAACACATGCAACTCATAGGCATATTTATTTCCTTATAAGCCACTCGGGCTACGCCCCGTGAACGTCCTTATTTTCTATGTTAACATTTTTAAGGAAACATAAAATTACTTGAATGTGTTAACATTCAAGTAATTTGCTGTGAACACTAAAATTTGACAGTTCCGCAAGAAGAAAACACGGTTGCTGTCAATGTCCTAGGATCAATGTTTCAGTTTCCAATTTCTCCATCTGTTTACACTAATTTTTAAAGTCCAGGTAGAAGAAGGAAGAAAGTTAATTTTTACTGATAAATGCTGGATAAAAATTAATGTTGCCAAAATGGTAGATTTTAGTTTCCCTCCCAATACCTATCTCTATAACGTTATTCCCTTATCCTTGCCTTTAATACTGAACAAGTGGAACTTCGTCATGTTGAAGACATTCATGTTTATAAATTTTTGAGATCGTGTTTAGTACAAAATACTTTTGTAAACACCTCTTTTAATGTGAATATTATTTTACCTCAAATAAAGCATTTTTCCTAATCAAATTTGCATGTTTCAGAATATTTATTTCATGCCGAAGAGTAAAGGTAACCTCACTTTTGCTAGTCATTTATAAACAATGATGCGTATATTTCCAAACGAGACACAATTGAGTCTACATGTCTACTCTCACTGTTCGAAAGCAATATGACGGTATATCCAGACCGAGAAATATTGTTCTATGTACATGAACACGATACATTACAGTTTTGACACCGGGTCTTAGTTTATTATGACAGTATTGAACTGATGACGAAGTGTTATCAAAATAATAAAGTCGTAAAGGTGCAGGAGCGAAAGACATAAAAATATTTAGAAAATTATTTATTTGCAGGTTGAAAACCTTAGAGATACTCATCGAATTGTTTGCTAAGTTTTCAATAGATATTGACTGACTCTCACTATTTAATTGTCAATTCTTTCCCTGAGATTCCCTTTCATTCTGATAGCAGTAGTTTCCTCGGATCAACTAATGGCTGGCATTATCGTGGCTTTCTCGTTTTCAAGAAGCAAACAACTCCACTCCTGCATTCCCTTCGTTGATCACGACTGCCTTAACGTTAAGTAATGGCGGATTCCATTTCTCTGCAATTCAATAAGCATCATCAGCCGACAGCACTTCCTGATGACGATGATGAGTCTCCCTTCGAGTAATCCTTCTACCATGCTCGGCACGCCGTCTCCCTACCTCGATATTGATGAGGTGCAAGAATGCACACCTCCCCCGGATGTTAATGACCTCTGAACTTGAGGAGATATAAATCATAAACGGGAAACTAATTCCTTTGTTGTCACGAGTGTTTACGAATTAAGTTTTGTCTCTTTTACATATGCAGTAATTTGCTCGCCCACGTAGACTACATATCTATGCGTGGGCAAGCGAAGATAGAAGTGAGAACTAATAAAAACTGATTATCAACTCCGAAATCAGAACCAGGAACGGAATCGATCATGCTAACTACTGAGCAGACTCACCGTTAATAATTTTCGCTTCATACGTCAATGCCTTTTTATATTAAGTAGAAAATAGTTAAGGGAGTACCTCAACACAAGACAAAAATGTGAGATATGTCTGCAAAACTATACATTGTTTAACGATGTATATTTATACTCATGTGTAAATCTGTATCCTTAAAACGATATATTTCGATGGTAAAAATATTAATAAAAAGTCCCAAAAATGTTTTCACTCTTTTTATACTTTTATAAACAGGCATCATGGAGTGAAAAATGTCTCGTTAAGGATTGAGAAAAACACAAGAAGACACATGAATTTAAATATTTTGCACTAAACAATGAATTTATAACCGTACAATAGCAGTTTAATAGTATTGACTACGGGAGAACTATATGAACGGATTCTTTTTCTCCTTACAGGTTCAGCTAATTTTTTCCTCTCTAGAAAAAAGATCCACTTTCGTCCCGCAACATATGTATTGAGAACAGCTGTTTTAGAAGCGGAGTTACGAAAAGAGGGTTTCTCGCTCGCGATCACAATAGGGGTGAAGGCCTTGTTGGCGGCAGGTGCTCGAAAGTGCAATTCTCTTACCATTTAGTCGCAAGACTTTTATTATTCATCCACGGGGTTTATTTCCAGCTACCCTATACATTTATTTTCCAGCTTTTTGACAGTCAATTAAACGTGATTGAATTGATCCGTGTATTATTAAATTGTTAACTGAATATTGGGGATGATTTTTATGCATTATGTACTTTATTACAACACGCAACGTAAGTACATGTACGTTGTACGTAGTCATAGCTAGAGTTTGTATATATTTTAATTTGCATTATAATATTAACATTCCGTTATATTATATAAAATGATCAAAATAACATATTTCAATTATCGATATGAGGGAAACGTTTTTTTGCCTTTTTAGGATACGTTTGACCTTCGACTACTTTTTGCAAAGATTTTGTGAAACTCATTTTGTAGTCTACTAAACTGAGCTAAAGAAATTTTAATTTTTTTACTATTTAGTAGTTTTTTGTAACAATGTTTTTAGAATTTAGTGAATCTATTCTATTTTATTTTTTGCAATTTTTTAGATGTAAATTTAAACTTAACATATTTGTCTCTCACGATTCCCATATTCTTAGTGACTGAATCACTATATTTTAATATATATTTTTTTCTGAAGGAAATAATTTTTCACTTTCAGATACGTTTTCAAAACTGGAAATATCTTAAGAATAGGTTAGTTTATTGCATGAACCTAATTTATTTTAGCGCATATCTTATTGCATAGTAATTATATGAATATGCACTGTTTATATGAGAAATTATATTTTCTGTATAGCATACTTTGTGACATTTTTCATTAGTTTTATGTTTTATACATGCATGAAGAATAGCTGAACTGGGTATCATAGTGATTTGTTTTTGTATATTACGTTAAAAAGATATTATAGTTATGTTATATTTTCTCATCATTTCATATACCTATGTATTTTTCATATTTTTCTAATTTTAAAATTAAAAGTAATATTTTATTTAAAGAAATTCTGTTTTTCGCTCAAAAAACAATAATAGCTAAGATAATTTTTATCTGGCCTTAAGCATAAAAAACAAACATTCGAGTAGTTTTAATATAGTTCAAAGCAAATTGAAAATACAAAATCAAGATGAATTATTGTAATTATTTAGCTAATAATATGATGATATACTCATAATTTCATATACATGTATAAAACACTTTCTATATCTATATATTTACTGAGTATGTGATCTTTAAAAATTAACAAAAATAATAAAATCATATGTTGTTTTAAGAAATTATTTTTTCGATATAAAAAATACAGCTAAAAAATTTTTATTAAATGAGTGATTGGGTACATTAAAAGGAAGAAAATCAAATGAGGTAAAAATTTTCTCAGATATGGTGCATTTTCAATATTTTTAATTCAGCATTTTATTTACTTTAGTAGATTAGTATTATTAAAAAAATAGCTAGCATGATCCAAGCTCAAAATCCAAAGTGGCGGCCATTTTAAATTTTACCGTTAAAAAAGTATTGAAGTTTTAACATGGTCGCCATTTTTTGAATCTTATTTTTTACTTAGTATTAAATTGAATATTTTTTGTTAGCAAAAAATACTTTTCGTTGGTGTTCGTCATGATAAAAATCAAATATACCTTTCTAACGCCAATTATACTATGAAAAGAATTATACTATTATAAATTATACTATAAACAAAATAAACCTAGTTAATAAGTTATTTTCTAATATTATAGTATACCTAATTTTTGCTTAGCAAATAATACTTTTCGTTGGTGTTCGTCATGATAAAAATTATATATTCCTTTCTAACGCCGAGTCATAAAACTTGGACGAAATGCAGATATAATTTTAAATATTATAAAATAATAATATTTTAACTCAAAACGAAAAATTAGTTTATAATATGCCTAGTTGAAGAGTGCTTTCTGTCAGATCTTGAGCGGTTACCTCAAGATTGATGTGAATAACGCCGTTTGGAACATTGCTGTCATTAATTCCCAGCATAGGTTATGAAGTTATAATACCAATGGCTATAAAGTTGAAGTTGAAATCTTGGATATTTTAAACACAATCGTGGTTTTTTTCGACAGTTACCCATCCTCCATAATCAATGGTAAATGCGGATAGTCTGCCGAAACATGTTCCGCCTGCTCGCGCCGTCCTCGGTTACATCAGTCCGACAATTAGCTGTGCTCCAGTTGTGCCCAGTCCGGGTGTCTTCGCCCATCTGCGTCACAGCCTCACTAGCGCTGCCGGCGGACATTGTCGTAATCAATCAGAGCTTACAGTAATAACCAATTGCAAGACCGCACTTTCCCCACAACTATTCCGGTAATGAACAATTGTTCGCACAGACATTTTGTAAATGTGACTTTAGCTCTCGATGTTTTACAGCTATTTCATCCACAAAACTTTCCATTATGTGTTCCGATTTGAGGTGTTGGTGCAATAAGCAAAACCTATGTTGCATCATGTTATTCAGCTCAAAGCTCTAACTTCCCAAATGGATTGTAGCGAGACTAGGTTTTAATCCCGTCTCTTGTCGAAAGATTAAAACACATTAACAGTAGAAAATACAACATATATGATATTTAATAACCCAGCAATTCAGTTTTTAAACCGTATAAGTAATAATGGCAATAATAGACTGGGATGGTGGCGACATCCTGTAATCCAGCTACTTGGAAATTACGAATTGTGGATAGTTGTGAGCGATGGTCGATGGGTGTAGTGTTATCTTGTGTGGATTAACGTCCGCACTATTGAATACTACGTTAATCCGAAAAGACCATCCTCATAATTAGACCAATTCGTAATTCAGAGGCCGTGGTTCAGATTCCACATTAAACTGTAGGTCCATTAGTTGCCATTGGCTGTTGGGCTATTAATTAACAGTCCTGTCTAAGGAAAATGTCAGCCTTAGTCGGTTACAAGACTACAAGATCACGCCACAATAATCTTACACTCAATTCTCATTCATACTTGGCTTAAAATACCTACCTTGTAGTATGGTCGCCATTTCAATAATCTAATGTAGTAAAAATATCTTTATCTTAATTGTTAAGTTAAGTTGTTAATTGTGTTAAGTTATAGGTTCAAAAAACCTCACTTATTTATCGTTCTTCGAGGACGATTACTTCTTCAACTACAGAAACCTTTTTTGTATGAATTACATTCTCCAAAGGAACGGTAAATCGGTATAGTGGCAAATAACTTTTATATCTCGGTATTTTATAAATAAATCTCCACATAATATAGACGTGATGATGTATAATATTGCACAGATGACATAGAGCGCTGGGGAGGCGCCAAATAATTACAGACATAGAGCCTGCGACGATATTTATTTGGTCCAGCATTACTGAAAGGGTCTTTTAGATTTATTTTTGGGGAAGTGCTCTGTTTTAATTTACCGGTTCGGGAGTCCACGATTCCATTTCATTATTGTTCTTCACAATTAAATTGGTTTGTTATCGCACAAAAGTCATAACAACGTATTGATCAAGCTCTAATTGGATTTTTGAGTTATTTGTGACCTAACGAAAACAATAAATCGACATGATAAAACTTTTAAACTTATAACTTACAGATTTTAAGGAGAAATTATTTATGAAAAGTTATTACCTGGTATATGAATAACAGGTCGAATAAAACATAATGTATAAGATTTCGTAGTAGTACGATAAAATCTGATTAGTAACATGACTACCACGTTATACGTGTTTCATTAAAATATCTGCAGTTAGTTATTTATGAAGAGACTGATGTAACGTTGTGTTTTAAAGACAATATAAGTTTTGGTTAATTGTGATTAGTATAAGGAATAAGGCGATATTTTTTGTTGAAAAATATCATTAAGGCCATAAAACTTGTTGACATATCAATGAATTTCTCTATATTTTCTCAATGACAGAAAGAATTAAGCTTTATAATCCATAATACTGTATGCTAGGTGTACTAAAATTTCTATGGTTATTTACTGTCACGGATAAGTTAAGTTTACTGTGAACATATCTGGGTCTCGCTCCGTTTTACGTCTTTTGGTTTGTGTTTTAAATAATTTCCTATAACCTTTGAACCGCTTATAACACAAATAACGAAAAGAATTCCATTTCAGTAAAGTTACTACCTATCCTTAGCCTTTATTTATGTTGTAATCCTATTAAAGGTTTGCATTTTCTTTAAAAAATTAAATTTTTTCCATGTGTGTTTTTTGTAAATCACATGGTTTTTGAGTTATTAAATTTTGAAAAATTGAAATCCACTAATTTGAAGTGGCACAAAATAGAAACTTGAAGTTGGGACTTTAAGTGGTTCAAGTTAGGGAAAATTATTTAAAAAACACATACACACTAACACGATGAAAACTGAGTGAGGAAACATATTTCACAGGAAATTTTTGTTTTGACCTCAGAAACAATCTCACTAATTTTTTCAATGTATTTCAGATACACCCTGTGTCTGAGAAGATCGTCTTCTTAAAATTGTTTTCTATCCCAAAACTGATATCGAACGTAAAGAATCTTTACGTTCATCATTATTATGTGGGATGTTCAATAAACTCCTATTTCACATATTCCGAGGTAAATTTAATCGAAATCCTTTATAAAGTAGTTGTTGATTGGTTTACAAATTTTGGGACAGCTCGCACATAACGCAGAGTCACGTAACGGAGTTGTGCAAAGCAGTTTGCGTATCTCGTCGAGGTGTTCTCACGCAGTCGGCGCGGCGGCTCTGAGCTCTGAGGTTGAGGTTTCGCGGTCCAGATTTGCCTCGTTACCGCCGAGAACTGTTGAGCAACTCTCTGATTGGCGGAATCTCCGTACAACACGGCACCGACCGCATCGACAGGAAATAATCACGCAGTAATCATTTCCCGAGTCGCCTTCAGAGCCGTACCATCAGGTGTAATTACGTCAACTAGGTTCCAAATCTGGTCAAATTCATCTCACTGTCTCTATCATTAAAGATTTATTAGGTTGTATTTTATATAAAACATTTCCGTAATTATCTAATATTATTTTGTTTATAATATTTTAGTTTCCCAATAAAACAATGACGTTTTACAATATAGGAAAACTGAAAACTAGTATTTGCCGATTATGAGTGTTCTACTGTATCGATATTATTATTCATTTCTAAATTTTTAGCCAGTCGAACTTAAAGTAATTCAAATGTCGATAAATACTATTGTTTATCTTCTCACAAATTCAATAGTACGAACCTATTAATGTGTATTGTCCTTAATAGAAACAATATGATCTCAATTTTCATAGATGAAAGTGGAGTAAAATGTGTATTTAGTGGATTTTTTGCTACCGGTACGGTGCTGAGTTGAAACCAGTGACCGGCAATAATTCTCGTCAGATCATGTCAGCCGACAGCTCTTGCTTGCATGTGAATTACCCCAATATGGTATTTAATTCATTGCACAAGCCCTATGTTGCTGAGCAGTTGAAATTTTCATAAAAAATGTATTTCGTTAGATAATTTAAACGCTGTGATTACAAATATAATTAATCATAGTAAAATAATTAACACACATGTCACTCAATCGTCAAAAAATGTCGAAATATATTATCATAGTTTAAATACGAGTAGATATATAACACTTGTTACTGCAACTATGAGCATGTCTTGTGTCATGTACTTTGTATTAGAAAATACGTTAATATTTAAAAACATTTTAAATGCCTAATAACTTTGAGATCATGAAAATATACAATAATACACAAAAATCTACCATGTCTTCTTATACATCGTACACATAATTAATTAGAAAACTAGCAATAACAATTTATTTGAAAAACGGAAATAAATATTCATTGTACAGTATTTTATATATAATATAGTTAACTCTAGAAGTTTCAAATTAAATTTGTTTCGTTTCTCACATTTCCTAAAATATTTTACTGAATAAGATTCTTAAAATCGAATAAAATATGTTAAGGTCATTTATATTTTATCCTCATTGTGCCACGGTTTTTGTTTATAACAAGGAAATGTACGGCAACTTAGATTTCATCTGTTTTACGTAACACAATTGATCGAGAGAGCGCGTGGAACAGGATGACACGAGAGCAGTACAATCAGTTGGCCACGTGAGGGCAGCACCAGTTATCGTGGATGGGATCGCCACGTTTATATGTCAGCGACACACGAGCGCTACCTGGCGGCGCGCGTCTAAAGTGTTTTTGCTGGGAATTGCAAAATCAGTAAACGTATTTCTTGATGAAAAGTAAAAAGTTGTATAATAGAAAACACAATTAACATATTGAAAAAGGTTTTTTACATGGTTATGTCTTAGCTCTGGGGGGTATTGGCAATCCATCAGACCAAAATTTGAATCGAAAGTCACACCATATGGTTAAAAGGACAGTTTTTTTAGAGGAACTAAATCAATCCCTTTTGACACATCCATGATCTAAGCTATTTCCATTGGGAAGTAAATACTTTTTTTACTTACTAGTTTTCATACTTGCGGTAAACTCTATTTTTTCTGATACTGTTAAATTTAACAAATATGTGTGCACGTGTATACGTTTTTTTGAATGTATAAATGAAAAAAATGAAAAAAAATCCCCGTGGGCCCACAGAAAATTACAGTAAGCAAGGAACCGAAGCGGTGATTAGCTCATGATGTGACTGGAGTCACCGCCAACTGGTTCCAAACTCGTTAGCTCGTAGCTTTAGCGTTTACACATTCAACGTAAATTTTAATTTATTAAAAACAGTGATAAAATTATTTAGGGATATTGTCTCATCTTGGCTTCCAAAAGCGGTGTTAGAAGGGTTTTCCATAGAAGTTGTAGGCCAGACAATGAATTTATTTATCTTTACCAAACAAACTGATTCTGTTTCTTTATCGTATCTATGGGAAGAATAAAATCGATTTTTCCTTAAAACACTCTGATTTAATCTATAATATTCTTATTAGGTATATTTTCCAAATTTAATCTTAATTTCCTTTAATGTATATTTATAAATGTGTTTTAACCAAACTATTTCATTAACCATATGTCGTCACAAATCTAATTACGTCACTGTTTCAAATTTTGGTCGCGCAAACTGCTAACACCCCCCCCCCAGAGTTAAGACATATCCATGTAAAAAATAATGATTTTCAGTTTGTAATATTATCTTTTCTTATAGTACATACATTTACGTGTCATTATTGTAACTAAAGAGATTCAATCGTGCTGTCACAACAGGAAGTGATGTAATACAGTTGATCCTCTTGACTACTAACGCACTCTACCCTCACCGTCGTGAAGCGTGTCCTCGTCATTGCCGGGTCGTCCCCGGAGCCCGGAACCTTCACGCTCCCGGAGACGGAGACGGTAATATATCTGAAATATCGCCTCGCCGGCAACGCTCCGATACTTGCCAAAGATTTATTGCCAGTAACTTAAGAGAGATATATGAGTTCGGCTTGGGGCAAGAATTCACTTTGCACGGCACGACGGTGTTGTCCTTTTGGTGATATATGTTGCAATGATGAAAGTAGACCATAGCATAGGTGAAATAATACAACAATCATGATACAATTGGCATATTCATCATTTTTACTTGGACTTGGAAATCAAATGCAGTAAAGTTTAAATTTTGGGAAAACTAATTTCGTTAGCAATAGTATTTTTCATCACTAGGGCATAAAAATGGGCGTTTTCGATACAAGCACAAGATTAAGAGCCGAGGTTGTTAAATGTGTGACAAAAAGCTAGTTTTAGGCCGTGCGATGAACCTTAATTTTTTCACTGTAAATAAAATGAAAAAGAAAACTCGCAAAACATAAATTATTAACTGATTTAGTATCAATAGTTGACCATTTTTGTCGCTTTTGACTAATCACCTGTTATGTTACTTACGTTGTTGCAGATCTTTCTTGATTCCTGATTGGTTGTTTAGGTTATGTCAGTTTTAGTTATTACTATCGATAGTTTGATTTAATATTCGATTACCTATTCCACAATCGATATCCGAAACGTCCGAAATACACAAAAAATCGATAGTGATGGTTGCAGTCCTTTTATCGATTATTTACAATCAAATGCTGATCTAAATATGAAACACAACTATTTTAAAACTGAAGTATTTTAATATTTATCATAAATCTGTGATAGTAATGATATTCAAACAACACTCAATTACTTAATCGTCAGAGTAAAGTGTATCATCTAATTAAGTGCACTTTATGGTACGGGAAATATCAATTGAAATCAAAAGAGAAATCATAAAATATGTGCTTTAAGTGTTGAAATAAACGATGACGATTTAATTAAAACAAAACCAGAAGCTATTTATTACGATTCCATAGTTCCTACGACCATTCATTTCCTCTGTCCAGTTTCATTGGAACGAAAGCAGCATTCATTACATCTTTTCACGGCTAAATTATTGTCTAATTGGCTTTTACGCAGTTCAAACAAAGCGGTTTATAATGATGTAGCAATCATTTATTACTGAATAACTGACATAAAGCAAGGCTTGTGTTGCGAAAGCTTTTGTGTTGTTGCTTGTATTGAAGTTAAATAGTTATTAAAATATAAATAGTTTTATCATAATTCTTGACTTGGAATAATCCGTTTTTTATGGGTTGGATGACTACATGTTATGCGTATTATTTAAAAAATATACGATTAAAAGAAGTAACTAAATTAATAAAAATGAATACGCTGCTCAATTATTTAATTCATCAAGTTTAGATATAAATCAATCAACTATAATTGATTTTGAAATAAGTTTAAAATCAATTACGAAATAAAAATAAAATAATGAAAGTTACCATCCTTGACGGCTGACTAATTTTTCTGATATAACTTTAAAAGCGCACGAGTTAATATCAATTTAACTGTAATGTCCCTACAAACCGGCATTTAAGACCATTAATTTTTTTAGGTAATGGGTCAGTTACGAGAACTGCCCCCAAAAGCTATAGAATAATGACAAACGCTTTTGTGGGTGATATCGTTCTCACGGATAGGAAAACCAGAACACCAACAATCTATAGCGTTATAGACAGATAGAAATCGTGAACCATCTCAGCATTACTGATGTTTAAAACATAGCATAATTCTTAGAAATGTACTAATAAACTTAATTAATTAATAAGTAACACAGGGTCAGTTATAAAAAGCATTCTCAAGAAAAATTATGACAATTAATAATGTAAACTAAATGATCCAACTAATCAGAAAGTCTTATTTCAAAATGTGAAATATATTAAGACCGATTAAATGTGAGTTGAAAGTTAAAACTTGCAGTGTTTCGAAACTGGATGTCGATTGTACAGTATACTTGGATTATCAGCAAACCCTTTATGTCGTCAGTACTTTTACTCATTCAAGGCCGCGCCAAAACATGGTGACATGGAATGGTTCTTAGTGTCATTAGAGGAACACGTCAGTAACGGTCATCAAGGCTAAACCTCACGACGGACGGAGTGTGGAGTTTAGGCCTACTGACTGGATTAGCTACGAAATTAACCGTTTTAATGAAGATAAACCTTCGTTTAAAACATTATTTATTTTTCAAGTTTGACCAGTTAACCCATTAAACTAACTTCATGTCTATTTGAATAGAGCCATTATAAACATGTATGGTTCTAAACGGTAGTAAAGTATTACATTACATCATCGCCTGATACATTCAGGTTCTTTCCACATTTTCATTCATTTTTGTATAAACATATTGGGGTCAAGTTACAGAAGAAAACCTATAGATATTCAGGACGTACGAATGATATTGAAAATGATGACAGGTATATTAGTGTTTACCTTAGGGTGGATTGAATCATTTTAGCGAATTGTTCACAGGGAAGAAGTTAGATGGCTAGGTGCTCTGGTCAGGCTTACGTCTGACGCTACAATATTTTGTTTTCACGGCCCTAGGGACTAATACATTGTCGTTAAAAATGTATACATTATTTAAATTAAATATTAAATGTTGTTTGTCACGCTACAGTAAAACGATAATAAACCTATACAAATAATGTTTCTATATGTAGAATACTTTGAACCTTTGCTGAAATGGCAACCTATCCAGGTAATTATTTCAAGCCAAGTATGAATTAGAAATGAGTTTTGAATGATTATGGCACGATCTTGTAGACTTTTTATTGACTAAGGCTGACATGTTGCTTAGCGAGAACTGTCAATTAATAGCCCAACAGCCAATGGCATATCTAAGGGACCTTTGTTCAACGTGGAGTCCGAACCATTGCCTCTGAATCACGAACTAGTCTAACTAAGAGGATGGTCTTTGCGGATTGACTTAGTATTCAATAGTGCGGACGTCAATCCATAGATAACACTACATCCACCGACCATGGCTCACAAATATCCACAATTCGTGACCTACAAGTTAGCTGGATTACAGGACAGGCGACGGTCCAATACTGTAAGTCTTAAGCACATATCAATACACACACATGTTCATAAGAAAGCAACCTCTTGAACATTTTCAAAGAGCCATATTGTTAAGCCTTTTGTAAAACTTTTATTATATTTACAAGATTATTTTTAAACTATCAATTCTCCAGAAAAAATTAAGTGACAAGCAACATTTAAATAAAGACGTCAAATCCTTCCAGTTTGATAGACAACTCAGCTCGAGTTAGCTCAGGGTGACCTCCAGCTTCCAGCTCTGTTCCCCGGTACTGGCTCTCACCCTCCCGTCTTCACATTCTGGACGTCGTGAGTGATCGTGCAGGGTCTAATGGGAGTCCAAGGTCGCCTAAGGTGTAATCCTGGACAACCCATTGTTATCGCGCGGGTGACAAGGGATAATGTCAAGGTGGTGATTAAAGTTTAACGAATGCGGCGTCGTATGACGCGCAACTTCGTGTTGGCGATGTGGTAATGTTGCCATACGCCATGGGAAATTATGGCAACAATGATTCTGACAGTTGTAATCCTGCTAGATCAGCTGATAAAGCAAACCATATCACTCAAGGTAACTAGAACCAAGAGAAGTAGGGATCGCGTAACATAAATGGTGACATATATCGTATATGTCAAGAAGGTTTATTTTTACCTTATTTAATTTTGAAAGTAATTGAAAATGTAATATGTATGTAAAGTAATGTTTGAATAACCAAAGTTACCCAAACATCTCTTTATTATTTTAGACACCTTGATCTTACTTCCGTAAAATTTTACAGTATACAAATTTTATATTTTAATGTCATCAGAGTAATGAAACAAATTTAAAGATTGTATTAATGAAAATAAAAAATTTAACACACCTAAAAAATTTAAAGATGAATTGACGAACAAAGAATGCCGTCTGATGTAACATTCAAGATTATTTTGTTCCATATTTGTCTTTAATGGTTTGAAAACAAATGTTTCGAGGTGAATCAGCTGAGTCGTGGTTTACTAACTGACGTCGCCACAAACCGCGGGCGTTTCGAGGCAAATATGAACAATAAAAGCCAATCTCGTCCTTAGAAATTGCCTAAGGACAGAGAATACGCAATTTATACATTGCTTTTATGACGTATTCTTAAAGGTTTTTTACACCAAACAATACATTTATTTATACTAAAACAATTTATATTGTGATTCAGTCAAACCGTAGTTCAAAGCATTAATTAATTCATCTAATTACGTGTTTTATTACTTACATAATATCATATTATTTATAAGGCTCAGTATTTTTTCAGATTTGTTTTAAAAGTATATTTAAATTTACATACAAGTTATTCCTATATTAAAAATCTTTTGTTGACCACTTATGTAACACTTTTGTTGGCAATAACAAAAAAAATCGTTAAAATAATTGTATATTTTAGATCCTTCATAGAATACAACATCAGTTATGAAAAGCAACAGGGAACAAGTGTTTTTAAGTTTTCTGTTTAGAAATTGAATCACCTTATTTTTTTCAAATTTTACCACAAAATACAGCTATACCTTGAATAAACCTGTCATAATTGGTTGCAAAGTAAGTTGGGAAATCCAAAAATATCGAATTCTGTTTTGTCCTGTCTGATTTGAATCCTGTGATTGTTGATATGTCAGTTCCTAATGCTTACCAAGTATTCATTAGAAATCTTATACTTCTGCGAAACCCAAAGGAACAGGTAAGAAAATCGTTATTTTTAACAAGAAGTAATATTGATAATAAAAAATGTATTTTCTCTGACTTTGCTAGCAAAAAATTACTAATTGCCATTTGTTATTATAAATTAAATAATAAAAATTTGCAATATTGAATGTGATTATAATTTTAAAGAATATAGGCATATCGTAGTGTTCAAACTGAGAAATATTGGCACTAAGCTATAAAAGGAACTTATACCTATTAATTTTAGTGAATGATAATCACTCATTGAAAAGTTTGTTTTTTACCTATGCGTCCCTTAAGTACTATATTTGGAGATCATAAGTTTGGTAAATGGCTAGTGCTGTAACAAGGAATGATTGTTACGTATACATTTACTCTAACAAAACTATTTGGGATTAAAAATATACTTACGTATTACTAAACAAATGATTGATTCGGAGTTTTATCTTGGACAAGTGAAAATATTGTTGTTGTAAAGTTTTAAAGGCTCTAGTAATTGGATCTTAATTAATGATCGTTAAAAATTAATAAACCTGCGTTTGACAGTAAAGATGCTACAAATTAATCCCACGCTCATAACTCATCTTAAACCTGCCCGTGGTAATCCTAGCGTTAACCTTGGACGGTTATCTGGGTTTTGCTCGTTCAGGGGTCGCGATAAGAGTTCATTCAAAATAATCTGTTATAATACCTTTAAGTTCCTTGGGCTGTCTGGTGTGACGGGCATCCTTATCAGCGTGGTCCTTTATTTTCTCTTCTATTTCGATCATAACTTCTTGGAAAGTATTATCCTTCTGGGATGGATGTCAAGGAGGTATAATATTTATTTGACATGCACTCCAAAGGAGAGTGATCTAAAAGGAGGGATTAAGATCCCAGTGAGGGGAATACACACTCTCCTTGTACTCAAGTCGTGTAGTTGGAGTTTAGATCCTTGTAGAGAGTTTGTTGTTTAGATTTGTTTTGGAGTTTTTCCTACTTCTAAAAGATAGATTCAAAATGTCCAAAACATTACTCTCCTTATTAGACCTGTTCCTATGGGTGCACAATATTCCATTGCTCAAATGCCTTTGATAAGGTTTCCAAAATATAATTTCTAAACCTAGCGAAATCGCGATCTCAATCAATACGAAAGCGATGGAAAAGTAGAAACAATTGCGCCAATCGAACACATCGGTTTCGATAACAGATTGACCGGAACGGCACTTGACACCGCGTGCTTTTCTCGTATTTCAGAGGTTTTCACAACGTTGTACTCGGCGTAGCTCGTGTATAACGCGATAATCTGGAATGTTTGTCACCCTGTGATGTCATCACATGCGTGTATCAACACACGTTGTGACCCGCTCACTACCGTCACCTTCCCATGATGCAACGCGTCTTATTATCCGAAAACGTCGTGACACCGCCACGTTGCGTCATTACACTTTATTTAGACGTTTAAGTATTTATTTTAATTCAAAGTATGATGAAAACGTTTCCCACGCATTCGTAGTTTCGGGGTTTTGCGGGAAGGAAGGTTGTTATTAGTTGTTTTAGTAAATGTAACTGTAAATCTCATAATTTCACGGTGTCAAGGAATAGTGTGTTATTTAAAATAATTTATGATAAAATTGTTAGTAACTTTTAATTCTGAATAAACTTTTTTGTTAGAATCTTTCACCAAATGGACCAAGTTACAATTTTTAACTGTTTGTTAGATTAACTATCACTTTTCCATTAAGGGCAGTCCGACTTCCATAAGAAGCTAATGTTAACTTAATGACACATAACTCAGCTTTGGAAAGAGATTGAGCCATAATTTTTTATTTGAAAGATTGGGTCTTTTTCTAGTTCCTTACATGAGTTTATATTAGTAATTTAACAAACAAGTTTTTAAAAACATTTTACATACACCTGTTTGCTGAATTTACCCTATTTTGTATCTCTACTCTATCCAAATTTTTACTTGAGATTGTAACTCCAAGATATTTGAATTCCTGCACTTGTTTGAATTCATGCTCATCTATTTTCAGGCGGCCCATCCTTTCTCCCTGGTTTCTTGTAAAGTGTATAAATTTAGTTTTGGAGTCATTTATTATTAGGCCCATTTTCTCGGCTTCTTCTATTAGCAATTTGGTAAGAGATTTCATGTCCTCTATATTTTCTGAAATAATTGCCACATCATCTGCAAAAGCCAACACATTAATCTTCGATCCAACCTCTACACCGACATCTTGCTGTGCTACTTTTTGAAGCGCTTCTTCTACGGCCAAGCTGAATAGAATTTTTACCAAAAAGAGTTTCTAAATCAATAAATAAACATAACAAAATATAATGCAAAATTTTCATAGTGATACATCAAGTAGTTTTAGAGTTACGTGTCATTGAAGTTTCGGGAAATCAACAAAAAGATGTGATAACTTGATTAAAGAGCTAGTGTAAGCCTGCTTTGTTAAATATATTTTATGACTTTTCAGGAATATAAATATTAAGTGTTGTATACCACTGAAAAGAGAAAATTCTGAAGAACAACAATCAATAAAAAATTAAAAAATTAGACATTTTCATGTTTGACGGACTTTAACATGTCGAATGTAAAGTGAGAGTATGGTTTTGACTCTTTCCTATCAAAGTAAAAAAATATATATTAAAAAATATATCTTTAATGAGCGTAGTTTTCCAAATCGATCAATATAAAATGACTGATTGATGTAATATAAACCTTTTTACTAAAATGTATAAGTGGTTCAGAGGCAATTCAACCAGGAATCTTAAAGTATAAAATCCTGAGACTAAGATATGTTAAAAATGATTTTAAAAGGCCCGCACTCATATTAAATACTGCATTCTTTACACATTCTATAAATAATTCACCAATAAAATAAGCATTATTATTTAATAACAATTTACTTGTATAATTTAATCAGAAACAATGAGACAGAAGTTAGTGTAGTCAATGCTTAAGGGAAGAGTGACTGGGGACTGTATTGACTCCCTACGTAAAAGGCAGGCTTGGATTTAGAACACGTTCCCGCGTCACAGACAAAACATTTTAATTTACTTTTTATTGAATCTGAATCTCACCTCTCCCCAACCAATTTACGAAACAAATGTCGCAGAATATTCCCTTCGCTGAAGCAATTCTGAGTGTTCTTACAAAGAGTTCGATTCCATTAAGTCAGTTGTATAAAGGTTTTATTTTCATCGTTTCCAATCATCGTCATGAGTAAAACACAATACACGCAGGAGACAAAGTAAGCAAATAATATAAAAAACGTTATTTTTGTTTTATTTAAAATAAAGTGTACCATGACTAATACTTTATTCTTGAAGTATCAAATTATGTTTAAAAATTTTGAAAGAGTATTGCTACAAAAGAGAAATCGTTTATACCATTTGATTGTAAACGCTGAATTACCTTCTTAAACAATAAAGAGTACTTAAAAATATGTTTAAGTCAAATTATTATTTCTAAGTTTCCTAAATGGATCATCTATTTCATACATATTGGCTGCAGTGACGACCCAATATGTATTTTAAGCTAAGTATGAATGAGAAATGAGGGTAAGATGTTTATGAGTCGATCTTGTAGTCTTGTATTGACATGTTCCTTAAACAGTTGTTACAGCCAATGTCGTCAAAAGAACCTTCACCGAATCACAAATTGTGGTGTAATTTAATTCTTGAATTGAAATAGTATCAATTCCTCATCACATCGCAATTTTTTTTAACTCAACACAAAATATTAATATTGTTCAAACTAATAAAAAATACATTTAAACTTTAAGAATGTCCTGTAGTATGCTCGTTGTACAGAATTTCTGAAATTTTATATAAAGAGTTATAAAATCAAGATAGATTAAAAATCTGAATATTTTAAGTACTGTATAATAATTTGAAATGTATCATTTATGAATCTAAATACAGTAGCTGTACATAGTGATTATAGAAATGTTAAACAATATTTTAATTTTTGAATGAATTACTGTCCACGTCACTACCATAATCTACATATAATAATTACTACCCTTAAAAATTGTAGATACAAAATTCATTTCAAGTTATAAATTTTTAGCTTTGTGATATTCAAATTCACGAAGAGAGGGGCGATGTATGAATCAAATGGACAAGGAGCCCGGCGCAACCGCTCTAACAAGTTGCTCATTCATATTAAAGGAAAGGGGCCCAGCGAGTAACTAGCGTCAAATTGATCTTCTCCAGGCGTGAATCTTCACACGCTCCGGGGCCTGATCCTGTCCAATCTAAATCACTCTCCGCTCCGGGACACGTTACACCCTCTAATATGCCTGGACACCCGTCTCTGCACCTTAAGATGATCTATTACCTTACGTAACCGGGAGGGAATTAATTTAAAGTGGACCTTCTAATTAAATTACCCCTCGCAGCTTCCCCCAGCAACCCGCCTGGTGCATCATGTCGTAACTACAGCGATTGTTTACTCCGTGATTATACTTCGATGATCAATCTCCATTAAAGATTAATAGGTCGTTTGGGAACTTAACTTTTACTGGAGTGATTGAATTTTGATAATGGGTAATTGGGTGCATTCCTCGGAAGAGATTTAAGGGGACTTTCGTCAGACGACTTGAAATTATCACACGTGATGATCGATTGAATCGAGTAATTCCCAAAGCCCCATGATCAAAGCTCAACTCAGGGGCACCGTGCTGGCCCCGTGAATCAATCTTTCCTGGGTCGAAACCAGTGGCGAGCGACTCCTCTCAGAACACGCACGGTCATCTCTTGTGACTAAAGCTGCTCCCATACCTTGCTGTCTTTCTGGACCTGGGTAAGTGGAAATTAACCGTTTAGGTGTAAAACGTAGCCCATTTCTTATCTTAATCATCTTAATCCATTGTACTAATTTAAATGTCAATACACATTTAAAGTTTGTTTGAATTAAATGAAATTTAAAGTGTTTAAATTAAATGTGTGATAAATTAAAGGGTATTCATGAAATTGCACTTCGTTGAAAACTTAATGTTCTCGTTGATAAATCGAGAACATATTTCATTAATTCAACAAATCCACCAGGTATGTCTTACTGATGAATTAGAATTTAATTAATAATTGTTCGTTCATTATACAACCGGAACTTCGAAATATCACTGAACAGGAAGTTATAAATTGACTATTGATCGTGATCGATCGATTCAGTGAAATCGTCAAACTATATTCGTATGCGATTTGATTGATGAAAACCGCAGGAATCTTACGTAAGCGTGGGCTGAGACGTTAGCAAGTTGTAAGGTTGGCAGCGCTGACGAGTGGGAGACACAATAGCTGATGATGGGGAAGCTGCATCGCTGCATAACACGGTAACCGAGGTATGCATACAACACGCCAACACCTTCGACAACTATTGTGGTACCGGATCTTCGATGTAACAACATCGGTTGGAACACCAGAAATAGGAATTATTATTAATATTTACTTTTAAATTGAGACAAAATTGTGAAATTGTATTTAAATATAAACTCTAGAGGTAAATCGCAATTGACACAAATAAATTCGTGCCTGTAACATTGAATGAAATTAATAGAAAACTCATAACTTCGGAATCAAAGTTATGACTTGATTGTTGATATGGTACTCAGCGAGAGTGGTAAAAACAGGTTGATGAATTTAGTTCATTTTACCGTAACCAATTAGAAACATTCGCCTGTTTGGTCATAAGACTCACGATTCCTCACATGGAAATCTTTAAATATTTCATGACCATATGGAGATAACCTTTCAATTAAGTGATGTACAATGTACATCCTACATGATGTACTCATTATTTATATTCATTATTGTTAAAATGAAATAATTTCAAACTGATAAATATGGTAATGTGAAAATGTTTAAATGATTCGAAAAAGTTGTCCAACTATCATTTGAAAACTGCTCTCATATTTTTCCAGTTTATAAGATAACTATAAAAAATGATCAGGTTACAATTCATCCAAAAATCTATCTCAGTGTGGCCTTCAATAAAAGTCAGAAATCAACCTATAATACATTTTCGTATAGGTCTCTAAAAAATGACTCTTCTCTAAATGATACTATGTATCCTGAGCTCATCATGAAATAGTATACCTGATAACGTGAACATGATGTGATGATAATTTCCAGGAATTTTATCCAGAGGTTCATTTAACTAGTTTTATTTGAATTTTAGTAATTTATATCTATAAATAATTCTATTGTTTAGGGCAAGTTTAAGCTGTGTCCTTTCTCATCCAATTCAGAGTATATAATTTTGCTTTTACTTGAACACTTTAGTTCCTGAATAACTTAATTGATACCTCTATCGATTGCTATACGTGGTCAAGTGGTGGAGTTGATCTTGGACATTTAAAGCTATGAATAATATTTATAGTAGCCTCATCAAACGAAAGATGCCGTTATCTTAAAAATAACTACATTATAATTAATTATTCATTAACATTTTAAGTTTAATGAAATACAATACTCAAACCTTTTACATTTTCATATCTTGAAAAATCAAAGATGACCAAAGATTAAAGATAACCATTACCTAAGAACCTCATTATTTTATATAAAATATCGACTAATCTTCACCTATGGGCTATGGTCTAAGACCGATGCCATAATTAAGAACAGTGAGGTACATGGCGATGTTAGTCACATAGGCTAGCCAGAGATGACCACTAGAGTCTCACAGAGTCACATAGATCTCACAGGAGTCTGCATCTGGTTCGATTAACGTTTAATTTACTAATCCAGTGCGTTATATCTGAATCCCGAAAAAAGAAAGCTATGTTAAAAATATGATACAACAGTAAGGAGTAACTGTGAACTATTGAATATATTCACTCATTGTTCACTAATTTGTTATATAGTAAGTTAGGATTTCAAATTACATTCAGTCTACAATTACAAAGTGTTACTGCAATAAGATTTTATAATCTTGCTTGTTTAGCAAATTAAACTCGTAACGTAAAAGCAAACACATAAACTTACCTATTCTATCAATATTATTGATTCAAAACTTAATTTAAATATGCGGGGAATTTATATATCGGTAAACAGCTTTCCGGGCTTTTGTTAATCACATCTCATATAAATTGCAGTCGGGTGTGTTCTAATATCGATGGATATTTACAAGCATTTAATTAACTTCTACAGTACGCATAGTAATCATTAATGTTAAACATTTATCATCGATGATATTATCCTCATCGGAAATACTTTAGTTTAATTTTCTGAACTACATTAATCCCGGTTAGTGAAGAGAAACTACTCAATTTTGTGTAAAATAATTTAAACTTAGTTTAGTAGTACCATGCGATCTTGTGAGGGATAATCTTTAGTTTATGCGAAAATAAGTATTAAGCGATAGGAGTCTATAGTGCCTCCGTCGTCTTAGATATAAATCTCTTGAGAATAATACTAATTTTCTGACAGCATTACTCTACACTCGTTAGCCATTGAAAGATGTTTGAGGTGTCAAATAAAGGATATTAAGGCTATTTATGCTAAGGGGAACTGCATTTTCCACTTTTTATTTTTTTTAATACAATTTCTTCCTTTATAACCACGTTTACTTCGACCACCTCTTTGTGACTTTCTTGTAACCAGTAATGTGGTCACAAAGTTAATTCTGTTCTAATGGGGTTAAAATGAAATATTCACCAGTAAGGCCGACTCTGAACAAAGGAGACCCATAACACACATATTTAACTTGTTTATAATTGTGATTTAGCTTCATGCAACAAACGCATGAGAGATGTTCGTTTGTATATAGGGTATATAGGGGTGATGTAGATGATTTTACGGCGACTGATTCGGATTGGTATCCAAAGCAAATTTTTCATGCTACTATTTTATGCTAGTCATGTGACCACGAGGGGTGTAAATAAGACATTTTAGGCCTGCGGTAAGGAACATTCACCAATAATGTCTGCGCCGGACAGAGTTATCAAGCCTGTTATGACACGGTGAAACCATTTTTACAGTTGAAGTAACAATTTTGGACATTTGGCATGTATATGTCTTAGTTGTAGGGAGCATTGGCAATCTGTCAGACCAAAATTTGTAACGAATGTGCTGCCATATGGTTATATGAACGGCTGTTTAGTAAAGTAAATGAACAAATTCTCTCTAGGGAAGTAAATACAAAAGTTTTTAGAAGATACCTGCCATTACTTCAATCATAATTGATTGTTGTTATAATCGATTATAATAATTATTGAGTTCAAACGACTGAAACATGTATTTCGAAGTACATACTTTTTTACACATTTTATAAAGTAGTTTTTTCACATAAAACGTATTTAAATTAACTCCACATAAAATTTACTAATAAATTACTAATACCCGCTCTGAGGAATTACAAAAATATTGAAAAGTTTTAAAAAATCATCGGAAAATTATAACTTATTTACCTTACTAGTAAACTGAGGTACGCTTGTCTGCGTATACAAATAAGAAAATGGCTTTCTTTCCCATATGACGTAGTATTAAGAAAATTCCGACACATTTTACGTTAGAATACTATATGTTCTACACATTCTATTTTCGTAAGATTTAAGGCTGTTGATTTAATATATTGAAGTTATGATAATAATTTCTTGGTAAAAGATAATAAGCCCCAAGATGTTTTTGAGTAAACAAAGTGTGGCAGTTTAAGAATTAAATATAAATTTAAAATTTTATAGGCTACTGAATTGAAATCAAATATTAATATTTAACCATTACCTAATTACATCATTTGGGTAAAATACAATGTATTACTTCAAAAAAATACATATATGTTTTCAGTTCAGGATTTTTCTAAAATTTTTTTGACCCATGCAAGAGGTCTTTAATTTGTGGATCATAATAATCCAGTTTTATTTGATAAATTCACAGATTTCAATACATATCTAATTAAATTCTACGCTACTTGCACCGTGACGTCCTATTCGTGTCTTTTAAGATCCTAGATTGAGTTTCCTCTGTATCGATTCTGAAATTACAATATACTGGCTAAAAAATCACTACACATAATATCATACATGTAAAACTTTCACATTGCCATAATTTTCTCTTAAATGCACCTGGAGAATTCACTCTCTAAACTCTGCGATTTAGTATATTAGGTGGCAACGTACGAGCTGCTCTTACATTTACAGCTTACAACAACCTACTGTATTGCAAGTTCGCAACATGTAAAACACAGTATTGTAAATAACGAAATCGATTATAACATAAAACGTTGATAAATGTTTTTATACACTTGATTACATGTAAAGTCAAACTTTATAGTCTTGTAGCATAAAAATCGAGTGACGTAACACTGTAACCAGTTGGCGAACTCCGCCTTGACCGTGGCCCTGCTCAAGCTTTCTCCGCTCTCTCTCTATCACCCCTCCCTCTTCCCCGCCATCACTCCTCCCACTCACCAGAAATAATAAAGTTCTTATTTTTCCACCTATTTTATACATGTGTTGTAATATGTATTCATACCAAAACAAAAGGCGCGTAATATTATAACTGGCTGGGTGGTGTAGTGGTTATAATACCCGCCTTCAAAACTGAAGGTCGCCGGATCGAATCCCGCAAGGGTCGAATCTGGACCCAGTCGCCATTTGTCATTGGGCTACTAATTAATGATGCTTCCTAACAACAGGTCGACGTTAGGTAGTAACAAGACCGGGGTTTGGACCGTTCCCCATCAAAACGTTAAAAATGCCACTGGCGTAGAAATACACAAAATAAAATATAAAAAAAAAATAAAATAAATATTGGCACGGTACACAAAGGTCGCTTGATGGGCCGGTGACATCTGTCAGATCATGATCGGTCACCTCTGGCTATACTATGAGAATCACGCCGCTATGGTACATCGGTGTCTTTATTTCAACGCAGAAGCCTCCTGGGCCTATGGTGATTTGGAGTTGGGTAAGAAAATGAGACACGTTGCATATTTTATTGTAATAGTATTAGAGAGATGATAATAAACTGTTTAGTAGTAGATCTTCAGTCCAGCCATGCGGAATATCATCTTCAGCAATTGAACTGTCGTCATTGAATCCTCATGCTTTGAGAATACTTTAGTCCAACCGTTCGAAGAGGGTGTCTCCTCTGACACTGGACCATTGTCATCGTGCCACCATGAAGCTTATTACCCCTCTGTACAGTATATTTTGGACAGTGATAGTGAATTGTACACGATAAGGATATGGAGTTATGCGTTTATCACAGAGGTACTTTACATAAATTTTAAAGGTAATCGCCGACGAAAGACTTGAAATATACTTTAAATGACTCTAGCAATAATAAACAGTAGGCAGTATACAGAAAGCATAGAAGGGTGACTATGCTTTCCTGCGTTTAACATTTTTTAATAAACTTTTGAAATGTATAAAAAGTGATAGTAAGTTTATTTGGGTGTAATATGCAATTTATTAAACCAAACTCTTGTATTTTCAATGTGAATTCTATTATGAACTGAATGAAAGAAATCCTTTGGACAAAGTAGGTTAGGTAACAAATTTATGATAAAAAAACTAGTTTGTTCACTTCTCAAATCGAATATTTTTCAAAAAATAACTTTAGTGTATGATATATGTAAGGCGTAATGGCTAAAAATCTAGGAACACGAATACTATAGAACACAGCAAATTTATAGAACGGATAAATTTATATGAACTTTAATCTTTACTTTACTTTAATAGTTTTCATCGTGTAAAGTGTGCCACAGGTTCCACTAGCCACGGCACTATTTCCAAAGTCATTGGGCTTTACTGCGACCTGGACCTTCTCGTCATCGCCCTTACCTTTACAGCTATCCACGGTACTTTGTTACTCTTTCCACCACTTCACTGTTGGGAACCATGTGGCTTACATATTATACAAGAGTATCTTATGACAAAAATCACCATTAAAATAAACAGAACAAATAATTAATGATAAAAACTTTTCACATAAAAAATTTGACTAGTGTGTTAGAGAGTGTCTTTCAGTGGTTTTTAAAGTGTTTTTGATAATTGTTTCTTCCTAGTCTCACGTAGCTGGATAATGGATTTGAGGTTTAAATTATTGAGGATTCAAAAACGTACTAGATAAACCAAGAAAGTTGAATATGGTAAACGCATATAGTCCAGACTGTACTCTCAATAGCGAGTAATTTCCACGATTTTCTTCTTTGGTCTATCAAAAGACTCATAAACAAATAAATAATTCCACAGTACAAGTACATATTCACAATTCATTATGTTATAGTTACCGCTTTAATTGAAGGCAACTCGTCTCGGCGAAACGTTTAAACTAACATAGCTTTGAGAAAACCACAATAAACCGGAAGTAATAAAGCACACCTAAACGAGGATGAGTGCGGACACCAGAGCCATCTAGCGGGGACAACTGTAACCAGAGAATTACGGGATGCAAACTTTTCATCGTCCATAACATTTTATTCGAGGATCGTTTATTTCCTCTCACCTCGGATAGGTTACCATTTTTATGAGTGATCCTAAAATGTTTAGAGCGAGCACGTGTGTATAGTGTCGTCTACTTTACTGAGCGTTGATGCTGTTACGGTTGCTTCATTCGAAACTTTTAGATCACAGTTTGAACTGTGTGGTTAGGTTGAATTTTATAACGATTTTTCATTCAATTGAAATCTCAGAAATAACAAAAATCGTGCAGACAAAAATAAAATAAGGCGTTTGAATGGATCAATTATTATTTATTGCAGAAATATCTCATTTATTTATATTATTAAAATCTCCTTCATTCAACTTACAGTACTTGCAGCCATCGCTACAACTGCGCAGCGTGTTTGAGGATGTTCATTAATTACAATTAATTCAGTTTTAGATGCAACCTTTTTTATATTAAAAAAATAGACTGCATCTATGATAATGGTTCGTTTGGTAATGTTATTTTTAATTCTTCATAGCGCATAAAACTGGAAATTTAAATTTGAGTTCGATACTACGTCATTTTGATACATACTTTGCGTGTACAAAACTAACTAAACGGATCCAACGTAAAGGACTCGAAGATGGCTTGTACGGAAGCTGTACAAATTGTGGGAACTCCCTCTATTGTTGTATCAGATTCTCACACCCAAACGCCAGTCGATGACTCATGTCCGAGTACCGTAAAATAGGATTGACGCACCATACTGCATCCTCCGCAGTTCGTCCACCTCGGACGGTGACCTGCCGTGGGCTGTGCCCCCCTGGTGGGGACCATAACATACCGTGTCGACTATGGGACCGGCTTCACACTCCCATTATGGAGTAAGCTACATAACTCTTGGAAAGTTATCTTCCATAAATGCGATACTCCTCGGCGAATGCCAAGGTAGAGGTGGACGCCCGGTAAAGACTCGGGCGACCGGTCCGGCTGTCACGGTAGCTTGGAGGATTTAGGATGTTTACTTATGATGTGGTTTACCGCAGTCCCCGGTCCTGTCACACGAATATTGTGACCGGAGACTTGATAAAATAATTATTTTGTTTCGATGTTATTTTATTACGTTAGGCCGGTCATGTTTTGGAAACTGTCAGCAATAGCTTGATCAAATCAGGGCGTGGTTTACAAAGTTATACAATTTTACCACGGAAAATTTGATTCTTGTCACGGAACCTTTATCGCCGGTAACTATATGAAAGATTTAGGGTGTTTCGATGTGGTTTACCACCTTATTTGGTTCTGTCACGGAAATCTCATCGCCGGAACCTGATTATTGTCACAGGAACTTTATCACCGGAAGCTTTATCAAATTAGGATATTTCAATGTTTTTTACCACATTACTCGGTCTTGTCACCGAAACTTTGTCACTAGTAACTAGATTCTTGTCGCAGAAACCTCCCGCCGGTAACTTGATTCTTGTCAAGGGATCTTTGTCACCAATAGCGTGATGAAATTCGACGAGGAAACTCTTATCAACGGTAATGTTAACACTGGTAGCTTGATGGAATATTTAGCGTTTTCTGATGTGGTATACAATATTACCGAGAAAAAATTCTTTCTAAGGGAATTGCGATTTTCTTGATAAATGATCAGTGTACGAAAGTATTAAGATGTCGTTCTATTAAAATCTCTTCAAATTTAAATTTTTTTAATCCCTTCGTGTGTTTATTTTTTTGTATAAATATCACAAATTTTTCACTTGAGTTCGGAAAATCGTGTTCCAATAATAAAATAAATTCACTAATAATAGAAGACCCAAAGCAGATCCATGTTTTAGGATGTCCAAATTGTGAAAGTTTATAATTTGTACATTTTTTGTAACTCTATAAATGAAATCCACGTATAAAATATTCTAGAATAAAATATTTTAATCAGTTTAAGATATTTACAGCATAAAACCCAAGCTAATGATTACAGTGTGGGTTTAAAATTATACAACAATTACCGCAGACGATTTTCATTATTATTTTTTAATACGAGTACAGTATTTAAAGAAATCATAGTTTCCTTAATTTTCGTTGTTCAGTTGAATAGCTCCTGACACTAATAACGATGTATATATGTTTCTAATTGTTACAGGATAAGATATATTGAAGTTTCTGTAAAATATGTAATATGTGTTGACTACAATGAAACCTTATATAGCCATAGTCAATATTATTTTTTATTACACCATTAATAATTAATGTGTTTTATGCTTACTACATAAATAATCGTACACTTTATGAGTCTGATTTCGGTTTTAATTTTTACATAAGTGGTATTGTGAACATGTTGACGGGAAAATACGAGTAATATCAAATACGTTCGGATAATCATTAGTTATTGCAAAGGTATACGTTGAAAAACACGTTGATATTCTTTCAACCCTTTTTCTCCGATATGGTTGACCTTCTACCATGCCAAAACGGTAACAATAGACTTAGAGGAGCATGTAGCTATCGCACTCGCTGTATAAGGGGCCGCAAACGCTGTGGTCTTGCACTTGATACAATAACATTCTTGAAGCTCTACATAACTTAAACATTTGCCTGTATCTACAATACATTCCGAGCTCTCTAATAAACCGCTGTTTAACTGAGGAGTTAGTGTCATTAGATTGATCGTAACTGTTACACTGTAAAGTGTGTCACTTGACCGTACTTCATTTTAATACTCATTCACGTTCTATTAACAACCTTGGTACCTCAAGTGAACTCTTTGGGATGTTGTGGTGTTATAGCGTGCAGATTACTACCGTTAGTTAAATTTGTTCTTGAACATCTTTTATAATCTACAATAAATTTTAATCATAATTCACATATCCCTAAATGTTTACGCTATTCGCATATAAACATTTATTTGCTAGTAATTTTTCATTAAAATATTCTTTGTTTCAGGTTGAGAAACGAGAGCAGCAAGATTTTTGAGAATTTGAAGTCCAAGGTATGATATTATAATAATTTATCGAATAGGATAGTTTGTTGATTTTTAAGATTTTATGCAGCAGCAATATTTTTCAGAAACGTTTTATCTTTTACTGTATTCTATACAAATCAAAATGGACAAATAAGATGCATATTAGAACAATAGAATGGTTGACACCTAAAAAAGGAAATCCAAGCAAAGCTGAAAAATAAGCGCTTTCAAGAGTATAGCACTGAAATCTTAACTTCTTCCTGTTAACTAAACCTCAACAGAACTTTGCGCCTTAAAGTTACGTTACGTAATTCAAAAAGGTAAAATAAACGCGACATAGAACAACAAACAGGCATGAAAACAACTCTTGGAAAGAAAACTACGTAGTAATCGTAACATTTCCAAACTTTTTATTAGTTTAACGTTTATTTGAGAAACCTTTTTTCCCAGGAATAAGTTTAATTTGACAGTTTCTACATCGCACTTTTCAACTAAACTCATACGGACGCATTTCATATGTACTTAAAAACAAATGGAAATATAATTCATTTCCGTAATCAATAGAAACTAAAAATTACATTACGTAATTCCGGGATTTTCTCTCAATATTTATAGTTTGCATTGCTCAAGCAAACAAACCCGTATTCCAAGACTAAGCCTTTCTCGTTAGTTATATTATGAACAAGGCTTAAGTTTAAAATTGAGGCTTTCCCCTAAGCCTCGCCAAGATCCTCAACAACAAACCTGTCGCCCTTTAATGGGTCACCGCTGTTTTACACTATAGTGTTTATCTATTACTTATACAAGGTTGATCGTGAACAGCTGCTATAAAGAATTTTCTTAGGGACCAATAATTTCATACATACGGTATATAAAATTATAGGTTTGTCTGTACAATGATGGCATTATGATATTTCAGGTTTCGTTTTTACAATTTATATTATCTCAGAAAAGCCAAAATAGGTCCACCTCAATTTCGGTCAGTCAGTCTATCTGTCTCTATGTAACGTTTAAGAATTTATTTTTGTAACGTGTCTCCATCTAAATATAAACCTCCTTTTACGATGAAACTTGTTTTATTATTATATGTCTTTGGAGAATCCCCCTTACCCCCCTCTAATCCCTAATCCCCCTTATTTACCTAATCTGAAAATAAGTTAAGTTTATATCATTATTATTGTTTTAATTATTAGTATGGAAGAAATTAATGACTGTGAAAACGTATAGAATGTCAATAATTTTCATTTTTAAAACTGTGTTACTTTTATTTACGACTATTCAAATCTAATTGCAAAAATAAATCATTGAAAAAACTTTAACATTATAAAGTACAGTATTAGATAAAATTCTAAGGGATTCAAACAGTAATTTTTGGTATTATTTTTCATGCTGTTATTTTATTTAAAATGAGTGTACTGTCATTTTTAATTTTGTTACTGGTAATGCATCACCGATTAGTTTTCATAGTGTATAACAGCGTACTAAACTTAGGCCAAAAATAACCAAGGGTTCACTAATCTCCGAACTGAAACCTCAGCAGGTCACTACAATCGGTCCTTCTTAATTAATGTAAATGTATCAGTCATTCATTTGGGCTGACGCTTAGGAGTAAAGCCTCTTACGACCTAATTGCCACCCAATTTATTGTGAATATTGTCTGACAGGAACATAAGTAGACGTAAACCTCTTAACTATCACATAGACTAACGCTAGACTATAACGTAACAAGGAATTTTGATACGAAATTAAACACTGAATACAGATAGTCCGTGTTTTATAGGTAAGTATGTTATCATTTTAATTGTAAATTGCTCATGAAATTAACATGACCAATATTCAAACTGATACACCTTCACACATAACGAATTTACGCATTTCCCAATGGACTCAAGTAAATGCTTGCTTAATATTAAAACAGTTTTCCCACTCTAAAACTAAAGAGAGAGTGATGCAGTGTAACCGCATAAGGCATAAGGACTCGGAAGACGTTGACATAGCCAAGAACGCTGAATTAAGGAAAAGGTCCCGAAAAAAGGAAATGTATTGTTAGCTACAAAAAATTAGAAAAGAGAATAATTTAAACTATGTAAGTTGAGTTTGATTCTATTTTATATAAACTACTAATTCACGTATCATCTTAACTTTCAATATAACTAATTCTTCATTTAAAATTTATTTTTGGCGATGGTGGTTATTGCTATTTAGATTTTTAATTGCTAAAATCTTCCATTACCATTAGTAAAACAAAGTTTCACGACGTTTTGGGATCTGATATCTTATCCCGACATCAAGTGAGCAGGAACCTATAAAAAGACACAATCCTTACGAAGCCTCCTGAAAACTGAAACAAAAATGTTTGAAGAAATGAACTCGCAAATTTATATTTCAAGATAAGTATATTTAATTTGATATTCGAGCCAAAAATGTATGTTTAACATATATATTTAATGTTTTCAGTATAGATCTGGGGTAAACTTTTGGTAAACAATTATTACTTGTCATGTTTTATTGTCGTGTATAATATTATGGCGACTGCCTCAACTAAGACGTTTTTGAAGAGTTGAATTCAACCACAAATAACCATTAAGTCAGTCATATTTCAAATTTTTCCTTCGATCTGTTCGGTTGGATATCTCCTTACTCTATTTTTTCCCATCACCGTAGATTATTCTAGCAAGGTGTTCAGTTCAGTCCACCTGAAAGGAGGGATTCACCAGGTTTAATCCGGAAGTAATCTAAATTTTTGGGAGCAAGTATGACACGATTGTTAATGAATAACCCAATATTAACGTATTCTCTTGACCTTTACTAACGGGAATTGCATAGAGTTTAATTTACCTTTTATTAAATACCTAGAACTAAAAAATAGTTTTTTTTGCAAAAGTGAATATTTTTGTCTAAATTATAAATTTTATGTTAAGTAATTAAGTGTATTTCTATATTATAAAGGTAATCATTCTCAGGAAAAATATGACGAATATAACACAGATAAAAATTCGTTGTCTCATACGGTTGAGTAATACCATTACAACTAAGAACATTAGCAACTTTACGAGTAAACACAGTATCCAAACTGAATGAGAACGTAAGGGCATCTGGTAATCATATACGCATCTCGGGAAAATCCCCAAACAAAGGCGACCACAGAGTTCATTATACAAGCATTACGGAGCAGTAATACCAACACAACAAGCATAAGAACACCGCCGTATGCAAACAGCGCTGCCAACCCACCGAATGCAGATGAAGCGCGGGATAATGGGACCAATTTGCAAATGGCCGCTGTTTCAACTGTTGCTTCTGAGATCTTTTCAATTGGGGTTTAATCTTTCAGTGGTTGCAGATTAAAACAGTCCTAACGGGCTAATTGTGACCGAGTTTAAATAGGTTGAAGAATTACTTTCGTTCTGAGAGGATTTTACCTTTTCCTGTGACAGGTTAGTATAGTCTGAGCTTATAGCTCAGCTGCAGTTAATACCGCAATCTCCTTCTGTGTACCTGTTTGGATTTGTGTAAAGATTAAGATATTGAAGTGAATGTATAAAGGATGTAAGCGTCCCAGACTCAACACCATTAAAACTCATAAAATCAAAGGAAAGATTAATGATTTAAGCCTTCCTCTGAGATGTTTGAATAGTTGAATAGTTTTCTTTGAGCATTTTGATGTAGGTTATTATTTCGAAGTTCATTTTATTAAAATTCATATTAAGTTTGGCCTTTAAAAATAATATATATACATCCTAACTTTATTTTACATTTGTGTCATTCATTAGTTAAAATGAAATACGAATGAAATACCTTCAAGACAAAATACATTTTTTATCTTAAAACTATCCTTCGGAACAATATGTTTAAATCCGAAATCTTAGATAATCGTTTTCACAAACCTGGGCCTAAAAATAGTTTTTCAGGACTGAAAATTTTTAAAAAATCAGTAGCTTTACATGTTATAATACCTACATAAACAACCTTTTGACCAATATTTTTCAGGTATTTGGAAACAAAAACAACTCATTAACTCTGCATGTTTAAACCCGTCATAAAAATAACTCACTCACGTACTCGGTAAAACATAAAGAATAAAAATTTTATTTAGAATATTATGAAATAAACAGCAAATCATTGACTTTTCATCCCTACTCGATATCAGATGTTCAATTGGAATGAGCCAGAAATAAATCTGATGCAATTCCCTAGTAAAGTAGGGCACTTCATCTGAACTAATATGTTATTTGCAATAAACTAGATGTAACAACGATTCCATGCTGGGATATATCGGTTCGTATTTCACAACTAAATATAGGTTAAAACGAGCTTTTGCAGAACTCCAGAGAGTTGCACATTTCCATAAAGTTAATCCACACCTCATTATTTTCTTTTGAAATATACTCTGAAGAAATTGCAAGGGAGTAAAGTGCAGAATTTACAGCCGTTGTGATGATAGAGCTCTGTCGATTGAACACCTATTGGTCCTCAGTCCTGCTCCCAGTAATCGGCACTCGAGCATTACCGATAACAGGTTACGGTTAAGACACAGGTAATAGGTAACTGCTACATTTACTGTCAGTGGAACGGTGACCAGGTCGTTCTGGTTGACTACCACTACTTGTAACTTTACGTTGACTGATACCTGAGAATTAACAGTGACAGTTCATGGGATAACATTGAAAACACCTAGTTTTCAAATATCTGTTACAAGTTAAATTTCAATTAGGATACATACAATGCTGTAACGATTGATATTATTAGTTATGTAACACCTGGCTAACTATCACTGTTTGTACTTCAATCAATACCCGTTAATTACTAGTAACAGCATCCAGGCAGGTAACAGGTAACCGCAACACACATTGTTTGTGGAACGGTGACCGGAGCGGGTCAGGTCGTGGTTATCTCACCGCAGTAAGGCACGAACCCTATTAATTGGTCTGTCTGAAGCAATAATATTAAGCTCGATTAAAACGGTCGAGTCGCTTTCAATTGGTTTGCACGTTTTTCGTTCGGGTGCAAGATCTCTTTCATACGGAAGTGAGAGTTATAGCTGTTCGTGTCTGAGTTCGTGCATGTTTCTCGAGATCCGTTCTTTTTACACGTTCGTTATATTTCATGTCGAAATAGTGTTTAAAGTAATAAAATGAAATATTCACACTTAGATGAGAACATTTTTCACAAAACCTTTCTTTATGATTACTCTCATTAGACATCTTAAATTAAGCGTATTTCCTTTATCAATTGCTTGGACATAGTTAAGTTGGTTCAACAACGATTTTCTGAAATGTAAGTTTTTCAGGGCTAGGAAACTAATTTTAACAAACTTAATGAGCGTAAAATGTTAATATTATATGAAAGACAAAAGAAATACGAATAATTTTAAATTAATCTAATTATAAATTGAAAGGTTTCCAGAGTTAGTTACAGTTTTGTTATTTCAGATAGTAACAAGCACTACTTGATGGCCTAGCCTCAGGTGTGTTTTTTATATTATCTTAAGTTTTTTTTAACAAAATTCGGAAATTATCCTTTAATGTATTCCTTAATGCTTACCTAAAGTTCTCTCTTCTGATAAAATAGAATTTCATAATTGTAAACAAGAAGTAGGTCTATATTAAATAGATGCTTAAAGTGTAAAGTTTCTATACTTATTAAATTACCAATTAGTTGGACTTTTCCAACGCGTCTTGTGTTTAAAATCTACACTTTCGAGAGTTGGATAAACTACTATTTTAAACACAAGACACGTTGGAAAAGTCCAACTAATTGTTAATTTAATAATTAATAACTAACGCCATTATGAACTTTCAAAACTCTGTTTCTAATACGTTTTATTTTTCATAGGGAATTTGAAACAGTACTTCGTACACTACTGCAATGGCAACTGAAAACTATTATTGGAAGTATTGATAATGTTTATAGTCTAGTTAAATAAGTCTCTAAAAGTAATATAGTACAATAGACCTCATACTATATAAAAAATCTGTATTTACTTCCCTGCTAGAAATAGGTTAGATCAAGGATATGTCTAAAGGGACTAGTTTTTAGTTAATCTGAACAGTTGTTCTTGTTATTTTATATTAAAAATTCAATACAATAGCTCTGGTAGTTTTTTGGAAACCTGTTACATATTTTCCATCGTACAGATCGCCAACACCCCACCCCCAGAGCTAAGACATATCCATGTCAAAAATTGTTGTGGTTAAAGTTCCTAGCGAAAGAAATTTCTATTCAAGATATTTTAGTTCTTGAATTTTAATTTAACTATTTTTACTAACAAGCAAACAATAAACACTTATTTAGTCAAATACGGCATTAGTTTGGAACTGCAAAGAATGTCAAGAAACTAAAAGTTAATATTATATTTTGAAACCGCCACTCTTGGGTAAAGAAATTGAGCGAAGGAAGATCGACGTGTTTTCAGTTTATTACTTCCTTGATCACAAACTGTAAGTCAAATATGAAACATATTATGTCATTGAACTTTAGCCCTGACCGTAGGCTCGGGGACCACGTAACCAATGGCCTCGAGAGCTAGCCATGAGGTAAAATCCGTCTACACATCCGGTCAAAGTCCTCCAAACACTGGTATGATACATATTACAGTGAATTTTAATAGAGAAATTGCGAGACAAATAACAGTGTTCGATCCTTGAAGTGGCATTCGGCCGCGCCCGATTAGTCAACGGAAATGAATACCAACGAAGGTCAGACGCGAAACGGTTCTGTGTCGGGTGATTACTTGGTGTAACTGAGGCAACAACTCGAAACGTGTGATCGAGACCATCGGATACTAGCAATGATTCACTTTGCCCTGACGAGGACAACGGCTTCTAGCGGACAAATGGTACTCTTTACCCAGACGACTACAACGGAGTGGCTTGTAGCGGACAAATGATACACTCTGACTAGTCAAGGCCAACGTAGAAACTTCTAGAGGACAAATGATGCACTTTGCCTATACTAGGGCAACAGAGCGGCTCCTAGCGGATAAATTATGAACTTTTCCCAGCCGATACAACGGAACTTCATGACGATTATTCCTATATAGAAAACACTATGTGTTTTATTGACAAATAAACAACTCTATTAGCTTTGTTACTAACCTATAAAGGTTAAATATAGACTACCCATTCAGAGTCCACCGGCTGTCAGTAGTCTGTACAGCTGTTAACACAACATTAAGCCTGGACTACTGATTAATCTTAACAGCTGACAGCCCAGTCGCTCAGACTAGAACGATGTCCGGACGCTGGGGGAACGAGCCGACAGTCTGAGTTAGGGGTTCGCTAAGAATTACCTCTTAAGTCAGTCATTTTTGGGGGAATTGGGAGCATGAATCATTATTTTTTTATTCAAACCATAATTTGAGAGCTACGACATTATCGATTATCCGGTACGTGATCCGTTAGCGGTACGGCGGGCTTATCGATACAGCGCGCCTTACCATGGTGCATTTCGTATTTTGTTTAGTCTCAAGACTAGTTTTTACGCTGAGTTATGCAAAAGGCTTATTATTAAACTTTGTTATCAACCCTTAACTGCTATCATTAATTTTGCTCATGTTTACATTATTGTTATGCAATTATTTTTAGTTATTTTTATATCTGTAAAAAATGTATTACAGTACTATTATTTTTATTAGTATAGGTGTCTAAAAAGGGTACTAACAGAAAAAATAATTAACTAAATACATTTTATAAACAAAATTGCAAACACTAATTCAAGTTCATATATCTGGAAAACCGGAAAAGAACTTTTCAAAACTATTTGATGAACTAGTACGCTATTATATTCAATTAACTTCAGCCATTTATATATTAATAACAATAGACTATTGTCATTTTATAAAATTTTATCATTACCTCTATGTAAAGAATTCTGATCCTCCATGGTGTTTCACCATCCCCACACTCCATTGCTCTTTCACATTCATGCTCAGTATCGATCGTTTCCTCGTCAATTATATTATTGTCGATGTTTTTTAAATAATGAATTCTTCAACTTCATAGTAATCCATGACAAAAATAGAAAGAAACAATCACGATAGAGATATTTCCTATCACTCAGTAGTAACCTTTCAAGGTCAACTGACATGGAGCACACACCTTGAGGTTTAGGTGGTTTAGGTAGTGCTAGGACTAAAGCCAAAACAAAATCCGTCGGGTCAAATTATTAAGGGTTAAAGCTAATTAGTTTTAGCTAAAAATCCTTATAGGTACTTTATAGATACAAAACAAAATTAACTAATAATCATTAACAAAAATTCAGAATTTTAAAATGATGGCCACTTAAGTGAGAATTATTATTCTATTACCGTACACATTATAAAATCGAATAATTAAACAAAAAATTGAAAATTTAATAATCTTCAATTCAATCTCTCCCACTGCAAAATAAGTTCACATTGTTTAATGGATATCTATGATATTAGACTATTTGAAGAACATGTCTTATAAAAGTCAAAATACCTAAAAATCCACCTACAGATTAGAAAGTACTACATGAAAGATAGAAAGTATCCGATTCATCGGTTACATCATTCGGTGGTGAAGTCGATATGTAACTACATGGGGATGGACTTTTACAATGCTGCCTTATGAGCTTACATCACCCTCAATCGATTGTTTGTTTGATTTAGCAATACTCGTGATACAAGTCGCTTCCTCGTCTTCCACTTGACACAGTTTATTGTCGAACGTTACAATGCCCGTCGGCGTTTCGAAACGGATTTACTTGAGAGTGTAGTAAAAGTGTGTGTAGTGATCTACCAAATGTGCAACACTTTTTATAACTATTAGATTTAAATTATTTCATTGCTTTCGTGAAATTTAATACACATTGGTGTATTGACATGGATATGTCTTGGCTGTGGTGGAGAGGGGGTGTTGGCAATTTGCGCCACAACAATTTGAAACATTGACGTCTTTTGGTCAGTGACGTCATAGTTTGGTTATAAGAACAGCTGTTCGGATGAACTGAAAACATTCCCTTCAGACATATCTATGATCTAACCTATTTGCCAAAGGGAAGTAGATACAAACGTATTTTATAACTAATCTCGAATGTGAGTTGAGGTTGTCAGATACGTTAAAACAATCGAGGCAAATATGACAAAATGAACGCAATGATGATCAAGTTTCGCCTTTTTTAGGAACGATTTCAATTAGTTGAATAGGTAATGCACAATCAAATAAAGTTACGAATAAAGCTGTAAACTACAACAATAAACACAAATTAACTTCTAGGCCTGCATAACAATAAATACGACAATTGTTATTGATGAAGCCTTCAGTATCCTCGTTAAGTATTTAATACTTGTTATTAAGAATTGTTGGTTAACACTTTTTATACAGTAGAAAGGAAAGTGAAGTAATCTTTCTGGATGAAAGAGAAGGAATGGCTTCCGAGACATCAGCTGAATTTGAAATGAGCAAATTTTGGTGTAGAATAAAGAAAATGAGATTACACTTTCAATAAAAAATTAATTTAACTAAAGAATCATCTGTATGTTTTGTAAGGGTAGTTGTATTAGTAGCTTTTCTGAAGCTAAACTACCTTTCTGCGAAGCAGATTACTTCTCTTTGACCGTAAGACATCAATTTTACTGAAGATCCAATTTCCGCTCCATCCGTGTTGTATTTTTAAAACTAAAACTCTTATATTATTAAGTTAACATAAAGTAGTATCTTACAGGTTGGTTCAAATCAATATTATTATCTTTTTATAATTAATAATTAAAAATTTACTAAACAACTTTGGGTTATTTTACTTAATTGGTGAATATTTTGCAGAATTTTAACTCTGAAAATCAACGTGCTTTGTCAATTTTTTTAATTGTTTTTTCCTTCAACCAATTGAATGGTAACTTATTATATACTTATATACTAAATTTCATTCTCCTTGGTACCGATATCAATAAATAAATCCTTATTGTAATTGTATTTTATCGGGTCGGTGCATCTTAACTGAAACCCAATTGAGTATAAGGAGTAAGAAACCACTCAAACACCGTCCATATTAGTTTAGCTTGGGAAAATGCATAGTACTCAGTATAAATTTTTTTTCATTCGCTCAGGTATCAGGTCAGAACCAAATCTTCCTCACGAACAATATGAAAATAATAAAAACCAAATATGCAGTTTAAAGTCACATAAAAAGCGATCGCATATAAAACGAGTGCTGATGCAGCCTATTCCCTTAGCACTTATTCGAGCCGAGAACCAATATAGAGGCAGGCGTATTGACTTCTGCGGACCACCGTAAATACAATATCTGCCCAGCCCAGGCCGATATTAAAATACACGGTACAGCTGACTCCGCCCCCACATTTCTATTTAGGAAACTTGCTATTCCGACATTTTTTGCACGCATGCTATTTCACAAGTACAATACAATGTTATTAGAGAGGGAACATTCTGGGTGTATATTATATTATATTAGCTCATTGAAATGAAAACCATACACAATGTAGGTATTTTAAGCCAAGTACGAATGAGGATTGAGTGTAAGATGATTGTGGCGCGATCTTGTAGTCTTGTTACTAAGGCTGACATGTTCCTTAGACAGGACTGTTAATTAATAGCCCAACAGCCGATGGCAATTAAGGTACCTGCAGTTTAACGTGGAATCCGAACCACGGCCTCTGAATAACGAATTGATCTAATTATGAGGATGGTCTTTGCGGATTTACGTAGTATGCAACAGTGCGGACGTTAATCCACACAAGAGAACACTACACCCCCCACCATCGCTCACAATTATCCACAATTCGTGACCTCCAAGTAGCTGGATAACAGGACAATGCCATCGTCCCCGTAATCAAATATATGTCAAAACGTTAAGCAAAGTATTAATGATCATAAATGTTCTTAAGAATTAAAAATATCTTGTTTTGTTTCATTATTTACGTTTTGGGCTTAGAATTAAAATAATATATTTCCAGGCAGTGTTTCTTAGTACTCTGAAAACGCAAGTTCATTAAACGTTAGTTTTCATTACAGTATTAATTATAGGACCGCGAGGAACATTTAAAGATACTATTTTACCCAGTAACATATCTGATATGTTTTGACGGTGGGATTTCATAAAATCCAACTACTTTGAGGTCACGATCTGTGAATAGTTAGTTATGCCAGGTGGTCGGTTGATGTGATATTCTCTATGAATGAACGCCCGCACTATTGAACATTACGTTCAGTCACATAGATCATCCACATAATTAGACCAGTTAACAGTTCAGAGGCAATATTGTGGTTCGGATCACACATTAAACAGTGGGTTCTTCAGATACCATTTACTGTTGGGCCATTCATTAATACTAGTCTAAAGAACAATGCCAGCCTTAGTCAATAAAAAGACTACGAGATGGCACCACAATCATCTTACACTCATTTCTCATTCATACTTGGCATAAATGGTCAATTTGGTAACCTGGACAGGTGACCATTTCAGAAAAGTAATAAGGTAAAGTAATAATAATAAGGTAGTAATTGTTTTTTACGAAGTTCAATGTGAAATATGTAGGTAAATGCAGATGTTTCTTAAATTACTATTTAGGTTTTTTGGCATAAACTACCAATTATCATGACTATACTAATTGGACGATGAATTCAAGACAGTTTAGTGAGGTAGTGTACCGACATTAGTCGCATAGACTAGCAATGTGTCGCAGAAAATATTATTATCAGAAAATATTTATTAAAAAAGTTAAAAAAACAATATCCTCACCATTTTACATGAAATTAAATAAATAACTATTTCAAGAGGAAAGAGCTATTCTGGTTCTTTGGTAGCTATTTTTATAAGATTATATAATTGAAATAAAAATAGAAATTACGCAACACTGATTCGGCGTAACCAGTCACACTTTGGTTAGGATTACTGTTACCTAGGCAAATAGTTTAACCGCTATCATGTTTAAATTGTAAGATAGAAAATTTTTCGAATATAAAGCTATGAAATTGCAGAATAAATCTTTTACTTGTTGAACAAAACTGGTGTGTAAGACGTTGAAGGCAAGAGTTTACACAGGATGTTATTACTGGCTTCCTGTCGAGTCTTCTCTGTTGTCTCTCCTCGGAGTGTTGGAGGAGTTCAGGTTGGAGTGTTGTGATGTGAGAGGTACGAGACCTGTGTGGAGTTGAGTGGCGTGGTTATCTGAAGCAACTCCTGTAAGAAGCCTTATGACGATATCGCATGCTCGTCAGGCGACCAACGACACCTAATGTGAAGGACCCACGTAAACTTTAAACTACATTTAGCAATGGGATTATTCTTTGTCACTCATTTTCCGGGTATTTTCCCAGTTTAGGTAATACTTACCATTTTGAGATCTGAAAGTTAACATTTATCGTAAATATCAACAGTTTGAAGTATATGCATTGAGATTCTCCAATGGTTTTGAAATAATATCACATTTTTACTGACTCTCATGATAAAAGCTGATTTCAAGAATTTTTTTTAATTACTTCAGTAATCACAAATATTGCATCTTTTAAAAAGTTTTCGAAAGGCTTGTAAAACGTTGGTGGTTTTCACTTGTATTTTAACTGGCTTAATTTATAAACTTAGGTCAGTTATAAAAGCTAAGCTGTGAAAAGATTTTAATTTTGCCCTTAAATGCTTTCAAAATAATGTTCATGTTAGCTATGATGGTCTGGTCAAAAGAAAAAATATAAATAATTTTTTTGGTTGGCTAATGTTACATGGTAGACTTAGATTTGTTTTTAATATTTTCATACGTAATCTTGCCATTTTAATATGCAATCTATTTAAAAATGTTTTTTTAATGTAAACTATTGTATGTTTAAACACTTGAGAATAAAGACGTTATTCTCCATAATGTTACACATAATTCTTTCTAGTTTTTCCACATGCTTCAGTATTACCTTAGGATCCAAATCCATAAATCCACTGTCCATCAAAGTTCGCATATCAGTTATAAAACATGTTTTCAAATGCCAAAAATATAGAATAATTTAATTTGTTTTATCCACTCATTATTTCTTTATTCAGAATTATAAGTTACAACTAATTATTTTTCATATTTACCCATTTGATCAAATTATAGATTGAGGATCTTACACATTAAAAACTGATTCTATTTGTCAGCAAATTTATTATGAAGTCAAACCATTATTTAAGGGTTAATGGTTAGATATAAATATAATTGAAAAAAATTATAGACGAAGGTACCTTGCAAAACATCGAAATGTTTCAATTAAATTTGAAACTCATTTAGGTTTGTTAGACAATACCTAAAATAATCGTCAGAGTTTATTATGTTATTATACCGAAATATGTAGCTTTTACAATTCTCATTCGTTCATGTTAAGATTACGTTGAATAATATTAATTTGAACTCTGAAAATACCTGGCAAGTTTCAGAAAAAAGTTCATGTGTTCTAACTGAATTTACTCATAATTCCCTGTGCTGACTGAAACCTCAACAGCGCTTCATACTAACTGATAGCCGGATTATACGCCTTCCGGATATATTTATATGCGGTGCTCTATTTTGGCTTGAAGATAACTGTAGTGCAAGTACAATACAATATATCAAAACGACAAAGACACAGCTAGCGGAGGACCCACATTGTTCTCAAGAAGAATGCCCCTTTTTGTTGTCATAATAATTCTTATTTATGTGTTTGCCCTTATGTACCTATGCTTTAATGGCTTTGCTCCCACTTGGCTTTTAGTCGTATTGTTCAAGATAACATTAAAATGTTTTATTGTGAACATCACAGCTATTTGGGCCTTAGACATTGAGACGATTTAAAATAAGACTAAACGGTAGGCATTACATCTGATGTTGAGGTTATAATAAACTAATTAATATTAGTATGCATTATTGAAATAGGAAAACAACATAATTATATGCACGACCATTACACGTTGTATTCAAATTTGTATTAGTTTTTATTACAAAAGCTACAATTAATCGTTAACAGAAAGTGTAGATGATACAGTTAAAAATCTGAATTTCTTTAAACTTTGTCCGATAGAATAAGGAAGTGTGAACAGCATAGGCGAGTCAACACTACGCTTGAGTGATGCATTATTTGCCATCCAAAAAAATTGTTAAAGTTTTTAAGTTATTTTACTCGTAAGCACAGTTCACTGTTATAAATCCTCTCCAACTAAACTTGGTTATGTTTCGGTTATGTGAGAATCCTAATGGAGTATTTAGACAATATTATTCACTGATAAAAACTAAATTTAAGAGTATATGCAATTTCATCATAACGATCTAAAGTAATCTAAAGTTATAATATGGAATAGGAATATTTATTGTGCGTTATAATAAAGGGAATAAAAATGAACTAGTGATGAAATTTGATGGCACCCCAATAGAATAATCGGGAAGACACGTCTAGAGCTGCTGACAGTATCTGGAATAATCCTATTACAGTGTTTGTATGTAGTAGGACATTCCTAGACTTGTCTATCTGGACAGAGTGCTATGCAGTTGATGAAGTATTCTCAGGTGGGAGACAGGTGGTGACAGGGAGCCACATTATCAAGCTGCTGACAATGTCGGGATAATCCTATTACAGTGTTTGTATGTAGTAGGACATTCCTGGACTTGTCTATCTGGACAGAGTGCTATGCAGTTGATGAAGTATTCTCAGGTGGGAGACAGGTGGTGACAGGGAGCCACATTATCAAGCTGCTGACAATGTCGGGATAATCCTATTACTGTTTATGAAGTAGTACATTCCTGGACTTGTCTATCTGGACAGAGTGCTATGCAGTTGATGAAGTATTCTCAGGTGGGAGACAGGTGGTGACAGGGAGCCACATTATTAAGCTGCTGAGTTGCTGACAATGTCGGGATAATCCTATTACTGTGTTTATATTCAGAGCTCGCATCGGGACTCATATACACTATACAGGTCTACTACTATGTGTGTGCCGACTATTTTTTGAGACCTTTAAAAGTTGAGTAAGGCTTTCAAAATAAATTGTTTAAAAATATTTTCAAAAATTAATAATGTAACTTTGCCTTTTTTGAATACAGTTATTGATTTTAATTTTTACTTTTTTTCATAAAAAGTATATGTTGTTCGTTAAAAGCCTGGTTTGAAATTATCCAGATCTTTTACACTGTCATCATAGTATGGGTGGATTATCAGCACTCACCTTTATATAACCTCAATCATCATTTACATCATTTAAATTTTACTTTATTTATTACGCACCTATATATCACATACATATGACTAGTTACATAGAACATTCTTTGATTCCTAATATCTTTATTTTCCTTTATACCTTTATGTTTTTGGAAGTTTACTTCTCACCATGGTTTTTTGCTAAGTGAAAAATGTCGCAGTTATCTAAGCTCAGCTTAAAATAACGTGTATAACGATTTCGAGTGATTGAGTCGTAAAATGAGAAGTGGAGACAGTAAATAAAAAAATCTTTATTTAAATCCGAAACTTTATTCAAGGCTCTTCAAATTATATACTTAACCATTTTATATCTTTTAAGCATATTTTAATTTGGAACTGGTCCATGTATATAACTTACTCCTTTTACACAGGGTGTCTGTTACGTCCAAACTCCACCGTAACTTCTGTAGTCAACTAACTTCACGGTGTGGTTGATTGGGTCAAAAGAAGCAAAATGGTTCCAATGGTGGTATTTCCTAAAAAGTAGACTTAACCGGTTATCCGCCATTTTGTTCTTTTTTTAAATAGGCTTAATCTCAGCCATTTTTCAATCGATTGTTTTGAACAATTTTTGAGTGCTACTATCAATGCCACCCCGCTTAGTTGAGCCAACCGAGGGACCATTGTTGCAGCTGATAACTTTGGACTATAGTAAAACGCACGATTCTATTATAGCATATAGTTACATCAGCTGATAGGCTGAATGAAAAATTGCAACATTGCTAGGCAAGAGGGGGTGAGGGGGGAACCAGCTGTCCAAGACCTCATTGGACCATTTTCGTACGGTTTACTCTAGTACACATATAATACTGGTAATAGTACTGAATATCTGTTGTTTATTTACATTTATTGATAAAATAATCTATTCAAAAATTACTGAGGTTAGAATATTAAAAAAATACCCCCGTCGCAGCAGATCTACGTACTCAGCGAATTTCTAAATCAATAACATAATAATAATAAATATATGACAAGTTTTATAAAAGTCTGTCCATAAACATGAGAATTACTTGCCTATTCTCCATAATATTAACATGGGAAAGAGTGTGCAGGTTAGCTGCTGTGAGGAACACTGAAAATAGTAATTTCTACCATAAATAATTTTTATCTTAACATTTATACCAACTTTCATCAACATCTGTCCATGAATAAAGAAGTTTGCCTATTCTCCATAAGATTAACATGGGAAAAGAGTATGCAGGTTTGCTGCCATGATAAACACATAAACTATGATTTTTAAGCATAAATGGATAGACCTCAACCACATGAAGCTAAATATCAAGTTTTATCCAAAAATATTGATTAATATGGGAAATATTAATTTTTCCCTATCCTCCATAAGATTAACATTGGAGCCCCACAATACAACGTACTGTGTTTAGATTTTTTAATAGCTCGGTAACCGTTGGAGATAGAGAAAAACTTTAAGGAACTTAATTGTGTAGTATTTTAAGCTGATTCCAATGGTGAAATATAAAATTAAAAATTTTTAAAAATTACATGTGAAAAACGCAAAAAACCCCATTTTGGGGTACAAAACCCCCCCAAACTACCCGTTCCCATTGACCGATATGTCTGGTTAACGAACTCGTCCGAGCATTTGTAGGAATACACGTCTCTACCAAATTTGGTCTCGATCGGACCATTTTTACGAGAGTTATCGTGTTCACAGACACACACACACACACACACACACACACACACATATATATATATATACACACACACATATATATATATAAATTTTAACGACTATTGTTTTTTGGACTCTGGGCACCTAAAGAAGAAAAGATAACATGGTCCCGGGCTTAAGTCTCGCCATGAGACCTACGGTAATAGCTTCTTCCCTATGGGAAATTTGCTAATACAAAATGGCTGATATCCGCCTAAGTATGAATTTTAGAATATACCTCTTTAGGACCTTTTGTCCAACGGGTATAACCATACCTATAAGAGATTAAGAGATTAATTACCTAAAAATTGAGTACCTTTACTGTAAGGTGTCAATATAGATTTAAGCTCCATCCAAACCCTAATGACCAAATTGAATCAATGGGAGGTGGTCAAAGTCAATATTAACTGAGCTTTGAATCACTATTACTGTTCGAACGCCAATGTATGTAGTCCCTTTGATGTGCTGTCATTTCATTATTGAGTGGAAATGAGATGATAAATTATTTATCATGTTAAACTTTTCAATCATAAATTAAATTCTGAACACCTTGCTGTTTTAATTTAATTTTTTTGTGATGCACTCTTTAAACCCTGGTCTAGTCGCTACATAACGTCGTCTTCTAATATGGTAATTACATAAACCCCTAATTAAAATATTGGTGTGAAATCGAATACGATTTTGAAACGAACGATTTTGTAATGGTGATCATAGTATATTATATTTTATCATCGCATTATATAAGCTTTAATAATATTCTGAAACACTTGTGGTAGTTCTTTGTCGAAGTTTGGAATTCGAAATCATTTAATATACGTAGTTTAAGCTGTCAATTTTACGCACAAAGATGTAATTCTGTAGTCAAATTTATAATAAATTTTAAAGGTGTGTCAATCGTTTTCAGTACATCTGAATTAACGCTTGAAAATATAAATATGTATTATTAATATGAGATCACTAAAAAAATGAAACGTAATTTCACTTAACTCATAATAAATTACAAATTTTTAAAACCTAAAAATTTAGGTTTTATTTGGATTGAATTAAAATAAAATATTGTGTCTGTCATAAATGCATGGAAGGATAATGACTCAGTAAAATAAAACAGTATTTTCTGTTTGTTCAGCGCTCATGCTCCACTGGGAGGCCGCTCGTTCGTTTCAAAACACAAGGGTGTGTTTGTCATTCACAAAGATAATAGAGCCTTTTTGTTTTAATGGATGTATCTTTTGCTGAACTTCTACTTTATCACTTTTAGACATTAAATTTGATAAAAAACACATCCCGTTTTTTATCATTTTAAACCAATTAAGTCGATACTGTGTATATGTTTTCAACTAAGTAGAATATTTAATGTATATATTTGAATTAAACCCTATAAAAGGAACGCCGGTTAAATTATTGTTTTGCAATGCACAAAGCAATAAAGATGTCAAGGCGAATGTTATTATCCGAGAGAAACTACAAATAGTTTAGCTCTGGGCGTAGCATCGAGTAATGGCTAGCAGTAATTTGAATTCTCTACAGAATCCACGAATTCTAGTTTAATTTTACCCCTTATACAACGAATTACAAGGTTAAAATACTGTCGACCGCTTTAGTTCCCTCTATTAACTTTATAATGGACCCATTCATCACTCGCTTCTATAATAACGTACTTTGTGGTTCCTTAAAATTATTAAGTTTACCTCCAATAGTATATATTTTACTAGGATTTAATTGACGTTTTAATTGCTGTTCAATTTTCTAGCTATCAGTTTTTGTAGTTCTTAGTTTTTGAGGTAAAATTTTTATTGCCTTTCTGAAATAGAAACAGTTAGGTATTTTAAGTTGTCTCTTAGACAAGACTGTTAATAGCCCTGTAGCCAATGGCTTCTAAGGCTCATACAGTTAACTTGGGATCCAAACCACAGTTTTGCTTCTGAACTATGAACTGGCCTAATTAGGAGTATAAGGATGGTCTTACGGATGAACATAGTATTAAATAGCCTGGACGTTAATCCACACTAGAGAATGTCACGTCCACCAACCACCACCAATCCAATAACCATCCACAATTTGTGACCTCCAAGTATCTAGATCACAAGACCCCATAATGTTATTGAGTAAACCAATTCCTTAATTTAAAGTCAAACCCTTAACACATTAATATTACTACACATGCAAAAAAACGTTCATTATGCAATTAAAACTATTAGTAATAGATATTACTATTGTTATTGGTAAAACTAAAAAATACAATGATTTTTTCGGATAAATGTTTCAATATTTTTAAGAGTACAAAGAGCTGGATCATAAATGGTGAGATAATTAAGCATATTCGTGATACATAAGTAATAAAAATCGTTATTGAAGTAAAAAATATTTTAATAAAATATCAATATTTTTTACTTTTTTAAAGCTAAAAGGTAAAAATATCAAATCAAATGACTTCTTGTTCACAAACATTGATACAATGCATGAACATTTTCTGTACAGTTGATTGCAAACTACAGCGTAGTAAATAGAAATGAGAAATAAAGAACAAATTGAAATAGAAATTTCACAATAATTGTTAAAAGTTACAAAACTATTAAAATTACTTGAGCATGTATTTGATTATCTATAAACATTAAAAGTCGAATCAAGGTCATAAGGACATCTTGATATGGGCCACTCTTTTAATTTTTTCTTTAAACATCTCTTTACTGAGCTAATATTCTTGAAGTTTTCTAAAAAAACAGCTCCTCTACCACGTGGGCTATTTTAGGTTTTAGCTAGACCGCTTCTGTATATCCAGTCTAGATCGTTTACAATGGCTATATATTATATAGTACCTTATTTTTAACATTTTTCAACAAGATCATTTACAACAAGAACTGTCTGATATACAGACATCGAAAAAATGGTCATGATGGTCAAGGATAGAAAAAATCTTTAAAAGTTTGTTGCTGATTTTCACATTTAGCAACAATGCGAAGGGTTTTATTTTGCAGAATTGAACCCCGTTTCAGGGGACAGATATATGAGCTTCTTTTAACATTAAACCATAAAACAGAAATGGGTAGAAACCCAAAAGTAAATAGACCTCAAGACATCAGATGGAAAAGAATTAAATAATCTCCTTAGTAAATAAAGGGTAGGAGATAATTTAAAGCAAACATGGTCGATATGGCTTTTCAAGTCAAGATTACTATCTATTATCAGGCATAGGATCTTACAAGACTCATTACATTCAATCGAACCACTTCCACTTGCAGCAGTAAATTGTACATTATTTGAATTAACGCAAAGAAACTCAGTCTTATCAATATTAAGTTTCAGATTATTTCTTACAAGTAGTCAATACTTCTATCCAGGAAAACCTTAACACTATGCTCCAAGCTACAAAGATCTTTTGCCCACATTATTAAACACATTACATTATTAAAAAACATGATGAAAAATAGGGTTAGGATTATGACGGATCTGTTCTTATATCATTTGATGAATCTTCTCAGTTCCTGTGTTACACAATCGGTCATCAAGGAACTGTTCAGCTCTCCGCGTCACAACAACGTTCTCCTCAGGCCATGTGGTTATTTACACCAGGCTGGACGATATCAAGGTTCTCACAATAAATTAGCAGCTCCACGGGCGCCATAACATTCTCAACTGTGATCCCTACCTGTTAGTTTTACTAAACTAGCTGTCGTGAAAAAACTGTGATTAGTCATAACATTTCTTTATAAAGGTGTAATATTCAACTATGACTTACTTCTCAAGGTAAGTATACTTACTCCATTTCCTTAACTGTTTTTAATGGTTTATCTGAAGCATGAAGAAAGCTTTAACTTGCTATACTGCAATTTCACTTTTAGTAAAATTTTCAGTGTAGTTGGAAATTAAAATAATTGTGGTTGTGTTTAGTTATTTTCTTACACAAATTGTTCAAAAACTATGAATATTTATTATCAGTTAATGGTTTTGCAAATAATAGCACTAACAAAGTCGAATCTAACTACGGACTACGAAAAAAACTAATGCCATAAAATTGTCCACATCTTTCCATGCGCCATTTATAAAAATCTTTATTTTTAAGAATTTTTATCGTAGACAGTTGCTCGTAATAAAATAAAAATAGTTCTAAATAAAAATACAAAATACGAGTTCGAATTTTTTTTTGCCATACTAGAAACATTGGTCATTGAACACTAAACTTAACAATAGAATTTAATCACTCCATTTCATATAATGGTTCGTTACAACTTTTTTACTTTCTACAATAATAAAAGATAACTCCTCAAGCAATATTGAACGAGCACTTTGCCCGCGTTATTTAGCGCTCGTTTCACATTTTGGCGGGAAGAATGTGTTACGTCACAGCGAGGAACAACATTTAATCCGGAGGAAAGCTGTCGCATCGATGACTGAATCTGACCTGTGGTTCGCCGCGCAACCTTCCGGCCTCTTATATAAATAAGCAGAGAAAGCAGAGCTTTACTGTTTATGCCGACAGGAAGCGCTGTCTTGACAATTTTATTTAAGACAAACTGAGACTCATGTTTGTATTGTATGGGAGAAAATGTTATTTACACAGATATATTATACCTTTAATTTAGCTTTCGTTGTATAAAATACGTTGTACATTCTACGCAAAGTCTATTGATATTGTTATATTATCTAAATCTGCATTAATAATTATTTTTTCACATTTTAGGAGAATTTCAAAGATAAAAAAGCCGTTGAAAAGAACATTATTTTAAAGTATGTTTAAGTTAATTTATTTGAAATAAAATAAGTCATTGATAATTATAGAATCTAAGGATTTATAGCACTTCCCCTATACACCATGTAAGAGGTTTTAATATCTATAAATAACTGTATATCAAAATTTCACAAATCTAAACCACAAGGTTCTACACCGGCGAGAAAATGTTCCAACATAGCCTAGAGAAACGCCACGGTATTGTTTGAAACCGTAATCTAATAGGATAAAGCCCGTAATAACGGAGCATTACGTTCACATGACTCGTGGTAATCGAATATGTTTCAAAACATTAACTCAATCACCTTCTCGACCTCGTGATAATTTCATTGCACCGCGGGCCCCCGGTAACAAGGCGTCGGGCCCCATCAGCGCGGGCCCCGGGGCCCCATGTTGCGTCATGTTATCAATATCACGCATTACCGGGCCATATAGCACGTCCTTGGCCCACTCGCTGCAAAAACAGAAGATGTCGTTACCAGCGTCGCCGCAAATGAGTGTAATTTGCCCTTGTTGAATTTGAAGTTCGCGTACGTTTAAAAAAGGTAATATTGACCAAGACGTGGAAAAACACTAATCACTTATGAACAAATTTCATACAGTAATTTACTTATTAGCTATTAGTCAAATTGCGATGTATTTTAAACCAAGCATGAATGAGAAATGAGTATAAGATCTTGTAGTCGTGTTACTGACTAAGGCTTTCATATTCTTTATACAGAACTGTTAATTAATAGCCCAACAGTCAATGGCACAATCAAGAGACCTACAGTTTAACGTTGAGACCGAACCACTGCCTCTGAACTACGAACTTGTCTAATTATAAGGATGGTCTTTGTGGATTAACGTAGTATTCAATATTGCGGACAACTATCCACAGTTCGTGTATTTCAAATAGCAGGATTGACACGCCACGGTTTCAATCTAGTAAATTGTTCTAAATATGTTTTTCAGTGAAACAGGAATGTATGAATTAAGGTTTAACTCATCTGAATTATTTACTTGTAAGACATTAACCGACACTGGTAGAAAGTAAAAGTAGTATAAGATATAATTAGGTCGTCCAGCATGAGTAGTAAAAATCTAAATATTGTACTTTATGGGTGAATCACATTTATTGGTAGGTGGTAGGTATTTTAATTTCCCTACACGGTTTCATCTATATAGTTTATTCAATAAAAACTGATCATATTCAGGTCTAGAGTAGTATGTTAAATTTTATGAAGTGTGCAATTGAAAATGAACGTTATTTATGGGCAAACCCGTAATGGGTGAAATTACAATTAACAGCTTAAATGACCTTAACGTATTTTAATTTACTACGTTATATTTAAACGCGATAATTTTTAAGCTCAGCAGCCAAGAAATTAGACGTGTTTATAATTTTGTGAAGATACATATTTAGTAACTACAAACATGTGTTTTAGTTAACAAGAGATGTTAGTAAGATGGTAAGCATTTTTATCGAATCGATCCGTGAAGTTCTGATTTCCTAAAAGGCTTTTTTAAACCTTTATTTGACAACTAAGTAAAATCCCCATCTGTTTAATTTCGTGGCTGCTATTTTAGATGGAAAATTATTCGCGTTACTAAAATGTACCCCCCGAAATAAAATAATGACTTATAATAAAGATAATTTTAAAGATGCAGTTAAAAAACGTAGTTTATTAAATTATAGTAAAAATTCAAATATAGTTCCTTTTATTTTAAGTAACAGGAGATCGAGCTTTGCTCGGATAGAATGAAAAATTATAATTTTCTTTTACTATCCATTACTATTTTTTAACGTTTCTTTCGAAACTAAAACATCCCTCGTTTACGACTTTAAGTATGAAAATAAAATCAATCTGAATCAGCTGTTTCGGTTATATCCAGTTGGACAAAAAAGGTCCATAAAGATAACTCCGTATTATCCTTTAAACAATGTAACGAAAACTGTACTTTTCCAGCCTTGAGACATGCTTCAATCGGTTTCTCACGGCAAAATACTATTCAAAAAATTGGATTCTAAAAATTCAACTCGAAAAACATAATATATAAAACAGCTGGCCCCATAGGCCGTCTGCACTGGCAGGCCGTGCTCGCTGTATCAGCTTAACAAATACCAGAGCTGACGCCTCTCAGGAACCTGCTCTTATCAAAACAAATAAACAACGAGCCTTGTATATTTCATTTGTAATCTCCAACAAGACATGACACGAGAGGAAGTATTTCTGAAATTTATGTTCCTCATATAAGTAAATAAACTATGTATTCCATATTCATTTTTATTTACAAAAATATTTAGTAGTTTTTATATTTACTTTGAAATAAAACTTTAATTACTGTATGAAATTTTCTGTTAAGTATGAATAATTTTATTTACATAAGTTAAGTCATTTCCACAAACATCAATAACTGCTCATTGAAAAGGATTTAGATTATAGATAGTTTTTAACTTTTATATATTTGTACAAAACAAAACCTTTAAATTGTTACCAATAGTTTTGTTTTAATACATTACACCTATAAAGAACTTAAACGTTAGTCGTCTTTACGAGTTCACTCAAGAGTATGAAAGGCCTATAAAGTTTCATATAATATGGGGAAAATAAAGTGTATTTTACATTTCCTTCTGTTATTACTTATGCCCCTTCATTTCACAACCCCACAACTCAGTCTAGGGAACTTTTTCCGGGTTTCCGCATGTATGTTGATCGTTATAGCTGTTTTCAAGGTGGTATTTTTTTCGAATAATTATTTCAAATATACTTCATTAACCAGGTAATAAGTTGCTAATTGCTTGTACACTGTAATGCATAGTCATTAAAAAATATTTTTAAAAGTACATATAACTACCCTAATATCTATACTCCAACTGCAACATTTTAATTTAGTCTTTATCATGGACTTAAGGTCCTGTTGATAATACATGTTGTCTCATAAAGTTGTTCAGACCCCTAAAATCAAAGCACCAATCTACTGTCTGCATTCTCGCAGCCTTCTCAATCACAACGCTGTATACGGGCTGCCCCAGGGTATCGGCCTGGAACCCCTGCTGTTTCTTCTTTACAGCTTATCGTGCCGATCTCATCCGTGAGCTAAGCGCTACCTACCGCCATAAACCGTGACTATCTCCAGTTGTCACTCTTTTAGAGATATCACGTTACTTGTAATAATAAACAGTGCAATAAACGTCCACATTAACTGGTTTATTATCCGTTCAAGTGGAGGTAGTTATGAAGTTCTGGTCGTCTCGGTGTTGTTCCAACTGAGGTATATGGCTTCAGCTACGCTTTAAACGCCTTGGCGGGATTTTATGGAGTGTAAATGTGTCTTAATTCAACAAGGAACAACGTTTTAATCTTAAATAATGACGTATTCAAACGATAATTAAAAAGCTGTCAATTCTACCTTTAACAAGCTTGAACGGAAATTAAAGATAATTATTTGTAAATTTGTTTCGCAATATAATTAGCATCGTCACATAGACATCATAAATTTAATTATTTATGAATGCGTTTAAAGGAAAGTTATTTTGTGTAATCAATGTCAAATTGATACAATTAAAAAGGAGTTTATTTTTCTGAGAAAGTGGTTTAATGTAACTAATTATCACTGTAATATTCCATCCTTTGATCATAGCGTGTTTTATGATAATATAATGTAGTTTTATACTTCTTAACTATAACTAATTTAGTCACTTTTGGAAAGCTAAAATCGTTGTGTAGTCACTGAGTGAACTGGACTATGCTCTGTTCATATAATATTTAGAAAAAGCACACGCTAGCATAAAGATGTGATATAGTTAATACAAGGCAACCCGTAAGCCAACACTATTGGAACTAAAGTAATCAACAGTATAGAGGTATTTTAGAATGAAACGAAATATACTGTGATAATACCTTAAAATTACACCATTACTAAGTGAGTAAAAAAATATTAAATACAATTTAACTACAGTGCCAGAAACACTTTATTTTAACAACAAATATTTTGTTTGTATATATATCAGATGTTACATTTAGTGTTATTGCCTCATCAATTATAATTCCAGGCAAATGAGTACTTCTTTATTTTTGGATTAATATTATCCAATCATCACATGTAATAGATTGTTTCACGACATCTCTTGTGATGATCGTAATGACATGTAAGGCCAACAAATGAACTCTGGCCGCTGGATCGTATATCATTGTTGTAATGTCGGCATCCAATAACATGTGATATCAATCATTTCACAACAATCAACAAAGAAGCAGTGCCTAATCAAGTTTGAGTGATATTGGACGTCGTCTCGCTCTGAGGTCGTGAGATCGGAGATGCCAAGGATAAGCATAACGAGATGACATAGCCGAGCAAAAACCATCGACAGACGAGTGTGTGACGTCATTGTGTAAACAAAGCTCGCCCTCTTTTAAGTGTTGGTATCTTTTATCGTTTATTGGGCTACTTTTATAGTTTTGTTTATCATTGAAACCGTTGAATGAGCCCCATAAACTATTACCGAGCCCCAGCAACGAAAGTATCTTCAATGTTCTGCATTGGAAGGGTCGTGTATTGATATCCGGAAATCTTGAATTCAATGAGGACTTGAGATATTTAATTTATAACCCCTTTAAAAAATACATATTATGTTATATAGGTTTCTCTAATGCAACTTTAGTAATTAGTCTAAATCAAGTTAATTACGTTGCATTAAATTAGGCATTGTACATCAATGTTATAAATTTTCAAGTAAAATAATTTTCAACTATGAATTTTATAGTTCATTTAATCGTGTATACGCAGAATAACTCAAATAAAAAATACACTATACGTAATAACAAATATGAATACATTTACTCGATTTATAATAATATATGATAAATTCAATCATCCGCTTTATTCGGAAGTAATACTAATTCGCAATAATTAAACTGGAATAAAGTTATCCGGATTATGGGATATTTCCACTAAAACCTTTCGATCCGGTAACGCGCTTTAAAATAGTTTTTCCATCACACGGTATCAGCACTAAAATGTATCGGTAGTAAACGCATCGCATCGGTGCCAGTGGATCCGTGGAATATAACGGGTGTCCTGTAATGTAATCCCGCTCTGGTCGGTTTACGTAACCGTTGATTGACCCGCACCCCCGTCCAATTACAGTAATTAGCCACAATGGCCCATACTTGCGCCATCCTCTTCCGCACTCTTACCTCAGCGGCGCGTGGCTCACGTTTGTGACGTCGTCGTCAGATGTTAGATATTGCAGAAAAGCTGGATAGTCGCGTTTCCCTGTGGAATAATAAACTACCACTGGGTAAAAACAGAGCCTATCTAGTTGTTTGAAAAGTTAAACCTCCAAATACCAGATCCGGACTCTTGTCATAGATTATCCTAATAGAGGTTATGTTCCAAACCAAAAATCCCAGAAGCTATTAGATTAAGTTAGTGTATACTCCTGGAAGACATAAACCTGTAATTTGAACTAACAGTTACGTCCGTAACACTTCTGGAGCACGCTAAGATACGAGTATCAAGCTCCCTCCTGGGCATCTCTGTCCAGAAGTACATTATTTGATAGTTCGGGATGGAATGGGAGTCAAGACTACAAGCGGAATCAGAATGTCCAAAGGTTATAGAGAAGCCCACAAAACTACATTGTCTTAGGACGCACTTTCGTTTTTCTATAGCCTATTCCGATCTTATAACTCGAAAAACCAGCAAGAGGACAAAAAAATAATCTTGAATCAAAGAAATAATTGTTGTGTAATGCAAATAAGGCTGTACAAACTTGCTTGAAGAGATCCCAGAACATGTGTTTTGTAAAAAAACCTAATGGTATCACATTAAGGGTTTCTATTAAAACAATAACAATTGTGAAGACACATTTGTTGTGATTGCCTACGCATTTAGAAGTTAAATTCTACTTTAACTTTACCAAACTGTAGAAACCAGGTTTGACCCATTAATCAATACCATTTTTATGCCCTAGGGAAAGGTTTTGCTAATTTCTTACAAGTTTATTCCAAGGTATCTTACTTCTTAAACGATCAGGTTCATCGGCCACTACATTGTGACTGTCCTCTTACACGATGTTTTATGTGTTCTGTACAGTTACAAAAACTGGGGTTTCCCAAAAGATAATAGCATTCCTTAGTAATTTACTTAATACTTTCATCTGGATTATTGTAATTCTAAAAAATATAAAAATAAATTAATGTAATTTTAACTAAAGATAAATAAACTAGAGGTTCACTTTGAACTAGAACGCTACACATTAGTACACAAATATTAATATTTTGAAACAACTCAAATCAAACAGGTTGTTTTAACCCAACTGTTGTATAAAACGAGATATTTTTGTTTCAGATCGAAGCCAAGAAAGACAAGCGATTGCAATAGATTTGAAAAATATCAATTCTGGTGAGTGATCTTAGATTTATATTTTAAACTTCAGAGAAGGCAAACCACGATTTAATCACACATTGATTTAGTTCATACTCGTATTTTAGAATTAAAATAGTTTGATAAAGTGATCAAAACCATTTGGACAATGAATAATATATTCAATCAGACAGTCAGTATTCAAATGTAAATTTTTATTTTTAATAAAAATGGTACAACTGGTTTCAATAGCAATAAGAAACGGCAAACAAATTCATCCCTCACCCAAAGTTTCAATAGAATAAAACATCAAACAAATGTAATGAAATCTTATACTACAAAACAAGCGTTGTCCGGGAAACATTTTTTTGTGGTCGAAGGATTTATGATTTGTTGTGTACGATAGGGTATTTAGACACGAGAAAGTGATTGGAGCAGATCTCAAGGCTATGAAAATCCAGGTTTTTTGTCTTACAGTCTTACATAAGTGTCCATGCTATCGTTTGGAACTTTTTCTGGCTATGGTTAACCAAAATAGTTGATTCAGGGGTTTTTTACTTTCATTATAAAATTTTGTAAACAATGAAGTTTTTATTTTCCGGTTGGTTTGAAATGGCCATTTTAAAGGATGGTTATTTTAGTTTAGTTTAATTTTACAGAAAACGTTATGAAGGATATTCAAATTTAGTTTTGTTTATAATTTTACATATTTTTCAGTGTTAAATTTTAAAATAAACCGAAACGGCCTGAAAGAAGTGACTTTACCGTGAACAAACCCGACTCTCTTCTGTAACGTTCCTCATACGCTATCATACAACAACCCAATTGTCCTGGAAGTTGAATAGTAAAACATCTATTTATTAAGGTGTAACAAAACGTTATACATCCTACCCGGTCTCAAAGTACTAACGTAAGGCGGGGAAAAACGTACAACGATGTCAACCAAATCTCCCATGAAACGAAAAGGAACAAATTCCCAGTCCGACAGGTATAAAGGTTCAGATTAGTCAGCATTTGGCATGGAGGAAGCCACGTGCTAATGCCGGCGGAACATCGGCCTGATGTGGATGGACGGATCGTCGTTTATACAAATAGCGGTCATTACCTGGCAGCCGCCGCCGCGCGTGCCTGCTCTGACCGAAGCGAACTGAACTTGTCTATACTGCTTTATACTGTCTACTGCCTACTGCGTTGTACCTACGCTCCTACGCATACTGTTCCAGTACAATTCGTGGATAACTGAAACCCGTGAATGAAGAGGGATTTAATATACTACTTATAAATACTTCACTACCAAGATATTCGCTATTTGAAATTTAACCCTAAGTGCCATGTATATGACCAATGAATTCCAGGCATTTTTTGTGACTTTGCAACGTTTTATAGTAACGACTGTAATAATTTCAAAACCAACACAAACTCTAAAGAAAATTATATTGTTATATTTGCTATAAGCTGTTATGGATGTGATCGTTACAAAAAATACAGAATAAAAAAGTATTTAAACTATAATATGAGTTTGCTCCCCTCCAAAACACGCTAAATGGAGTTCTACACAGTTTTCAAAATAGCTATTTCCAAGATAATTTTATAAGGAACAAGAATGTACGTATATATACTTTTATTAACTAAAGTTAAAATAAAAGATATGTACAGTGTTTCAATACGAACGCTTACACATCGTCTGCCGCACTGTGACAATGTTTTCACATATGTCTCACATGTGCCAAAACGTTGAAAAACTTCGTGACAATTATTGGAAGAAGGATAAGAATCTGCCGTTTACACTAATACCAATGTCAATATAATTACACAAGACAATAGCGAAATTCGTAGTGACTATGACATTGACTCGGGCAAGTCGAGAGGCAGTCGAAGGGTTAACTAACAAAAATCCATTAAGTTTGTTCCATCAATAGAAAGTGGTTTATTTAACTAGTTTCAAATATATTTCAACTTTATTTCCCTTTAAAATTGTTCGACTAATGAAAAACGCTTTACCAGTTATTTTCAAACTAATTTCTCAATGTATTTTAAGAATATTCTGCTTTTAAATCGATATTACTAACGCAATGAGAATGCGATAAAAACTAAAACGGTAAAATATGAGGTGAAACAATCGATTTACTGTAACACTCAAATGTTCTGGGGTTATGAAAAACCTAAACGTTTTATTGCTAAATTTACGGCACCCAGTTGGCTGTGATTTACTGGTGGATTTTTATTAATGCATTTTAACACTTGGAATCACTAATGTTCACATGAAATCAACCTAAACTAACACTATTACCTCTGTGATAGGCTCTTTCATGGAAAAATAGCCTTAGTAACGATCGAAAAGAGTAGCTAAACAGCTGATCTGTAGAGATATTGTTGTATTGAAATTGATTGTTGTAAAATGATCCGACCAATCACGGCAGTACGGCTGCCTATAATTGGATATTCATTCGTCACGGGGTTTTAAATGGGGAACACATTCCAGTGTTACTACTGTTCGATTTGTGGTACAAAACTCTACATCACGAATTAGCTGTATTCATTATCTTATTTACTGTTCAATTTAGTGTAACACGCTTTGGTGGGAGTATAACCTAGGTAGTTTTTTTAAATAGTTTCCCCTCCAAAAATTTATAAATTAAAAACGCCAAATCCTGTTCCCAGTTTTGGTAATATTGAACATATTTACTTAGAGCAGATGAATTCGGTAGAATTGCTCTAGGGATTTCGTATTTGATGGGATCGTTCTTAGAAGTTGAGTGAATATGTTGAATTTAAAATTATTTTCCTATTAGAATATTTACTTGTCTTTTATATTAATTTGTTCATTTAAATCGAATGTATTTATTTCACTATACTTAATAAGTTCAGAGTGTGAGAGCCATTCCAGACCTATAATTCGGAAATATAAAAAATAAAATATAATTTCATTCTATGTTTACTTTCCATAAATATATTACCGGTAATAAACAATTTCATGTAATAAAGTAGGCATATGATTTCTTACTGAGGTTTAATTTTTCATATCATGGGACTTCGTTTTACATTTATTTATTTTCATGGATATCTTCTTTTAATAAATTTTAAATCTACCATACATGCGAAAATAAAAAAATTCAATGATCAATCCTACCTATAACATATTAACTCCTATTATCAAAATAAGTATGTTTCAAAATGTGATTATACATTACTATTTTTGACGATGAAAAATCGCAATGGACAAATTAGTGGTACTTAAAGCATTTGAACGAATATATTGCATGTCGATTCTGAGTAGGTAAAAAACAAGCAAAACTAGTATGAAGTAAGTACTATTTTAAAAATTAATTAGGCACTAACATACACTTATGCTGGAATAAACATCCAAAAGAATATAATAGTTATTTAGAAACTCCAACTTTATCTCTTTGATAACCCTGAACCTTCCAAACTCACCCGACAAACATACTAATCTACGTTATTGCCCAACTTTATGGCCCTTGCAAAAATTGACATCTGCCCGAGCACAAACAAACAAGAATGGCGGCGTCGGTCGCAACAAACCAACGCGGACATGATACTAATGCACGTCGGAGAGGACATTATCTAAATGGTGCACATTACCCCTGATGGATCCCCCTCCCCCTCCCCCCCAACACGGACAGACTGTTTAGGCGACTGCAAACATGTTCTCGATATTTATAGTCCCATAAAGTCCACCGGAGGTTAAGTGTTCCCAACGGTTTTGAGAGCTTACTAATGATGCTCTTTTATGGGCGGTGTATGAATGGGCCCTATTTATTTCAAGAATGTTCCCAGATAATTCTCTATAAAAATATGGTTCTCAGACTTTTTATTGCAGGTTGAGAAATAGGGGGTTGAACTACCTTCTTTTTAGGTGTTTAATATGTTGTTGATGCACACGTACTTGTCTCTAGACGATACAGTGAATTAGAATGAATCGATAGGTTATGTGTAGGCCTAAGCTTTGCTAGTATTAGGGGCCTTAAACAAAAGTGACTAGGCACGTCTTGCTGTTGAATATTGTACTGTCATCAGAGGGGAGGGAAAACAGGAAAGGCAGAACATTATTATGTTAGAATAATTTTTATTACACCTTTCCTAGACAATTGCACATCACCAATTTTATTCTTACTTCACGGTCTGAGATTTGGAATAGAGTGTGGGACCGTTTCTCAGGTCTGGGGCTAAAATCCTGTTAATCACCTTTATCAAAATCAGGAGTTGACTGGGTAATGTAAAAAGAAGCAGTGAGGAGACAATGGTAACATGTTCTGAAAGAGAAACCAGAAGGAAGAAGAACATAAGGAAGATCAAGAATACGCTGGGACGATGAATGAAAGAAGAATGCGATAAAGGTGGGAGCTAAGTTGGAGTTGTTTGTGAAGTCAAAGACCAGGTTTACAATGGTCACAGAGTAAGAGTAAGTAATCACGTGAGAGATTTGCTATCTGTAGTTTCACAAAATGCTACGTCTTGCCCTGTTAATGTGTCGTCGGTTCCGTATAATGACCCTAAGACGAGAACGGCAACGTAAACAATAATCATTTAACATTATTAGATATTCGAAGTAAATATACTTAAAGGGCCAGTGCGTTCCATCTTTGTACATGTTAACCTATGTTCCTTTTTCTCATAAACTAATAAAAATAGCTTACCCTTGTTTCTTACATGTATGGAATTTATCAAATTAAACTTTGGGCATGTATTAAATTTTACATGGTTTTTAAGAATCGTTTTGGGTAAAAAGTTAAAAGATTTTCTTTATTTTTTATGGTTTTATAATTTTAGCTGACCTTTAATTCCGGATAAGTATCTTAGTTATACTGTACCTACAAGCAAGAAAAATGAACTTATGTCCTAAAAATAAAACTTTCGGAAAATCGCAAAATAACAACAGAATACATCGAAAATAGTAAAAAACACAATATTTTCTACTTTTAGTACCCTTAGCAAAATATTTCTGATGAAATGAGCTATACCAGGATAGCTAACATAACAAAAAAATAAAAAATTAACAAAACTGTTGTAGACTATTCTCATACTATACAGTATAACAAGCAATTCATTTGAGTAAGTTAGTTTCGGGTTTCAATTGATAAACCACCGACATATATAATTAAATCAGGGTAGATTGTTATATATCATTGGGAGATTCTAAAACATTATTCTGTGCAAAAAAATTCTATGAAAAACGTTTTTACCGCACTGACTACCTTCACTTCGTCCGCAGGCCTAGCACCTGGTTCAGTTGACCAACACTAACGCATGCATTACCGTACAATGGTGGTCAGCACATATCAGTAAACGCCTATTACTACAGCAGGCCCACTTGTATGCGCAGGGCACAAGCCACTAGCACTAGCCACTACCCGACATTGCCACTGATTGCTATCCGACCACGGGAATTTCACAGTCAATAATACCCAGTGACCTGTGCAACTACTCATTGTTCTGGTTGCGCCACTAGCTATGCAAGATACAAGCTATGCAAGTGAAACTGACAATGCCACGACTCTTTGTCGTTGGCCAAGTACAATTAAAACTGGGCCATACTGCCTTGAACCAGGGAAAGGCTAAACTGCGCTTTGGAGACAGAAGAGATAATAGTGTGGAAACTATGTCACCTGACTACTGGGTGTTGTAAGCTAAAAATCTCGAACATTGTTACCTGGACTAATGCACAGGTGTGGTTGTTTTCAATTATTTTTTACCTGAAGTCAATAGTATGATAGTTAATTTCTATTTTATAGCTTTTTAACCAAACATTTAATTTAATTCATTGTTTGAAATTCATTATTGGTGATGGTGGATTGATATTATTTAGATTCTTTTCGCGGACATTTTCCATCACGATATTATGTAAAACAAAGTTTCACGACGTTTCGGGATCTGGAATCTGATCCCGTCCTCAGGTGAACTAATATCTAAAACATAGCACAATTAATTAACCGGTATAAAGCTGAATGTTTCAGCTTTATACCGGTTTGGTCCGGATTATATGTTAATTAATTGTGCTATGTTTTAGATATTAGTTCACCTGAGGACGGGATCAGATTCCAGATCCCGAAACGTCGTGAAACTTTGTTTTACATAATATCGTGATGGAAAATGTCCGCAATAAGAATCTAAATAATATTTAATTTAATATTTGATAAAATATTTTCTTGTGTGTTTTAATTACATTTGTTATTTAGAAACAACGTTCAGTTAAAATATTTGGTATAGGAAATGGGTTTGAGATCGTTTCATAGACGCGAGTGAAAATGTTGTGTTTTATAAATACTGTTTTGTTCAAGGATTTGTTCTAAAACTCTACCTAGAGAGCAAGGAATGATACTGTAACCATAAATTAGTACAAAAATGAAATTTAAACTTTCCTGTTATTATTTGATTACAATACAACAAAATTGGTTCTGTTTGTAGTTGTTGGTACTATAGATTCTTTTTAAAGATTATTGGTTTAAAATTTAGACTTTTAAATAAGGTGAAACATCAATTATTCATTATTGATCAATCAATATAAAAAATGTTCAGTAGCATTTAAAATATTTATATTCAACAGATTGAATTTTGTTTATCATGCTAAGGAACATATTGATGATCAATTCTGAAAAGTCCAAAATATTTATTTGAACAATTTTCATTTATTTAAGCATGAATTCCTTTTAACATCATATACCTAAACCTATGAAAATCCGGTTCGACATATGGTACTTGAACAACACTTAAAAAATATACTAACCGATTGTATGTACTTCAAACCAACTTGTAATATAATTCATCCAAGGGTCAAATCTCGTTGAATTTTTTGTTCCTATAATTTACAAATGGTATAAACCAGTTACAGTTCAGTGACACGAACAGTCGCAAGAGATACATAATGCATGGAAGCGCCAAGTTGTGGAAACAGCGCCAAGGAGTTGCGCGAGTTGGAAGGTTTTCAGAGATCGCCCCGCGCATAGACAAGTGTTGAACTTGCATAACGCAACCGGCCACTTGCAAACTTCGAGTGAAAAGTTACAAGAATATTTCTTTGATAACTCAAAAGAAGGTCAATAAAAACAAGACGTACATAATAAACCTTGAAATTCAGCATAAATTACTTTTATTCTGTTATTTTTTTACCCGTAGTGAGGTTCATATCTTCATTTTGGTAGTGGGAAGGGAAGAGGAGAAATTAGGAGGGTGCAGAAGGAAAAAAGAGTAGGTACAAGGATATAGTCTGAAGCTAAACTTACACTCTCTATCTACTGAGTTTTCGTTTATTTTTACTTAAACTTATTAATTATATTTTTTAAATCGAACAATTTGTCTACGATTTTTTTTAAATATGTTTATAAACAAACATAGATCATAAATTGATCAGACACAGTTTCCCTAAATAACTCTTTATTCTTATAAACCAAAGAATGGTTCAAAGAAAAATAAAGGTAGGGAAAATTTAATTTTTCTTCTCCTCACTCAGCGTCAAACTCTGAGTGGATGTTTGAACAGTTTGACATACAATAGTGCCACTGCAGCTTATGAAAGTCTCTTTGTAAAGATTTCTTCATACTCCATTGTTTACCAAAACGACATGTTTTCATTCCTCGACAATGACTTTTTAGGTAAACATGAAAAGATAAAACCTTTCTGCTGTAAAGCTCGAAAGAATATATTGTGTTGACACAAAAGGCAACATTTATACGAAGGCAACAAGCGTACCCACGTGCAATTGACGAGAACAAAACACCTGTTTACTCCAATTTTTTTCTCTACTTGGAAGTTCTTTGTAAATATTTATTGTAAAACAAGTTTATCGTAAAGGTTTAGATTATCTAAAAATAAATAAGGTAGAATGTTGACTATTGAAATTTGAAAATGACTAGCGTTACTTTATAATTTCCAATTTTCTTAGGTTCTATTCTTGAATTCTTGAGGAAAGCTCACTAGTAAAGTATGACTTTAAAATACAAATTTCACCTATACCGCTAGTTAAGAATTTCCCCCGACCTTTTATTAGATCTCCCACAAATAATTATTATAGGAGACTTTTGAAAACAGCGTAAATCAAACTCGGTATAATATTTAGGTTATTTATATTTTCTATAATACAAAACCAGTAGCTGGATCTCAAAACGTCAATCCAAACAAAATGGTGGTGGTTTAAAGTTCATAACTTTCCAATTTAAAATCACCAGATGAAAACAATACTCAATACTTACTCCATATACTATCCTTATATATATGGAGTAAGCATTGTTTTTATCTTAAAATTTTTCGAATTTGGGTTGAGAGTGAATATACAGAACCCGTTTTAAGGCTCATTGAATCCAAAAGAGTGGTTTTCGAACTGATCTGTGTACAAACCCTGAGGACCATTTTCGTCCGATCTTTATGAAATTGTGTTCAAAAGTGCCCTTTGGCCATATCTCCAGGTCTTTTTTTAATTTTAATACGTGGCATTAGCTTTATTAAATATTGTTTCGTCATTTATTCAACGAATAAGATTCTCGTTGTATTTTATAATTTTACCAAATGTAAGTACATGGTCACACCCGAGTCCTCTGACCTACCGCATCCCCACACGCAGTCACAGTCACGTTCAGTAGGCCGACAGTGTCGTCGCGGCGATGACACGGAACGTGACGTCACGTAGACAGACAGACAGACAACGTGATTACCTCGCCCAGCGGGAGTTGGTATTCTACACAATACGGACGAGACGTTACCACATGCCTCCCATTGTACGGCTGATAGACCCGAATTACTTGTCACATCTCATAGCCTTCGTCATCTTTTTATATCGAATAACTCGAGGATGAATAGAACTCTGTTTTGTGTTACGTCTTCACAGTGTGGTACAAGGGGACACTCCGCATCTTACATGAGCTGTGACGTAAAAGGGAAATACTTCATAAAGTTGTTCAGGTAAATTACAATTTCTGTGAATAATATTCGATTTATTCTCAATGAAGTTAAAAAAATGCAATAAGGATAACATGACAATTTTATTATAATGACAAGTTGATTCGGCGTCAACCGCGTCGCCATGTTGTTAGTATTGCCAAAGAAGAATTTTATTTTTAGTATTGTTTGAAGAATTTTATTATAAGTTTATATTAGAAATGCAGTGCTTAGAAGTTTTAAGATTTTTATTTTAAACTAGCTGACCCGGCGAACTTCGTAACGCCTGACAGTAAATATGTGTTAACTTTAAGATTGGGCATGTATTCTGAAGTCGAATGCCATTACGGCTTCATTGTGAAAGGTTATATATTCTGGGTCGCGGCATAGTGAATAACAATATTGAAACGATAAGAATATTAATAACATTCCCATAAAACTAATAAATCTGAGTGAATTAATTCACAATTTTCAAATCCAATCCAAACCTAACTGTAATACGGCTTTTACAGGAAAGATATACAACAGCTGATTATTATAATAAACGTAATAATATAAACATAGTAATTATCATATAAACACGTGATTTTAATCAGACAGAAAATAAAAATATAAATACATAATCCCCCAAAACCGTAAACTATTAACGTGGTGAATAAAGCTGTTCATTTTTTACAGTACACATTTACCTCTTAGTTTTTCATTAATGAATGATTCAGATGGCATTAGACAGTAAATCTAATGAAAAGTAAACCAATCAGATGTAGCTAAGAAATCAAATGTTTTAATTGTAGACAATTTGTAAACAAACTTACTCTCCATAAGGTTAACATTAGAAATTTAAAACACCATAAAATGGAAACTTATGGGGTTTTGGAAAATATTTTTTCACTAAAACCTTCCCGGACACATATAGGGCAACTTCCTAAAATTTCATGGCGATCGGATGAGTAGTTTGGCAACGCATAAAGGACATACATAAAGACATACATACATACATATATCAATTTTATATATAGAGATTAACTATTTATATCAACCATATTATGATATAGACTATTAAGGATAGTCTTTCCCCATCATATGGTCTTTTGGTCTTCATTACTAAACTGACTGCTTGGTTCAGTGGTTGTGGTACACCCTTCATGATCTGAATGCCACCGGTTTCTTCACACTTATGGCCCACCTTAAAATACCCACTTGATAGGTCAATTTCAAGAATCAGACCATGGCAAAATTAAAGGTCAAAATATAATATACACCATTTATTTGGAATTATAATACATGGTACATAATGAAATAATACAAAATTAAAGATCAAAAGTTATGTAAAAAAAATAATTTGTTGAGTTGCCCCCAAAAATAACCCATTTTGGAAGCAGGTTCAAACATTGACTCGTTACGAGAAAATATTTTACATTACATAGCAGGTATAATATGTTTAGTTAAACACACTAAACCCAGGGGGTTATCTACAATTTTTACTAACCCTTAATATCTCATCAAACCTTTAAAATGGTGCAAAATTAAAATAACAAAATTAATTATTTGAGCTGAGTCTAGTAGTAGAACGAACATTGTTTCGCATTGAAACAATTATCTATAGAATACATTAAACCAAATTTTGGAATACAACCTCCCGTCTAAAACTACCTAAGGATAGAGAAATAAGACCCACAACTTTTCCTCAACACGTTTTCATCAAATTTCATAAAGATTGTATTATTTTTACGAGTTTTTGTGCGTACGGACACAACACACACTCACGCTTAAGTAGTTTCAAATGAAAGGTGTTTTAAACGAAAAAATGTCTTACCACGAGCCTGACAGACAGTTTGTCCTGGGACTATGAAAACTAATGGCGTAGCTCAAATTCCTATACGAAATTCACTAAAAGGATATTTCAAAATATTATTACAACCTTTATTTCCACACGGACAATTTGTCTTGGCAAGACACCACTCAACCTGATGACATTTGGCCCTCAGCATTATCCTCTATTCCGCATTACGTCACGCTCGACACGTCATTAAACTCTGAGAGAAATTAAGAGCGTTATGAAGGAGGAAGTGGTGGGATAAAGCACGCCTCTTTCTGGTCTACAAGACTTTGAGTGGTGGCATTCAGCTGGGGACAATAAGAGGCTATAAATCACGAGGAAAGGTGTGCGACGATTCCGAGAATGCTTCCTGGAGTGTATCAATTACCGGCGTATTAGACGTACGATTTGTGCGCATGCGCTACGCTACGCAGTAGAACGTTTGTGTTTTGTAATTGTGCGCATGCGTTGTGTAATTGTACGGTTGTCTTAGTGCGTGTGGTGTTTTATTACTTAAACACAGTTCACAGTGACGAATGATATATCTTATTTGTCATTAATCGTAATCAATAATAATTTTCAGAGTTTTTTATCTGAAAAATAAGAACAAAAATGTACAGAATTTCTTTCCTGTCAGAAAATGTTGGATCATGAATATGACTGAATGGATCTTTACAGTTACTTTAAACAGCCCATACTGTTCTGGTATTCATATGATGACACTTTCTTCATTTATTTGTGTCTCTAAAATTGCTGACATACTTCCCACAACGTAGACATATGCATGTCAAAACTTTTTAAAATTTCCTTATTTAATTTGTGTTCAGTACCAGCATTTAAGTACGTAGTCATTCTGATCACGCATGAGTGTAGAATGATCTTTTGGCTAATTATTTATTATTTTTCATGTAAAATATGGACCATGAATACCGTGCGTGTTATTAACTGTAATATTATTTCTTAATATAAACTGCTCCAGACGAAAATAAACCGTGGAGGATCTTTCACAGATAAGACAGTTTGCATCAAAAGTTTCTTAAAACGCTGTAATCGAATGGTGTAACGCTTTTAAGAAGACGTTTTCACCTCACCAGTGATGTATTAGCATTGTAAAAGTATTTGAATATCATCCCACGTTTCCCGCTATTCTTGTCACCGACCCGTCTTAAATCTAGTCTCTTCCTCTCGGATTCTTTCCCACATTTTATAAGCTTTTTAAATGTTAACACTCAGGTGCATTTCAAAATCCTCCATAAATCCTAGGCCGTAAACTATGCAGCAGCAGCCGAACCCCAGGATTGCTCAAGAGCCGCATTTTTATCTAGAGGTCGCCGCGAGACCGGAGTTGTCGGAGTGATGAAGAGCAGATTATCGAGCTGCCGATACTCGCGCACTCTGTAGGCCGGGGACAAAACCAACGTCCACTCAGAGTTATTTATCTCGGGTCTTGAGAGGAGGAAGCACCTTTTAATGTCAGTTTTGGTGATTTATTTACCCTTACACTGCAGAAGAGAAGAGAATTATTTCATAGCCGAATTTCTCGAGGTAAGGATGACAAATGGTTAAAACGATTTTACTATAAATTTTACGATACTTCGTAACCAAATGAATATTTCAAATGCAACATAAATTGATTCTATTTAGATAAACGCTAGACGGAAACAGGTTAAATGTAAAAGTATAATATAAACTTAGTGCATAAAATTGAGTTAAGCATATTATGACCAATGTGGATAATGTTTTTGTTAAATGGAAACTGTAAGCTGGTACTTTAACTAAAACATGTACTAAAATAATATTATATAATTTATTTTGCTATAAAATAAACTTGGGAGTCAGAGCAAGTTATATACTAGTTATGTAACTAAATCTCTTAAATAAAAAAATAGGATTTCCATTCATCATATTTGAATCAAAATTTGAATACGATAAATTTAAATTAGTATATGAAATCATAATTCTTTAAAATTTAGAAGAAGTCAGGTTCTCCCTTATCTACCGAAGGCGCTGTCAACGTACTGAGAGTCAGTTGATCCTTCGTCTACCGGAGGCGCTGTATACGTACAGAAAGTCAGTTGATCCTTCGTCCACCGGAGGCGTTATATACGTACAGCAAGTCAGTGTATCTCTTGTCCACCGGAGGAGCTGTATACGTACAGAAAGTCAGTTGATCCTTCGTCCACCGGAGGCGTTGTATACGTACAGCAAGTCAGTTGATCCTTCGTCCACCGGAGGCGTTGTATACGTACAGCAAGTCAGTGTATCCCTTGTCCACCGGAGGAGCTGTATACGTACAGCAAGTCAGTTGATCCTTCGTCCATCGGAGGCGCTGTACATGTACATCATGTATGCCAGTTGATCCTTCAATAACCGGAGGCGTTGTATACGCACAGCAAGTCAGTGTATCCCTTGTCCACCGGAGGAGCTGTATACGTACAGAAAGTCAGTTGATCCTTCGTCCACCGGAGGCGTTGTATACGTACAGCAAGTCAGTGTATCCCTTGTCCACCGGAGGAGCTGTATACGTACAGAAAGTCAGTTGATCCTTCGTCCACCGGAGGCGCTGTACATATACAGCATGTATGGCAGTTGATCCTTCAATAACCGGAGGCGTTCTATACGTACAGAAAGTCAGTGTATCCCTTGTCCACCGGAGGAGCTGTATACGTACAGAAAGTCAGTTAATCCTTCGTCCACCGGAGACGCTGTACATGTACAGCATTTATGCCAGTTGATCCTTCAACCACCGGAGGCGTTGTATACGTACAGCAAGTCAGTGTATCCCTTGTCCACCGGAGGAGCTGTATACGTACAGAAAGTCAGTTGATCCTTCGTCCACTGGAGGTACTGTATATGTGCAGCATGTATTTCAGTTGATCCTTCAATTACCGGAAGCGCTGTATACGTACAGCAAGTCAGTTGATCCTTCGACCACCGGAAGCGCTGTATACGTACAGAGAGTCAGTTGATCCTTCGTCCACCGGAGTAGCTGTATATCTACAGCATGCATTTCAGCTGATTCTTCAACCACCAGAGGCAACTGTATACGTACAACAAGTCAATTGATCCCCTGCCACTGGTGAAAGCCTCGCCTCCCAGACTACTTTCTCGCGCCCTTGCATTTGCATACGTCTCGTATCCGCACGGAAACGTTTCAGGAAGTTCTACAAAACCTATGTTTAACTTTTACCTTTATTGGGAAGTGAGTAACCTTAATGACATGCATCGAGTGGCGTTCATATAGTAAATCATAGTGTAATCTATTCGTAAACTTTCCAATCAAACGTAAAAGTGAATGGTAGTTTATTTTGATACGTGACACATTCATGTATACATATTTGAAAAAAGTCAGAAACAGTTGTTGAGTATAGATTACCTAATCATAATCTAATCACTAATCTATAATCTAATTACTTTAATGATTTTCATTGCGTCTGTCTCCTAGTAATTAAATAGTTTTGTTGCTTTTCGTAACAAATTCAACAAGCTAACAAATTCAAGATGTTAAGTACCATAGTTCTATTCTGTTATAGATATATCCACGCTGGATGAAGCTCTATCAATCCTTTTTGACTTTATGGATATATTTCAATCAGCAGATTAACATTTATATTTAACATTTTGATCTTAGCATAAGATGATGCAGTTCATTGTCAATATAATTAACCTGTATTAACCATGTATTTACATGAGTGAACACAATTAACCTGTCAGTTAAACTATCGCATAATCACAGACCTGTAAGCTTACGTGTGTTTATGTAATCAGTAAATCGCGTTTCATTATTCACCTGAGGACGATACAGGCTACAGGCAGTTACCGGGTGCTCGGGGCAGGAAGCGCCGTGACCTGTGACCTCTGGGCCCGTGGGGTCAGCGACAGGCTGAGCAAGTACGGTAGCGTCGTGCTTGTTGGCAAACATGAGGCAGTGGTTAGCGCACACGGCTGGGAATATTCCCACTTAACTGAACCTCATGACTTAGCAACTGGGACTATGAAATACTCGTCGTTAAAATATGTTTTATCATTCTGTACCGAAGTGCTATCAACCCTTTACAGTCATAAAGAGCATCGAAAATATTTTTATTACATATCTAGAATGGTCAAACATTACTATACCGGGTGCAACTCGAGGAGGTCCCTATTTTTGAGTTGGTGTGACGGACGTGTGGATCGCGCTACGGACCTGAGACTCAACAGTCCTAACATACATATGCGCTAAAGAAATACACCCGAATATCAGTTAGTTCTGACACATTAGGATAAAATGGCGGGATATTAAAGAAATAGTACCTTTCCATTAAAATAGTTTTATTTGCTTAAGTTTTGCAACATAATTACTGAATTTTAACTATGTTACTAAGCACTAAACAACGTTAGGGAAATTAAGATATAACTCATAAATAAATTAAATCTATTTGACCCATAAATCTTATTAAAACTTATGTCCATCGATCGCAAGGCACTGACAGCAACGAAATAGAAAACAGTTATACGCATTGCGGAACAACTCTCGAGGTATCAGTCAACCGTTCGTGTGGTTCGAAATATTGACTCTGATGAATTGCTAACTGATTATTATGGGGATGGTATTTTTGGATGGATTTAGTAATCAATAGTTCGGACGTTACTCCAGTCCGTAGTGCGGAGAATGTCCCATCCACAGACCATCACTCAGAACTATCCACAATTCGTGCACTCCAATCAGCTGGATTACAGGACACGCCACGTCCCAGTCACGATCGTGGAGTTGACCACGATCATCCCCAGCTCGGAACTATTACATATTAGCTAGTTCATATTTTCTTCTATCAATTCCATTTCTATACTACCTACTTCTCCTACTCTACATTCTAGGTGCTTCAAAGGTTATTGTATCCGATCTCTAATCTTAAGGTCTTTGGCTTGTTACTAAGGAAAATGTGAACCAATTTTGTGATGGACTCCTTTCCCTTTGCATTTATCGATTAGGCTGGCCATTGATTAAAATGATACTGGTGAAAGAAACAGCTGGTATTTAACATTAACAAAGCTACATACATACATGTCATAACATCCATAACTCTCGCGATAAATTACGCAGTGTAGGTACGATTATGAATAATGAATCATTCAATACTGTTTTGTAAAATGTGCTTTGAATTGACACAGAAGTGAAATTTTTCAAAAAGGTTTTTCCAGCATTTTAACGAATTTCCCAAAGGGAAGAAGCTATTAACGTAGGTCTCATGGCGGGAACTAAGCCCAGGACCGTGTTAACCAAGTGTATCTATAATATATTGTTGTATATCCAAAATAATGTTTCGAACTTACTATTGAGAAGAGAAAGATGTACACAATTATAAAACCAGAAGTAGCACTTATGTAGATGTACCTTATCAAATGCTGTCCAGGTCACGGAACTCTTATTCAGTTCTTGGTTTGAAGATGTGCATACAGTAAAATTAGTGTGGATTTAAATGAATTACCTGTAAATGTATATAAAGCTAAACTGTAAAAATTAGTTGTAAACAATTATTTTTACAGTATTGATGAATTGTTTGATTGTACTTCATTTCAACATATATTTTATCTGTTTTTGTATTCTAGTTGAAGAAATACTGAACATGATAGTTTAGACATATTTTCATCACTTTTACGATATTAAAAATACCTCCGTCGCAGCAGACCTGCGATTTTCCAAATCAATAATATGGGAATAATAATATAGCTCGCCTATTCTCTATAAAATTACATGAGAAAGAGTATGCAGTTTTGCTGCCGTGAGAAACACTTGAAAGAAGGCATTTTTATCATAAAAAAATTTATTTTGACTTCAACTGCATACCGACGTACAACAATTACGTAATTCTGTAATATACATCTTCACATGTGTCTGTGATGTAGCTGTTTTCAACCGATCAAACCGTACACAAATAACCGTGTTTAACTGACATATCAGCGTAGAGTAATCGCTGTCTTCAGCAGTATAACTGTACATCAGGTCTCTCCTCGAGCTCACGTTACAAATTGTCGGGTCTAGACCGGTTCCAGCCGACAGACAATCGGATTAACCCAGCGCCCCCGGGTGTATTAACTCACGACAGGCTTAAACTATCCACACCATTCGGCCGGGGAACGGAAATATGCAGATAATTAGAAAATATTACCATAGATTTCATCTTCGGAGAATAAATTCCGACGTGTGTTTATTACCTGCATATGTTTGTTCACATATTTTCAACCAAATTGAATATTTTACCTAAATTTTATTTCGTCACGGACGTATAATAAATTTTAATTCGTTTATTATCATGGTTCGTGATGTGAAACGAATTCAAATACCCCCGTCGCAGCAGACCTGCGTACTCAGCGAATTTCCAAATCAATAATATAATAATAATAATATATGACAAGTTTGGTCAAAATCTGTCGATAAACATGAGAATTTTTGCCTATTCTCCATAAGATTAAAATGGGAAAGAGTGAGTAGGTTTGCTGCTGTGAGGAACACTGAAAGTAGCCATTTATACCATAAAAAATTTTATTTTTAACATTTATACCAACTTTCATCAACATCTGTCCATAAATATAGGAGTTTGCCTAATCTCCATATGATTAACATGGGAAAAGAGTATGCAGGTTTGCTGCCATGATAAACACATAAACTATAATTTTTTAGCACAAATGTATGGATCGCAACCACATGAAGCTAAATATCAAGTTTCATCCAAAAATATTAGATAATAAGTGAAAAATTAATTTTTTTTAATCCTCCATAAGATTAACATTGGAGCCTCAAAAATACAACGTACTGTGTTTAGATTTTTTTATATCTCGGTAACCGTTGAAGATAGAGAAAAACTTTAAGGAACTTAATTGTGTAGTTTTTTAAGCTGATTCCAATGGTGAAATATAAAATTAGAAATTTTTAAAAATTACATGTGAAAAACGCAAAAAACCCAATTTTGGGGTACAAAACCCCCCCAAACTACCTGTTCCCATTGACCGATATGTCTGGTTTACGAACTCGTCCGAGCATTTGTAGGAATACACGTCTCTACCAAATTTGGTCTCGATCGGACCTTTTTTACGAGAGTTATCGTGTTCACAGATATATATATATATATATACACACATATATATATATATATATATAAATTTTAACGACTATTGTTTTTGGTCTCTGGGCACCTAAAGAAGAAAAAATAACATGGTCTCGGGCTTAACTCTTGCCATGAGACCTACGGTAATAGCTTCTTCCCTATGGGAAATTCGCTAAAATAAACAAAATCATCCTGTCAATAAATTTTAGTATTGGTTTAAGATCAATATACTTTACCTTCAAAATTGCTTTTCTTAATTTGGACAAGTTTTACTTGTTAGTCTGTGTCTCAAATTGAAATAAAACTTTTCAAAAGATCGGAATATAAAGGAAATAATGAATTCAATAACATAGTCTAATCGAATGATAATGGATGCAATTTGTTACGTCTTATCCAATGTATCTGTTTGATTTGCGACCTTAATTAATTATAAATTAATGCTGGACTTATCAGTAGTCTGTAGAAGGTAGGTAATAGAATTAGAGTTTGTGAGACAATTTTTGACGTTCCAGAAGTTAAAGAATTGTCATGAGAAACAATCAAAATAAGAAAAAGTCTGTTATTTTGTAAGCTGTCTTAGGATAGTTATAATAAGCTACCGGGGTACTGATTTAATACAATAATAACAAACAAAAACAACACTTTTTTGTATTTTACTGAAGTAAAAATATCACTTTTCGAGCTTGTGTGGGAGAGGTTCGTGAAAGCAAGACATGTGGAGCAGTATTTCTTGAACTCTCCCGGGGCAACGAGCAGTTCTTAGATTGCCTCAGGGAAAATCTCAAATTCCAACTAGACGTTATGATTCTATAGTAATTTATTACTCACCTTTTGAGAATAGAAGTTTTACTCCGGTCGTACTATCTTCGTTTACATTAGTTTAAGTAAATTATTTATTCAATATTATTGACGTTTAAGTTATTTAAAGTTATTTCTTAATTATATTTAGTAGTAGACTGATTCTAATTTATTATTCTTATTTGGATGTAATTTTCTCTGAAATTAATATTAGTTTTCTAAGATTAAATTTAACCTCTTTTAGTTTTGCTTTGTGTTTAACCTTCAGCCGTTAATAGTGAATTTTCCATAGGGAAGAATCCATTGCCGTAAGTGCTTAGTCGGACTTAAGTCAGGACAATGATAATTTTTCGTTTTGAGACTCCCCAGAGACCAATGAAATAGTAGTTAAAAATACTTATATGTATGTGGTAAGTATGCATATGTATGTCTGTAAAGAATATAACTCCCCCGTATAAGTCTTATGGGGAGAAGGTGTATCGAAGGTGACTGGTGTATCGTTTAAAAAGACTGCTGGCAAATGAAAAATGTAAATTTTAAATTAAAAAGAACCTTGTGTGCATGATTGTTTGAAAGGATTTCTGCGTAGCTTGACTAATTTTCAAATTAGATTTCAACATGGTAAGATTTTCTCAGAGGATGATAACACGATAGTTTGTCCATAGTATTCTCTTTTTGCTCTCACATTGTGAACAAATAATTGTATGTTGGAAGTAAGTCTGTATTTTATGTTCACTGCTAAAGTCTTCAGGAAATCAATGTACAGCTTTGCTTTTGCATGTACTTATGTCAAAGAAACGACAAAATCTTTTGTCTAGCAAGATGTAAATCCTCAAATTAGTAGTGACAAGAAAAAGCGGTTGTCACCTCAGAAACCGGAACAAGTATAAAACCAGTTGCAACGTGAGTAGTGGGTGGAACGGAACGTGGTGAGGAGTGACAGAGGTCGTCGAGGAAGTAACTGGTCTGTGATTGCGTTGCCAAACCTCCGAAACCGCGGCAACGACGTGGTAACGACTGGCTTCAATTAAACATTGGCAACCGCCAGGTGTCTGACGGGATCCGGGAACACCCGGGTTGGAGGTTAACATTACGTGTGGGCAGACTCGCGTGCCGACCGCTGTTTGGGGTCGAAACACGAAACTGAAAGACAAATGCCCTTTTTTGTACATATTTAAGGAATTTTTAACATTTTGATAGGGACAACCTAAGCCCTGATAGTTAATTGGTAGCTCAATTATAAATATTTGAACCAGTGGTCTACCTCTGATCAAAATATGGGCACAGTGAGTACTTAATTATGCACGCTTTTTATACCAGACATTTTATACTCGTGTTGTAGCTTTTGTTAAAATTTGTTCGTTGTCAAGATCCAACTGATTATCGGACGTGTTGTTGTTTGATAGATAGACACATAAAAAATGCATTGTATTCAATATCCTGCGGAGAGTAGATTATATTATGAATATGTCTGGAAATGGTTTTAGTTCCTCTGGAGTCTGTTCTCATAACCATATGACGTCATTCTTTTTACGTATGGAAAATTGCTAACCCCCTAGAGCACAGACATATAAATCCGTTATAAACTGTAACTGCTTTGAACGAAATTGGTCAAGGATGAATTCATATTTGGTATACTGATGTGAAAATGACAAACTTTATTTCACTTCTATAAATGAATAAAGTCACTAAAGGATTTTGTTTCGTTCTATTTATCGTGTAAATTTGCAGAAATTTGTATTATTTATATTTTTAAATTAGTAACGTTAGAAGTAGTTTTACTCAAATAAATATAATAAGCGTTCTTATGGGATTAGTTTCAGGTTCTCTAACTCATGTTCACTGAATATTAATTCAGCTTTTAAAACAAATTTGCGATTTTTATACATTTAGTTATTTATAGGTAAAGAATTTTGTAAGGAAATTATTGAATGAGTTTGTATTTTACGTTTGTTCACGTCTCACAACAACATATGGCTCCCTTCAGTACAGACTGGAGAATAGGTTAAGATTAGACGCTCAGCTGTAGGACAACAATTACTTCCTCTTACCTAACGTGACTGCAGCCGCACTGTATTCACATCGAGTAATTGTTGACACTTTCCCCGACTAGGAGACAGCTGATGGGAGAATCAACCTCAATAAAGTGTCAGCTGATATGGAATTATCTTATAGCTGGGAGACACAGACGGTCTGGGCTCTATGATAATTGGAAAATACTTAACATTTACATTGTACTCAATAAATAAAAGCTATTGAAAATGTCTGTAAATGTCTGTCTGTCTGTCTGTCTGTCCTTTATGCGTTGCCAAACTACTCATCCGATCGCCATGAAATTTTAGGAAGTTGCTCTATATGTGTCCGGGAAGGTTTTAGTGAAAAAATATTTTCAAAAACCCCATAAGTTTCCATTTTATGGCGTTTTAAATTTCTAATGTTAACCTTATGGAGAGTAAGTTTGTTTACAAATTGTTACAATGAAAACATTTGATTTCTTAGCTACAGCTGATAGGTTTACTTTCCATTAGCAATACCGTATGCTTTACTATTCAATGCCATCTGAATCATTCATTAATGTTAAACTATGAAGTAAATGTGTACTGTAAAAAATGAACAGCTTTATTCACCACTTTAATAGTTAACGGTTTTGGTGGATTATGTATTTATATTTGTATTTTCTGTCTGATTAAAGTCACGTGTTTATATGATAATTACAATGTTTATATTATTACGTTTATTATAATAATCAGCTGTTGTATATCTTTCCTATAAAAGCCGTATTACAGTTAGGTTTCGTTTGGGTTTGGGTTGGATTTGAAAATTGTGAATTAATCCACTCAGATTTATTTGTTTTATGGGAATGATATTAATATGTCTCATCGTTTCAGTATTGTTATTCACTATGCAGCGGCCCAGAATATATAACCTTTCACAATGAAGCCGTATTGCTATTCGACTTCAGAACATGGCCAATCTTAAAGTTAACATGTGTTTACTGTGAGGCGTTACGAAGTTCGCCGGGTCAGCTAGTACTCAATAAATAAAAGCTATTGAAAATTTAAATAAATTTGTAACACAAGTTATTTAGCCACATCATAAACATTGGGATAATCCTTTAAATGTTACTCTATTTCAGAGAAACATTTCCTACACTAAATTCTCGAAATCGGCTCAAAATGATTCCTTTACATTTCAAAAATGGGAAAAAATGGAAATGACAACTTTAGATTTTCTGTATAGCACGTTAGAAAGTTTAGAACGTTTTACTAATGTTAAACGGTTTAAATTATTATTTATTTTATTTTTCTTTGAATCTTCGTAGTTTTAATAATTATAGAGATTTAAAATTAATAATATCCAAATCGCTGTTATTAAGTATATTTACTCGTATTTACCTTTCGAAATTAGCTTAGATCATGGATATGTCTAAAGAGATTTTTTTAAAGGGCAGTTTCTCTAAACAGCTGTCCTTATACCCATATGACGTCACTTCCGCCGATCTACCCATTTATGCTTAAAAATCATAGTTTATGTGTTTATCATGGCAGCAAACCTGCATACTCTTTTTCCATAATTATCATATAGGGAATAGGCAAACTCCTTTATTTATGGACAGATGTTGATGAAAGTTGGTATAAATGTTTAGATAAAAATTATTTATGGTAGAAATGTCTAATTTCAGTGTTCCTCACAGCAGCAAACCTGCACACTCTTTGCCATGTTAATCTTATGGAGAATAGGCAAATAATTCTCGTGTTTATGGACAGATTTTGATAAAACTTGTCATATATTATTATTATTATATTATTGATTTGGAAATTCGCTGAGTACGCAGGTCTGCTGCGACGGGGGTATTTAGATCCACATTATCCATACCTAAATAAGTATAAACACATCAAAGATGCTACAAACATAATTAATAAATGAGAGCGAATAATTATTTAGTTTAACTAAATTGTCGCCACATATTCTAAAATTCTATAGATAACAAGATGCACCCAGTATTATAGTTATTCGCCACTCTTCCCTGGCTCCACGAGCTGGAGTTTACTGCAATTTCCTACTAAGGAAATGAAGACGTGAAAGATGAAGTGTTGCCCTAATGACTGGTTGTAATTACAAGTCTGGAGCTGTGTTGGCTGTGTAACTATTTAAACAAGCGGCCAGCCGGGATACCTAACCGGTGATTACGAAGTACAGTAGCAGAGTCGACGCGTACAGAGTGCACCCTGATGGTAGGAGTGTTTCACAATATGCAGATGGTTGCTATGGTATCCTGTGGAGGGCTACTAATGGAGGGTTTGGGTAAATATGGAGCGTTATGCATTATTTAGACATGGAAATGAATGTTAGCCACGCAGGTGGATGTAAAGTGACACAATACTTGTAATTAGGACATTATGGTTAAATTATTTCAACGGAGTCCTATGAAGATGCAAATGGATGGGGTGGTATGCAAGATGCGTGTGGTCAGTACTTACATAAGTTATGCAGCACGCAAGCAGACAGGCCTGTTTAACGCTTGCAGACGGAATGTATGAGTGTGGCCGCAGTTGACAAAGTGCCGTCAAACATCCTCTGGTATTCAAACTGTTGCGGGGAATTTCTCGTTGTGCTGGGGTAATACGTGGTACTCGCATTGCTATGTTGGCAAACATGCTAGGGATACTTGTTGACTGACGCGTGTAAACGGGCTATCTATTGGCTGTCAACTTGTGGTTTGAAGTCTTTATTGAGTTGGATTGATGTTTCAATGTTTTAACAAAAATAAGTTCGTCAATTGAGAAATTAGCTGATATTATTCATTGAGGTCCCCTTTATGGGTATTGAAATTTATATGAAATGAATTGGGTATAAGTAATTGAGTGTATATTTGCAAGAATTCACTCTTTGTTGCTTGTGTCAGATGAATCATTCTCTATTTATTTTTCTCGTATTACCACACTGACAGTTTATTCTACGTCTCATTATTTCAACAATACCAATTTCTCGATACATTTCAATACATTTTTGAGGTAATTCTAATTAAATTTTTTTTCAAATGAGGATTTCAAAACTTGGACCCTAAATAATTTATACCGTTTACATAAACTGCAGAGGCATGACATGGAGGGTCCATAAGTAAAAAAGAGGTTTTTTATTTAAAGAAAAAGATATCTATGGCGGATTGTATAAATAACCAATATTAAAAGTGATGATAATATTTTATCATGAAAACAATTTCCTTAGGTCCTGATCAAAAATTACGCTTCTTGATAATTGGTTGCTTTGTATTTTGGTTCAATCGTCTAACAGAATACAAATCACAGAGGTATGGCTCAAAATATCTACGCGGCTGAATGAGGCACAAAAGGAATATGTGATGTGGTTGGGAACAGAATATCTTTTCTAACTCAAGGAAAAGTGATACTTTAACTATTTTATTTAAATAAAATACTAACTTTAAATAATATACTACTATATTTCACAGCAAAATATATTTTGTAAACACAACTATCACATGAGGTGATTTAAAACCTGATTGATAAATTTAATGTACTGGGTTCAGTGTTGGATGTCATTAGATCAGTACGCACTGGGGGATCCCAATCAATCACTGGCAAATACCAATTCATCAATTGCGAGAAATTCCGTCAACCTTATTTTGTCCTTATTTTGTTTCCAGCAATAATTAGGCCTCAGGTACAACGCAGCGCAACTGACTCAACATCTGTACTTCCATGCATACAAGATCTTGAACTGGAGATAATCGAAATAGGTGTGAATTTGTTTACTCAGGGCGTTTTAGAATAATCATAAAGTTCATAATTTTGTGACAAAAGATATTTTCTGATTAAGCTCACTATCACCTGAATACTACGAATGCACGTGGTAGTAATTTATCGGATATAGCTTTTCGTGTTTAGATTTCAATCAGAGTAAACTATAATGTGTATTATTTTTACGTTCTTACCTTACACATAGTATAAGGCGAAAGTACATTGTTTTCCGTTTTGAGACTCCCTAAATCCTGGTTCTGTCTGTCTGTGTAGTACAAACCCCCTAGCCAACGCCGATCATCCGATTGTATTTTTTTAAATTTATCTAAGGGAGAAAGCATGCGTTAAATTATGAATAAAGGTTAAAATACCTGTAATGCTGTCTCCGACCCATTTGTAGGTGTTGGTTACCAGTGGTTTCGGAACTTATAGGTCCAATTATCAATTCAAATACCAAGTATAAAATTGTCCTCCACACTACTGTAGTGAAGAAACGTGATCCACAACATGAACACACACGGAAACATGATATACAAAATACGTTTAGTAATTTGGTCAAATACAAAAAATTAGGTCGGTAGCGAGGTGAAGCCAACAATAATTGATGAGTCATCATTGTAAAATTCATTGCGGCAATACAGCATTATAGGTATTCAGCCTTTAATTTAGTAATACAAGCGATCAAGATGTTACAATTTTCAAATTAAATTGTAACCTTTAACTGGATCACCCATTATAAGAATAGTCTAGGGTTCACTTTAACAGTGTTGAAACAGCACGCATTATCCTCGTGTAAAGTTGGCAGCCTGCAAGACTAATTACTGTATCGCTACCACGAGATCTGCTCACTCATGCAGTGTTGCATTCTGCTAAGGCTAATTACTCGAGCAAAGAGATGACGATTTAATTAATGCGACTCGCGGGTGAAACGATGTGAAATATTTAATATTGCAACAATGAACCGATCGGGCCGGTTCAGGCGGGAAACCCTCAATATCAGTGGCACTCAGACCGGCCGACCGTGATAATTCTGAAACTATTTATTACAGTTATTAAATTCAATATTTAGCTGGGTAGGTTCAACAACGTGTAATTGAGTTGCCGTGTTACTTCCCACAATTTTGAAAATAGCAAAATAAAATGATAATGATTTAACATTTAATCAAATACTGGTTTAATGAGCCATAAAATTTATGCCCTCAACCGCATTTATTTTTTACATATTAAAACACGTATCTCGAGCCCCATCGACATGGTTTAAAACTTAGTGGGCAATGACTATGTATAATACATGTATCAATTCAATAAATTAATTCATCTGGAAATTTATACTATAAAAGTATCTGTAATTTTGTTTTCAAATTTAGACAAATTCATAAATATCTCTTTGGTGTTTTCGAAAAATAGTATGAAATATAGAAGAGAGGTTTATAAATACAATATAGTATAGTTAATTACTTGGTGGATAGTAATTAAAAAATCACTTCGGTTGTAATATTAATATTTTTTAGTTCCAGTTCCTAATATATTTACCTCATCATTTCATTAATCTAAACCAGTTTGATTACCGTAATTTGAAATCTAGTGATAAGTCTAAATAATATCGATGTGTGGAAAATATAAAAATATAGGTCCCCATCAACCCATGAATCAGGGAATTTTAACAGTTCTTTCAGTTCTTTATACTTATACTATAGAAAGGTATAGAAAAAAATTGTATTAGTCCAGATGATTAGGGGTTTGAATTCATTTTAATCACGGTTAAAGTTTAACTTATAGTTCATAAAGCAGTTCAATTAAAGCATAATTAATCGACTCCTACACAATTTTTGAAATATTATAATTAATACATATCTCTAATATGAATTTCTCTCTTTTTTCATTAAAATACTATTTATTTAACGACAAATTTATGACGAATTTATAAACAAGAATTTAGTCCTAATCTAAAAATAAAATCAAAGCTTTGTTCGTGCTGAAAATTGCTTGGAATTTCGATTTTTTTTGTTATTGTGGTATGCCATTGAACTGGTAAAACAAATCATAGTGGTTTTATATTATAGTTTTATCGTCACAGTTCAAGAAGGTTGTTAAACTACAACCATGGTTTCAGCGCTGGTTGCCCCATGATCACGTATATTGCCAAGTAAAATATCATAGTATCGTTAATATAAAATATCAGTGTTTTGTACGTCGTCATGGACGAAACACTTAATATGACTTGAGACAGGCCTGTATTAGTAATTTAATTTAGGTCGGGTCGTCGCGAGAGCCGGCAGGACACCATCGCTGTAACCATGGTTAAACCTATCGTGAACTGGGGTGATAAGAAGGTAATATAAAACTAATATAATATATAACAAACTCTCAGCTAAAACCTCTGCTAGGAATCCATACAAAGGTAACGTAAACCTTTGTAATTCGTTAATCTCAGATGATTTTATTGTTTGGATCGTATATCTTGTACGAGCGCTCAAGCTGTTGATCAGCACAAGCCGGTCTGTTGGTTAACGTCACCCTTGGTCGCACGTAACTGATCCTGTCATTACCTCTCCTACCAGGAGTTTCCCGGGAGTCGCTTCCTCTGGCCCAGAAGAACCTCTTGTATAACACTACCTCGACGGGTTCTCTCTTCTGTTGCGGTCGTTAGATAAGCTAGTTTAATGTACAAGGACTGCGCGAATAGACAAACCTAATTCCTGTTCATACAATATTAAATAGTTAACTGTTAAGTATTCATTATTTACTAATACGAGACTTAAGCAAGTGAACATGTGTCAAATATAAAAAAACTAGCTGACCCGGCGAACTTCGTAACGCCTCACAGTAAACACATGTTAAGATTGGCACTTTAAGATTGGCCATGTTCTGATACTGAATACTGAAACGATAAAACATATTAATAACATTCCCATAAAACAAATAAATCTGAGTGGATTAATTCACAATTTTCAAATCCAATCCAAACCCAAACGAAACCTAACTGTAATACGGCTTTTATAGGAAAGATATACAACAGCTGATTATTATAATAAACGTAATAATATAAACATTGTAATTATCATATAAACACGTGACTTTAATCAGACAGAAAATAAAAATATAAATACATAATTCCCCAAAACCGTAAACTATTAACGTGGTAAATAAAGCTGTTCATTTTTTACAGTACACATTTACTTCATAGTTTAACATTAATGAATGATTCAGATGGCATTGGATGGTAAAGCATATTGCTAATCGAAAGTAAACCAATCAGCTGTAGCTAAGAAATCAAATGTTTTCATTGTAGACATTTTGTAAACAAACTTACTCTCCATAAGGTTAACATTAGAAATTTAAAACGCCATAAAATGGAAACTTGTGGGGTTTTCGAAAATATTTTTTTCACTAAAACCTTCCCGGACACATATAGAGCAACTTCCTAAAATTTCATGGCGATCGGATGAGTAGTTTGGCAACGCATAAAGGACATACATACATACATACTTACAGACAGACATACATTCAATTTTATATATAGAGAGATTGACACAGTAAAAATAATCTCAGACCAGTTCAGAGACAAAATTGTCGTACGGATTCCACCTCAAACTATATGTCACTAAAGCCCCTTACTGATTATCAATTTTAACTGTCAGCTCTACCAGTCAACTATGTGAGTCTTGGCTAAGACGTCTTAAAAACGAAATCCAAACACTAGAAATGAGGTTTTAAGAAAAACTTAAAACAAAACTAGAATATATATAGGATCCACAAATCTATCTACAATAAACTCACTAAACGTCAAGCCAATATAAGTTTCGTTGGGGAACAACAGTTTAGACTGTTTGGCCATTTACAGCGGATGCCTACGACACGGTTGCCAAAAACAATTAAATACGAAAGGATAGAAGGGAGTAGAGAAGACTAAGATGGAAATGGGAAGAGGAAGTATAAGAGGCTCTGTGAGCTAAGAGTCTGTGCCACTCACCGCAAACAGGAAGAGATAGAAGCAGATAGATGCTCCTTGTGACATCTACACCGGAAAGTAGATGACGACTGGCTTAAGTAAATCTGACTGACTGTTAAAACTCATCGCCTGTATGCAAGATTTGGATTGTGCTGAGGGTAAAAACTGAGCTGATAAATTTTGTTAAATTAATTGGCTAAATGGACCGATGTCAGTTAAAGCTGACAGTATGGAGACGATTGGACCTTCAGTTTGAACTGATCACCTGTATGTGGCTACAGTGTCTTTCAGATTTTTGGCTATTAATTAACAGTCCTATATTAAGAACATGTCGGTCTTAGTAACGTGACAATTATTATCTTACACTTATTTCTCATTCATACTTGACTTTCCCTGGAATACCTGCACGTTTTGGTTGCCACTTCACTTAAAAGTATTTAGTATTTATGGTTTCTTAGTGACATTGGGGTTTTAGCTATTGATTAACAGTCCTATCTAAGAAACATGTCAGCCTTAGTTGCGTCACAATCAACTTACACTTATTGCTCATTCATACTTGTCTTTGCTTAAAATATCTACATGGGTTAGTAATCATTTCACTTAAAAAGAAGTGATTTATAGCTCAAATAAATCTTTCTACGATTCCCATAGGCTTAAGTATTTTCTTATTTTTTCTCGCAATTTTCATACTTCATTTTTATACTACACCTTTTTAAATGTTGTCAAAATTATCTTTTAGGTACTGACTATAATTAATTATTAGCTTCACGTCAGTTGTCATCTATTTTATATCATAGATTCAAAGATTCCCATTGGCCAAAGGCACTCTTCACCAAGAGAGCGTGTGGGAAGGCCTACAAGGCCGCGTGAAGACGAGCGATGGGCGGACCGTAGTGGCCCTGTGGAGTCGTGAACAATACACCAACACCACGGACGGTGACGTCATGGAGCCTACATACTGACACTGAGTCATGTCGAGCCTTGGGGGACCATTACGCCGAGGATGTGACGGGAGACTCCAGTCGCCGACCTCCAGGATGACAACATCTCCTGGAGAACGCTTCACCCGCTCGTGATGAGAAACGTTCGGGGTCGCGATAGGTTCATGCTGGAAAAAATGTAAATGGTCTGAAATAATTAACGGACTTGTTACTGGACTGTTCATAGTTAACGAGTAAAATGTTTGGTATTTGTATCTAGTATAGTTATAGGGAGCCTAAACCAACGAACTCGATTTTTCTGAGAGTATCAGACTTTTTTCTAACTTTATCTTTTGCAGCTAACACAAAATCACACCTGTGCGTGAGATGTTTCAAGCATATATAAGGATGAGCCGATACAGCAACAGGTGAACAGGATGGATAAAAACTGATATTAATCCGAATCGATGACATCGCTACCGAAGGTGCAGAGTTCGCGGCGGTGCTACAAACTCACTACAATAAACTCTAAAATACAGACAGGGTGTCCATGAAAAACGTTTCAGGACTTTAGAGAGCGATTAGGTACATTAAAAGGAAGGAAAAAGTTTCAATGTAGGTATGGCCTAAAACGCTTATTTTCTCAGATTTCCGCCATTTTGTATTTTTCAAAAGATATTTTTATTTCTAACTTTTTTTACGGATTATTTTCAAATTTGGTATGTGTTTTACACTGGTAGACTACTATTATTTAAAAAAATAACTAGCATGATCCTTGCTCAAAATCCAAAACGGCAGCCATTGTATTTTTTACCGTTTTCAAGGTATTTCAGTTTTAAAACTAAATGGCCACCATTTTGGATTTTGGGCTTTGATCATGCTAGCTATTTTTTTTACTAATAGTAAAAAATAGTTTAAAACACGTACCAAATTTGAAAATAATCTGTCAAAAATTTTTGATATAAAAAACTAGTTTGTGAAAAATACAAAATGGCGGATATCTGAGAAAATAAGCGTTTTAGGCCGTACCTCAATTGGAACTTTTTTCTTCCTCTTAATGTACCTAATCACTCACTTAAGTCTTGAAACGTTTTTCATGGACACTCTGTTTTTGAAGAATATAAAGCGTCTTCATTAGGTTCTGTTATATTTTAAAGATGTAATATTTAATCACTCTGGTATTTGGTCTAAAAGGAAACATTTTTTATTTATAGGCTGTAAATGAGTGTTATATATTAAAGTTAGTATAGTACGCTTTGAGTCAGCTGAGATGAATATGAAGAAGGTGAAAATCATGAATAGCAAGATGAATATTCTTATAGATGCTTGCTAAAATTCTATCAAAATTCAGTGTTGTTCAGATTGATTTGTCAAAAAAGAAGCCAATTCTACAACGAGGAGGACGCATTTCTCTTTACAGTCCTCGATCCTGTTTCCTTTCAATTTTTCTAATTTCTTTTCTTTCTAACCATCAATTTAAAATTTCTTTCTCTTAACTCTAGTTTATTTGATTTTGCTGTTAATTTGAATGAATAATTTTGCATCCTTCCTTTATCGCTTGTAATTGTGCAGGTATAAAATCTTTGAGCATCAACATCACACGAAGAAATAATGATTAAACTTTTGTAAAAACCTTTTTTTATTACAAATTATTTTATTTTTGATGATGACCTTTTAGAACTTTATAATAGTTTTGGTGTTTTTCTCACACGTATTTTTAAAACGAATGATTACCTTGTAATATTTCATTAATCTTACAATTTAACCAAGTCAAGTGGGTATGAAGAAGCCCAGTCAGCTCGACAAAGCTGGCACTTGAGGCGGCGTAAGATACATGCATTCCAATTTAAATTGGTAACACGAACATCTCAGGAGATAAATCTTGTTTTGTTGCAGAGGTGGCAAGAAACTCCCGCCACGCCGGGACTGTACAGCTGTCCGCGGCCGCAACACTGTAAACAATGGCCCGCCATCTTGTAAACGTCGCTACCATATTGCTCTACTGTGAGTATAACAAGTTTTTTAGACTTTGACAAATCTAGCTTCTAGCCTTACAGTAGCTAACTAGTTTCTCAGTAGTTTTTTTGTGCTTTCACTGTTACATTGTTCGGATATTTCAACAGGTTAAGAAATCATAAAGTAGTGTTTATGAGTCTGTGATTCACACTATAATTGATTACTATCTATTCACTAACTTTTAAAATTCCACTTAAGCCATACTATATATTAAATGCAAATATTCATACTGTTTTATCCTTTGAAAATTTTGGAATTCGATATAAAATGTTTCAGATGAAGGATACGATTTTTCTGTCATAAAAGTCATTTAGAGTACATATTTTTTTACTATAGGAGTACTGTCATCCCCTAACTATAACGGCCCAATATTTTGTACACATTTTGGCATATTTCTGTACTGTGAGTGAACGACTTATAAGACTTTTATAAATCTAATTACTATCCTTCTCGCATAGAAAACTAGTTTCTCGGTAGTTTTTGGTTCACTGTTAAATTTTCGTTCACACATTATAACATCTGACGAAACGACGGAATAATGTTATGTATGTGATTTACACAATTAATTAACGTCTATACATGATAATTTCCTTAAAAACGTTCACTCTAGTCATACACATTATTTCAAAGCAAATATCCACTATGCCTTTCACTCAGAAGGAAGAAAGGAATAGGGTATAGAAAAGTTCAGAGTTCGTTTGTGTCAAGAAAATTATTCAGTGTACAGGACTTTTTACAATACCATATTTACTGTACCATTTGAACCATATGAGCAATGTTGTGAGTTATTGTAATGTTATGATATTGAAAAGCAAGAGTATTATATATGATGTATTTTAACTTATCTAATCATATTTAAATAACTATCATTAGTGTTACATTTTTCCCATTCAGTCTACAATAGATATTTAAAGTATAAGGTGAATTACGCGTAAAAATATGAGGTAGTTGATAATTTGTCTTGCATCATTGTTATGAAAAATAACTTATATCCAAAGTAGGCCTCCACAATACTTTAAATGTGTAAAAGCCTATTTAAAGAATATTTTGACTATAGAAAATTTAGGTTTTAATAATAAAAAACAGCTCAATAAAAGACCGGTTTTAAAATCACATTATTTTTAAAAGTTCCGGGACACTCTTTATGGAAATTCTACGTTTATTAACCAAATATTCACACAGTAATAAAGTATCTAATATTGGTTAAAACAATTTTCCACATAGTATATAGCTTTAATAGATAGTAATGTATCATCTCAAAAACCACGTGAATTTTTATTTTCAAAGAAAAAACACAATATAGAAGCTCGAGTCATAAATAAATTTTATTCCCTATGTAATCACAAAATCTTAGTAGTTAAGATACCGACAGTATATTCCCAGCTAATACTGATGAAGTATTGTAAAAGAATGAATGAAAAGCCATTCTCCTGATCAGCTGATTCAATAGGATTAAATAGCCTCATGACCATAACCAGCTGGATAGAGTATACGACATTCAATAAGTCAAAGTTAAGAATTTACTTGTCAGCCTTGAAATCCATTAATATTCATACTAGCTTGTCAGTAAACTTCAATTTTAATTATCAGTCTGTGTTAGAATATAGGGATTAATACTGTTATTTATTAGGTGGTATCTGTGTCAAGTAGCGTGGAGCGAGTTTGAGTTTGAGGTTAGTGGTAAGTGTTAATCTGTGCGCTGTCTGGGCTCCACCCTCGTTGCCACATTTGTATTTGTAGGATACTGCTTGTAAACAGCCTCAAGTACCAGGCGAAATGTCAGAAACCCACCCTGAGGAAATCTGTTAAAGCATGATAGGTTTTCTGAAACATATTATTATACCCCCTTAATCTTTTTATGCACAGTAAATACGAAAAGATTCGATCAATTTCATTGAAAAATTAAATTGTTTCTAAACATATGTGATTAAGATATATATTTTATTAATAAGTAATAAGTAAATTTCATTCTGTTAAAAGAAGCACACAAGAATAGAAATAAAGCCGAATCACCTGTAAAAATAAATAATACAAAAGATTATTTGGAAGGATACATTTGTACTTGTATTTATCTTCAGAAGTTCCCCTTAAACCTCTAATTTCCAGATAAGTTAAATCCCAACGCCAAACGAACTCAATAATAAACCGGAGAAATGCAGTAAAATATACACTAACCATTAAAACTTTCACTAATAGTAATTTACAACAGTGTGGTTATAGGTAAATTAAACAATCCTACTCAATTTAAAAAAATTAGTTTTGTGAATATAAAGACTTTGATATAAAAACAATATGAATCATAAAAATGTTATTTGTAGCTGATGATTACTCCTTAAAATTTGCCGATACATTAAAATCCATCTATTTAAACTTTTAAATGTTTTGCATTATTAAGGATCTCGCTAGTGAATCACCGGGTTTAGTCAGGCGTCTTCAAATAATTAAATTAATCAGTCGTTCGTATTCGGCTAATACGCACCAGATACGTCGGCATTTCACCTATTAATAGGCAATTTTAGTTAATGTCTTTTTCTGAAAAGACAACATGATATATATTGGTCATTGGCCATTAGCGGCGTGGCCAGCGGGAGTGACAATTGGGAGAAGTTTGGACATTGTGGCTTCGTGGTCCAGAGACCATTAGATGTAAAGTTTGTCTTTCGCTTCATCTCCACTGTCCAAGTGAATAGTTCCATATGGTTTTAAATTTCTGATTTCATCCCCTAATGCTTTAACAAATACTTTTCGTTTATTTTGAAGATAAAATTGTTATTACACGTTTTAGCGATAATAGTTTCAAAGAAAAGGTACAAAATAATATTTTACACAACGTTTCATTAACTTTGTTTTACTATAGAATAGTAAAAGTTTATTTTAATTGATTATCACGTTAGAAAGTATTATGTGATAAATAATAAAATAAATAAAAACCTCATAGTTTTTTTGGTTATACTCGTTAACTGTTTAACATACGGACTTTTTTATTTTTTTCCTATTCGATTGTTCAATTTTACAGAATCCGGTTGCTTTTAGATCCGTGATAATAAACAAAAATTGAAATTACATTTTTTGTTCAACTATTTTTATGCTTAAGAATTTTACTTTAATATTTAAAAATCACTACAATTATATTTTTTGTTTAATCCATTTACAGGAACGTGATTGACTAAAATTGCAACATTGTAAGTTCAAATTTTTTCGCATAAACCGGTTAAAATATTTCTAGATAAATAATAATTAATAGTATTAAATTTTATCTCACGAATCTAACCAAGTACATATTATACATTGAAAAGTAATAAACTAATATAATTATAATAGTTTTGTTGTACCAGTTGCCCAACCATTTTCGCAACAAATAACAACAGTTTATTAAAAGGTTGTACATGTAAAGGATCGCAAATAGGTTTCGGAAGGAAACCTTTACGTCATAAGCACTTTATTCGCAACCATTAGCCCGTAACTGCTTATAATTACAGTCGAGCGGGAAAGTGAAATGCCAGTGTCAATGCCGCGAAAGTAAGAGTGGATCTAGATCCGATGACCTTAAACCACAGAGAACCGGTTAGGCCATTCACCCTGGCAGACCGTTGGAACTGGTTACGCGCGGCGCTGCGTGTTGCGCATGAGCGGGAACTACGCATGCGCGCTACGTCCATTCATGCTGCGCCGAGCATCTCGTCGTAACCGCTCCCTGGGAGAACTTTCCCTGCAGATCTTTACTTGATAAGCTAAACAATGAAGAGCAATCAACCTAGCTATTAAACAGTTCACGTCCCTGTATCTTGAGACAATAGAAGTGGAATGATCCAGCTGAGTGAAAGCTGCAGTTCCATCTGTTGAAAATAAGTGAAGTGGAAATAATTTTGGACTGAATTAGTGGACGAATTGGGAAACACGATGGGTACTGTCCGAACATTCATTATATTGTTGGAATGCTCAATAAAACCTTTGAATCAATTGTTTATTTTTCGTAGGACAAACATATTAAAATTATTACGCTACCCAACCACATTGGATGATATTTTACTACATTTACGAAGTTAAGTAAAAACAAACCCCCTAAATTGTAAACACCTATTTCATAATCAACCCCAGTGATTTTGATTCCACAGTTTGAGTTTATGGACGTAAAATTAGATGACGCAACCTGCATATCAGAGATTATTGTTTACTTATAAATAAAAAAAAGTAATATTTTAGAATACATGAAATTCGTATTTCGAGTAGAAAACACGTATTAAAAAAATTGATATTTTATTTTGTATGCAAATGTTTAAGGAAGTAAATTTCCTGTCATACACAGATACTTTTACGTTATCGAATAAACAAATATAGTAAAAACTAAATAAATCTTAGAGGCTTATATACATGAAACTTTACGCTGAATTACCAATGAAAATAATTAATTTTAATTAATATATATGATGTTCAAACAAAATTTAGTAATTTTTGTGTTTTAATTTTATTAGTTACTGATAGGTCAATAGCTCAATAAATAGCCGCAGTAGATTTATCATCTTTCCCTACATGTCTTCAGACCAACCAACAAAATAATACAAAAATATATTTACTAAAAAATAGGTATATGTATTACACATACTAAAACCACCATGCATTTACTCAGAGAATAAAATATTTCTATCCATTTTCAGCTAGGGAAAATGATAATGCAATTTTGACGAATGCATTAATGAGATTATCATGGCATTAATCGTAGACCAAATATAAGGCACAATAATATCCGACTTGTGGCTCAAGGCTAACGGTCTGGTCTAGTAAGTCAAAGGTTGCTGGATCAAAACCAGAGACCGGTGAATCCTGCCAGATCATGAGCGGTCATCTCTGGCTAACCTATGTGACTCTCGCCACCACGGTACCTCTCTGTCTTTAAGGCCTGCCACGCAATGCATCGAACACAAGTCGTTTTTCTTTCTATCGTGTTCTGTTCTGCCGGATGTCGATAGAAACCGTCAAAGTACCGCACTAGTCAAAGCCAAACAATGAACTACTGAGTTCATTGTTCGGTATGGATAAAGACGATGAAACTATTCTACTGATATGGAACTACCTGTGTCAAAGTTGCCCCGTCAACGAGAAAAGAAACATCTAAGGATACATAGCGGAACTGAGGAATGATTCGCTGAAGTTCTTGAATTACAGCCGAATGTCACCAACCACTTTTGATTACATATTGAAACTTATCGCTCTCCCTAAAAAAAAAAAACAAACACATCATTTCGCAAAGCGATAACCCCTGAAGAGCGGCTTCTGATTACGTTAAGGTGTTTATATTTGTTATAATCTACATTAAATTAATTTATTTTTAAGCCTACGGTTGGAGGGCAGCGCAGATTTTGTTCGATCGATGGCGTTTTGATGGAAGATGAAATACGAGCGAGCGGTTTCCGTCAAGGGAAAACGTCGGAAGGTGTTTTATTGACACGTCGTGTCGTGTTCGATGTTGTGTGCCACAGGCCTCATTCACCTCTCAGGCCCTAAGCCTATACTGGTAGGCAGTTTAGGTTAAAAAAACTTAATAATATCAAGGTCCAATCTCTCGTCGAATTCAGAAGCAATCTCGTAAAAAAACTTGGCAAGATGAGTCGGCCGTCCTCCGTTTACGCCTGCATTTCATCATCTGCCTCTGTTTCTTTACGACAAATAAAGTAAAGCGCTTCACTCCATTTACGATCTTTGCCGATGCTGTAATTTAAGTACAGTGCCCTATATTGTGTTTGTTTGTTTATTGACTTTTACATCCAGAGAACTACTGTTTATGTTGTTTTTGGTTACTAGAGAACATCATCGTAAATGTAAAATATTTAAATAGTATGCCGATTATGTTCTTTATAGACTCCGAACCCACAAGCAATATATTTTATAAAACTAATATTTTATCTTAATTCACTGTGTATTTTTAATCAACATATCTTTAAATTTCCCAAAACTTTTGAAAATATGGTTAAAAAATTTTTAATTGAAAAATGTTTTTATAATGTTAAGGATTTTATTGGTTATAATGACAAATCCTAGTTATTTTAAAGAAAAAACTTTGTTTCATTATTATATTATTATATTTCATTATTATGACTACTTACTAATTTTATTGACACTATTATGCAGTTCTTGTTAACAACTGTCAAAATAAAGCAATTTGAATCTGAATCTTTAGGCAGTTTATATTTTAATGGTTTTATCAACAGTTTAAAATTGATATAAGGCAGATAATTCAACAAATTGTGTTAAGAACTGTATTATCATAATCATGTTTAAGCATAGAAAACATAATTCTAAAATCCTTTGATTTTCTCTTGAGTCAAATATCAGGCCTCACGACTTTTAAATGTCATAGAAAATAGGTAGACAATTGATTTTAGGACTCCATATAAACCTCCTGCCTTTAAATGAATATGTTTACATCAGTAGCTTACAATATTTAGTAAATTTCAATCTCAAACCATCAAAACCGTTAAAAAAAAGAAACGGAATGATAAAAGTTATATGGAAATTAGGAGTCATAATCATTTTAAAATCTTATTTTAAACTCAATTGCCAACACTCATGGACCTAGAACGTGTAAATGGCTTAACTAACAGATTAATAGAATAGTCTAAGATGGTAAGAAATAACTTCATTAGTTGTTTTTTTTAACATATTAAAATGCAGGCATTAAGTTGGCCAAGCGCCTGCCATAGCGTGATGCAAAATGTACACAGTATCCATTTTGCCTAACTTCACTTCTGCAGGAATTAAATTGAAAACTGACAGAATACTTGTATTTTTTAGTTATTTGCCTTTATTAATGTTTCTACATAATATTTAATAAAAATTATAAAGAAACGTAAAATTTTACGATTGAAGTTTGCACTTACACAATATTCCTTTTGATTTCTAAGTAATTGCAAAATTTTAGCTGAAATTGAAGCGTGCATTATTTGACACTAGTAATAATTATTTCATTGACGATGGTGTTTTTACCTGAGCGATAAATTAAAAAAGACATAGGGGTGTCAGATATATATGCTGGACATGGTGATCGCCCATGTTCTGACAAGGTGAATACCACTAGGCACGCTCAAGAATCGTCCAATTTACTGCGCTAGCCGTTGCATCTAAACCATCGCGGCGGTTTCTATATTGCTCAGGGATATATGTTTAAACTATTTAATAGGATTTTTTGTGTTTTTTTTTGTGTCTGTCACTGTCAACTGCCTCATTATCAGTTCATCCTTGTCTATCGATTCGTCTTGCTTAGAATTGACATAAAACACTTGAGACACTTAAAAATTTTAACACATATAACATTAAACATTGCTTTTCGAGCCCTTAAACAGATAATGATGCGTGTACTCACCGCAACAAAAGTTTGTTTAGGGGTTCAAAAAGCAATGTTTACTGTAATATGTATTTTAAGTGTCTTTTAATGAGTTTTAAGTGTGTTTTAATGTGACCGTTGTCACGAAACCGGTTGTCAACACGGCTACTATCAAAAGGATACTGAAACGGTAAAAAAATCCTAATAATTAGTTATAATAAATTTTCACAAGAAAAAACAATAATTCAAATGTGTTTTAACTCCTGATGAGGAGTTTAATCATACATCACTGCCAGAACCAAAATAAAACAAAAAACTATACTGGTGGTTAAATTAAACCAAAATATAGATATTTTGCCGACTGGAGGAACCACAACTGTATTCATTTCCCTTTTCCACACTCGTTAATCGTGATTTATTATACGGTAGCGGTTTTACGAATGCACACAATATGATGTTTTACTCAACAGCAATTTCGTGCTTGTTGACTTGATAGATATATTGTTTCCACTAGAAGTGCATTTGACCATGTTTATGTTGTGGTTTTATGAGTATCTTTCGTTGTCTATTACTGTAAATGTGGCTTCAAAATAGGTTTTTCATATTTTATACATACACATTAGGGCATTAAGGTATTCCTTATAAAACTTTACACGATTATTTTGCATTTTTAATGAATTTTCATTCGAACCACTTAACACATTTTATTGATCCGTTAGTTTATATACTGTATATACAGGGTGTCCATGAAAAACGCTTTATGACTTCGGTGAGTCATTAGGTATATTAAAAGGAAGAAAAAAGTTCCAGTAGAGGTGTGGCCTAAAACGCTTATTTTCTCAGATATCTGCCATTTTGTATTTTCCACAAAATATTTTTTATTTCAAACATCTTTTAACATATTATTCTCAAATTTGGTACGTGTTTTAAACTATTAGACTACTATTAGTAAAAAATAACTAGCATGATCCAAGCCTAAAATCCAAAATGGTGGCCATTTAAAATTTTAAAACTTAAATACTTTGTTATCGGTAAAATTTAAAATGGCCGCCATTTTGGATTTGGAGCTTGGATCATGCTAGTTATTTTTTAATCATACTAATCTACTAGTGTAAAACACATACCGAATTTCAAAATAATCCGTTAAAAATGTTAGAATTAAAAAATATTTTGTGAAAAATACAAAATGGCTGATATCTGAGAAAATAAGCGTTTTAGGCCATGCCTCTATTGGAACATTTTTTTCCTTTTAATGTACCCAATCACTCCCCGATGTCCTGAGACGTTTTTCATGGACACGCTGTACAAATGAAAGTTAAGATTCTCTTCTTTCTAAAGGTAACAATATTATAACGCATTGATTCGCTTTAGATGTTTTTGAAAAAATACTCATAGAAAAATATCCCAAAGGCACCAAGAGAATATTTTGGATATTGGCACTCCTGTGGTTTAATACACTCCCCATCAATATGGATGGGTCTGGGACTTGTGTGGCGAATTGCAGACGTAGTGACGTTAGTTACATACTGTAGTTGACCCTACACAACGTAACATCTTTATAATTTATCTTTGAGTACAATGAAAAAAAACTGTATCAGTAGACTGACACATAGTTTCACCTTTAAGTAAATAAAAATGGCCGTCTTTAATAAAACTATCATATTGTCTAAATTTCATATGTATATAATTTAATAATTCATTGTTTAAAAAATAATATCAGAAAATTCGGCTTATTTATGAAAATAACCACAAGATAATCAAGGTTAAATTAATTGTTAAAATTTTATGGGGGAAACGCCCCTTAGTTTTGGTAATACCAATGATTTTTAGGGCTCTTTGGTGAGTGATGTGACTTACGCTGCATATTAAGTTTCATGGAAAATGGTCGGGAAATTAGGAAGAAATTGTTTTTTAATATACTCCATTAGAATAACACTGGGTGCTCTCAGACGACGTACAGTATTTACCATGGACAGTAAATTTAACTTTTCCTTGAAACCGTTATCTGTAAAAATTAATTCAAAATACTAATTTGTTTAGCTTTTAAGCTGTTAGTCATTATATGTTTTACAATTTTATTTACGTTATAATAATTTTATTTGAAAATTTTAGCCAAGACTTCGAAAGAGTCGGAATCTGTTCTATTCCATTTAACCTGTGTGTCATTGTTTCAAAATGACTTAAGAACGTTGTTGTGTTTATTAACCTTTGTCAATACATGTATTTTTTCATAGCAACAAATTTGATTTTTTTCACCAACCTCCTTCAGTACCAATATAACCTTTACTCCATGTTTGATCTCATTCTCCTCTGCCCCAGGCTGCGCCGTCGTCTCCTCAGCGGTGTACAACCCCAGTGGAGGCCCCGTGTACGTCAGCCCCCAGCAGTCCGTGGCAGCCCCCGTCCAGGCCTCCGCCTCCGAGGCTCTCCTCACCCAGACTGTCTATGGCTTCCTCGACTTCACCACCACTATTGGCAACACCGTCATGGTATTCTCACCCCAGAGTGCTCCTGCTGGTAAGACTCTACCGCTCCGGCTATACAGTACTATTGTAACAATAAACAAATTAATGTACGTACTCACATTAATAGATATTTTTAAGTGGAACTAAAAATATATTTTAATTTCTTTTCGTACCAAAACGATGTCATACTTACTTTAGTTCTTCTAATTAAAAAATTAAACTATTTATCATTAAAAATGTCATTTCAAATATACTGACTGGCCCAAAAATAATGGTCACATTAAAATTGAATACCACCCGGAGTTTTAAATATAAATTTTATTATATTATGTTCTTATAGTTCCTGCTCAAAACTTTGAAGTTATCAGTGAAGTAAGTGGGGTATTCAATAGCAATGATGCATGTTTAGAGTTATGTTAGTTAAGATTATGGTAAAAAATTAAAAAATGGTAATTACTTTATTTTGGGAAAAAGCTTAGATAGTGGACATTTTTAAAGGAAATGTTTACAGTTCCTCTTAACAGCTGTCCACATATCCATATGATGTTACTTCCATTACCTTTTTCGCGTGACGCAAATTGCAATACCCCCCTCCCAGATCTTAGACATATCCATGTCAAAATAACCTTTTTTACAAAATTTTTATTCGGTACAGTAAACATAAATATTATAGAAATAATAAAAAAATCTAAACATTTTTATTGCCTTCGAGCAATTCATATAATTATAGAAGGATAAAGTCTTTTCTAGTTTTCTTCGTTGCAGCTTTCATCAACTTTAAACCTATTTAAATTATAATTAGCTTAAAAACTGAATATTTAGTTGGTTTATATTATTTTTAGTTCTCAGGCAGTTCGTCAAATTGTCATTATTGTTGCGTGCTTTTCAGGCGATGTATGGCATTTGTATTTTTCTGTTCCTGTGAAACAGTTAGTTTTACAGCTGTCAAAAGTTATCGTATTTTTATTATTTTTTTTATTTGGGGGACTGATGGGGCAAGTGTGAGTGTCAAGTTGTTAAGCCTGACTTGTCAACAATAAACATTTGACTACTGTACTAATAACGTTCGTCCCTTGCAACTAAGCTCAGTTGTCCACGCTTTTCGGCTCTTCATAATTATTTCCCAAATGTAAATATATTTATTTATTGATAATTTTTTTCTAGGTTTTCAGCGTCAACAATTTTAACCTTCGTTTATACTTTAATTATAGCTAATAGAATTCTATAGAAACAATGGCTTTCATATAAGGCCGGTATTTCAAGGTCGTGTACCGACATATTGTTCGGGTTAGCAATAGCAGTATTGTAGTGTATCGCGAATCTGGGCGGTATGTCCATGTTTAGATATGCAAATGAAGGTCGAGAATCGCCCGCGCCGGCCGTGACCCTGCCTCCTTCGCGCTGTCAGTTGCCAGTTGCCGCGGGCGGGAAACTGCGAGCAACTGACAAGTCACGCCCGCTAATCCATATTCATCGCTCCTAATTGTTACACTATTGCTTCATTTGTATTCCGTAGGACAACAGATTTGATTGGCATGTTATGACGTCATTAAGTGGGGAGTGGATTGTATTATAGAGCGCTATGGGAGGAAAATTGGGAATATTAAAAATTTAAATTAACTTGATGAGCTTTTTGTACGTAAATTTGATATCTGTACATATTCTACTACCATTTAAATTGCTTCATTACTCGTTGACTTAGCCTTATTAAAAATCCTTATACAATAAATCACCTGTGTACAATGTCAAGCTTTAACAATGTTTCTTACTTTGTGAAACATTGTTAAAGCTGTATGGTAAAGTATCTAATTAGATAAAGATTTATCAGAGAAAAACTAAGATATAAGTTTAGCATGGAAACTATTCATATGTCTAGATATATTAGTAGACCACTCATTGCCTAATGTTAAGCTCTGAACCTACTACTTAAAGAGAAACAACGCCGTAGAAATGGCTAATGGAAGTTCTAATAGAACTTCTCAAAGGCATGAAATTAAGTAAACCAAATAGTTCCGTAATTAGCAAGTTCAATGCAACAGGCTTGACAAAGAGATAACTAGAGGTAATAATAAGTTATAAACAAGGTGTTTAGCAAGTTAGAAGCAGTCGTGGTTATATCTGGGAACAAGCGCAGTTAGTGGTGGAACAATTGTGCTTACGGGATTAGGAACAGTTCCTCGGCTGGAACGGTTGGAACAAGAAACTCGCTGGATTAGGCAACGATTATCCGAGTAGTGGTATTTTACCTCTTGAAACTAGAGCAAACTGGATACTGATAAATTAATCTAAATATCGGTGTTAAGAACACGTAAACAATATATCTTCAATGCCTTACCTGTCACAAGAATCTTTGATATAGATACGTATTACTACGTATTCAAAATGTTCAGTTCACATGTTATAGACTTTTAGAGTGCTTTGTACTATGAATTTTTACCCCTTTCTCTTACATGGTTAAAATAATGGAAGAACTTAAATGAATTTTGTTGTTTAAGGTTGATTGTGATTGTGTGGAGTAGGGAGGTTTGTCGTCAGGTTTTCAAATAGTTTAGCGAAATGATGTAAAATATACAAACAAGTAATTGTGAAAGTAAAAAGAACAAACTTTAAATTAAGTTCAAAATTGTTAGCTAAAATAAGAGAATGATATTCGCATTACATTTTTTTGGCATCAATCTTTTGTTACATATTTATTTCAGATATTTATTAATTTATTTTTATAAATCTACTAGCTTGTTTGTTATGGGTAGTTTATTTATTTATATGTTATAGTGTATTTATTTGTTTACAATGTGTCATAACTGAGTATCCTTTTTGTTTTTTGAAATTATTTTATTTTAAAAAATTCACGACATTTTTTGGAGCTAAGTCTATTTTCAAGTGGTGTTTGTATTGAAAATGGTATTGTTTTCAATACTATCACCACTTTAAAATGGACTTATTTCCGAAACATGTCTTGTATTTTTTTAATTAAATAATGTCTGAAAACAAAATGGGTACTAAGTTATGACACATTGTTTAGTAATAATAGTAGCCCTCATTTATCAACTCAATTATATATACATATATTTTATTTTTATTTATTTATAAAACAAACAAAAATTAAAATTAAAACTTTACTACGTTAATTTAATACGTTATTGACCAATTCAGTTTATCCCAAGGAATTTAATGACGGTAAATATTCTCGCTTTTTATTCACTTGGGTGTCAGGTTTTAATATCAGATAGTCTATTGAAAGCGGAATTTAATCATAAAGCTATAACCCAGTCTCACACTTGGATATTGAAAATTACAACGCCGTATAAAGTTGTATTGTTTGGTTGAACCGTTCGCTATGATATGTTTATTAAAAAGGATTGCCTGCCAATGGTATGAAATGCCTGTTTGTATTCAAAATATATATATAAACAGGGATGTAACTACATTGAGTATTTATATTGTCAATGTATTTTGTACAACAGAATAATTTATTTTAGTTTTAAATCTTTGGTATGCTAGGATATGATGCAAAGTCACAGTGTCAGTTTGAAGGGTAACTTAACTTTTTAGTGGGATAAATTAAGTTAAAAGAAAAAACCTTGCACATAAAGAGGTTTTATTCGATTGTGTATAGGTTTATGTTATTAAGGTATCTTAATAAAAGGTATCTTATATTATATTGTGTCTATTTTAAGGAGCTGGATTTAAACTTCGTTATTCCTTAATCCTTATTCCTTAATACAACGACCTATTGTTTTAAGGGATCGTAATTTTATTTGAACTTTTTAAACTTATCTGATTCTATAAAAACATTTCTCAAACCGCTATTGTCAAAGACACAAATACATGTATAAAAAATGGCAGTAATTGAAAAAAATGAGAGTTAAAATAATAAACAGAATTTCAGCCCAAAACTATTACAATTATGTGAGATTCTTGTAGAGGCAATGAATTATTATTTCAATACTTGACTGAGTCTGAAACAATTTGATCTAACATATTATATAAATCAAATAATATACTGGTGAAGAACTAGTAGCACGAAGCACAATGGTGTATATTTTGGTAGAGAAGATGATTCCAAATACAATTTAACAATCAATGTCTTTTTCTCAATTTCATTTCAATAAAAGGAAAATATTAAATACTACACTGTTATCCCTAAATAATTGCATTATCCAATCCTAAAAATAGTATGCAATTCATTGTTCACAATTATACACAACAAATATGTAAGTAGTACAAACGTGTGTATTTTTGTATTGGATGAGTTTGATGGTCTGTGACTGTGACTGACGGCATTGCTTATTAATTAGGATAATCCAAAAGTTTAAATTTCATTAAATTTCAGATGGTGGAAAAACCACGCCAAAGCCGGAGACCACGACGACATCTGTCATCGAGACAAAACCGCCGACAAGTCCCCCCGAGGAGATAAAGCCGAGTAAAACTGAGGCACCTCCGAAGACGGATGAGAAGAAAGCGACCTTGGAGGAGAAAGCTTCAAAGAAGTCCTTGGTACAAGTGAAATCAAGTTCTCCTACAACGTCGCCGGTGGTTTTGTCGAGTGTGGTCGAGGTACGAGGAGGACCCCAGGACCAGTCTCCTGTGATCTCCAGCCAGGTGGAAGTCAGGGAGGGATCCTCCAGCGCGACGGTGTCGACCATGGTGGAGGTCAAGGTTGCTCCGTCCAGCGTTGTGAACGTCGTGGAGAAGCTGCCGGAGCCGATTGTCAACGTTAAGGTCAGACAAAGTGGCTAAATATGTCATATACACCACACCCTGTGATATGTCTGTGGGACACTCATACTGTTAATCAATATCGTATTTATAAAATCTTTCAAACAAGACTATATCATTTAATAAAAACGAGACATGTAAAAATTTAAAATCGTAACTTGATTGAGCATTGAGATGAAGAATGATTAACGTTACATTCAGTGGAGAAGAATCAAATTTAGATTTTTCATTAAAAAATAAATAGACTTTGTGAATATTTTTTATCTTTTACTGTAGGAGTAAAAGTAAACTTTGATCCATCAACAAAATTTCACGAAATAAATTATCCCTTTATCCTAATTTAATTAGATACGACAAAGATATTTGTGGGTTTATTTATACTGTATATTTCTGTGTTTGTGTTAATTGTATTCTGTAATGTCTACAAGAGTAGCGGTATTAAAATAGTTTTACCAATAGTTAAGGTGCTAAACATAATCTTATACATTTTAGAAGTAAATTTAAGTGTCATATTTTATAATTTACCCGAGGGATTCTATTACCATTGAGGAGTAGAGACTGAAAATTAATTGTCATTTGCTATATAAGTTGCAAAGTTTCCTTCCGGTCGGTATACGTGCACCCGCAGGGTGTTTTCCTGAAGGATTGGATTAATATCTCTACGTTAAAATCCACCTAATCAACAACAAACCCCATTTTAATAGGATTGATCTTTAGAAATGTATTTTTATTAATTTAACATTTTCACTGTTTTATAAGCTTGATTTGTGAACATCTGATCTGCAAAATTTGTTATGATTCCTTGTTTTGTGTAGTTATAAGAAGTTTTAGATCATACGACACTAAGATTGAAACGTTTAATAGAATATATGTATACTTTTGAAAGATATGTGAGCATCTGATTATTAATAACTGATGGTTAAAGGTGAGTGGTCCGAAGCCTGAGGGAGTGCCCAAACCCCTGGCCATCCTCAGCTCCAAGGTGGAAGTGGTCGCCAGCTCGGATGAGCCCGCCATCAGCGGCAACAACGTCGACGGTCCGGCGGAGTACGACTTCCTCTCCCGACAGCCCAGCGAGGTGGTTGACGAAACATACAGGGTAAGCATAAAACACAAGGTTGGATTCCAAGTCCAAAGAATAACCTACCTGAGGCTATTTCAAACCAGAACAGAAGTCCAGAGATTTAACAGGGGGAAACCTATATAATACAGCGTTCTTTGTTTACTGGTTTGTTCCAAGTTGAAAAGATGATCCAAAAACCAGTAATGATCAAGAGTAAATCAGTAGTTTGAGAATTTTCTGTTCAATTATAATGAAGAACGGTATGAGATTTGTCGTAACTCGAACGGCAAGACAAATTAGGAATGATCAAGAAATACTGCATTTTCTAATCGATAATTATCAGGAATGACCTCAAAACTGATCAGTCTGAAGTTTAAACCTGATTGTAAATTGAATCAATTTATGAAAATAATCTCGGTAAATTTAGTTTTCTGACGGATAGTTAAGATTGTTTACGTGGGATCATAAAGTCCTGTAATCTTGTAGGTCGTTTAAAGATTATTGGGGGATAAAATAAACTGGCACTCGGTTTGAGCACCACAAGAAGAACCACAGAGGAAAGGTGTCTCATGAGTAGAGAATGCATGCTATCTCTTTTCTTCCTCAAGTCCTTCTTCTATCTAGTCGTCTCTGTCAATGGTAGATTTATTTTTTCAGCATTATTTTTGTAAATATTCATATATGAAGTCACAATTTAATACATTTTTTTACTCAGGTGATTGACCTTCGTCCGACTTTGAAGCATGGTCACAAAAACGGTAAGCCCCGACCCAGCAAGGCGACCCCCGCCGACGTGCACCCCACTGGCCTGGTGACCAGCATGGGCGGGACCGTAGTCAAGGACGGACTCACCACTGTACACGAGACAAGCGTGCTGGGGACCTACATCTCGGGGAAGTACGCCCAGGTTCTACAGAGCACCTCCCACATCTACCAGTCACAGGTCAGCTAAACCTTTACTCTCAGGTATCAGTTACTGTGACAACTGATATAATCCTACATATGTTATAATTATGCATAACTACACGTATCACTACAGAGCACCTCTTACATCTACCAGTCACAGGTCAGCTAACCGTTTACCTTCAGGTATCAGTTACTGTGGCAACCGTTACAATCATGTCAAAGTTTAGCACTAAGCGTAGTAATTACACGTATTACTACAGAGCAGCTCCAACATATGGCAGTAAGGAGCAGTTAAACATGTCCTCAAAGGTATCTGTTATTGTGGTGACCCATTAATAACATAGCTAATAACTAAGCATACTAATTAATTATATCACGTTGTCAATAAAACTATACTCACGGAATGGAACCGGAACTAAGCATAACTACAAAGCATAACCTACATCTACTATGTCCTCTAAGGTATCTGTTACTGTGGTAACCATTAGAATCCTGCCATACGTTTTAAATTATGCATTTACAAGTTTTAGTTGTAATAATTACAATGCAATAAAATGTATCGTACTGAAAACTAATAATACATGCTTCAAAGATTCCTGATGAGGATAGGCAATAACGATATGTGTTCATCCAATTTGTTGCTGACGTTAGTGTATTTAATTTTCTGCTCCAGAAATCTTTCAATATACACAAATCCCTCTGCGCCTTCCAAATAAGAATCTCTGGTATATTCTCATCTCAGGGGACTCCAAATTAATTCTAACTCAAACTAGGTCAAGCAAACAACTTTAATCATATTATAAATGTGTAAAAGTCATGTGTTTGTTTTCATTCCACGATACAAGAGGGAGTCGTAGTCAATTTTATAACTATTTTTAGTGCAATAACGTCCTAGGGAGTTTGCATTTAATCAAGATACTTTAAAAAGAGGTCTTTGATGTAATAACATTGCTCTTCTTGCTAGTTATTTGTGTTTATGTGAGTATATTATTATTTTAAATTCTTAAGAAATTAATTTACTCTAATTTTAGTAACTAAAACGTCGATTCAAAAGTTAGGATGTTGTCATTCAGAAAAAATGAGGATTTTATAGTAAATAATTTAATAATTTCCGTGTAAAATTTAAAGAAAATATTTTTATAAAGATTAGTAACATTTCCAATATGAGAATTATTTTATAACATAGCAATATATCGTTTCATAAACATAGTTTCTTGCTATCATGGTTAAGAAAAACCTTATTAGCGATTTCAGGGAGATTGACATGTGAAACCATTTGATGAAAGTATCGCACGGCGTACAGAATGTTTCTCTTGAGTTTATTAAAACAAATTAAGGCATACTTTGATTTTAGGGTTATTTTATTTCTTACATAAAATATCAAGGTGTACTTTTCTGAGTGTGCGAGTGATATTTTCCAGAGAATATAGTTTAAAGTATAACTGTGGGCGTCATAATTGTAACATCGTGCAGATCCTTTGGTTGTTCTATAACTGTGACGCCTACGTTACAGATGAACAAAGGTGAAGGTTGAGGAAGGAGAAATGATGATAGAATTGTCGCGGGGTTGGCACCCCGTACACTCTTGGTTAGTGTTGCGGTGACAGACGAATATAAGTTTAGGAGCAGTCAGTGAATATACAGGGTGTACCTGAAATGTACCGAAAAACTATGGGGTATTGTTTCTGAGGTCAAAACAAACAATACCCCCGTCGCAGCAGACCTGCGTACTCAGCGAATTTCCAAATAAAAAAAAAATAATAATATATGACAAGTTTGGTCAAAATCTGTCGATAAACATGAGAATTATTTGCCTATTCTCCATAAAATTAAAATGGGAAAGAGTGAGTAGGTTTGCTGCTGTGAGGAACACTGAAAGTAACCATTTATACCATCAAAAATTTTATTTTTAACATTTATACCAACTTTCATCAACATCTGTCCATAAATAAAGGATTTTGCCTAATCTCCATATGATTAACATGGGAAAAGAGTATGCAGGTTTGCTGCCATGATAAACACATATACTATGATTTTTTAGCACAAATGTATGGATCTCAACCACATGAAGCTAAATATCAAGTTTCATCCAAAAATATTAGATAATAAGTGAAAAATTAATTTTTCCTAATCCTCCATAAGATTAACATTGGAGCCTCAAAATACAACGTACTGTGTTTAGATTTTTTTATATCTCGGTAACCGTTGAAGATAGAGAAAAACTTTAAGGAACTTAATTGTGTAGTTTTTTAAGCTGATTCCAATGGTGAAATATAAAATTAGAAGTTTTTAAAAATTACATGTGAAAAACTCAAAAAACCCCATTTTGGGGTACAAAACCCCCCCAAACTACCCGTTCCCATTGACCGATATGTCTGGTTTACGAACTCGTCCGAGCATTTGTAGGAATACACGTCTCTACCAAATTTGGTCTCGATCGGACCATTTTTACGAGAGTTATCGTGTTCACAGACACACACATATATATATATATATATATATATACATATATATATATATATATAAAAATTTTAACGACTATTGTTTTTGGTCTCTGGGCACCTAAAGAAGAAAAAATAACATGGACTCGGGCTTAACTCTTGCCATGAGACCTACGGTAATAGCTTCTTCCCTATGGGAAATTCGCTAAAAATACATAGACCATATGTGTTCTGTGAACATATGGCCTATCTCGCTCCTTTTTTCGTCTGTCGGTGTGTGAGTCTTTTACATAGCTTGCTATAACTTTGGAACCATTTGATGTAGGTACCAGCTTTAAACTCGGTCCGTGTATGAGTACTAATAGGACCTTATTTGTGTATAGTATCAAGTTTCTACTTTGTTTCAAAGTACCGGCCATTTCAATTTTTCAAAGCTCAATAACTTAAAACCGTGGGATTTACGAAAAAATACGAAAACTGGCAAAATTTATTCTACTTTAAGATGATGTAAAATTTTCATAGGGTTATAACACAAATAGCAAAGAAAATTCAATATTAGTAAAGTTACTACTCACCCAAATTGTCCATTAAAGCCCAAATTGACAGTTATAACTTTTGAAAAACGTAATTTTCTCCTTTATTTGTGTTATGACCCTGTTAAAATTTTACATTTTCTTAAAGAAACCTTTTTGTTTTCTAATTATTTTCGTATATTAAATCACATAGTTGTAGAGTAATTGAGCATTGAACATTTCAAATGGCCGCCATTTTGAAATGGTACAAAGTAAAAATTTGATACTATGCACAAAAATAGGTGCTGTATTTTTTAAGGTCATACACGTACCAAGTTTGAAATTGGCCCCTCAAGTGGTTCCAAAGCTATATCAATCAAGTAAAAAAACACAAACACACCGACAGACGGAAAACGAAATGAGATAGGTCACACATTCAAAGGACATTTTGTTGGTTTTAAACTCAGGAACAACATCCCAAAGTTTTTCGGTGTATTTCAGATACACCCTGTATACGTTTTAGCTAATGAATGGAATAACTTGTTTAAACCCTGTCCTTAGAGGTTAAATACAAGAAGGTGCGCATCGCAATGGAAGATGTTATCTGTATTAATTAACTATTGTGAAATTTAGCTAAGGGAGCAGGGAATAAGAATGCAACCTTAGACATGATTAAAAGTCAATAAAGGCTAGATTAAACCTACCGTATGTAGAATACATGTAAGTTCAATGTGACTAGTTGAATTTTTTAGTATATGAAAAATGAAAAATAGTTGTGATTCGGGAACTCTTACAACGAATTTCGACCGGCCCGGCCTGTGGGAGCTTCACCCCAGAACTAGATTCGAACCCGGGACCTGAATTACTCAATTACTGAACCACCTTGTTCCCTTGAAAAGTATGATGGCTTGGCTAAAGAAGGAATAACTTGTTGTTTCCAGTATAAAAATAAATAGTATATTATTTTTGTATATGTATTTAAGGTAAACGAACAAAAAATAGTTTCATATTGTTGCTATGTACACGTTTAGTATTGAGCATGAAACATATCATTTTTATGTTAGTTTACATAATATGGTTCGGTAAATTCCATTACTGAATTGATTTGTTTAGCTACCCATGGAGAATACAAGTATCTAGTTACCTGATATTCACTAATAGTCATTAGCCTATTAAATTATATATTAATCAACCTAATGGCATTTCGGCATTGTCTAGCAACAATACATTGATGGACAATTCAATCAATGCATTGTATTCCTATCAGTAAAAGGATAATTTGAGCAAACATTTTCAAAGATCATATTAAAATCATTTATTTAATAAGTAAATTGATGCTTCGTCAGAAAATGCTTAATACGAAGTGTATACAAATGAAAATAGTACTGAGGACTTTCCCATCTCAATAAGTTAAACAAAGTGTCGCTTCGTTTTGAGATCTGAAATCTGATTCCACTCTTAAGCGAGCTGGAACCTATAACATCAAGGGTTAGAAGCTGACAAATGTTTAGAGAAGAAATCAAAGAAACTACACAATATACCAAGCAAAAAAGCACAATAAAGAATAAAAAAGTAGAGTACGACCTCACGCCACCTGTAGCACAAGCATCACCTGGGCACTTGGGGAATCGCCGGTAGGTGTGACTGGCACAGTCGAATAACCTTTTATACCTATGGAAAAAAGTAATAGACGAATGTAAACTTACTGAATTTTAAACCTGAACATATGGTTACTTTATAAGGAACAATTCTAAATAAGTTAATCTTTATTAATAAATATAATATTAATTTTTTCCTAATTTCACTTAAAACATTTAACTGTAGGAGCAACCGTTTCGGGCGTCCCTCCCAACCGGAACTAGCGACTGTCTCTGTGTACAGCGAGCCGGTGACTCCCGCGAGCAACCGGAAGTACCAGTCGGCCAGCAACAGGAGGAACGGCTTCCGGCCCGGCAAGGGGGACAACTCCGTGGACAGCAACACCCGCGACAGGGAGCGGGAGAGGGACTCCCGTCGCAACTTCAAGCCCGCTAAGGCAGCTCCGTCCCAGGACCAGTCCACGAGTCTCTACAAGTTCAAGCTCTCCAGGCCTACTGGACGGTCAGTAAAACAACGATTGCTATTCCTATATTTTTACAATTATTTTTATTTATCTTTTCCATCGAAAAAGTGATAACATACCGAGACAAACAAATAACAAAGTGACGAACAAATTACGTCTATATTTTATCTATTAATCTTATGATATCTATTAACATGATTGTTCTTACAATTTTACTGCTTTTGTATAGTATAATCAGTGGCTACGCGGTTCTTTGCTTCCAATAATAAATAATAATTTTATGAAACAGATTTTAGTGGAGTTGGGGAGTTTTTATCTTTTACTGAAATGAAAATTATTGTTTGAAAATATAGTACTAAACAAATACTAATAAAGTTAAAATGGACGTAATTTAGGATTTTTTAACTGTAAACTAACCAAAATAATTCAAAAAAGTTTTAATACTGTATTATAAAATATGCTATTTAACTATTTATACAATGTAATTAATAATTTAATTAATCTATTTTATTTTATGAATTATTAATTAATAATCATTTATAATTAACTCAGTTTTTCAAACTAAAATCAAAAATATGAATCGACCGCTTCAATGTAGTTTATGTACCTAAGGTACAATAATTTATTCCCATATTTTCACAAATCTATCTCAATGTAATAGATTAATACCAAACTCTGATCACTAGATTACAACCCAGTTAACTCAAACGAAAACATGGATTTATATCTCTACCCCATATGAAAATAGTACACTTTGTAACTGTCCGAAAATGGCTAATTGTTGGTCTTGAAATCGAGTTTCAAGTTTAATCTCGATCTTTTAATTCGGTATACATCGTAATGATCGTAGTTACAAGATTCTCCCTATAGGTGGCAGTACAAGACGACGCCCAAGCCCCGCGTCACCATCCGCCGCACGGACGAAGGTGTAGACAACACCACAGCCACGGAGGCCAAGCCCGAGGACCAGGAGCAGCAGGGCAGTGACGTGACGGACTCCAGGGACCTGGACAACGACGTGGTCGCCCCCACAGAGACCTCCCTACCGCTGGAGACTATCAAGGTGGAGATCTCGACGCCGGCCGAATTCCGGAACACGTACTACGAGATAGCCACCATCAAGTCTCCGTATACGTTCCAGGTAGGCCACCAGAGTCGAACGCTTTTGTATTTTTGTATATATTCTACGTCAGTGGTAAACCCTAGTCTTGTTACTTAACTAACTGATTAATAACTTAATTACGAATGGTGCCGGAATAAAACTGGCGTCTATTGGATTGCGATGAAAAATTGTACTTTACTGTATTCAATACCACCATATAATTCAAATCATATTTTTATATAAACTATCAATCAAATCATAGAATAAAAACAAAAATACTAATAATTTTGCAATAATTTTCGTTATTTCTGAAATTGTTAGAAATTGCATGTTACCTTACTCACATTACGGGATAGATTAAAAGTGTGAGACGTCATGTTGATGGTGTGATGTTTCCAGGTGGGGTCTGTGAAAAATACCAGGTACATCACCGTGACGTCCACGGTCGAGAAGAGCCTGGTGGAGCCGACCGATGCGCCGGCGATCGCCCCCACAGAGCCTCTGACCGAGAACATCCTGGCGAGCACTCAGCACATTTACGACAACAAGGAGCCTCCCCTAGACTCTTCCATCGCTACTCTCCCACCCATCGGCTTGGCCGGTGACGCCGAGACTCCGCCCCTGGAGACCATGACGGAGACCTTCAGCACCACCCAGCTGCTCCTCAAGACCCACATCTTGCCTGTGGTGTACGGTGGGATGAACACTAGTAGCTACACGCTCGTGCAGTCCTACCATATCACCAGAATAGTGACTGCGACCAAGACTCTGCCACCGATGGAGGTCTACCAGTTCGTCCCCAGCAAGACTCTGAATGAGTTCAACACCAGGCTAGACGAAGCCGGGTCTGAACTTCATCTGGAGTTGGAGTTTGGGGACAACAACGACCAGGACGACGACGACCACCCCAATGCGGCTAGAGCCTTCCCTCCCGATCTGGACCTTGCTAACGTGGGTTCGGACTTTGATCTTTCTGACGTGGACAAGTCTAAATTCCCCGACCATCTGAGGTTGAAGAAGGCGCATCATGGGCTCTCGACTACCCCTCACCCGTCAGCCGAACCGACAACTCCAGCTTTGACCCCAGAACAAATCCAACAGTTGGCTCTCCTGAAATTCCTCAACCCTAATGCCAACATCCCTAATGTGATCACCCAGTCCAAACCGGTGATTAAGCTGGAGACGCTGTTCGAGAGTCACGTGATACCCTTGTTCAACGGTCAGACCACAATCTTTAGTACTCTGTCCCGACCCATCGCCACCGTCAGCAAGACAGAGTACGAGGTAGTGACGAGCACCCTCGCTGTGCCCCAGCAGCCTCAGCTCAACCCTCTGTTGCCCCAGCAGCAGCAGTTGAACCCCCTACTGGCTCAGCAACAACTGAACCCCCTGCTGCCACAAGCTCAGCCCCAGTTCGCCCTTAGCTCCACGCCCGTCGTGACACAGACCATGGTCACCCAGACGGACAGCAAGGTCCTGAAGTTAACCTTCGGCGCCAAGACGGCATACACGACTCTCTTCTCGACGAGAGTCGTCCCTACACAGTTGACGACATACCTGACGGCGTCTGTGCCGATTCAACCAACAGCCTTCCCCGGATTCTTCCCTGCGCCATATAACCCCTTTCAGTACGTCGGCTGAGAGATTAAAATTATTTAAGTAAAATCTCTTTATTTTTATATGACTCTTAAAAAAGAGTTATATAATTAAATACAAAGGCTTACTTTCTCCGATACGATAATCGATTCTGAATCTTCACTATCGTAATAAAACATCATTCAGAATCGATGGATAGTGGGTTTTGGTAAAGAGTATCGGGGTAAGTAACCCTTTTTTGCGTTGCGTCTCACAGTAAAAATACCTCATAATTTGAATTGCTCATAAACGAGGAATGTTGAGTTCTTTTTTGACGAGACTGAAAACCCCGTTCATAATTATTTTGCTTTCCCTTTGTAAGGAAGAATTCGGATTTTACACGAAATTTCTCTCTTTCAACTTCCTAACTACACGCATTGTAAGATATGTAAATAATTCTTAGTTTTATTATGTAAATCTTTCTTTTAACATGTTACCATAAATACCCGGTTACTATATGTGATATTACTATGTTATATAGCGAGGGAAGACTTGATAGATTTGCGAAGGCAGTTGGTCGAAATGATTGAAACGGAGCAGTCAGTGATGCAGTGAAATTTTAATTGTACTATACACGTCAAACTTAATTTACATTGGAACGCCTTCTTCACTTTATAAAACTATCCAGCTGCTTAAACCCAAAGGCATATTATCTGCATTTTTACATTCAGTAATACAGAGTACATTTTAATTGTACTTGTTTATAGTTAATAACATACTCTTACAAAAGAAAGAAATGTATTGCTACTATCAAATGATCAGAAATTCCTTACCTAATTTTAAGTAAGAAAGATTTTTTAATTGTTTGCCATAAGTAAATATTGTGGATTGGAAGTTTTTCTTAGTAGAATGCGTTTCAGTGTAATTATAGTTTGTTGCTTACGCCCTGTGAACATTACCCGGTGCTAGAAATAAGACGCGAAATATTGTTTTAATGTTTGCCCAAACCAAATATGGTGGCTGATATCTCATTGAGAACTTATTCCTGTGAAACTATGGTTCGATGATTATGCCCAGTGACCAGAGACCAGTGCCCGGTGCTTAGTTCTGTAAGACACGTCATCTAGTTGTAAGGTTTCTATGTAATTTATTCCTGTGGACGCTCTGTTAACCGACCGACCATGTTCGTCCTCATGAATCACAATGTCCTTACGACCGTTGATGTCCTGATTCTTTGGTGAACAGGTATTGTAAATCATACTCATTTTCTGAATTGAGTCACATGTCCCTTAATAGCTTTGTGGCACTTTTATTGTACTTCTTAGCAAGAAAAAAATAAGTCGTCACGATATCGGTAGGTATTTTGGTTGTCCAAAGTCAACAGCTTTACTTGAACCTTTGGTTGGGGACATGCTATCCTTCAAACATCGATACCAAATCAGAATCGCATTACTGGTTGGTTCACTCTGGGATCGACTGGTGTCTGCTTCATGCTTTTCTGGTTCCCTGTCACTCGGGAATGACACCGGGTCATCGGGACTGAATGGTCATGGAGTTTTCCCCTCTCCCTCGTTACCGATCATTATTGATTCTTTCTTTCCGCTGGCTGTACGAAAGAATAACCATTATTTAGTCGCAGAGCCTGGCCAGTTTTGCTGGAGGCTTCTACTCCTATTCTGGCAATGATAACGGAAATAGATAAAATCAATGATACAGTAATACAGTATAACTTTTTCGTCATATAATATCCACAGATTTTTATTTTTGTTTTATCACACTCTATTCATGATATTAATTCGGTCAACGAGCGTCCACTTTGACAAAATCAAAACATATCTTCTATCAAAAATCCTCTTCGCACCATAAAGTATTTTTTTAAATATTAACACTTTCAAACAAAGAAGCGTAATATCCAATTACAAAAGTGAACTGTAATAACATTTTTATTTGCTCAAACATATTTCCCAATATTCATTAGGTTATAAATTTCCATCTTCCATATCATTTTGTATATATAATTCATTAAATTTAAGTAGAATTATGTTTAAGTATGTAAGTAATTGTATTATATGTATTTTTTAAATAGTCAATTACAGTAAAAAATATAAAACATTTTCTTAGTTTATTATTAAACCACCTTTGACAATCTTGCGTAGTATACTAATTTTTATTTCATCTAATCCCAAGAATGGGGTGCAGCATAATGCCTCAAGCTCAATTTTATTTGAAGTTAAGAAGAGATTGTCAAGTTTAAGAAAACTTACGACACTCACGTTAGTGTGTTAAAATTAATTAATTAGTTGCAGCTTGTGAAATTATTTTTAAATATTATTCATTATTTTATAATCAATAAGGGCTTTTGATACAAAAAGTAAAATTAATATCATATTATGCAACTATTCGTTTTTACCCAATAAAAAGTTCAAATTTGATCAACACAATGTATGGTGTATAGTAAAGTATCCAGGAAATTTTCTAATTAATTTAAGATTTATCAGAGAATAACTAAGATACAAGTTCAGCATGGAAACTATTTTTACGTCCAGACACATCAGTAGACCTCTTATTGCCTAATGTTCAGCTCTGAACCTACTTCTTAAAGAGAAACAACGCCGTAGAAGTGGCAAATGGAAATTCTAATAGAACTTCTCAAAGGCGTGAAATTAAGTAAACCAAATAGTTCCGTAATTAGCAAGTTCAATGCAACAGGCTTGACAAAGAGATAACTAGAGGTAATAATAAGTTATAAACAAGGTGTTTAGCAAGTTAGAAGCAGTCGTGGTTATATCTGGGAACAAGCGCAGTTAGTGGTGGAACAATTGTGCTTACGGGATTAGGAACAGTTCCTCGGCTGGAACAAGAAACTCGCTGGATTAGGCAACGATTATTCGTTTTGTGATGTTTGGTTTAAATAAACAAGAATATTTATTCTGATAGATATTAAACTGTCAACATAAATACTTCAACGAAAAATAAAGTTATACTTGTTGGATCGTTTAATTACTTAATTCTTTGGTCTAGTATGCTATTATTTTGTGGCAGTATTAGTAGTGAGGACCAGGTGTTAGTTATTGGAAATTGTTTTTTTGGATTGTAATGACATAGTATTTTTTGTTATTTCCTTTCTTGTTGCAGGACGTTTTTGTCTAAGCCACCGCCCGGAACCGTTTTACTTTACTTTAGGTTAGAACTAGTAGGTTGCGACATCATAACTTATCAAAAATCCATTAGGAATTGGCAGAATTTGATTGAACCCGGGACCTTGGGCCCAAAGGGTCGCGCTCTACCTCTAGACCATCCTACTCCACTGTAATGACATAGAGGGTAGATAAATAATTAAACTAAATTTTTAAGTCATCCCAAACTGGTGAGATAAGGCTGGAGACACATGACCAGCCTACCTTTTACTTCACCCCGCTGCCACCAGCTCAGCATTTCTTTTACCTCCCCTTTCTGACACATGACCAGCCTACCTTTTACCTCACCCTGCTGCCACCAGCTCAGCCTACCTTTTACTTCACCCCGCTGCCACCAGCTCAGCCTACCTTTTACTTCACCCCGCTGCCACCAGCTCAGCATTTCTTTTACCTCCCCTTTCTGACACATGACCAGCCTACCTTTTACTTCACCCCGCTGCCACCAGCTCAGCCTACCTTTTACCTCCCTCTGCTGCCACCATCTCCTGCTCCATTAACCTTTCACCTCCCTACGTTTCCACCAGCTCTGTCCCAGGTACAATTTACCTCCCCCTTCTGCCACTAGTTACCTTTTACATCCCTATGCTGCCTCCAGCTCTGCCCCAGTCAGCTCTTCCGTGACACTAACCATTTTCACCTAGACTGACAGCAAGGTCTTGAAGCCTACCTCTGAATCTGATACTGCCACCAGCTCCAAACCCGTTGTGTCCAGTCCGTCGTGTCTTCTGAAGAAACAAAGTTATTCGTACATAAAAAACTTAAAACAAAATAAAAAATATTATTTATATGATTATTAAAAAGAGTATTATATATATTGTAGTTGAGTTTGTTCACCTATGCTGGCTAAGGCGAGTCTCTGACACGAGTTGCAAGTGAACTTTGCATATTCCCTGAAGAGGCTCTGCCCTTCAAGAATGTCTAGTTGTTACTATAACAAACAGTTTCTATTAACCCAGAACTATGTTAAATTAAATCCAAATATGTCTATAAATTTGATTATCAAACTTCTCCTAAAAGTATATAGAAAATCATTCACTATATATATCTTAAAATCTTTGGTTGTTGTTGCATCAGCCAGAGCAACTATTAACCCGTCATTAACTTGATAATATACAAAACGGCTACAATATGGTGATGCAACTTCTCCTAAAAGTGCATATATGGAAAATGTGTCATTTGTTATTTATATCTTAAATCCTTTCATTATTGATGGATTAACTACAACCACTATTATCCCGTCAATAACTTGACAATATCCAAAGTGGCTACATCTGATGACGGAACTTCTCCTAAAAGTGCATATGTGGTAAATGTATCATTCGTTATATTGACGATAATAGAGTTAACCAGGCTGTGGTCTGATCGAACGTGGCTAAAATACATGTTATTGTAACAATTACAACCATTACTGACCCGTCAATTATCTCAAAATATTCAGTATATATCTACAATCTGATAATGGAACCGCTCCTAAAAGTGCATATATGGAAAATGTATCATTCGTTATATTGATAATAATAGAGTTAACCAGGCTGTGTTCTGATTTAGCGAGGTTTAAATACTTGTTATTGTAACAATTACAGCCACTATCAACCCATCAATAATCACACAATATTCAGTATATATCTGATAATGGAACCGCTCCTAAAAGTGCATATATGGAAACTGTATCATTCGTTATGTTGATAATCATACGGTTTACCAGGCGATTTTCAATTTTTATTTGGCTAATTCAATTTTTCAAACGTACAAACGGTTGCATTAACGTTCACAACATACGACGCAAAATAGTAAAAACTCTTAACAAAGTGTTCGTCAGGACTCAATTTTAGGACCTCTTTAATCTTCTATTTATTGATTGCAATAACTCATTTTGTCCGTCAAAATCAATAGGTCGTAAATATGGTAGTAGTTTCAGATTAAGGACTTCATTTATTTCATAAAATGTATCTTTGAACGTCTCTCCGCATTGACAGCGAGCGAACCAACAATATAGTACAATCCACTGCAACGTCAAAGAGAGATTTTGACCGGTTCGTTGGCTTATTTTATTGTATTGATCATTATTTAGAAAAATAACTGGTAAGTGTGTTGCTGTTGGGTCATTCCACCAGAGTGACTCACGCTTTGCTGCGTACAGCAACAATTCCCAGTGCATGGCCAACGCTGCCAAAGCACTGGCATGGAAATACGCTGTTGGAAAAATTCGTCCTCTACGATAGATCACGTACACATCTTCGGGGATCAGCACTACGTGAAATCCCGTGAAATTAATAAGATCTCCCAACAGTTCCTATATCCGGAAGATCTGCATAGAGAGATTTCCCTCAATGCACCGCTCTGTGATAGTTAAGGAAATCTAATACTGTATGTTCACAACGGACTTTACCCAGCAACAGTGCGTGACACATTAACAGCGTGGTCCTTCACCTGTCCATAGTCTTGGGCAATATTTAGTAAGAAGAATCGACAAGCGAACGTCCACTGATGATAGGAGCCCAATTCATCTCGAACACAGGCCATTGACCTAACTGAAGAAATGTTCGTCACCATAACCACCCAACGTTAAAGTCAAACCTGAACACATAATACACCCTCAACATTACAACGACAAATATCATCATGAATGGCAAACAAATATCATCAGGAATTGCAACATCATTCAAAATATGTTAAAACACCTGCTCACCTGGTCCTAAAGAAATAAATGGTAATGTGGTTGAAACTGCGTTTTTACTTACCACCGAGAACTAATTTTCATTAATATTAAAAAATGATAAGAAAAACCTATGATACCTGAAATTAAAATATTTAACTATTATACACTTGATTATTTGAATTTAAAATATACAGCGTAAATGGAAGCGTTATTAAAAGTAATTTTTTAATGAATCAAACGAAAATTTAAATGTCCAGTGACTAATCTTCTTTGCCGACACCAGGTAGGAAGAATTGCAAATCATAAAGGTTATTTCCATACCGACATGCGATAACATTTATTAAATTTCTATAAACCAAAACAACAAAATGTTACGTATTTACTTAAAGGGGAGTTTTTTTTATATAATTACTATTAAACTGTAGTTAAGGAATGTTCAAAGGTCTAGATTTTAGTCTTCTTATGGTCATTGAAATAATTTATAGATCAAGGTATTATGAAAAAGTATTGTAAGATTACTAAGAGGTTTACGTGTTGTAATTCATCGTGGAAGTGATTTCGTATCTAGTATTTATAATAATGCGATGAACGAATAGTTTGATTAGTCGAGAGATAATTCTTTGTTAAAAGTTTTTAAAATGTTGATGTTAGCTTGGTGTTATTATTATTGGATCATTCTTTATATTGATCTTAAATCATTAGGTTGTTATGCATCAACTAGAGCAAATATTAACCCGTCATTAACTTGACAATATCCAAAATGGCTACAATATGGTGATGGACTCCTAAAAGTGCATATATGGAAAATGTATCATTCGTTATATTGATCTTAAATCATTAGGTTGTTATGCATCAACTAGAGCAAATATTAACCCGTCACTAAATTGACAATATCCAAAATGGCTACAATATGGTGATGGATTCTCCTAAAAGTGCATATATGGAAAATGTATCATTCTTTATATTGATATTAATTATTTTGGTTGTTGTTGCATCAACTAGAGCAACTATTAACCCGTCATTAATTTGATAATATTTAAAATGGCTACAATATAATGATGAACTTCTCCTAAAAGTGCATGTATGGAAAATGTATCATTCTTTATATTGATATTAATTATTTTGGTTGTTGTTGCATCAACTAGAGCAACTATTAACCCGTCATTAATTTGATAATATTTAAAATGGCTACAATATAATGATGAACTTCTCCTAAAAGTGCATGTATGGAAAATGTATCATTCTTTATATTGATATTAATTATTTTGGTTGTTGTTGCATCAACTAGAGCAACTATTAACCCGATATTAATTTGATAGTATCCAAAATGGCTACAATATGGTGATGGAACTTCTCCAAGTTAATACCAAGTTTAATCTAAAAATATTGATTGATATGGGAAATATTAATTTTTCCTTATCCTCCATAAGATTAACATTGGAGCCCCAAAATACAGCGTATTGTGTTTAGATTTTTTAATATCTCGGTAACCGTTGGAGATAGAGAAAAACTTTAGAAAACTTAATTGTGCAGTTTTTTAAGCTGATTCTAATGATGAAAGATAAAGTTTGAAATTTTTAAAAATTACATGGTAAAATGCAAAAAACCATTTTTGGGGCACAAAACCCCCCAAAACTACCCCTTCCGAAAGACCAATATGTCTGGATTACGAACTCGTCTGAGAAAATGTAGGAATACACGATTCTACCAAATTTTGTCTCGATCGGACCATTTTTACGAGAGTTATCGTGTTCACAGACACACACACACGCGCGCGCGCGCGCACACACACACACACACACACACACACACACACACACACACACACTATATATATATATATAAATTTTAACGACTATTGTTTTTGGTCTCTGAGCACCTTAAGAAGAAAAAATAACATGGTCCCGGGCTTAAGTCTCACCAGGAGACCTACGGTAATAGCTTCTTCCCTATGGAAAATTCTTTAAAATCTATAAAGTGACCGTTACTAGTATTAGTTTAGTTAGAACATAGATTTATAGTTGAAATTTCAACGGATCTATTGTAAAATTAGAGCGTACAGTGGAATCCTTCTAAGTAAGATAAAGTGACAGTTTATTGGATATTTTCGCACCAGCTAAGCCGGCTGATCCCTGGCTTACTTCACTCACGGCCCGGACTGCGGTCGCCGGAGCGCTCGAGTTATGTGAACCTTTTAAACAAATGAGGGCGAGAGATCGATTTCAAAGCTTTTCCAACTACTTTGCTTAACCCTCCCATATAAAACCCCGCTTAACATGAGACCAACCTCATTCGAATTTATAGACCTTTGACTAGTTTATGAGAGAGATTTCCGCTAAATAAATGGTTTTAACATCATTAGGTTATTTAGATTTTTATTACAGACCTTTCCCATTACTATTTTAAGTAAAACAAAGATTTACGACGTTAGAGAGAAAAAGTAATTGAATCTTAGTTTAATAAAACTAGCAGACAAACGATTAGTCAATATCCAGTTGAGATTCGGCCATTATGGCTGCCAAATTATTAACAAAGTACTTAGGTATAGCGAACAAAAGTATCTGTAATAAATCCTAAACAAAATTCATATGGTATGCTCGTATTAACTCGTAGTAAGGCTCATAAGAGGCATTAGGTTAGCATCATGTCTATAGATACAAAAAGAACTATTAGATACACTTCACCTGTGTTTCAGGGTTTTACCGCGGCCATTTTATTTCCGGTTTCTGGAGACACGCCCACTCCTATTCAATTGTCTTTGTGACGAGTGGACGTGTTTTATTTCTTCTTTGCATAAATTGCTCGTGAATAGTATTGTTTTTTTACTACTTTAAACTTTTATTTATTTATTTTCCATGACAATTGCATTACAACAATAGAAAAGTAAGCACATTGAAAAATGTTAGGAAATATCCCCACAAAGACTATACATCTGTGTGTGAGTGAGGAGTATTCCTCGTGAACAGTTTTGTAAGGGTAAAATTAACATTTCAAAGATAAGGCAATTCATGAGGAATAATACAAATTCAAAATAACGAGGATTTCTAATTATTAAGGTTCGATTTATGGAGGTTCAACTAGTTAAATTAAGGTACATTTCGCTGAAGCTTCCTTCTATAAAATGTACTAATACCATTAATCTACAGCAGAAGAGTAGCTATTTCAATTCATAGTACAATATCTATACTAGAGTTATAATTTAAAACATATCAAAAGAAAAACAAAGCCTACTTTTGTCACTATACATTTGGAACAGTTTATTTTCTGCATTAAGTAAAGAAAACGACTCAGAAAGGGAGAAATATCTTCGAGAAGAGTTGCAATAAAACTAGTTATCTGGTCGACGACTCCGCGGGGACCGCTTTTCGAACCCGAGACTCTTCGAACACGCTTCCGTTACGTCCGAATAGCTGAGGAAAGGGCTAAATCAATTTCTGTTTTATCCAAAATGTCACTTCTTTTGTTAAATTTATGAAATATTTAAAAACATAAAACCAATAGCCTAAATAATTGTTAAGTATAAAATGTCTACTAAACTATTAGATTAAAATCTAACGTGATAATAATAATGTAAAGAATTCCCAAAAATCTGGTAAGTTAAAAGTTGTTAAATTAATAAGTAACGAGTTGAATAATAAATATAATAATAATAGCTCTTAAGATTATAATGAATTATGTTTACTCCCTGTGGGAAATAGGTTAGATCGGGGATTTGTCTGAAGAGAATGTGTTCAGTCTCCAATAGATTATCATAATCATATGACGTCAGTTCTGTCACTATTTTTATGTTCCAGAAATTGCTGCTCAACCCCAACCTGAGCTTAGACATTTCGAAATAAATTAAGTGTGCACTTGTAATTAAATAACCATAATAATAAATGGAATTAATATCGGTTTTAGTTTTTTTAGTAAATTTTACTTTCATCAAAATCTACCTCGATGTTTCTGAACAAATTTCATATTCAAAATTAATTCATCTCCCATAGTAAAGCAAAATTTTTTTAATAGAATTATTTTTGTGTGGACCATATAATTAGTTTCATACCAATACGACCAGGACCTAACCCATATAGATATTATTGTCTGCGGGTTTCAAAACCGATCCCTCAGCTGATACCAAGAGTCAGACAGTTTCCTACTCCCAACCACAATTATTTGGTTCGGGTCAGTCAAACGAGGGTTCAACTTCTGAATCGATCAGTAACAGTTATTTAATGACGGTAATATGGATTTAGGACTCAAAATTATCTCCAATAAAAATCGGACTGACTCTGAAATGAAAATATTTCCAAATTCTATTGCATGCATATTGCAATTCTAAGATAATCGTAAAATGTCAAGGTAAACCAGATTTGTGAAAAAAATAAACAGAGTATATACAGAATAATCATTCGATCAAATAAAAAGTACAATAATCTCGTGCTTTGAATGCAAAATTATTTTTTTAATAAAAAATAGCTAGTGAAAGTTTTAACCTTACTAATCAGGGTTATCTTGGTTTCAGTGTGATACATTTATCAAACAGTGTTGATTTGGAAGATTTTATATTGAACATTAAAGAATAGACTATTGTAGTTTTTCAGGTAAAAAAACATAATAAATTCCACCAATAAGCTCACAAAAAGACATTAACCAAGTCACTATGATTTTAATTCTAAAATTGATATAAGATAACACGAATACCTTATAAGCATCAAATATAGAATTTGGTTAATTCTAATGCCTTATATCTCTTAAATTTGACAGCTTAGTTCAGTAATTTAATTTAGTTGACTATAGTGCATAAGAAACAGATCCATAAACTTCAATTAAACTTAAACAAAATCTGTTTTAAATTAAACAAATGAAATGAATTGACTAAAATGTACATTTTAATTTGCAATTAAAACCATATACACTTAGAGTCTTTATTTGCAGTTAAACATAATTGTTTCATTTAAACGGTTGTGTAACACAATTAAAACAGTTGAAATAATACACTATATTACATGATCATAATACAATTAATTTCGTTCAATTACGACAGCATGAGATAGAAAGTAATGGATAATTGTAATTAGTTTCTTGTGCAGAAAGTCAGAAAATATTGTGAAATTGAATGATTAGTAATATCTGTTAATGTTTTCTATCTTTTTAAAAGATTTCTTTGAGTTGGGTACGGCTCAGAGTGGAAGTTTGTCCAAGATTGTAATGAATGGTGTTAAGAGATTTAAAAAGTTTTTTTGTTATATGAGACATTTTATGTTCATAGTGAAAGATGTACTCAGGGGAAAATGTGGTTATTTTTATTGTGATGAAGTTTTAGAAGTACATTATTCCTTCTAGTTCCTCGCCCTATCCGCCAGGGGCGCTGGGGACGCCCACCTGAGATGGATGGCCACCCTCATCCCAGGATCTGAACGAATAACGGCTCGGGATTGATTTCAGTGCTTTGTCGGTATTAACTGCCCAATAAAACACCCACGACTTAAATCTCGACTTCATTATTGCTCTAAGCCCTCCTCCGTTGCGACATTCATCTCGTTTCCACCCCTGATGAAAAATCTGTTCAAAACGTTGTTTAAGAAAAACCTATTTGCCTGAAAAACCTTAAAAAGTAGGGTTATTTCTTGTAAAACTATAGCTTTAGATTATGTTTTGGACAAAAAATTAGACCCAAGTTCTGTTGTGTTATGTATAACCTTAAGAAATGAACATTAAAAGTATATTTTAACTCATTAAAATTTAAAAGGGTAAATCAGTAAAGTTTAGGTCTATCATTATTAACCTAAGCCGGTTAACCTGGTATAGCTCTATTTTTGAAAAACGAATTGAGAATGTTAAAAATATTGAGGAAAAATTATATCCAATTATATACATTATAGTTTTACAATATGGAACAAAAAAAATTATTTTTAAACAAATTTAGCGTTGAGAATAGTTGTTTTAGATATACTGGGAATAATTATTAAACAGTACTTTTCTCAAGTATTACTGGTTATACTATAGGTGGTGAACTGTTTTTAACATTCAGAATAGTTTTATTTAATATCATGAGGAGAGGATCTTAGTATTCTTCAACTGTACACTGCAATGAAAAGTGAAAGCGCAATCATAAGTCTTTTAGCATTCTAAGCACAAGGAGGAAGCGATTCAGGAATTACCGAGTGTAAGTGGGTAATTGGGTATTTCGTCAACGGAACTTTCACCGGGAAACTGAGATGTGACGACTTGTGCCGATATGAAGATTCTTCTTCAGAAATTAGATATCGATTTTGATTTCAAACTAATAATATTGCTAAAAAAATATCACTGGAAACGTCTCTAATTTAAATTTTGATCTCGAAAATTGCCAACACCCCCCCCAGAGCTAAGATATATCGTAAGATATATGTCTAAAACGTACTTCCTAACTAGTAACTAAAATAAACGGTACCAGTGGACTGACACATACTTTCTCCCTTAAAATAATAAAGAAAAATAAAAAAGACAATCTGTAATAAAACTATCATGTTCCACAAAGTTATTCTAAATATCATTTAATAATTTACTGTTCAAATTGTATGGGGGGAAACCCCCTCCCGCACCGGTAATACCAAGCTTTTATGAGCTGGTTTTGTTCGGTGATTCGACCTTACACTTCATACCAAGTTTCATGGAAAACGGTTGGAAAGTAAGGAAGCAATTGATTTTTTATATTCTCCATAAGAATAACATTGGGCACTTTCAGACAACGTACTGCGTTTATCGTGGACAGTAAATTTAACTTTTCTCTGGAACCGTTAGTCGTAGACAAATAATTCAAAGTACTAATTTGTTTAGTTTTTTAAGCTGGTTTCAATGGTACCAGTCAAGTTATACTTTACGTTTATTGTTTTTGCTGAAAATTTAAAAATTTGATTTTTCTTACATTTAAAAGCCCATAACTTTTGAACCGTCATTTTTACAGATATGCGGGTGGTGTCAAATTATTAAGTACTCTTTGCACTATAAACTATCAAATTTTAATCAAAATCGTTAGAGCCGTTTTTGAGAAAATTGGATTTTTCACGTTTTTTAAGGGTTTTTAGGGGTGAACTACCCTTAAAAATAAAAAATTCAAAATAAAAAAAAACCCCTGGAGATACGGTGACTATATATATACATGCCAAATTTCATCTAAATCGGACCAACAGGGTAGGCTGTGGCACTGTACACATCCAGACACACACACACAGACACACGGACGGACAGACATCACGTCAAAACCCACTTTTTTGGATTCAGGGGACCCCAAAACGGATATATCCACCCTCTACTCAAATTCGAAAATTTTGACGAAAACAATACTTTCTCCATATACTATGTATAAGGGGAGAAAGTAAAAATGCTGATTCAACACATCTTAGGATAAACTTACACTGGAATTGATAATTGAAAACTTTTGGCGTGAATTATATGATACAATTATCAAGAACAATTACTTTATGTGAGATTATCTTTGCAAGCTTTTAGTATACTTGTACTTTAAATTAGTTGTAGGTTTTTTATTATTCGATTCATTACGTCCCGGACGTGAGTCTTTTGATTTAGGTTCAGCTTCCATATCGTATGTGGATCTATTTGGGTAACGACCATCACATCTAGGCTCTTGGTTTATATATACAGTGTTCTGTTTAGAGTATATTTACAATATAATCTGTTTAGAGTTTAAATGTTTGTTGTTCGTTATTACGACTTCAGGAATACAACAAAATGAGTCCTTTATAAACAATAGCAAATTTTATTAGTTAATATTTTTGACAAATATCATTTTTGGGGTTTACAGAGCGTAATGCATCACTCTGTATTCCTTTTTATCATCAAAAAAATGCTAACGAAAATGAATATGGCTTCAACTTTTAACCCTGTACATTACCTAACTTTAAAGTTGAACCGGTGACCACATAGTTTTAATAACGAAGTTTGTTGCGCAATTTCAACTTCGGAATGCACACTGAACACAACATTAACTTTTGCATGGTAAGTAATGTAAATTTGCACATCAGGGGCTGTAACACTGTAACGTTCACACTACTGTATTCTCGACTGTACATTCCTGTTAGTCTTCTTTGAAATGCACCTTGCTTTTTGTGTAGTGTGATTGTACAGTTATGTTTTTTAAATTCATCGACAGTGAGAATAAGTTTAGGTTATTAAAATTAATGAGACACTTTTACTTAATTTTCTTTGTGCCTCATCTGCTCACATAATTAATGCAATTAATATCCTATAATCTTCTATTGATACGCCACACTTTTCCCAACTCATAATCAAATTTCACGCATTTTTTGTGGTAATTTTAGAAGTTTACAAACTTTTACCAACAGTGATGGAATGAAAAAATATTAAATAGTATTTAATAGCCTGAGTAAATAAACTGATGTGTGAAAAACTTGTTAAAAACTTTTGTTTGTATTTTGTTCTAATTTTATCAAAAAAATATTGATTGTATTTCATATAATGAGGCGTGTCAAAGTTCAAATTTACCATGGTTCTCTGTATTGACATAATAAAAATGAAAGTCACCAAACAAACAACCGACACATATGGGCAGTAGCTCGCGCCATTATACTAACGGTGGGTTCAAACAGCCATTATCTGTGAATTAGGATCTCTCTCCCTCTCTCTCTGTCTGGAGAGATGGACCTCGACCGACACACTGCTCTCAGTAGGACGATTATTGTAGTCTATTGTAAGGGTTAATGTTTTGGGCGTAGACATAACATCGTATTCAAACCAATAGGTAAATAGTTTTCTACTTACTAGTAAGTAGTGAGCAGTTATGTCATTATAGGAAATATCAACTTAACTGTACTTAAAATTAATATAATCATCTCAGCCTCATGTGAACACGCGTTTCCCGATAAATTAAGGAGGTTCAGACCTACTAATAGGGCTATTCCCATATTATAACAATCAGTTTTTACTAATATTTTTACTTAGGTGTTTCCGATATCCTGAAATACGATACTATCGAATGTCGAAAGATTGTCATAGTATTAGTATTATTTTTGTTGTAACGAGTATTAGTTTTATCTGTCTCTATTGTTCATTTTTAGGTAGCTTTTGGAATTTGAATTTAGGACACTAATACTCGTAATAATAACTACATAAACATGTTTGTAACCCAAATACATAAAGCAAGATTTATTCAAATCAGAAGAGTTCTTGGTACATTCGCTAGCAATTCATTAACGTGATATATTTTTAGATAGTTTAAAACATCTTTTAAGTTGTGAGGAGGTTAATAATCTGTGTATCTATCTATTGCGTGTATAAAGATGTACTTTCCAATACTGTGGTGAATGGTAAACAGTGAACTTTGTGGAACAATGTGTCTATGAATAAAATGTTTTTGTTTTCAATAATATGTACAAGTACAAAGAAATCTACTAGTTATTCTTGGTCCTCTGATTAATTAATTAAATTTCTCATTATTTTACGGTTATTTAGTTTAGTTTAACTAACGACAAATTGTACTCGGTAACTTCTCGGCTCGAGAGGCCATGATTGTCGATATAGCACGTGAAGGTGTCTCGTCAAGGCAGCCTCAGTCACTCGGATCATATCGTAGTAATCATCTCACTCCATATAGGTCGAAACACTTGTATCTGTGAACATTACGCACCAACCTTGAACTAAACCGAACCAATTAGTTGTCTCGCGTAATCGCATGACCAAACAGTGTTGATTCGCCCTCGCTCCGCCAGGGGTCGTGGTGATTGATTCGCTCGCACTCCGCCAGGGGTCGTGGTCGTCGTGATTGATGATTCGCACTCTCCGCGGTAGGCCGCAGCACTGTGGTAGGTTCAAGGCGCTCACGCATTGTCTACTGTCTAGGCCGTTCTCTCATCAGCGGTTGGCCTGCGGGCCTCAATCAGCAACACCTTCGCGGGTTGAAGATAATCAGTTCAATATTTACCTTCAAATCGTAGATGCAGATGCACTCATTAACGTACGCCAGGAACAGCAATTATTATTTATGCTTTACTGGTATGAGTGCTATGTATTTTTAGTTGTTGATAATAATGTTCATGAACCTGATTAGAACTCACTCCTCACGGGTTTCCTATGAGGGGAATATTTCGAAAACAGTATGTTGTATTATTTACAATAATGTCATTCTTATCTGGAAATAAACTCTATTCATTCATTCACTAAATAATCATTCCAAAATGTACTTCAATTTCCAAAAATTAATTTTTGAATTTTGGAGTTGTTTTTCTTAATTTCAAGTTTCTTATTTATCAATGACTAGCTGACCCGGCGAACTTCGTAACACCTAAAAGTCAATATATGTTAACTAGCATTACGGCTTCGTTTTGTAGATACTCTGGGTTGTGGCATAATAAATAATAATACTGAAATGAAGAGATATTAATATCATTCCCACAAAACAAATAAATCTGAGTGGATTGATTCATAATATTCTAATCCAACCTATACCCAAACTAAACCTAACTGTAATACGGCGTTTATGGGAAATGTATAAATATACCAACAGCTGTAGCTCAAGAAATCACATGTTTTTATTGTAGAATATTTGTAAACAAACTTAGTCCCCATAAGGTTAACATTAGAAATTTAAAACGCCATAAAATGGAACCTTATGAACTTTACGAAAATGTTATTTTCACTAAAACCTTCCCGCACACTTCCTAAAATTTCATGACGATCGGATGAGTAGTTTTTCAACGTACATTAATCCACAAATACCATTTTCTTAATTGAACCAATTCCTAATTCAAAAGCCGTGGTTCGGATTCCACGTTAATTAAACTGCAGTTCCCTTCAGTTGTTGCCACTAGCTGTTGGGGTATTAATTGACAGTCCTTTCTAAGGAACATGTCAGCCTTAGTCAGTAACAAGACTACAAGATCGCGCCACAATCATCTGAGGAAATGAAATGAGGAATGAGTGTATCCTCATTTTATACTTGGCTTAAAATACCTACTTTGTAGTATGGTCACCATTTCAATAATCAAATCAAATCATAAAGGACAAAAATACATACATTCATTCATTTTTACATATAGAGATGAGAAGATACCGATGTATCAATTTTCATGTTTTATATCGAATATTAGATGACTTTCTATCCACTCTCCGACGTATAGTGTCCCACCAGGCCGCGGGACGGCTATATGGCTTGTCCCTCGACACCAAATCAGTGGCGTGGGCCTCAATGGGCTTCTGTGGGCTCCCGGTGGGCTCCCGGGCTCCGAGACCATTCAAACGCTGTTTAAACACCACAGCCAGGCACAATACAACATTGTTCGTCGTGACTTGACAGTTTCGCCGTGTAGGTAGCAGCACCAGCTGAAGCGTTACGCCATTCGAGTACCTATTTAACTCTTGAGGCGCGATGAAAGATTTAATACATCTATTATATAATACTTTCTAAACGGACAATGACTGTTGAAAACCGAGCATTGATTATTCTACTTGGGATTCAATTGTTGGTTAAAAACTCCACTTCACTTACAGTGAATGGAAAAATCAATGATAACAAAACTGAGGATTGAGACATATTTTGGGATGATTTCCAAAATACTTGTGACATGTAGCATATTACAGTATTTTTTTATGCTACAATAAAATTTATCTTTAGGTCCTAGAACAAATAAGTCACTAGAATGTATTGAGGTATATTAATTCTTAATGCAGTTTTCATCACGGTTATAACGTATTCACATTTATTCAGGTTCATTTGTATTTATAATTACCTTATTCACGCAACTGTTTTTGAAGTAAGGTATTTTTTCCTTAGGGAATATCCTACCTTATATTTTCGGATAGTAAATATAATTAACGACTTGTTTATACCAAAGTGACGTTTCAAATAATAAACCGTTTGCGAATTACAGAGACTAAGTTAAAAATTTGATTTTTTGTTAACCATCACAATTGGTATCTTTTAAACAATGTATCAGACGTTAAACTGTAAATGAGGAAAATTACTTTGTTTTGAGAGATATTTTAAAATACGAAATTAAGGGTTTTATAAATATCCTCCATTTTCCAATATGGTGGTCAACTTAATATTTCCTTGTACTATAACACTACCCTATCTATTATATTATCTGATGGTAAATATAGTTTTAAGATTTTTATTTTTTATAGGTCAGTGATTTCTCATATCATATCATATGGCTCGTTTACAAGCCACAGAGAAACTAACTACAATGTAATATGATACAAGTATGTGTAGATTGATAGGATAAAATATAACAGCTATCATTATCTAATTACTATTACAACCACCTTGCTTTATTTGTTATAGCATAAACAATTCGTGAACTAGATGATAGTGCAGTTTGTGAATTCAACTGTTATATTTTCTCTACTGGTCTAGAGATCTTTACTCTTTAGGAAAAATTAAGTTGATTGCCATCTTCCAATATGGCACCTCATTCAAAGTTTACTGTATATCCTGTATAATGTTTAAGTTAGTATTATAAATGTATTTTTATCTTACAGGCCACTTTGAAATTTTTATATCAGTCAAGAAATGCACAACTATATTATTACTAAATAACTATACTAATAAGTTTATTTTGGGTACTACATTTACTTTATTGTAATAATATTTTTAAAGTAATGAATCGTTAATTAAAACTTCAAATATTATATGTTTTATTATATTATTTTGAAATCGTATCATTTTCAATATTAACTGTACAAGGTTATAACTGAGAGGACATACGGAAATACAGTAATTAGTTTTTTAAACAATTTTCAGTCTAGTACAAATAATGGCTTGAAATGTGTTTATTAATATTTAGAAAAATAGTATACGGTTTATAAATGTGAAAAATCTTAGATTGTTATAGTATAGAAAGATTTAACTACATGGAAATTGGATTTTGATTTAAATTTTAAAACTATGAAAATTAATCTTATTAGACCCGAACTGCAATTAAATCAAAAAGATAATAAATACCTTAGTCTGTCTTTATTTCACTGGTTTAGTATTTTATTTGTTATATGTTTCGGCTTACGTTATTTACAAACAATTAATTCCAAATTTACGTAAATTAAACCTACATAACCAATGCAACACAACATAACAAATAATAATTAAATTTAGACACCTGTCACTGCACGGTTCATCCAAGAACAGACTGTCAGGAAAGTTAAAATGAATTTATGTTATCTATGTTATTATTTGTGTTTTTATTTACGCCAATTTGGAATTAATTGTTTGAAAATGGCGTATGACTAGACATGTAACAAATAAAATACTAAACCATTCACTTGCAGACTGACTTATTTAAAACTATAGTACACTTAATTTTATTTAAAGAAATTATAAAGTGAATAAAACATTATGATTTTATTATAGTTGAGTTCTGTGGAGTACATCCTCCCTGATAAGAATTGTAATATTTAAGAGACAATTCGCATGCAGTTCAGGACCATTGCGTGACTGTGGCTCTGACAAGAGTTACATTTTCTTTTCCACTTGTTTGTCCAACACATTATTAGTTGTTTCACATTAAAAAGTCTATCACCAATATTTTTTGTGTTTACACCCTTTTTTATAAGTGAAGCTTAGATGCTACTCAAATTTGGTCAAGCGGTCCAAACCCTAAAGTAGATTTAATGAGTGGCGTTGTAAAATAATTAGATTGCTAAACTGGTCTTAGGTATTTGTAAGTGTCAAAGTCAAGACTCGGTGACTTCTAGCTATATGATATGTTTAACCTTTTAATGAAATAGTCACCTCAACTATTTTAGTCAATTTAAATGGTAATTTTATTTTCTTATAATAGAATTTCAGAAGTTCAGCAAACAATGTTTATTACGTATTCGGTTTATTAACTGATTAACCTTTTCACTACCAGACCTCAAATAATTATAAAATTAGTACAAAAATTACTGTGAAATTATACATTGTTTGTAACATTTAGGTAATTTCGGAAGTCATGACATAATGAAGAGGTTATGTGATAAGATTTGTGAAAGTTGTAATTCTTAAGTTAAAGCGAGAGTCACTTTAAGCCGGATCCGATACAAATGAGGCAGCATACATATTGAACGGGCGTTCTATTTGGAAGGCTTACGTGAGGCACGATGGGAAAGCTCTAGAATCAATCTTTACACCCTAATTTGTTTAAAAGGTTCGCTTCGCAGAATTCTTTCCTTCGCCACGTTAGAAGTGTATTCCTCACTACCTTGGTCAAGGACTAAGAAATATTCTGTTACTTTCTCTTCATTCTGAAGTTTAACGACTGGAATGATACAGGTTAGTGGAGATGTTTAAATTAACTGTTCATTTAACGAGTCTTTTAGAACCTTTTAGTAGAAAGGAGCTCATTAATCGTTGCTACTCATAACTCACAATATTTACACCAACAAAAAGTGATTGGGGTGGAGTGCATATAAAATAAAACACAGGATTGAAGGACGAATAAAATCAAATTTATGTACCCAGATGTAATCTATGTTTATTTGACAATACTTGATGAAGGTTTGATCCATGTCTTCAAGAACTTGCACTTTAAATTAATTTTACCGTTTGAAAATAGAAATTTCACCACCGAATTGTGCTTTTTTTTAATGTATGTTATGGCCAACTAAAAATATATTAAAATTTTAAACGCAATACGTAGTTGTTATTGTTTAGTAGTCTACATTCAGCTATAAGTGGTCATAATATGCTTTAATCCCTCGACATTTTACAAAACTGCTATGTAATAAATGAACTGTAATAAATAAAAATAAAGTAGATGTTTGTATCCAGATTGAGTAGTGCTGTTACGACTGTCTACTTATCTGAAGTAAAGTATCCCATATTCTGAAGGAAAATGGTATAAAAGCTGTAAAAGTAATTGAAATAACTACTACGTTTGATTATAGGTTTGAAAATTTTGATATTTTAATTAAAATTTTGCAGTTTTTATTTGAAAATTGGTATCTATGTTGACATGAATATTCACATTAAGAGAGAGTACCCCCTTACAAGGGGGTTTAAAACTTTAAGAGCTTTGGTCTATTCCTGGGAAGTACTGGGTTAAAAGGTTAGAGGAGTTCCACAAGCCATATTCTTTTTTAATATACACTGTTAATTTAGGGTTCCAACTTAGATTCTTTTCTATTCATTCTTATGCAGATGATACGAATTTAATTACCTCATTTCCATCTTCGTAGACTTCCCTATTATTGAACATGTTAACTTTGATTTAACAAAGGCTAAGGAGTGGTCTGTTCCTCATGGTTTGAAGCTTAATTTAGAAAGGTGTTCAGTTATGCAAGTGGGCAATTTATCTCCTGATGGAAATGGTTCGGTGATCTTTTTGAATGACACACCCTTATCCGTCTGCTCTTCAGTAAGAATCCTTGGAGTGTCCGTGAATGATAAGCTCAAATTTTCTTAGCAGGTCGGACGGATATGTGGAACCGTTATTGGCAAGTTGAGGCGATTGCATAGACTGAAGCATATGCTATCGATTGAAGCAAAACTTAAGATTGCCAACTCGGTTATTTTTCCCTCTATTTATAGCTAAACTTCTTCCTTTGCTGGCTGCCTCACCCAGGAGAATCTAAAAATACTAATAAGACTTCAAAACAGCGCTCATAGGTTCGTTTATAACCTTAAACAGTTTGACCACATCAGTGAGTTTAGGTTGAGACCAAATGTGCTGAGCATAAAACAGGTCAGTGATCTTCAGACATCACTTATAATACATAAGATCTTGTTGACAAAAACCTCAATATCTGTTATAAAAGCTGGTGTACAGGTCGGAGGTTTGTGAGCGTCGAACTCGACAGGAATGTCACCTGCAATTGCCGCGGGTTAAAACTGAGCTGGCGAGAAGGGCCTTCTCTACTTTGGACCTCAAATATTTATTGAGCAGCACTTCAAAATAACAGAGGACAAAAGGTTTTGAAGCATTTAAAAGTGGGATCAAGCCTTTTTTTAAGTAAAACATGTGTAAATATTTAGTATTAGTTATTTCTCATGTCTCTGTAAATTTGACTTAAGAGTTATTTTATAATTTGTATCTTGTGAAGACAAAAGTTGTAATGTAAAGCAGGACGTTGATCTGATGAACCCTGGCAAATATATTTATTTATTTATTTAGCCCACCAGAGGTGAGACTGTCTTTGATTTGGCATCGACCAGTCTTGAGGTGGATGATAGACAACCACATCAGCCTCTATGAAGGCCGGGAAGAATTCTGCTTGATAGCAGATCATTTACGTTTAACGTAAAATAACAATAAACGGTAAAATATTGATATGAAATAGTATCTGATTAGTTTTCACATTTATTTAGATTGATATTTATTATTTTAATTATTTGCGTGTTTTAGTCAGATGTTAATTTTAATCAACGTCAAGTAATAAGGTACCTTAATTTTTAGCATGAGTTATCATTTATACTAAATAAAAATGTATCTTAGTTTTATATTCTAATTAAAATAACCAAAATATTTACCTCGTGGGTGCTTAAAGAATCAACGCAACCGCAGAACGGCAGTTATATGACGGCAACAGTTGCAAACAGCGGCTTTAGAGGCTAGCAGATGTGACACGTTGTGGTTATACTGGTAATCTGCTTTTACAACTTCATCATTCCGAGTAATTTATGAAGTTAAAACTCACACGTTTTGGAAACAAAATTCCCTCAAGACATGCAGTGTTCGAAAAATACGGCCCCTTAATCAATTCGTATCAGATTTCGTCTACAACTAATAATACAATATAGTAAATTAAATAGGTATTTCAGTATTCAGGTTACAATTAAGTTGTTTCTAGGTGAATATGTGGTTAAAATAATTTTATTGACTTTAGTAAGGTATATCACTTGAGTTTAAAAAGCTATGCAAGAAGAGATCTTAGTTTAACTCTATAATACAACATAAATTATATTATGAAAAATTATTCAATTGCTGTTGTGAAAACCTCACCAGAGATCATAATAAATATTTTAATAATACTTGAATGAAATTAGTCATTCATTTTAAGGAGTTAAATGTAACCACTCCCAATAAAATTTCAACTTAATTAATTAATGCACCGTTAACTACAATTATTTCAAATTGAAAAATTAATTTAGTGTACCAAGGGCTTAGTTTTAAAAATAACCGAAACTTATAAGCCGTAAAAATAAAATGAAATTGAAGTTAAGTATTGATGAATACCGCGGTTAACACATTTTCAAAGTATCAATAAGCTATATTCAAGTTATAATTTATTGTTGGTTGGGTTTGGAATTTATAGTCCTTAATGTTAAAACATTTAGATTGTTATTGGACACCCAAACTTCAACTGAGAATAATATTAAAATTTAGCATTATTGTACAATATGAAAGCTATTTTACTATCGAAAGTCTTCTTAAAAATAATGCAATCTCTTATTTTGGTTATGCTGTTTATTTTATACAAATTACCAAAAGTAATATACAGTAACTGAAATTATAAAAAAATCTTGTATTGTTTCATATATTCTAGTGAATGATAACAATTTTATTGAACATGTAAGTTCTTATTATTATTCTTATTATTTTATAGATTATTTTGAACAAAAAGATACTAAGGTAATACCTTATATTTCAGATTCAACGCTAATATTTTTGATTCTTTTTGCATGCGTTTTCGAACGAACGATAAAAAACGGATACTTTAAAAAAATTATTAAATGAGTGCATTCATACACTTTCGTCTATCCTTAAAATCTGTTTTATTGTTGTTCTTCTTTTTCTGTTTCTTGTACTATTGTAATCTCCGTCTATTCATCTTTCGTTTAAAAACGAACACATAAAAGGTTCTTAAAAGATAGTATAAACACGAGATAAACCATCTTTTAAATTCTGGAATGATTTTCATTTGAAGTAATCATCAAGTTTATAGTGTATATGTTGGCAATCAGTATTGCAATAACTTCCAAGTGTTGTTAAGCAAATAATGCCAACAAACACAAATGAAATAAGTCAGGAGAACTCGTCTTGTTTTGAAAAATTCAAAACTAACAATTGTACGAATTAAACGACGCTGATCAAATCCATCAGTATTTTAAATTAAAAAGGTTCTCGTAAATTTTTATGTGATACCAACAAATAGAAGATACAGACGTATCAATAGGTAGCAGTGACCAAGCCCATTACGGTGGCTATTGGAGCGTAAGTATCAAATCACTGTTGGGCGCTCTTTGTGAGCCACTAATGACGCACGTTTAAGAGCCGTTGATCTTGGATCGACATGGGGGAGATTTAACAGGTTTACAAGATGGATAGTGGTCATTTCGCTCGAAGAGGAGGTTAAAATGCTTTACTGTTGTCCTGCCGCAGTCATGGAAGTCAATTTAAACTTAGCTGCAAACATTTGAGGGTTGTTATTTATTTTAGAACTAAATCTCTTAGATTTATAACACAAATTTCGTATAATTTGAAATCCGTTGTCTTGGCCACGTTAAAAATTGATAATTTTTTAATTTTGTTCATTTTCGTGTATATTTTACTAACGTTAAAAATTCAAGAAGAATCTCTGTCTCTAAGGAATACATACGGAAAAAGTGGCATAACCGTGAAAAACTTAAATGTATTACTCTTATTCTATTTTAAAACAATTTTTGACTAATGTAGGAAAGGGTTTAACCATGAAGTTGTTTTTTGAAAGTTTATTTGGGTAGTAGAGAACTAGAATAGATTTACCATCGACCAGAACTGCATCAATAAAAATCTAACGTCTAAGGTGGCTGGACAACATGTTGAGAAGGGAAAACTCCAGCTTGTCAAAACAGGTTTACAATAGGCCTCTCGGAAGACCAAGACTGTGGTTGAGAGACCTAGTACTAAAGGAGGCAAGAAAACTAAGAGTAAGAGTGGAAATGGCAGAAGATAGAGAAGAAAGAAGGCGGGTCGTTGGCGAGGGCAAGTCCATCTTAGGTTTTCATGGCCACTGGATTACTGTAAGAGTAAGTACACATTAAGCATATTACACAGTGCAAACAAAATCAATCCATTATGTTTTCGTTATTATGAGTTTTGAAATTATACTCAACTAGATTTAGCTTATACTATTTTTCATACGAGTACATTTAATTTATTAATTTATAATTTTTGTAATAACAGCTATTATTTTAAAAGTTCCAGTTACATATGCGAATGAAATTTATTAATTTTCAAACCACATAGTAGTTTGGGCCAAGAATTTTAATTTTGAATATAACAAAAACTTGAAAATAAAACTTACCTACATTACACTAAGGTAGGAATCCACAGGTAACCTAAACTCAATATGACGTTGACATTTAAAGTTCTTATCTGAGCCCAAACTTCAACCAGTTTGTTTAGCTTAGAAACAGACCATACTAACCATCAAGGTTATTTACTGAAACTACAGTAAATTAGCTGTAATCAGAAACTAATCTTAGAATATTTACTTTTTAATGCCGAAAACGTTTATTTTTTGTATTGGATCGATTTTAATTAAATATTGTTTCACAAAGTAAAACCAGCTCAAGGCAGTGCAAGCAGTAGCAATTTAAAAAAAATCAATTAATGATATTTATCCTTGCTGATGTAATACCATCTAAATGTAGGCTATTATGTATAGCAGTAGCAAACAAAAAGCTTTTCACGAAGATAATTCGAATTGGCTATGATACGGAAATCCGTCTCGAAGGACCATTACGATAATTAATCACTAAAAAACACAATTAAACCAAACAAACCTTAATAAATTACTATTTGAGTATTATGTTATGTAAAAAGATTTGAAACCTGTGTCTACAATTTAAAAAGTCATGTCTCAAAATAAATGTTGTAAGTTTTAAGTGATTATAGTTATACTCCCGTATGGTAATAGGAGCAATTAACCATGTCAGCATTACCCCGCGATCCCCAGGGGCTGAAGTGTGATTGGCTGATTGATTGTCTAGTAATTGCCTTCGACTAATGACACAGAATTGGACAACAAGTCTACTGCCGTCTCTCACGTTACACCTTCGCCCTTGGCCTAAGCGTTGTTCATTGTTATTTCCAACATTTCATTCCAATTGTCCACTTTTTGAATCACGAGAAATATCTAGTAAGATAGTTATCATAATGATTAATATTAACATATGATTGATCATTAACATAGGCCATATTCTAATGTTTAAGTTTAGGTTTAGGATTCCAAACACCTCACAAGATTGATTACATAATTTCAGATGTACTTTTTTTAATAGGATGCCCTTTGGAATACCTTCTGAAGCTGAAAATTTTCAGCGATGGATATCACAAATATTATCAGGACTTGAAGGTTAAGTCAACATGATGGATGATATCCTAGTATAAGGAGAACAGTTCCAATCTCAATTAACAACTTAAAGCCGTGCTTACAAGACAGTAAGAAGTTAAACGACACAGAAAATGAAATTAAACTTGGGATGAAGGGACGATTTTATGGAATCTACCCAAACTAGGCCCTGGTTGTGCTGTTTGGATTCCTGATTTTAAGAGAAAAGTCGCGGTGATATCAAAACTTAAAGACACGATCTTACCTCGTTGTGGACAATGATTCTCGACTTTGAAGAAGCAGAGTGCAAATCGTTCCTTTGAAAGCCATTGTTCACTAAACATCAAAAGGAGGATGTCATATGATCAATATTAACATGTGATTGATGATTAACATATACAAATTTCTTAAATTAAAGTTTATGTTTTTTTCAAATAGGTTTTATGTAATTTAGCTTGCAATATAACATGCAGGTATTTAATTATCAAAAGGAGGATGTCATATGATCAATATTAACATGTGATTGATGATTAACAAATACAAATTTCTTAAATTAAAGTTAAGGTTTTTTTCAAATAGGTTTTATGTAATTTAGCTTGCAATATAACATGCAGGTATTTAATTATTATCACTTCCAAATACTGTAGTACAATATTAGTTAGTAGTAGGTTAGTAAGATCTAGTACGGATAGGTGAAACACTTTCTGTCTCCACTTTGAAGGTCAACTACTCTCTCTTGAGCAACAGAACCAACAATGAATTGGTTGGACTACTTAATTCAAAACAAATATATGAGGGGGACCTGGGGGGGGAATATATGGGATCTGAACCTAAATACGAAATCGTTCCATATTTCACGTTAATTGTTATGATAGTCATCCATACCAAAGGTCGAAAAATAAGTTTGATTACATTTTATTGGAGTACTAATAAATATATAAAATTAATGAGTTTATTTAAATTGATAAATTACATTAAAATGACTTATATTTAAGAGTTTATTTCTTACTCTAGACTTATTTCCTTTTGAATTCCGTAAAGAATGCAAATATCTATTTTTCGTATTTTGCAGAGTGCCTATGTGAAATAAATAATGTTTATATCTATTGTAATTTATTGTAATTTATGAAGCTAGAACATTAATACATAGAATTACAGATTTGTCAATATATGATATATGAAACAGGACTTGTTAATCTATATGATGAATCAATGGTTTCAAAACCATTATATGATGGTTATTATATTGACCAGGATTTTTTTATAAAGATGTTAATGATTTATTTCTGTTTATTTGGGAATAATGTGAAATGTTACATACTATAGTCATCCCCACCATAAAATCTACCATGCGTATATTTTTATTTATTTTTTCTGTTTATTTTCTGTTGACGAATAAAACATTCCGATGTGTTATCCACTACCTATGGAAAAAAGAAAATAATATTTTTTATATTGAAGTTTAAGTCTTCAACCCGTTAACTTCCTTTTAAACAATACGCGTAGTAATTAACACGTAAAGTGATTAAAGTGTAAATAAATCTTCATGTATGAAGAGAAATTGTGCTAAATAGATTTTCATAGAAGCTGAAATGTAGAGACTCCATAGTAGGGCGATAGTATATCCACTTCCCGGGAGGGAAGGGTCCTAATTTACAGTTAATAGCTCTTCTAACCCACCTCTTGTATAATACTGTGAGCTAGGGCCACCTGTGACGGCTATTTGTAATGTGATTTATAAAGTATTTCTCTTAATGACCTTCAAAAGGACTCATCGCCTTCTTAAATGTTATTTATGCATACAGGAGTGCCTCGTAACTCTTCAGACCAAATGTTATGGCATTATTCTTTGAGTGATGGTTTTTATAAATTAACATATTTAACAGTTTGAGCATGGGTGTTAACATTAGTGTTTTCATGACTGTTTGGACGTAACACTTTTATAAGGTTTACCTTCTTCTTTGTTTTATGAATGTATTAATTAATTTACTCATTTTACTAGCCACTTCAGTTATGAAACTAAAATTCATCGAACATTGAGAACTCAATAAAGCTATTATTAGGCTATGGGATATTTATTTAGAGTAATATAATTTTTTGATTGATTACCCGTGAAAACACTGGGGATAGAACTTGTACAATAGGAAGAATAACAAGCACTGAACACTGCAATAAATTGTAAAATAAATGGAATCTAAATTTAGAACTGAAGTAGATTAGTTTCGAACGACCTGATAGATCAGTTATATTTGACCGCAGACGATAATATGAATGCGGTCAACCCGTCGGACTGTGAATGTGTTGAGTCCAGATGTTCTAGTCTGACCCACTTCCCACCGTGGTTATGTAGGCGATTGGGATCAAGAAAGACGGTATATAAAAAGTCTTTACTGAATCAATAAAAAATCCTACTTGTGACACAAATTCGATAATATTGAGTAAATCATAAATATATGAGTTTGAGCAGCTTCAAGTGCGGAATAAAATTATACTACACATATTATTATATTAATCAAATAATATGTAAACATGTTGGAAAAATCACTAATAAATAAATTAATAAATTAAACTTCAGGTTACTTTTCTTTAGGTTTGCTGTTGGGAAAACACACTTCATAATCGAAAAATACCAGATAAATCTTGTGTGGATTCCTACTACAACTAGCTCAACACTGGGTTTATTATTAGCGAATTTCACATAGGGCAGAAGCTATTACCGTAGGACTCATGGCAAGACTTAAGCTCGAGATCATGTTATTTTTTCGTCTTTAGGTGCCCTGAGGCCAAAAACAATAGTCGTTCAGATATGCGTGTATGTGTCTGTGAGCACAATAACTCTCGTAAAAATGGTCCGATCGAGACCAAACCAGACATATCGGTCAATCGGAACGGATAGTTTGGGGGGTTTTGTACTCAAAAATTGGGTTTTTTGCATTTTTCATTTGTAATTAAAAAAAATAGTTTTATCTTTCATCATTAAAATCAGCTTAAAAACTACACAATTTAGTTCCTTAAAGTGTTTCTCTATCTCCAACGGTTACCGAGATATTAAAAAATCTAAACACAGTACGTTGTATTTTGGGACTCCAATGTTAATCTTATGGAGGATAAGGAAAAATTAATATTTCACTTATCAATCTTTTTTTGGATGAAAATTGATATTTACCTTCATGTGGTTGATATACATACATTTATGCTTCAAATCATGGTTGATATGTTTATCATGGCAGCTACCCTACATAGTCTTTTCCCATGTTAATCATATAGAGAATAGACAAACTCCTTTATTTATGGACAGATGTTTACGAAACTTGGTATAAATGGTCAAAATAAAAATTATTTATGCTACAAATGCCTACTTTCAATGTTTCTCACTGCAGCAAACCTGCACACTCTTTTAAATGTTAATCTTGTAGATAATAAGCAAATAACTCTAATATTCATCCAGATATATTGATAAAACTGGTCATATATCATTATTATTATTATATTATTGATTTGGAAATTCGCTGAGTGCGCAGCTGTGCTGTATTTTGGGCTATTATCTTGGCAATTTAATCAGTTACCGGTAGTGTCATTGTAAGTTAAGCTACATAGCACAAAATCCATTACACTCATCATATTCATATTTACTCTACAAATCATAATCAATGGTTCAGTGTCTAATGGATAAATGAAAGAATACAATGCTAAATGAAAGAATGTAGTAGTAAATCAACCTGTACTCAGGTTGATTTACAGAAGATTGAACCCGTATTGTTCTGGACAATTCTTTATTTGAATGTTTTCACCAACAGTTGTTAGCGGAGGCATATTTTAAGGAGGCTCGGGTTCGGAAAGTTCTCCTGAGGGAGCTGTTCCTCTGATAACTGGTTTTACTACGTCTCTTTCTCGGGATACCATTCTTTCTTTTAGTCGTTTTATTTTAAATCTGAATTTCTCAAAGTGTATCTTATGATGGCTGTTCCTTAACTTTCTGACCAAATTTAAATTAAGATTCTTTAAACCAAGACAAACATATTTTACAATTTGAGTACGGTTTCTTCGTCACAAACTTCCTAAATTTTAATCTGTGTATAAATTTAACATAACTCATTATATCTGATTAATGACTTTACCTTGTAAATTCAGAACTTAACAAAGAACGACATCAGCCCATTATCATTGGTCTTCGACCTATGCAGTGATTTAAGCAATATGGGAACCGTAGAGGAGTTAGTCACATATGCTAGCCAAATGTGACCGCTCATGATCTAACAGCAGTAATCCGCAACTTGTTTCGAACCAGACAAGTTTTATATTCTTAGCCAGCGTTTTATCCATTAGCTGCTGCGTACAGTTCAATTTCATCTTAATTAAACGTTAATTGCTAGATTTGTTCAACTTTTAAAAGTAGACTTTCTTAACTCGTAATAACTACAAAACTGTATCAGTACCTAACAGGAGTTTCATATTTCATGGTTTAAGTGTTACGTATATGTATATTAATTCATTTCACTATCCACAGGCTAACTCAACGCAAAAAAGACACTTATTTTTATTTTCTGAGTGTTGACCTTAATCCTAGGAATATGGCTGAACACCCATAGCACTTTAAGCGTGAAAGGAACAGGTGATAAATCAGGAAACTTAAACATTAATTTTGTTTCTTACTAGACTTAATAACCTATTTTTTTGTAATTTTTGTAGTTGCTACTGCCTGATACATATCAAGTTACTGGACCGAGAACAATTTATTTCTTCTTTTATCGGGATTGCAGGCTATTAATCCTTCTAATTTGGGTCACAGCAATTAAAAAGATGTCGTTTTATCGAACGTGTCACGGTTATGAATCTTCCAGTTAATTGGGCCACTGCAGTTAAACAAATAACTTATCGTTGTCTTTCTCTTTATCACGACACAGTTTATTTTTTTAAATAAATACATTTTGTTACTATCGTTAAAGGTTTATTAGTTGAGGAGTTTATTTACGTTACCGTTTTTCCCCACTTTAAGTACTTAAAAATTATCCCCAACTTTGTAAACTGAGTCCGGTTTATAAGTTATAAGTTTTCGTAAACATATTTTGCGTTATAAATTATTAAAAAGATACATTTGGTATTTGCGACGGTGGTTTTTGGCTTGCTAACCGACTTGTAGACAGTATATTTCTTTGTGTTTGTGTAAAAAAGTCTTCATTTTTCATCCATTGACGAATTGTCTACCGACGTTTTACAGTAATAACCGCCATTTATTTATTATTACAACTAAAATTACAACAATAATAATTACTATAATCAGAAATAAACCAAACACACAATCATAAATTATTATTTAAGCATTATGTTGCAATTAAACACGTAAGATAAAAAGGATTATACTAGATTATAGTATTGAAATGGCAACCATACTACAAGGTAGGTATTTTAAGCCAAGTATGAATGAGAAATGAGTGTAGGATAATTATGGCGCGATCTTGTAGTCTTGTTACTGACTAAGGCTGACATGTTCCATAGACATGACTGTTAATTAATATCCCAACAGGCGATGGAAACTAAGGGACATACAGTTTAACGTGGAATCCGAACCACGGCTTCCGAATTAAGTATTGGTCTAATTATGAGAATGTTCTTTGTGGATTAACGTAGTATTCAATAATGCGGACGTTAATCCACACAAGAGAACACTACACCCACCGACCATCGCTCACAACTATCCACAATTCGTGACCTCCAAGTAGCTGGATTACAGGACGTCGCCACCGTCCCAGTCAAAAGGATGTCACAGGATTTGCAACTTGTGGCTGAAATTCAAAAAGTCATGCTATTACCAACCCCAGGATATCAAAACGTATTTTTTAGATCTATATTTTAATGAAAATAAATTAAAGTGAAGCTTTAAATTCTTATCATTTAATAGCGTCAGAACCAGAATTTGTTTTGCACTTCTCATGTTATTCCTGTAACAATAAAATCGATACTATTACTGTACTGTTAAACCAGTTTATATAGCTAATAATGCAATGCTACAAAAATTATCAAAATGGCTGTGGTAAAAGAATCAGTATGCATTTTTGAATCTTGCATCAATCTAATTATACTTAAAGAAGGTTTCTTCTAACAGAGGCATCGTTTAAATCTGCTGAAGAAATATGTTCTTCGTTCATGTGATTCATTGTATCTTTCGCCGTGTTAGCTAAAAAGAAAGTTCGAGTAATATACGAATAGGATTTATTACCTTGTAAGGGGTTTTGAGGTGGAAAATTGGTTGGCGCGGGATATTGTGGTTCAGACGGGAGATCAGACAGCATCATAAATTATGAAACACTGTAATGGGCTCCTATTTTAACAAACATCCAAGTTTTGGAGTTAGGGATGAAGTATCCAAGTCTTAAAACGTATAAATTTTGTAAACAGGGCTATAATTTTAAACCTAACGTAGCATAAAATTCATGGTGGAACCATGAAAGATGTTTCACTCAATTACCCTTTACGACTGTAATTTAACTTTTAATAGTAAGAGAAAATTATAATCATACCTTAAAAAGTTAACATTTACATAGCAAATTGTCAAATATTAAATAGGAAGTATTCGTTCTAAAAGATTATTGTTACATTAAATGTTTCGATAATTTCTTAATTAGATCAAGCGTTTGAAATAAATGATACTGCGGAAAGACTTAATTACTTTTATAAAAAATATTTCTAATAGTTAACCAGTGCTCCTAATAGAGTTAATGCATGATGATTATTTTTGGTTAGTGGTTTTTAATATAGATTAAATATGATGATTTTCAATCACCTGTCTAAAAAATGTATTTAACACACCCCCCCAAAATAATCATTGAAAATTGGCATTACATCAGCCAAGTCAGAATAGTCCAATGTATTTAAACTTGATTGTGTTGACAATGTCTCATAGAATAGCTTGCAAGAGTTGAACCAAAGTTTAATTTCCTCTTTGCAAACCACAGCCACAAGTCACGGGTCTAAACTTTAATATGAGTTGGGTCTAAATGTAGGCTTAGGGGTGGTTTTTGTCTGGTGAATCTGATACATCAAACTATAACAGTACACTAAGTACTTAAATAGAACTGATTCCCAAAGATTTTTTATTCAAGAGTTATATAAAATCGAAATAATTATACAAATAGTTACAATATATTAATTAATTTGGCAAATGATCCCTTCAACTTGCGCTGTGCACCACAATCATAAACCTGGCCTGCAAAACACCCTGGCAATCATCTATCCTACGAGCAGGAAAACCAGCAGTAAGACCACTATACATTTATGCTGCAAATAATCTAATGAGCTTAAATATTCTATAATGTTTTGGATACAGTATAGTATTAAGTGTATTAACTACAACAAATATTTCAATGAATGCTTTTTCTTCAAAGGTTATTCAATTTGAAGATGACGCTACGATCTTATTAAAAGGACCTTAAATTCCCCTTGCATCTGGTAAAGGATCCAAATATATTTCACCTTTATAAACCTGGTTTAAACACAACGATATTAATTTGAACTGCTCGAAAACACTCATAATTATTGAAGTAATTTGGCCAGTAATTAACGCAATGAGCATCCCTTTATACACTTCCAAGTGTCCACACAGCGTGGTGCAGTTCATCGGGTTCTTTAACTAGCTACATATAGATTTATAGACAAACAAATTTCATATATATACGAAGGTCTCGAAACAGAATAACATTAAATATTACACGTACTTAATTTTTAACCCAGCAATTAAATTCAAGGTTTGAGTTAGGGAAATGAACTGATTCTGCTGAAAATACTAAACTATGAGGGTTTAACATAAATGAAATCTTCAAATGGTCCGATCATGGAAATCAAATAAAATCATTCTTGGCTAAAGATTTGTTTAGATTGAGAGTAATTTTAGGTCAACTGGTATAAATGTAGCTTTGGTAATGTATCATTATTTTTTATGACTCGGTGTTTTTTCTCGGAGTGAATCTTCAATCACAAATAGTAAAGTTTTCAAAAAAGTTGATAATATCTTGGATGTTGGACGCGTTTCCAGAAGTCCCTCGAACTGAATACAAATCATGCTGTTTATGTATAGCAGCTTCAACCACCTCAATACTATCACCATTACAACAAGATCTGAGAAACGGGTAAAATGTTTCCAAAAAGTTGAAAAATTTTTCGCATAGCTTGTTGTCCTTATCGAATTAACGACTTTCATTTTGTTTTTTCTTTAATTTGCAATATAAGATAATTTCTTTTGCTAAGCTGATGATGTTTCATACAAGTAACTTACATACATAGTAATTTTTAGTACTTAAACAATATTATAGTTCATTCTACCAAATATACCAATATAAGAACTATAATTTTTTTAGGAAAGTATAAAATATGTACTCGGATTAACAGTTAGCTTTGGTACGTAATTGTACTTCATACTTATAACTGATTTTTTTAATAATATTACAACGCATTATTATTCGTATGTATATTTCTATAATTTTCTGTTTGTGGGGATCCAAATGTATAAATATTTTCCTAGTATGAAAATGGACGAGTGTTATTTACGAAGAAGTTGCATTTCCTCCAAGAACGATTTTGTTTGTGCCCTTGACAATTTTAGGCTACTGCTAAGAACTTTTCAAGTTACTGAAAGCAATTCTTATTTTTGATATATTGACCCAACAACATGGAAGGGATATCAAATCATCAGGAGCTGTTCTGGGTTGTTGTAACGATCAAATGAAATTGAATTCAAGCCAGCCTATTTTTACTAAACGCGTTTGTTACACAGTATAGCGAATTAAATAATTTCAAGCTTACCTTACTATAATATAGATTTAAAATGAAACTAATTACTTTATTTTCATGTGTAATAGGACGGGCAATCCTGGAATCTCCTACTACGGTACTTGGTTATCGAAGCTCCTGCTACTTATTCGCTACCGAACTACGTACAAGAACGTGTATAAGTTGTATCGAAAGGTTTGAAGGCATTAAACGTCTGTTGAGGTTAACCTCAATGATGAAAATGAATATTGTAGGGTTATAATGTAACAATATTATATTTTAATATATACGATTATAATTTTTAATTAATCTTGTGAATTTTAGGATCTCCATATCTTCTTCATAAACAGAGAATTGAAATACACAAATAAAAAATGTGTGAACTCGTAAAACAGTGAAATAATACAGCAAATTAACAATAAATTCAAACAAACCTAAGAAAAAAATACACCTGAACATATAAATCTAACGGCACAATTCTATCATAGCAGAAATTCTTCCTACCCGACACCAATTTTACAAAATTAAATTTCATGCAAGAGAGCGTGTGAGTATAATGTCCTTAAAATTCTAAATTGTAACTTAAGACAAGCCTCTGTGCTCTTGAATTACCTCAGTATAATACAAAATGAAATAAAACTCAAAATGTAAACTGAAAACAATAAAGCTTACACTGAGAATCTTAATAAAACCCGCATAGACCAAGGAATAATTAGGAAATGTATAGAGGAAATTCTGTACCCAATACTGGTGTTTCCGAACAACTGTAATTTTTGTCATTGAAAGACTTCTTTTACAGAATGCGCTGGAAACAAAAAAATTTAAAATTATTTATCGAATCTCCGAGAGATCCCTTTCTACAACCCGTGAAACGTTATTTGGTATTTATTGTTAACAAAATAAAAAACCAAAAGCAGTTTATACCCATTCTTTCAAGATTTAAATTTAAATGCCAAGGAAAAAAGAGTAGTTCTTCGTTATTTCGTGTCCATGCATAATTATAAAACAGCTGGCACCCTGCCAAGACCAGACAACTAAGATATAATTTACTTATGGTCTGATGGTTTTGCTGGAGCTTACACTTCTTGCAAGACGGTGTTTAGAATATAAATTACGATCACTATTTCCATAAATTTATTTACCACACTAGAATGAGTATACGTAGGGCGGAAAATGTACCTATTAAGTTGTCAATAAACTGATAACTTTTGTTTATTTTATTACACTGTTTTTAATAATTAATTTCAAATGAAAAAAGGCGAATTCAACGGTTCTGAAGGGATATCTATACTTTAGTAAAATCTCTGACATATAACCCTGTCATATCTCTGTAACCGTTTTACATAGAGAAAATATTTGAAATACTTAATTTTTACTAATTCTAATTGTGCTAGAAAACATCAAGTTTTAAAATAAATTATATATTTAAAATCCCCCTGAAATCCTCTTCTGACAGACTTACGTTCCTGGTGTTTGCACCTAAACCCACAAATCATTCTTTCGTATATCAAATTTGATTTCTACCGGACCAAATTTAAGAGAATTATCGTGTACGGACATACACACGCATACAAAAGCAACTCGCAAAAAGTACATTTGAAGGTGGCTATGGATTTAATCCATGTAATAATTTGACTAGTAGATAGATGATTTGATAATTTGATAGATCGATGAACTATTACTACGTGTTCTAACATATCTTTTCCGACCTGAACGTGATTTTGTATCAAAATTATTTCGATTTCATGGTTATTTGAATAAAATAGTAACATTTTTTAAAATTTAAAATCTAAATACATTCAATGATATCACGCAATACATACATTATGCTATAACACATCGTATGGACAAGCATTAATAAATGAATCCTGCAGTACCCCAAACATTAGTTTGGGGTACTGCAGGTACTGCAGGATTAATGTGATCCCACCTAAGGGGGGTTTCACATGCACTGTCCTAAACTGTAGTCGCTCTTTTCCCACGCAAAGGGGACTTTCCATCCATGTGATGAAAGCCCACCCGAACGTGAGGAATGAGCAGAGACTAATTGAGCTTGAAGCGAGTGTGACCCGTAAGGCGAACCCTGCAAAGACGGGCCGCCCCACTGCAGCCGTGACAGACCTTTGGACAGCCGAAGAGGTGGAAATTTTGCAAAGATTACGAGTGGAATATGCTAATAAGCCGAAAATTAATACGCTTATAGCTAAGCACTTACCAAATAAGACATTTAAACAGATTAGTGATAAACGTAGGATACTCCCGGCCCCGGAGGAGAAGGAATGGCGCCTTCTCTCGACCAGACAATTAGTACAAGTGTGAGCGGGCGCGACCCGCTACATGGGCGTAAAAGGCAGGCTACGAGTGCCAGCATGCCACATGCAGTCCACGAACATGACTTTTTATCTCAACCGGGGACCAGTGAGTGGACGGCTGGTCCCCTGCACTCAAATGACAATGGGGGTAGCACCCCAGCAAATTTTACCGGGAAACAGGTGGCACATGACATGATTAAACACCACCAATGACCCCCCGAACCGCCTCTTGTGTTCTCTTTGGGAAGGCGGTCTTTGACTCCACTCGTAGTTGCGTCTGGTGGACTAACCGATGCCACGCCAGATATAGAATTCCGGGGCCAGTCACCTAAATCCTCAAGAGGGATGGTGCTGAGACCTCATGGAAAATCCCAGAAGGGGGTGAGTGGAACGCCCCCTATGGTGATGAGAAGGCGGCTGGCACTTTCGCCCCCACGGATGAGACTGCCGAGATGGAACCCAGGGAGGGGGAGGGAACCCAGGGGTCCTTTACAACCCCTCCCTCGGGGCCGACCTCCGTGGCTCAAGCAAGGGAAGGGATCCCTCACCAGGATCTTTTATTGCCTGGGGGTGGCGAAAGAATTCCAGGGTCACCAGTGGCACGACCTAATCACGGAGAGGACCCCGATGATCCGGATGATGACCCTGAAGAGGATCCTCCTGATCCTACACCGGATCGTTATCCCCTAGATAACGATCTACTCGATCGATGGCGGGTCGCTGTCCTTACATCGTCGATCTCATTAGAGGTCGGCGGGTAGGAAGCGTCCACTGGTCTGGCCAACAGAACCGGCGGCGTGGCCAGGAGTATAATGGTCTCCAGGGGCATAGACCCCACTATAGCTGCACGGATCGACGAGTTGGCGACTAGTTTAGTCGCGTTCGTCGGCCGTACGAACAATGCAAGGGAACGGCGTAATGGCGGTAGGAGAGGGTGTGCAAGGCGTCCAAACCACGCGGCACGGAGGAGGACAATGTTTGCTCGGACGCAAGAATTATATAAGAAAGCGCCGAGCAAACTGGCCGAAATGTTGATTAAGAATGAAATGGCCGAGCTCACCGAAAATGGTGAAGCAGAAAACCCGTCCCCCCGTGAATTTTTGACTTTGTATAACGATCTATGGGGAGTACCGGGCGAGTGCACATTGAATCTGATGCCAGGTCCAGAAAAAGATATTAACTTTGTCGCGGGAATCACCCCACAGGAGGTTCACTTACGAATTCGTAAGTTGAAATCAAAAACCGCTGCCGGACCGGACGGCGTTGAAAAGCGGGACCTCCAAGCTAAGCGGTGTATTCCCCAATTACTGGCCAAAATATTCAATGTAGTGCTCACTTCAGGCTACTACCCCCAGGCGTGGAAAGTCAACCACACCACCCTCATCCCTAAACCAAATAAAGACCCTGCAGAAGCAGCAAATTGGAGACCAATTACGATTGGTTCCGTCGTCGCCCGTATTTACAGCGGTTTGCAGGTCCAAAGGATACGGGAACTGGTGTCCGTTAATGCGAGCCAGCGAGGGTTCATGCCAAGCAATGGCTGCTACAAAAATACTTTTATACTCGACGAAATCATGCAGATCGCCAAGCGAGGGTTTCCCTTAAGCGGCGCCTTATTAGATGTGTCAAATGCTTTCGACACTGTACCACACTCAGGCATCATTCAAGCCTTGAGAACTCAGGGGATACCTACGCATATTATAAATATAATACAAGGTATGTACACCGATGTGTCCACAACTCTTAGTATAGTGGGAAGACCCTCGGTGAGGATTCTCAGGGGCGTCAAACAAGGCGATCCCCTGTCTCCTATTCTCTTTAACCTTGTATTGGATCCCCTGATAAAAGAACTCGAAAGCTCCGGTGATGGATTTGTCATCGAAAATCATCACCGAGTAGGGGGACTCGCTTTCGCTGACGATCTGCTGATTCTTAGCAGAAGCGTTGATGGTGCACAACGCGAGCTCGACAGAGTTTCTCGGTACTTGGAGGAGCTCGGCATGGACCTAGAGGCTAGGAAAAGTGTGGCTTTCTCCGTTCGACCGTCACGGAGAACCTGGGTGACCGAGAACCCAGGGTTAGTAGTGCGGAATGAAGCCATTCCCGCAGTCGAACCCGGCGACCCAATTAAATATTTGGGCATCACCTACACTATAGCGCAAGGGATATGTAACGCGCTACATGTCGACAGTCTGCTGGGCGGTGCTCGCCGAATTCTCACCCTGCGTTTGAAGCAAAAACTAAGACTATTAAAAACCTTTGTGATACCTAAGTTTACCTATGCACTGGGCCTGGGGTACCCCTCTCAAAACTTATTAAAGAGGCTGGACACAGGCATCAGAGAGGTTGATCCGATTCATGTTTCATCTTCATGGCTCCACTACTGAACACCTCATACATACAAAGTGCAGAAATGGCGGCCTGGGAGTTCCTAGGCTGGGAGTTCCCACAGTACCTGCTTCTTACATAGGTAATGGTATCAATGCTCTACGATGGGAGATCGACGAGACCGTACACAGACTCGCCGACATTAACGACCTAGAGGGTCGACTAGCCGGCATGGCCATTAGTGTCCACCTTCAGTGGCCTTCTACTCTACAGGAGCTCACAACCTGGAAGATGGGCTCGGCCAAGCGAGAAATAGAGAAATGGTCCAGGCTTAATAGCCAAGGCCACGGGGTGAAGTGGTTTGCCGACGATCCCATTGGGAATCAATAGATCACTCACCCCGGTATGCTCACTGTTAGTAGGCATATTAATGCTCTCAAACTGAGGACCAATACTCTTGACACCAGGGTCGCATGCCGTAGAGCCGACCCCACAGATGATCCGCTGTGCAGAAGGTGCCATGAGAAGCCTGAGTCACTAGGCCATGTTCTGGGTGAATGCGAAGCGGATAAAAACCGTAGAATCCACCGGCACAACGAAATAGTGTAGTTGGTCGAGCAGGCATGCCAACAGCGGGGATATGTAGTCGCAAAGGAGCAGCCCTATAGGGTTCTGCAGAATGGGGAAATGGCGCTTCGCAAGCCTGACCTCGTTGTAAAGAACGAGTCAGGGGTCTGGGTGCTGGACGTCTCAGTCCGGTACGAAGACCGCGACAGCCTAGCCACTGCAGCCCTTGAAAAGACAAACAAGTATGCCCTTTTGGCGATCCAACTTAGGGACGCCTATAGACTTGAGACTGGGGCGGTGGCACCACTTATAGTTGGTAGCCGCGGGGCGATTCCTAAAGCGACCACCGACGCCCTAAAGACTTTGGGCGTCTACACGAAGGGCATGGCAACTACTATCGCCATGATAGCCCTCAGATCCTCCCTGAGCATCGCTCTAAACCATCTTGACTATGGATAGTGTTCGGTGGTGCAGCAACGGGTTGAGCCCGGAAAGATAAATAGCACCATGAAGTCTGCATGGTTAAGCTCGCATCACCAAATGTAATCTATAGATCCAGAGCATGCTAACACCTACTAGCCTTACGCGCGTTAAGGCCACCCCTCCCCCCAGGAGGTGAGTATCCTGGAAAGAGTGTGTTCCCACTGCTAACGCACAATAATAGCCAAAGTAGACCCGGTATTAACCGGGTCTACTTGCTGTGTTATGAAAATAATAAACATTACCTTGGCCTAATTGAAATACTGTACTTTAATAATCTCACTTGTGTAAATTATCACTAACTTTAAAGTTGTGACTTCAAGGTTTAGAGCAAGCCAACATTTTTATATAGTAATGGAACAACCCCATTTTGAAAAGGAACAAGTATGGAATGAGGCTAACGGTAGAATCGTCATTCAGGCTCCTATAAGACTTTAGACGTGCTCCGGTGAAGAGCTCCCGAAGGAAAGCTTCACCAGGTAACCTTGTTTCACAGACAGTTCTGCAAACTGCTACATTGCGACAAAAGCTTTTACGATTGGGAATACATCACACCTTTTTTATCAATAGTAATTGACTAATAGGAAACTTTTCCTATTAGTTTTTGTCTATTGTTAAATTTAAGTTGGTAGTTTTCAGTATGATCACTAGGAAACAATATTCTGGTTTGAATATGTATAAAAAATATCATTGGAAAACGTCACTTAATGTGAACACACTTAAACTTTACTTACCGTAATTGATAAATGACTATGAATATTGTTTGGTATTTTCCATGGTTTTTTATTAATTATAAACACATGATTTTTACTAACACATGTTTGTCAAATTACAATCTATTGTTGAATTTCTTCTGTTTATGATATCTCAATTGGTTTAATTTATTTTCGGTCCTTTGAATTTAATTAACTGATTTAATAGTTCTGCACAAATATGTTGCAAAGCCTGTCGTCTTATTCAGCAGGCGAAGTTAGCTAGTTTCGTGAAGTTATATTCCCTTTTTCAAGCCTTGTCACTCCACACAAGTCAATGTCATGATCATAGTTTTCTGCACCGTCAGTGGTGTTCGTATGAAAATGTGTATGTATGTTATGATTTTATATTTGTGACGTTAAATTTGCCGGATTTGAAATAGAGCCATTGCTGTCTCAGTCTCCAAGTCCGCCAAGCTACCTCATACACCACTGACTTATCATTCGATACATCTATATGAAAATAAAATTAAAAATAAACTCTAAATTCTAATCATTTAATAAAGTCAGTACGAGAATTAGTTTTGCCCTTGTGCAGGTAAAACTTATTACAGTCTCATGTTTTACATGACAATAATAATGTGATACACAAATCTTTGGTGTTATACGAGTATAATGTGTTTTTGATTGCCTAAACCAGGTTTACACTTTTTTAACTTTCATCACTGGACTGAAAAGGAAGCAAATAAAATGCCTATTGATATTGTTTGATAGCTCACATTTTTAAGCAGTTATATAGTAATTTTCTACCCTCTAGTAATTTTCTTGAAAAATGTCTTATTTTTTCCTCTGTTTTGAACAAATCAAAACTTTTGAGTTATAATTAATTTTATTAATTGTTGTTAAACCCCAGGCTCACCAAAAGCTATCCATTCTAACTTGAATATTAATGGAAAATGCATTAGTAGTCTCAAAGTTTGAAAAAATGTATAAAAAATTAGAAAAAATTAATATTTTTGAGAAAATTAACAGGTTAAAAAAATATTCTCTAGTAGATTGTTTGAAATAGAATTTTTTAAATGTGAATTTCAGTTTTTTTAAAGATGTTTGTTTTAATAGCTATTTTAGTGAAAGAAACTGTATGTTAGTATAGGTACTAGTGTCAGTAATGAATACACACAAACCTGTGGCCTAGTTCAAGGTAGTGTTCTCTCACCAATTTTATTTAATATATATGTTAATGACCTAGCGAATTTAAAGTTGAAAAGTAGGCTGTTGCAATATGCAAATGACAACATCATTTATGTTGTGCATACTGATTTAAAAGTAGGGTTAAGTCAAATGCAAAATGATCTAGATTTAGTTATAAAGTATTTTTTTAACAATTTCCATTAAGCTGAATTCAGCAAAAACAAAAGCTATTATATTAAAATAAACAAAGGTTGACATATGTAAAGAGGTCAATTTAACTCTTTTTTGTCATGAAAATAATGTTTGAGGAAGATAGGCCTATGGACGATTGTGGTAGTGGTCAGTTTGATCTTCTGTGAGAGTATTAAACATTTAGGAATTCATATAGATGCTGGTATGAAATTTGACACTCAGCTTACAGCAATCTCTAATATTTTAAGAATTTTTATGTATAAATGTTATAGGCAGTTTCTTTCCTCTTAACATTAAGAGAATAACATATTTCTCTCTGGTACAAAGCACCTTGTTTTATGATATCACTGTTTATTATAGAGCACCAAGTATAATAGGCAGCACCTGATAAATATCTTAAATAGGATAATAAATGTATTCCAAGAGAACTATTGGGGATCATGTCATTTGAATCTCTAGCTAAATAAACAGATTTAAGAAGAAATTATTTTAAAGATGACTGTAGGAAATTCAATGAAAAAGACTATAATCTTAGGCAAAGAAATTTTAGGGTAATTAGACACTGTAATAACTATGGAAAAAATGTGCTAAAATTTAGAATACCTAGCCTGCTAAAGTCACTACCAGTGGAGCTAAGAATGTTGGAAAATAATAACCAGTTAAAAGTAGTACTGAAATCCTATTTTATAAATTATAATTAAGAAATAAATAAAACATATAGTTAAGTTTTGTTAGACAAAGAGGTTAGCGACACAGACCTACATGCTTTGATTAGTACGTTAATAAATTCTATTTTTAGGGTTTTAACACTTAATGTTAGAGCAGCACATTACGATTACACAAACAGTAATGAGGAAATGAAATACGTTTTTAATAAAAATATCATATTTGTGGACATAGCCATGAGCATAGATTGTGTTGATGGCATGTCTGTCCCGGTCCGCGAAATGTTGTGTTGTCGAGACTGGCAGACCCAGACGCATAGAGGAGGGAGAAAGTTAAAAAGCGATAGCCCATAGAGGAAGCTAGAATGGACGGAATATAGAATATATAAATGTAATGTGTTGCTATGTGTGTTGTTGAGTTTAAGGTTATTTATAATTTAGTCGTGAGTTTGTTGAATGTGAAATAGTAGACCCATTAAATCTAAAAAAGTTTATTTATTAATCATTTATTTATTGTTATTTACTCTTTATTATTTATTTTCATGTTATTATTGTTATTTGATGTATTGTTAATGAAAATTAAAAATCCCACATTAAAAAGACATGTATATAGAGTTTTTATGTATAATAGTAAATGGACATATAGTTTTTGGAAGTAAAGATTAATGTAAACTGCGTGTATATTACAAATATGTTTTTCTCTCAAATAGTAATAAGCTATAGAGTTAAAAGAGCACTGTAGTGTAAACTCATTTGCGCATGCTTGTATAAAGAACTATGAATTATAGTCGAATATTTTGTTCATAAATGTCTCTAAAGCTATCATGTTGTTCCCAAAAGTTTTTTTCATCTGGTAGACCTCAATTCTACCAACCTAAATCTCTTATAAACTTAAAATTGAAAAAAATTGAGTTAACATTGATTACCCTAGACACTTCAATTGTTGAAATATCATTTAAGAATGTGATCGTTTTGATGTGTTGATTCCATTTAGAAGGAAAGGTTTGTTTAAGTTCACTGATATGTTATATTTTTCTTTTCAAGAGGATAGCAGCAGGATGATGAGGGTAAAGTGCTGATGGAAGTGAGGACGCAGGTGGCGCCTTGTGCCCGACCTTAGAGCCAACGACCACTTACAGAATGGGATACATAACACCTTACTAGCTTCACTCGACGCAAACACCTGCGAGCTGACATCTCACGTAACTGATACATAACACCTTACTAGCTTCACTCGACGCAAACACCTGCGAGCTGACATCTCACGTAACTGATACATAACACCTTACTGGCTTCACTCGACGCAAACACCTGCGAGCTGACATCTCACGTAACTGATACATAACACCTTACTGGCTTCACTCGACGCAAACACCTGCGAGCTGACATCTCACGTAACTGATACATAACACCTTACTGGCTTCACTCGACGCAAACACCTGCGAGCTGACATCTCACGTAACTGATACATAACACCTTACTGGCTTCACTCGACGCAAACACCTGCGAGCTGACATCTCACGTAACTGATACATAACACCTTACTAGCTTCACTCGACGCAAACACCTGCGAGCTGACATCTCACGTAACTGATACATAACACCTTACTAGCTTCACTCGACGCAAACACCTGCGAGCTGACATCTCACGTAACTGATACATAACACCTTACTAGCTTCATTCAACGCAAACACCTGCGAGCTGACATCTCACGTAACTGATACATAACACCTTACTAGCTTCATTCAACGCAAACACCTGCGAGCTGAGGACATCTCACGTAACTGATACATAACACCTTACTAGCTTCATTCAACGCAAACACCTGCGAGCTGACATCTCACGTAACTGATACATAACACCTTACTAGCTTCATTCAACGCAAACACCTGCGAGCTGAGGACATCTCACGTAACTGATACATAACACCTTACTAGCTTCATTCAACGCAAACACCTGCGAGCTGAGGACATCTCACGTAACTGATACATAACACCTTACTAGCTTCATTCAACGCAAACACCTGCGAGCTGACGACATCATACGTAACTGATACATAAAACCTTAATAGCTTTACTCGACGCGAGTACCTGAAAGCTGACGACGTCTCACGTAACTGATACACAAACACTACTATTCAAGTACAAACATAACGAGCTGACATATTGTTAAAACTAGTTTAACGTTTACAACTTCATTGAAACAACACATACATTTACGAGTGAGATTACATGCATTTTACAACATGCGGTTAGCTCAGTAGGCCCAAATTTAGTTAAAAAGTTAAATCGCCAAAAAATAATATACATTGGTAAAATCAGTGTTGTCTGTGCATATTATTTGGGTTTGAGTTAACTACATCAGTACTTCAGAAAGATACAACATTCGCTGAAGCAAAGAACCACCGAGTTACAACGATTTCTCCTGCCGAGTAGTGCTTCTTGTTACTCTTGAAGACATGAATGCTTTCAACTTGGTGAGGTGGGTCGATGTGTTGGATGCGCTTCGTAACATCTTTCGTATTCCATCATACTTGTTGAGGCTCATCGCAAAACTACCCGCTGATTGATTTACGATACCCTTAATGCGCGGACATGGAGGTCACCCTCTGAGCACGCAGTTTCCAAACTACTCTGAAAGTCGCCAACGACAGCCGTCTGAAATCCGAGATACCAGAGGAAACCACCTTAGTTGGGTACGCAGATGACTTTGCGGACCTTCGCCAAACGCAACGTTGAGCTGGCCCAGCTAAAGTTAAACCAGATCATGCTCATGGTTAATACCTGGATGTCCGATCATGGTCTTCCGCTTGCTCTGAGCGAGACGGAGATCGTGATACTTTTAAAACATCGTCGTCCTACTGCGAGTGGGAAAGGAGGTGGTCCAGACAACGCGTGCCGCCAAGTTCCTCGGTGTCATAGTGGACAACAGACTAAGCTGGAGAGACCAGATCTTCCTTACGGAGGACACGGCTTCTAAGGTGGGTTACCTTAGTAAGCTGATGGCCAATATCGGGGGTCCTCTGTCGAGCAGAAGACGTCTCTTGATGTCCGCAGTTCAGTCCGTACTCCTTTACGGAGCAGAAGTGTAGGCAGACGCTCTCACTAAAGACATCTACCGGTTGCGACTCTCCCGTGTTCAGCGTCAAGCTGCGCTCCGGGTATATTCTGCCTATCGGACAGTATCCGAGCCTGCAGTCCTGGTGGTCGCTGGTGTCATTCATGTCAAAATTTTCACAGGGGAGAGGAAGGCGATTAATTGCCTTACTATTCTAGGTTCCATTCTAGGTTTTACGGTATATGTTGAAATATTAAAGTAATAGAACATGAAAAAATAATCAGCTAACAAGGTAAGTTTCTTCTTCTAAATATCAATATTAATTTGTTTGCATTGATCTTAGCTTACAACAATGTTGAAAATCACCCTTTATTATAATGGTATCCTTAGATGATGAATTTTACTAGTTCCAGCAACTACTAGCATTTATTCCAGCATTTACTATAAGAGTAATCCTAATTTGATCAAATTTATTTATACTACTTGTTACCCACATACCACTTCCTAAAAAAGGGCAAAATACCAGCGTAAAAATCTGAGTTTCGGTACGGGCTCTATAAGATATACCGAAACGGTGCTCCACTACACCACTGCTATGCTTACCATGATGTGATTTGAGGCGATTGGATTTGAGGATTTTTGCGTTGAACTAACCCTCCAACGCCAGGCTAGTCTGCCGGCCAAATAGAAAATTAAAAACTAAAGCTAATGAACTATTATTACAGACAAACATTCATTCAGAAAAAAATAAATCCAATAGCTAAATTCACAGGGGTAATACTACTACAAGCATAATACAAATCATTAATAAATCTATATAAATATTTTTGAGTCATCTTGCTATCATAATTGTCATGAAACCCAGATAAAGTACGAAACACTGCTGGTTTGTAAATAGTTTCATGAGCAAGCAATTTCCATTCAGTAATTAGGTCGACAAATATCAGATAATTAGATTAAATAAGCTAACTTGAGCTTTGGTGATGCAATAGAAGTTCTGCTATCGCAGTAAACATTCACATAAAGGCGTAGTTAGGAACATCTGGAGAAAGTAATGCAACTCAAGCTATCATTGAAACTTTCAGAACTTCGGTAACCATATCATTTTCTTAATGAGCCACTAGGATTCTTGAGCAATTTCATCAATATAATTTGCGTATTATATTCTAAGTAATATTGCAATATTGATTAATATGATTTACGTATTTAATAGCACACAATGTTATTTTTAATCTACACACAACTTTTAATAAACTAATACTTTTTTCAATTCCTGTTAAATGGAGACATTTTTTCTGTATTAAACATTCCCTTGCCAGGACTTCTGTTACTTTATAATTTTGTGTTGTTTTCATCAAGACTTTATCATGTCCAGATGTTGTATAAGGTGCTTTATAAGTGAGGCTGAGTTTCGAGTGAAGTCAAGTACTTTTATAAGTCTTACTAGCAAAACATTGTTGATGATTACATGTTGGTAATACATTTTAAATTATTTAAACTTCCAATTTCTGAGCTTTATAAGTTGTTTGTATGAATTTTTTCGATATCCAAGTGGGAAAACATTTTTTCTGTTATAGGTAAATAGTATCAGATAGTAAAAGATGCGGTGTTTTACACAAATAATTTTAATCAAACCAGAGAAAAGAAAACTTGAACTTGTGTAAACATACGTAGTCATGAAAACACCTTTTTGGTGAAAATATATTGGTAAAATGCTATGTATGAAACAAGTTAGATGCTACATCGTAAATGATAATTTAATATAATTTTGGAATAGAGTATATTGATTTGTCAAATATACAGTTATGGACGTCAAAATGTTATTTTATTCTAGTTAATGATTCGTTTTTTCGCCTTTAAAAAATAATGCAAATTATCAAAATTGGATTGGCAGTCCATTAGATCAAAATTTGAAACGGAAGTGACGTTACACAGCTCTTTTTCATTTGGTATGTGAGAGTTATAATTGTATGTGTTGGCTGCATAGTAATATTATAATGAAAAAAGAATACATTAAAATTATCTAAGGTTTGAAGGTAAATAATAGTAAAACGAGCAAGCGGATCTCAGTGGTGGAAAGCAGCGTCGATGTGCGATATCCGGTGGAAAGAAGTAGCCGGGTCACGTCCAGAAACCAATTTAACTTGTAAAACTGCCGCCTCAAAACGTCCGTTTCCTGGTAGGTAATATGTCTCTACAACATGACTATCCCATTAACATTACGTCATCTTTTCTAGCTAATGTAAACCACGGTTACTACTTGCACATAACAATCGAGAATGTAACCGACACAATACAGTACTAACATTTACAATCAATCAGTGAACATTAACTCTTATTCAAATATAAACTGTTAAGAGTCTGCATCAGTGGTAGCCATCTTGGATTTTAGTCCCGTAAGAGCAATGTTAAATTCTGGCGCCTATATGTCATTGACCTATTGTCATAAATTAACGGAAGAGGTGTCAAATTAAAGGTATTACAGTCCTCCAGGGCACCACCTTACAGAACTCCTTACTATCGCTCTAAATAAAAAATTAATAATGATTTATTTTGTAAAATATTCCTGGATTTTTGTTTTTATTCAAGTTAAATTTTTGAACACATTAAAAGGTGATGCCCTTGAGCCACATCTCATCAATGTACTTCCAAAGTTTTTCATTGATACTTTGATAATTAACGCCACTACAGACGCCAAAGTGAAGGTATGTTCCGCCAGAATTTAACATTGCTCTTACGGGACTAAAATTCAAGATGGCTACCACTGATACAGACTCTTAAGTAATGGAATTCCAGTAACTCCTTTATCTATCTTTCGTTTACCGTTTAAATTGACAAAACGTTGAGTCAGCATTCATGAAATATAATTTATCAAGGAATAATGACAATAACGACTGTTTTTCCTCTGGTATAAGGGTCAAAACAGGCACATTGAGGATATATGTACATTTGTCCCATACAGAAACTATACTATTCTGTTCTATGTACTGAAGGTTTAGGTATTCAAGATCTAGTACAACAAAAACCTCAACGGAGTAAATTCCTTGCCAAGACATTTACTGGATACGTAATGACTAAACAAGATTTTTTGTAACGCCTCTCTGAAAAAGCGAGATCACCTATTATGATGAAATTCATTTCATTATTCTACACCTTTTGGATAAAGTTTTAATTACTTTAAACTGACCCAAAGTCTATTTAAATAAAGTGATGAGCATACAAAAACCCAATTTTAAGGAACATATTATCTAGGTTTTACTACGCATGTGATATTTTAAAATAATTAAAAGATATAAAGGAGAAGTAGTCAAATTTAAATCAATACTAGTTTGTTTAGATTGATCATTAAATGTAAAACTATTTCAGATATATTTTACTTAATTTATTCTGAATAATTTGAAATTAATACCAAAGAATGAAGCTGGCAATATATTTTTCTTTTTCATTTATTTTTTTATCTTATTTTGAGTTCGGGTGAATATTCAGTCATATTAATAAGTATCTTACTTTTAACCTGAGTCATACAACCCATGCAGGACTGGTCAAATGCTAGTATATTCGAATATTAAACATATTGTTTGAAGTGCGGTTGACAATTGACGGGATATGAGAAGACATACGGTATTGTGTAAATGAATCGATCTACCTACTATGTATTAGTCTCTCCTTAATCACAAAAATCTATTTAATATCATCCACCAATGATTGCTGGTTCAGTTTGGCAGGGTCATAAGTTTTTATGAAAGCACACTCTGTCGCTATCAGAGCCATTGATAATCCATTAACCTTTCAGTATTCCACGTTTATCTACTCGTGTTAGCCGCTTTCACGTTGAATGTTTCATTTTTGGATCAGCTTTCATGCTCTGTTTAAGAAGCCCATTTATTCACAAAAACATTTTAATTAATTCCCATATCCCAGTTCTAAAGTTCTCAATACAATGAAGTTAGATTTTCTTCTACAGAATTTCTTTACAAATTTGTTTTCTAGTCTGTTTTTCCTATAAAATTTAAATGAAACGCAGATCCCCCCACCAACTTTTTTAAACCGGTTGATAAAAACTGATAATGAAGGTAATCCAATTAGAACAGTAATCAATGCAGTAATATCATCCATTCTAAAAAATAGCAAAATCTATTAAAATAACTATAAAAACCAAAAACCTATCTGAATGTAGTTTTAAATAAAATCTAGTGTTGCCAAATTTTAAATGAATTTAATTTCTATTTAGTATGTTATCAGAAAACTTCGAATTTAAATTATATGTATATAATTGTGTCTATAAATTAGACAAAGGATAATTATAAAAAACCTGATTTGTTACAGGGCTTTTTTAATAAGCTTAAAATAGTTTAAAGTTAAAAATATGAGTTAATAATTGAATAATCTTTGAAACAAGATGTATCCTGCATATGAATACTTTGTTCATAAAATGTTCTCTAAAAAGGTGATAACGATGTAACTATAACAAAAGGTAATCCGAGTACAGATTTAAGGCAGATTTCCGGACACTAACATCCTAAACTACAACATTAGCAACATAGAATGTGAAAAAAATCACAAAAACCGTAGCAAGACACATTGGATAATAGTTTTACCCCCCTTGAGTGCACCACCAGGTTTTTCTCATCTGATAAATAGGGGTTTTATAATTGTTGATTTGTACGACAATTTCTCACACCAAGTTTAGTTTTTAGAGCGGTAAATAAAACGAGTCTATACCAAAATACATCTTTACACACTTACTTAAAGCTAATAACTTAACTTAAAGCTTATATTTTAAATTAATATAAATTATTTTATTTTAATTCTATTAAAGGGAGGATGCGAAAAAATAATTAATCAACTAGCTTTCAGTATTAAATAATTGTATTAACAGTGATCGGAACACAGGATCAGTTTATGTCAAATAATAATTACCGACAAACAACTAATTATTTTAGCCGGCGACCGGATTATGGTAATTGGGATCTTTTTAATTATGATAACCAGACTCCGTAATTCCGTAAGCAGCTTAACGCATACCAAAATTTACATCCGTCAACTGGTGCTTGGAAATTACGCCACAGACTGGGACAAGCATGACGATTTTAATATTTTTTTGATTCAAGTATTAGATAAAGTAATCCTTAAACAATGGAAATGCGATTATAATTTAGGTGTGCTGCTACGAGGGCATGTTTAGTAATTAAATTACAGTATTTCAGTTGATTGATAAGTGAATATGCAATGCTAAAAAAATTAAGCTAACCCGTCTTCAGACCTCTTGTTATGTGGTATCTAACATAACCATATTCTCTACAGAATTTTTGTCTATTTATCTTTGTCTATCACCCAGGACTTGGTAAATGTCTCAAGGACAATGAGTGACGCGTTTTGTATCATTAAGGGCTGATTCACATCTGGTGGTTGCCAGGGGAGAGGGGGAAAATGAGGCGCGTAGGGTCTGTTAGTTGCCATGTACAGTATACACGGAACCGAATTTCATCAACCGAAATTCCCTGATTCCATTATAGTAAAAATAGTAAATAATACAAATATTGAACAGAATGAAATAAGTTCAAATTATTCCAGGGGTAAACAGGATTGTCTTGATACAAACTCAGACGAAATGATGTCATTTTTTGGACTTTGGTACATGTTGGGAGTAAAAAAAGACACATCACGCATAGCTTGTTAGAATTAGGTTGACTTTTGGATTTAACAAGTACCGTAAATACAACATAATTATTGATCGTTGTGTTCCAATTAGATTGACTTACATTTGTCCGTTACGAGAAGATAACGGTCTGACTTTTAACAAACGTTTTTCTGCAATAACGTATTTAAACACACGCCTTCTTTTTAACTTTTTATATCCGTTAGTTGTAAATACAATTGAATATAAGTTAAATACATCTGTTTTAATGGCATAATGCAGACTTTAGTAGTACCTTTATGATGAATTGTTTATTTTATTTCCAAAGTGCTTCAGTTGTTAGTGTAAATTATTTATGTTAAATATGTGTAATTATATTTTTTATCTAAGAAGGATGGAGTTCATTATTTGAAAAGACGTAGTTAATATTTTTGACGTATCAATGGAATTTACAACCAGTTGTTTGAACTAGTAAATTATTTGCAACCTTTACTAGTTTCCAGACGGATTCTAAACTGCTCAGTGAAATTCACAAGCGACACTACTTGTAAGCAGTTGCAGAGTATACTCAAGTCTTGTCAACCGACTCTAACAACAGAAATTAGCAACATTGTCTGCTCCATATTATCTAACTCTTGTCATTCACACTCCTTCGTGTTGTATACAATGCCAGCTGAATAATTTGTCTGAATTTAAGCTAACAAAGAAAAAATGAAACATTTGGGAAAATGTGTAATCAATTTTTTCAACTGATGTTGATAGTTTAAACCTGCACTTGAAAAGTTTGGATTTGTGTTTATTCTCAAAAAATGCCCCTTTCTAAAGATATGAACGAAAATGTTTCATAACTACAAACTTCAAAAGTAACCCCATTTAAAAGAGTGATAAATTTACCATCATTCAAACATAATAGTTTAATAATAACTCCTTTTAAAATAGTTTAAAATAACTTAATTTTTTTTACTGAAAATTTCCAAACAAATTTAAGGCTATGAGGGTCTAATTTTCCCTCAGTGATTATTTTCTTTATTTCAATTACAGATATTACGTGAGCGATATTTATTTATTTTAGTACGTTGGGAACGAAGGCGCTATGTTGAGTTGAGTATTTTGGAAGGTACGTTTAATTTTGAGGTTAGAGTAGCCTCACCGGCTGGGCAAGGCAGTTAGCACCGGCCGAGTTGTGACCACCTCGGAGCCCAGATCCGACTGCGAAAATGCGTCTCTGCATGACAGGGTGTGGCGGTTATAAATCCGGCTCGCCCAGACGTCCCAGTCTGGCTGAAGAGGATATAGTCCTATAACAGCCGCAGTGGGCCTTCAGCCCACTGAAACCTCACATCCTGTCCTGTCCTGTCCCCAGTCCAGTTCTACCTGAGCAGCCGTTGTGTTCACATCGCTATCATCCGCTCCGACCGGTGGGGATAGCACAATAGGTGCTATTGTGTTTGCTGGTCAGTGACCATGCGCGCTTGTGCCCACCGCTTAGTGCCGGATTAGTGTTTTATGTGGTCCAAGATGTATTTACGAAATGGGTTGAACTGGCACCGTTGAAGTCGGCCACTGCTGTGGCAGTTACGAATGCTTTCCGAGATATAGTACTCTTGAGGTACGGGGCACCCGAAATCGCGATAACTGATAATGGCTCGCAATTTACCGGTAAAATCTGGTGAGATTTACACAAGCGATGGGGCATCGAGCAACAATTAACCGCACCCCATTCCCACAAGAGAACCCAGTCGAACGAGCGAACAGGGTTCTGAAAACCATAATTGCGCAATACGAGAAGGACGGCCATAGTTTGTGGGACGCCCATTTAAATGAGGAGGTATGCCGTCAATACTGCATTACACGACTCGACGGGTTTCACACCAGCCATGCTGAATTTTGGTCGGAAGCTTAGGACGCCGAATGCAGAACATGGCCCGCTAGAACACGACGGTGTGGAAGAGAAAATTGAGTCCGAATACGCGAAGGCGAATAGGCTGAGACTGTCGCGCCTCTTGGAGATCAATGAAAGGTGCCGGCAAAACATAAAACGAGCGAGCGAGAAACAGGCAAAATATTACAATCTGAGGAGGCGCGAAGTTAGATACAAGGAAGGTGATGAAATGTGGGTGAGGACCCACCACCTATCCTCCGCTTAGGACACGTTCGCAGCTAAACTCGCGGCGAAATACGACGGAACGTACTTGGTAAAAGGCAAAGTAGCCGCGAATATATACAACCTGCAAGCAGTCGGCAGGAAGGCAACGACGTGGGCCCACGTCAAAGGCATGAAGCGTTGGGTATCTACAGTCTCCGGCCACCCGCCTGTTGAGCACGCAGGGAACCTGAAGCGTCTGCCGAACACGCAGTTGGCTTCAGGCTCGTCGAGTCCGTAAGTAGCTAGTAGTAGGAGTAGTTAGTTTAAGATCATGACACCGCTTGAATATAACGCTTTTCTCTCTTTACTACTAATGGTCTTTGTCAAGACCATTAGTATCTTGAATGCCACCAGTAGAAATGTCATCTTTTTCTAGCGGCTCGAGACTGTTTCTCTGAATAGAAGGGTATAATGACTTCCTAGCACTTGCAACTTCCACATGATCCATGACAAAACAACACTGATGTCCAAAGAAAACTTATTCGTGTTCTTCCACTGCAACGCTTCCTGACTGAACAGTAATGGATAAGGAAAACCAGCTTTTTTCCAAAACCAGAATAAGTTCAAAGACATGAAACAACCTCATTATACCCTTCTATTCAGAGAAGCAGTCTCAAGATGCTAGAAAAAGATGACATCGCTACGTGTGGCATTGAAGATACCAATGGTCTTAACATTAACCTTGTTGAAAAGATGACGAATGTCCATTGCTTATGGAGATAACGCTTCCACGGAAAACTCTTCAGACCTTACAGTAATGGATAAGGAAAACCAGCTTTTTTCAAAAACCAGAATAAGTGCAAAGACATGAAACAGCCTTCATTAAATAAATTTATGGATTCAAAGATCTAAGATTCTTCCAATAACCATTGCTCAGCTAAGATCAAGTCAAATCCAGTATATATCAAGTGAGACTGTTCCTTATTTTACAGTAAGACCAGTTACAATTAAGGAATATTAATTTTCAATATAAACAATTTTACTGATTTTACAGTGTTTAATTTAAATACCTGGTTGTAAGATAATTTCTAAATTTAATATTTACATTTTCCTAATTGTCTATCATAAAATGGGAGTATAAATAAAATGCGCAACTCTGCTAGAATGTGACTACTTACGTTCTGCTTCAAATTTTATAATCACTCAATTGACTTTCTTAAATATTCAAACTTCTAATAAATAAAATATTTCTTATAACTAAAATTATATCTCTTTTTTCATACAATATTACAATCTTATATTAACATAAATACATTCTCATGAATTTACAGTTTACATCCAAATAATGTCATCTGTGGAGAAGAATTCAGATGACCAATCTTTGATCTTACATAGATCAGCTGTCATTTGGGACACTGCCTCTGACAGTAGAGATGAAGGATAGGAGAGCAACATTTGGGTATCATCGGCATAGGATTGAAGTGAGCAGAAATTCAACTGCGACCCAATATCCGCTGTATATAGTATAAAAAGGATCGGTCCCAAACAAGAGCCCTGCGGAGCTCCTGTGGTCCGAGGAAGAACGGTAGAATATATCCCATCAACCTTCATAATCTGACTTCGGCCAAACAACAAATAAGACGAAAACCAGCTGATCGAGGACTCTTCAAAGCGATAATATTCAAATGGACAGGAATAGTCGAGAAAAGCAAAAATACTTCCTAAACCCCTGTCCTTTGAAGAATACAACTCATCAGTAATATTGAGGAGTGCTGTACAGGTGCTATGTCCCGTTCTAAAACCAGACTGAGTTTCAGGAAGAATGTTGTTTGCCTCCATGAATGTCACCTCTTGCTCAGATACAGCCCTTTCAATTAGACATAACGGGAAGGATGGAGATAGGGCGGAACTGAGAAACATTCATTGGACTGCACCAGTTCTACCTGAGCAGCCGTTGTGTGCACATCGCTCTCGTCCGCTCCGACCGCACCTATTGTGTTCGCTGGTCAGTGACCGTGCGCGCTTGTGCCCTTCACTTTTGTTCACGCCACAGCTTAGTGCCGGATTAGTGTTCGCGCTTCCGGCCCTTATAATCCCCCAGCCCCTTGCCTGCTACCGTGTGTGCGTGTGTGTAGTGACCAGTGCTTCAAATTGAGGTATCCAGTTTCTGCTGCCAGCATCACACGCTGCCCAACCATGGAGCCTGAGCCAGGATCATCATCCGGTGAGTCCTTACCACCTAAAGCTAGGTTTAAGGTTATAGCCTCAACCATGTCACCCCCTTACACCCGTTCCAGGACCATGCCCGCAAAAATTCCTACCTCTAAAGATAAAAACCCGAACCAAAAAGCCCGACCCCTCCAACCCTCAACCACAACAAAGACTTTCCCATCTCCCACCAACTATTTCAACCAATCCAAAAATTCCACCCAACTTATATTTAAAACTAGCTCCCACGCCGAAAAATTTATCGCCACAATTCCCCCCACCACCTTTGAACCCCTGTCCACCTACACCCCAGCCCCATTACCACCGAAAAAACCCGCCACACAACCCTCCACAACCACAAAACCCCGTCTCCCTGTTGTCCACGATACAAGGAAAGGTGCAGCCTTGAACGGGTCCAGCATGGATAGTGACATCGTCATACTGCTAAAATGTGATGTTTTGTGGTTAGGAACATGGCTGATGATCAACATACGGAACTACCCCAGGTGAGTCGCTGCTCTGGCAGTCAAACCCACTCCTCTTTGGGGGACATGCCCGCGGATTCTGGGGAGGGTAAATCACAGCTGTCAACTAACGTTGTTATGTCACAGGAGATGGAGACAGGGTCGGGTGAGGTGAACGCGTTCGCGCGGAGCACACTCACCGAGAGGTCCCCGCCTGGAAAGATGGTTCTTCCGACGAAGGAGGAAAACTGGAGGATGTGTCTGTGTCTGTCCAGGTTCTTGAGACACCCCAAAAGGCCGCGGTCGAGGGCTAATTAGGGTTCCGACCCTCGGTGGGGGTTGGGCTTTTTTGCCAAAAATCCGTTTCCCGACGACCATAGTTTGTGGGACGCCCATTTAAATGAGGTTAGGTATGCCGTCAATACTGCATTAGATGACTCGACTGGTTTCACACTAGCCATTCTGAATTTTGGTCGGATGCTTAGGACGCCGAATGCAGAACATGGCCCGCTCGGTGTGAAGAAGTCGACGGTGTGGAAGAGGAAATTGAGTCCGACTACGCGAAGGCGAATAGGCTGAGACTGGCGCGCCTCTTGGAGATCATTGAAAGGTGCCGGCAAAACATAAAACGAGCGAGCGAGAAACAGGCAAAATATTACAATCTGAGGAGGCACGAAGTTAGATACAAGGAAGGCGATAAAGTGAGGATGAGGGCTCACCACCTATCCTCCGCTTAGAATACGTCCACAGCTAAACTCGCGGCGAAATACGACGGACCGTACTTGGTAAAAGGCAAAGTAGGCCCGAATATATACAACCTGAAAGCAGTCGGCAGGAAGGCGACGACGCGGGCCCACGTCAAAGATATGAAGCGCTGGGTGTCTACTGTCTCCGGCCACCCGCCTGTTGAGCACGCAGGTAACCTGAAGCGCCTGCCGAACACGTAGTTGGCTTCAGGTTCGTCTGGTCCGTGAGTAGCTAGTAGTAGGAGTAGTTAGTTCGAGAGCATGACGCCGCTTGAATATAACGCTTTTCTCTTGCTTGCAGATTCCACTGCTAACTGCCTGCCTTTTGCCTATTGCTTTGCTTATGCTTGTTGCTAGTTACTAACTTGCTTGTAGATTTGCACGCTTCATCACTTGCCTAGTGCTCGGTAGTACATGCGTTAGTGCTTGTGTTGGTTTTGTTGAAGCTTTTCAACAAAGCTTCCCAGAGGCGGTCGCTGCGACCCGTGGAACGTCTCTCGAGTGATGATCAGCGTTGTTTATTGAGCGGCTCCTCATCCCCAGCCCAACCTCACGAGAAATTTTTTATTTATTTATTTATTTCAATTAAATTGTTTACATAATGGCCTCGATAAGTGAAAACAAATACTTAACATCGAGGACCATGTTAACTTAAACACTATCAATAAGTTATAAAAAAAACAACAAATATACTGTAATAATTACAAAATCGACAAGGATATAGAATGGGACGCCTGCCTCGACGCCCTACCTCCGAGTGAAGCAAGACCCCCCTCTGTGATGTCATCCTCCGCGTCATCGTTTGAGGTGTTGCATGTAGAACGAGCTCCAATGCACCCAGAAATTGGTAGTCGACGGCCTTCTTTGTGCGAGTTGGCTGGCGTCAGCATTCACGAGCCCGAGTCTGCAGATCCCGCATGGCCTCCCGTCACATCAGCATTATCCCCGGCCAGCGCAGCGATATATTGAAATACAGAGTTCCGGTGGTGACCGTTAATTGCCATTCTGGGAAAAACTTTGATTGTGAGGAGACTATAAATGATAGGTACGAGGTGATTGCGGATTCTAGCTCAGCATATCGATACGCTCCCGAGAATATAAGTGGAGTCAAGATTCCCTTCGACATTCGTATTTCGAACTTGTCACTGACCACGACAACCGACCCCTGGAATCGATCCCAGCGTGACTGGGTTATCTGGTCGGTTTGTGAGGAATAAAGACAACCCTCTCCGAAATACCTCACAAAGCTTAATGAAAACAGTTAAATATTTTGTATTCTTATGTTCAATTCCATTTCAAAACTCCTCATTGTTTTACCTTTAAAAATATTAAGCGGACATACATTGAAAAAATGTTGAAATTTCATAAAAATGTTGATAAGGTACGGCATTAACATTTGTCTTATTGGCTCTACATACAACATTAATTACTGCAGTCGTTTCTTTATTAGCTGAATATTTTGAGGGAGTGACGACTCACTCTGCATATATTGTAAGTAATCCGTCTCCTTAACCTAAATACTGGGACGGTAGCTGTAATGGTGCTACTTGGAGGTAGCTCCATGAATTGTGGAAAGTTGTGAGTGATGGTCGGCAGGTGTAGTGTTCTCTTGTGTGGATTAACCTCCGCACTACTGGATACTACGTTAATCCACAAAGACCATTCTCTTAATTAGACTAGTTCATAATTCTAGTTCGTAATTTCGTATAGGCCAATTAGCCTCCTCCCAACGCTGGGAAAGATATTCGAGCGACTTGTCGCAATAAGAATTCACAGACACATCAAGGAGTACGACCAGCTAAGTGAATTCCAGTTCGGATTCAGGGAGGGTAGGGGCACGGTGGATGCAGTTTGCAAAGTAAAGAATGTTGCCCTACACTCCGAAAGAAAGTATGTCTGTGCTATATTGGTGGACATAAAGGGCGATTTCGATGCTCTGTGGTGGCCAACCATCTTCCAGACATTGAGAGATCGTAATGTGTCAAGAAATGTATTCCAAATAATAAGATCCTACCTGAGACAGAGGCAGGTAATCCTGGAGCATGACGGTGAGCATGGAGCAAGAACAATGACTAGGGGATGTCCGCAGGGTTCGTGTTGGGGCCGCTACTGTGGATACTCACATTTGATAGACTGCTCACAAGCAACTTGCCCCCTGGGGTCACTCCCGTGGCCTTTGCAGATGATGTGGCCTACCTGATAGAAGGGGACTCCAGAAGAGAAATAGAGGAACGAGGGAGTCAGGTCTGTGGGGTGCTGCAGAGATGGGCGGCAGAGGCCAAGATGGACATCGCGGTAGAGAAGACAAAGGGAATTGTGCTGAAGGGAAAGCTTGGGGGAAGATGGCCGAGACCTCCTTGTATCAGGTTAAATGGCGTAGCAATCGGCTTTGTGACTCAGGCTCCATATCTGGGGATTACCCTGGACAGTGGACTCACATTTTTGCCACATGTCAAGAGGGTGGCAAATAAGGCTAAGACTTTGTTTGGAAAAATAACACGGCTAATACAAATTAGATATGGGGTGAGGCCGAGCCGGTTGAGATTTCTGTACAAAACCGTGTACCTGCCCATCATTGGGTATGGTTTCAGAGCTTGGGGCCATAGACTGAGACATAGCCACGTCCTTCCGAAAATAAGAGAATCCCAGAGACAGGTTCTGATCAATTTGTGTGGGGCATATTGTACCACCTCCCTGCAGGCTCTGTGTGTCTTGACTGGGAACATGCCTGTCTACTTAAAATTGGAGATGGACTACGACGCGTGGAGAGCAAGACATGGACAACTTGAGGAGTCAAGAGCTGACAGGCGGAACAGATACCTACGGCTGTGGCAGACAGAATGGACCGGAAGTGGTACAGGAAGATACACCTTTGGACTGCTGCCGGAAATTGAAGAAGCCCTTGAGATGAAGCAGATAGAGGAAATCGACCACGTTGAGATCCAGCTATTGACTGGACATGGTGCTTTCGGCTCTTATCTCTTCAAACATGGAAAGAGGAACGACCCAAACTGCGAGGACTGTGGCGCGGAGGATGACCCGATGCACGCTCTATTGGAGTGCCCGGAGTTCGATAGGGAGAGGGAGCAGATGGCGCAGGATCTGGTCAGGATGGGAGTGGAGCTGCCCTGGAGTGTGGTTAGTCTTGTTAGAACTAGAGAAGGAATCTCCAGGATGATGGCAATGTGGAAAGAGATACATTCTAGAAGAAATAGGTGAATAAAAGAAGCAAGAGCAAGAAAGAAGAAAGAAGACATTGCCAGCAACAGAAGACAGAACAGAAGAAAACCCGAATCGGACATCACACAAACCAGACAAATAGAAAACAACAAACACACCGGACTAGACATAATTCTCACAGAGGACTTGTCATACCGTGAGTCCCCCGGGGAGTCTGATCATCGACCGGATACCCTGGAAATGGATGAATCTAACGGTTTAACTTAGTTTTAAGGAAGAGTGGAAGGAGGAAAAGGGAGGAGCGGGAAGATAGAAGAGTAGGTTACTAACATCAAAAACAAAACATACAGTTAAGAAGGGCATGGGTTAAACAAAATAAGAGATAGAAAACAAATAAAAAGAGAAAGTAAGTTTTCCGAGTATGCCGAGAGGTAGGAATCGGAATGAAGGTAATAGAAGGAAGTGAAATAAAAAAAAGTTCGTAATTCAGGCCGCGGGCCACAAAGACAAGTGCGACCTAGTGATAAAAGTGATTCTGGCGACCAAGAAAGCGATATTTTGAGATTTCAATTTATTCTAACTGTCACTTGAGTTTAGTGCAGCTGCCGATGTCTCACACCCAAAGCCAGGTACCCTTCGGGGTACCTTGTTCACAAGAACCGAACCGCTGGCACAATTATTAGGCAGCAGTAAGATAGCAGAGTGGTGCTCCCCCCTCCACGAGGGCCGCGGCTGGAAACGAAGGCTAGGCTAAAACCCTTTAGGGAAAATAAGTTCCTGGACATTGCCGAGAGGAGCTGGACTGAAAAGGTAGGATAGTTAGGGACTTTGGTGTCTCGAATGAACCCTCGGCTAAAGAAAACCTCGGTTAATACCACGTTAATCTGACTAAAACAATATTCAGGAAAATACGTGATAAGACCTGAACATGCACAAAAAATACAGTTAAGACAAGATTAGATTAGATACAAATAAGATATTGTTGAGATAAGATTAGATAAGAAAGAGATAGTTCAGGAAAATATTTGATAAGACCTGAAAGACACAAATACATAAGATAAAGATAAGATATATTCAAGATAAGACAAGATTAGATAAGACAAGATAATATCTAGGTTTAATATCTTTATAACCCATTGAGTAAAAATAAAACCTGTTGAGCAATAAAATTGGATTACATCTAATAAATCAAGAACAAGCCTGACCAAACCTGAAAATATAATATAATATAAGACTAGTTATGAGGAGAAACCACGTACAATTTTGACTACAATATAGAACCTGCTTCGACCAAATTAAACCTGTTTCAGACCAAATAGATTTTGTCAAAACCTGTAAACTATAATTAAACCTGAAATAACCTGCTAAAACCTGAGATAAACCTGATAGAACTGATTAAGCGTGAATATATAAAACATGTCTGAGAAGGACTCCGAAGATGAGATAGCGGGGTTTACCCCCACACGTTCTCTGCAGAGATCCCCACCTACTTTAGAGACCCCAAAAATAAATAAAGTCAGCAAAGCTAAATACCCATCGAAGACCAATGTGAAGTCGACTTCAACCAATGCACCTCCAGTCTTTATCCAAAATACACCGGGCCCGGCAAGTTGCATGCAGAAAAAAAACAAAGAAGACCCTGAAAAGGAATCAGACACGGAGAATGCGGAGGGAGAGGAAGACCCCAATATCATAGAGGGTAATTATCCCACAAGGAAGAGCGAAATTTTACACTCTAGATAGCGGCCTTACGTTTTTTCCCCATGTTAGGCATTTAATCAGCGAGACGGAGATGTCTGACCACGACGACAGGTTCACCCTCGTTGGCGGCAGGCGAGAGAAGAAGAGGCAACGCCGTGAATCTGACAACAACTCTTTGTATCCACAACGGAGACCGTTAAATCGATGGATTCTGTACATGTTTCAGGTCCAAATCCCCCGGCCCGGAAAGAAAAGATACCGCCAATAGTCGTGGCCCCCGAGGCGATCAACTCGTCTTGGCCGTCCTTCATTATCGGCTTGAATGACGAGTCAATCAAGTTTGACGCCATTTTTAGGGGCGATAGGCTCCATATTGTTTCTGCCACTGTGAAGGGCTTTTGGGCTCTCAAAACATATTGACTGGGAAGAAGGTGACCTTCCACACATTTACTGTATAGGAGGAGGCAGAGCTAAAGGTGGTTGTCAGTGGCATTCACCACAGCACCGACCCAACCTGCCTGAAGAGACAGCTGGAGTGCCTTTGACTTCAGCCCATGTTGGTGATGCCACTGCCTCGCCGTGCCAATGGCACACGTATCATGACAAATTCGTTCCTATGCAAATTTAGGAGAATCGGCCAGTGGGAGAAGGTGTGGTCAATAACCCACCTCTTAGGTGTACGGATGACCGTCGATCGCTTCGAGCCGAGAGAAGGTGCCCCACAGTGCTACCGCAGCCAACGCTTTGGCCACTCTTCCGTGTACTGCAATTTGCCCTACAGGTGCGTGTGGTGTGGCGGCGCTGACGAGGTCAGGTCGTGCCCCCAGCCCAAAGGGGATGGTTGCAAGTGCTGCAATTGTGGCGGCGCCCACCCAGCGAACTACAGGGGCTGCAAAGCCCACTGAGACGCCATGGTGTCCAGAAAGCAGCGCAACGCCAAATCAGCTGGCCAGGTGACAACCCGGAGCCGTGCGAGCGCGCGAAGGCACCCAGCTGCACCCAAGGAGAACGAATGTCCCGCATCCTGGTATTACTAAGGGGACGTTCGCGTTTGTTGCAGGTGGCATCAAGACCGCTGCAACAGCCCCCGCTTCAACTGTGGCACAGCCACCCTGTGCCACAGGTGAAGCCCCGTCCACTGTATCAAAGCAGGTCGCTTCACCAGCTGCACCGAAGGTGCCTGAAACCGCAAAGCCGAAGTCCCGCAACCAGAAACGTAACTCATAACCCGGCTCATACAAATAAAGTACGGAGTTAAGCCCAGTAAGATGAGATTTCTGCAAAAGACAGTTACATGCCCATCATTGGCTACGGGTTTAGAGCATGGGTCCATATGCTAAGACATGTGATACCTAAGGTCAGAGAATCTCAGAGGTAAGTTTAGATTAATCTATGTGGAGCTGCACTACTTACCTGCCCTATGTGTTCTTACGGACAACTTACCAGTATACATGAAGCTGGAAATGGATCACGATGCGTGGAAGGCAAAACACGGTCTTATGGAGGAAACAAGACCTGACGGAAGATGAAGATACTTACGGCTGTGGCATGAAGAATAGGATCAGAGTCAGGCAGGAATTTATACCTACGGGATTCTACCGGAGGTAGAGGAAGCCCTGGAAATGAAGAAATTTGGTGAGATTGGTTACGTGAAAATTCAGCCACTAACAGGACATGGTGCCTTTAGAACTTACGGATGAGAATGGAACTGCCATGGAACTTGAGCAGCGTGATCAGAACAGACGGGACAAGTAGGATAATGGCGACTTGGAGGGTATTTTATATATTTATATAATATATTTGTACTATAATACATTTATAATTATGGATATTTTCTACCTTGGTACGGTTGCCATTTCAATAATCTATCATCTAACTGAATAGAACACGGTAGAACATAGGCCTGCAAAACTTGACATGGTAGTCGTTTTATACAACTTAAGTAGGCAATGTGGATAAAATGGATTTAAAAATTGAGAAATGATTATTCTATTACGGTACAGTGAAATGAGAAGTGCTCATTAAAAAGTTATATTTTGTAAACATTTGTAATCATTCAATACCTTTTATTGGACTTTTCCAATGTGTCTGTGTTTTTAACTATACAATGTTTCTGGAGGTGGAGAAACATTTCCCGTTTAAGTGATAACGTTACCTAATAATTAAAAAAATCGAGAGTTCAAGGCGCAAACAATAGTGCGCTCGCTAGCTGGGAAGCGGAGCGTTGTGGTAATAATCAATAATTATTATTGATTATTGCGATAGATAAGTATAGTATTATAGACAATGTGATATAAATAATATATGTAAGAAGACTCCGGCGAACATGTCAAAAACCACCTAGTATTTAAACTATTAAAATATTAGTATTTATTTCAATTTAAAAAAATAGACTGAAAATAAAACCTTTTCTAGACATTCTATTTGTATTCTCGGAATCTCAAATAATGAAGGTAAATTGAAGAATAAACTGGTTATTGAGTGGAATAACCACTTTAATGTAAATCATAAAAATTGATTTCGTACTATAAAAAATGAAACGATCCAATTTTGTAATATTTAAAGTACCTAATTATCTTTGTCCTTGGTGAAGTTCGAACGTATGGTTGATATCAATTAATTAATTTCAACTGAAATCATATAATTAATATCCGAAACGAATTTTCAGCGATCAAAAAAAAACTTTATAACTCACCCTCTAGCAAAAAGCCACGTTTGGAAGCAATAATTGATAATGAGGAACTTCAATTATGGATTTAAAGCAATTAAACGATGAAATATCAATGGTAATTCAAAAACTTTCGACATATTAAAATACTGTACGAGTAAAAATTAATGACCAGTTAAAGTCTGATCATTTTAAAAACAAAATGCTTTATCGCGCTATTCATAACATTTTGTGTTTAGTGGCTATGTGCGTCTGAATGAATAATTTTAACTAAGAGCCAAACTCCGCTTATAAATCATCACCGCTAACTGAAATTTCCGTTAGAGCACCTTTAAGGACTGGCATAAATTAAAACTTTTTCGTGATGTATCTCATGTTATTTAAAAAAAGGTATTGGTCGATTGACCAAACAAATTAATCTTCAGGATAACAGCTTTGGGTGTAATGCCAGATGTGTGCCACCCCTAATATCAGTTTCTACTTATTTTACACTAGTAATTATAACTGTATTAAAATACTTGAACAAGCTGTTGGCCGTTGACTGAGTGTTAAAAGGGATTTTACTCAGAAATTATAATTTCCTACACCTGATGAAATAATATAAAAAATTCTTCTTGCAGGAACGAATTCAAAATTCATGAACAAACCCTTATGATCGGTGCACACGAACAGTTGCCGCGAGGCGCGGTAGGTAGTGAGTGGTATCAGCTGTTCTCCACACTTGACTCAGTCAGCAGTCCTCCACGAGTAAAGTGTTGGGGGACGTTGGTGTTGGCACACATTTAGGGGTTCTAGAGAAGGGTGGAAATCGTACACTCATGTGTAAGGATTAAGAAAGGTCTTTTTGTGAACAAAGCTATTGTAAAGTTTTAATGTGGAGAACATTAAAAAAATGTTTTAAAGATTTTGTGTATTTTAATAGCAATATTTCGTCACTAGGACCAAAAATGTGTGATTCTTATACGAGCACAAATTTAACACGCTGTTAAATGTTCGAGTATTTATCAAAAAAAATTTGGGCCGTGTGATGAACTATATTTTTCGTCATACTTCAAGTAAAATGAAACTTAAATTATTGCCTGAATTAGTATCAAAAGTTGTTGACCATTTTCGTCGCTTTAAAATAATCAGCAATTATGTTTTTAACGTTGTAACAGTTCTTGCTTTATTCCTGATTAGTTTTTTAGGTTACGTCAGTTATATTGTTCTAAATTTTGATCTCCATTTGAGCTGTATGGCGAAATTTACTAGGAAAGGTCAACTCAGAAGCCCGAAAATTGGAAACCAGCACGATTGTTATTTATATGAATACTGAAATGGCAACATGTCCAGGGTTTTAAATCAAGTATGATCATAGTCAGTAGTCTTGTTACTGACTAAGGCTGATATGTTCCTAAGACATGGTCTAAAGACTGACACTCTTCGAACAAAAACCGAGGTATGTAGGACTAAAGCTCTATCAATGTCTCCCAGAAAATTTGAAAAAGATTGAACAATTTAACGAATTCAAAAGTGAGCTTAAACTTTACCTGCTGGAGCATTGTTTTTATGACGTTGAGTCATACATATCTCATTTGGAAAATTGAAAAAAAGTAAACTGCTCCTTTTTTCTCATTTCTGCCATTAAATGCTTTTAGCAATTCTTTTTTTAAAATATTTTTTGCCTGTGACCTAGAAATAGGCACATTGACAATGTCTAATTCTACAATCCTTCCCTAGAGAAATGGACTACGGACGCAAGAGGAGATGTAAGTCTCGAAAACTAACGAAGGAATATGGGCGTGTACCCGTAACCGGAAACAAAATGGCCGCGGCAAAACTGAAATCCAGGTGAAGTATGTCTAACAGATTTTTAAATTGAAATAGAAATGATTCCCTATATACATAAAAAATGTAGTGCAACACATTATTTTAACATAGAATAAAAACATTGCAAACAAAGAATAGATGGGAAATCGGTAATTTATGATCCAGATAAACTAAAAACCCTACAATATGTTTCTTATTTTAGAGTGACCTTTCCTAGCAGCTATATTAAAGTTACTTTGATACCAAATTTTGCGATTCCTTATTATTGGAGACTCTTTAATCAATGAATTAAAGATATGGATATGAATATTTAAATGTTATGTTTTACATGGCGACTGTCTTCCCATCCTCTAATATTCTTCTTTTATTTTCCCTGATGTTCAGGCGGAAATGCAGATATTTTAGAGAAGAATATTCAGCTGATAATATGTCATACACCGCCAGCAGCGATAATCAAGAAAGCTACTCGTTCTTGGTATTTATTCTCTTTTTTACTTAATGGTCCTAGAAACTTCCCTAATAAATCACTACTCAACGATGAAAGTTACTGGAAAACACGGTAATGTTCTCGCGTTAAACTTGTCGCGCCTCAAGGTTTGTGTGTATCGAAATACAACTCATGATTGTACTGGACTAAAACAGTAGTATTAATCTAAAGTAATAATGGTTCTCAACAAGGTATTCTTGATAATTAAATAACTGCGAGATTCATTCTGCCTAATGTAGCTGAGGAGTTTTTCGACCCCTCAAAATTCTCACTTTCCCCTCCATACTATTTATGGATCAATACTTTCGGCTATTAGAAGCTATCTATTTCCAACTATTATAAGGGATCATTGGTACCCAACCTGGCGAGGGGATGACCTCAAAAGTCCAAGTAACCGACTCACCCTTTTCTAGATAACCCTAGATTTCACAGGGCCATTTTTATCTAACAGTATTCCGGGCGAAATAAAGACGAGCAAGGAAATACTAAGAGGCTCTGATACATTAAGATTTGTTTAAAGAGTTCTTTAGTGTTCAGGTGACAGGAGTGACAGATTTTCCTCTCTGCCAAAGGAATTAGAAATAATTGGTTTTAATTCAATTTTTTTTATTTACAACATTTTTAGTGACAACTGAGATATACAACACATATTTGTATATCATTCTTACAATAAAGTTACAATACATGTATTCTATTGTCAATAACATAGGCCTAAAGAAATGCACTGTGACATAGCTAATGTTTTCCATTGTCTCTGTCCTCAGCCAAAGTCTAAAACCTTTACAACTGTCATTCTAGTTTTAATATCCAGCTCTCAGTGTTCATGTAGTTTCCAATGTCTAACTAAAAAATGCAATCTTAAGTGTATTTAAATATTTTTGATGAACATATTAACTATGTGATAACGAACATAGTAAAACATTTATTTTAAAGGAATTAAAGGACATATAATATTTTTTATGATGTGAGGAAGGAGGATAGCTATTTTTCAACATAGGCATATAGTGGGCCTTAACTGCACGCTACTACTTTAAAAATAGTCACACATGATCTCTTTAGTTTTTAAATGAGATATTTTTTAATATAAATTTATGTGTCTCGGCCACAGGTTTATAATATAAATGTAAAATTCATTTAATTAATATTAATGGAAACACCACAAATAATCCCTTGATAATTATACAGTATAGTGAATGTTTCAATAAAGTAAACTAGATTGCGATTCAGGAACGACATTAAATAGTGCAGGTTTAATCAACTCGGAAGGGCTCGAGCCAGGTGTAGAGTACTGACGAGGCGTTCAGTTTTAATTCTGAACGTCTCACGCCTTTTACAACTCCCTAATTTAATGAAATAATTAATTTCAGTAATCTATTTGATTTTTTTAATTAACTAAAAGTAGAAACTATAAATTTTTATGAAACTTGGATTGTAGAAGCACTTAGGTTACTAAAACTGAAACATACTCGTTGATTCTATTATTTTACTAAAAGAAATCTGTTGTTTGTGAAAGAGTGCGGAAATAAAATGAAGAAATCTACCCGAGGAACACAGAATGTAGGGTGATGATTTCTTAGCGTCGAGTTTGTTTTTGGCAAAGCTTGCCGTTCCGCTGTAATTATCTAGTCAGTAATGCGGTACAGTTTATAATAAAATTAATTTACGAGTTTAGCAGTTGAGAACATAACTATATCTTTTTTACCACCACCTTTGAAACGAGTTATCGCTCAGAATTTCCAAATATTCAGATTTAATTGATGATTAATAACTGGAGTGTATACAGCTACACTTTCTTCGTGAAACTGCAGGAATTTTTTGAAGACTATTCAGCTGATAATCCTAGGATCTCAAACTTGACTTAGTTTACTTAACTAGAACAGCTATATGTTATTTAGTAAATGCTAAAAATTAGGTATTTATTTGTTAGTAATATACAGTAAAGTGCTGAAAGTTTCCACTTTGAAAAACGAACTATATGTATTTGTTGAATTATTTGAAATAACAGTCGGATTTTAGTTTATTATAGTATTGTTCAGATTTAGGTGTGAACGAAAACATGTATAGAATAGATGTAATCTATCAGATTTTAGTTAAGTAACCGAATTTTATTTTGTTTTGTGTCTTTTTACAACTCGGCATTTTTTAACGTTTTCATGGGGAACGGACCAACCCCGGTATTGTTACTACCTAACATTTCGCCCTTTTGTTAGGAACCATCAATAATTAATAGCCCAATGACGAAATGGCAACTAGGTCCAGATTCAACCCTTACGGGATTCGATCCGGCTACCTTCAGTTTTGAAAGCGGGCACTATACCCACTCAGCCACCCAGCGAGTTAAAGTTAAGTAAACATTACCCGGGTAGGTGTCCAAGTATTATAAGTCGTGTTGGGGGAGGAGGGGGCTCTGACACTGACCAGACGAAGTTGGTAACACCCTTTTTGAAGATTACGGGTCGACCCTCGGATTTCACTGACCTCGAGTTTCAGTTGGTATACACTTAATTTCTGTACTGTAATTTTAATCTGATGACTATAGGATGGAGACACGCTACTTGCATACTATTTCATCACATAAACTGTGTAGTAAAAGAAGGGTTATTCTGATTATTCTTTGTAATTATTCTTTGCTTTTAACTAATTTGTTTTTAATAATAGCCCAAAAACAAAATTATCAAATTAAAACACTTAAATGCATCACCAAAAACACCTTTAAACCTAGTCTAATTAACTAAAACTAAAATAAACTATAAACAATTTTTAACAGTTAAAACCCCGAGGGCCGGTGAATTTATATTTTGTCAAATGAAAAAAGTAGAACAAAGAGGTAACATCTTCATTCTCGCGACAATAAAACGTTATCAAGTGAAGGGCTCCCAGGGGCGTCCCTCACCGCTGAATATCGATGTCTCTGTCGCCGATATATGCTTCGCAATCGTGGAGCGAGCACACCACTCATGCAAATCAACAACACTGCGAGTAATCGAATAACTCGATACAACACTTTCGAATCACAATATTGGAATAGCTATTTGTGTAACTAGAGCGCAAAGGATGTCATATCGCACGAGTTCACATGGCAGCACGAAGCGTCAGCTGAGTGTTGCCAGAACTTCGAGGGCGACCATGACAGTTTGCACTCGTATTACACACACAATTTTTCCTACAATAAAAAAGTAATTTAGGATATGTTTGATTTTTCTGTTGGGATGAATTTAAACATAGCTTTTAGGTTTCCGATAACCTCAGTTTCATTGCGGAAATTTCAGTTCGTGTTGTAGGAACGATTACCGTCTATCAGCTGACTGATCGTTTAACGCATGCTATTGGTTAGTTTCATATAGATTTGGAGCATTCCGCGCATGTGATTGGCCGGTTAATTTGCCGAAATAGGGTGGAAATAAGATCAAATCCACCCTAGTGCGGGAATTTACTACTTATATGTTCTGCAAAACAGTGCGAAATGTGCCTGTTGAGATTAAATCCAAATAAGCATAGGTTACTTTACTCTGTAATTTTACGTTATAACAACACAACAATTGTATTTAACTTTCGGAACCCGTTACAAGCTGCTTATTTTAGGAGAATTGTTTACCTTATTTAATACATTATGGGGAGCGCGCTGGTCTAGGGGAAGAGCGCGGGGCATTGGTGCCCAAGGTCCCGGGTTCAAATCCCGCCAATCACCAATGGCTTTTCGCTATGTGATAATGCCGCAACCCACACAGAGATGCGCAAAAAGCTAATCAGCCATAGCAGCTGAAGTGCCTTGGGAGTAATCCGACCCTTCCAATAATAATAATACATTATAAAAAATGTTATAAAATTTTAACGCTAAAGTCAGAAGACTCATTATTTGGGGGCTATAAAGACTATCCCTGCCTTTTTTGCTGTCCCAAAGAATTACTTCTTTCTAACAAGTATACATTAATCAAACTAATTGATAATCGTGCAGCATTCTAGTACCAGGGGAACCCCATAATTGTTTCGAGTTTTAAGATTCCAACGGGGGGTTTTCACAAAAAGCATAAACTTTGGTACTCTTTCTGGTTTCTAATTTGAATTTTATTCGGTAGAGTTTGGAAATGGCTTAAAATTTAGCTGGTTGCGGTCAAGGAACTAAATGTACTTATACTTTATTGTGACCGAAGCTGGTTTTTATTCAGAGCTAGTTAAACTTGAAACTAGTCGGTATTATGACTGGTTATGTTGATTGTATGAGTTGGTTAAATGTATAAGCTGTCTGCATTTTTTAATAAAATACCAGCGGACTGGTTTTAAAAATGAAATAAATAGCTTGAATAATATGTGGTATGTAATGCAGACACATTTGAATGTCAGAGGCATAGATCATGAGGACATATGACTCAATACCAGGCGAGGAAGGAACTGTGTCATTAGTCAAGTTGACAACCGATACGACGCTATGCTTTACCACAACCTCGTCTTAAATTTGTAAACGAATTCAGAGAAAATAATATATTTCTGAGACTTTTTTTCTAATAATACCTTCCACATTTAATTTTTGGGTGACGGTTTCACTAAAATTTTTAAAACTTAAATTATCTAATTAATTATTTTAAAATTAAACATTTAGGGAAATAAGTAAACATTTTACTAACATATAATTTCAAATAACATAAAGAAACCTATTAATTAATTTAATTCTCTCTTAAATTCATATTCTATGTGAACTAACAGAACTGATGGGGTTTTGAAAATTTCAGATTACTTTCTAATTGTTTACCTCCATCACAAACCTAAATCCCCGTCGCAGCAGACCTGCGTACTCAGCGAAATAATTTTAATAAAAATCACACTAAGTTAAATTTGTTTTTGTCACAATAAGTAGAGTTTTGTATGAATAAGTTTTTCCATTTATTGTTGAATCAACAATAGTATGCAAAATAATGGTTACAATGCTCACTAATGTCACCAATAAACTATATTTAAATTGCCTGTAGTTTTTGGGATACATTTCATTCGTTGAGCAATATGTCTTCTTAGACAATCGATAAAGCAGCTACAGGAGGAATGAATGTTATTTAATATTCTTATTTCACGAGAGATCAGAAACTTTGTCAAAATAAATCATTTTAATAATAAATACCTAAAGTTTGATATATACTATTATTTTTAAATAACAAAATATATTGAATATGCCTTTTTAAATAAAGTTCCTAGTGTTATGAGGTATATAAATCCCGACTGGCGAGAGAGACTGCTGCACTATAATTCTCAGTGTTGTAACTCGTCCTTTAACAAAACACATTCCAGGATTGATTTTATTGGATTCACTAGGAGCGGTAGTTTGTTTCCCAAAGTAATTTGTTGTTTGCTTCCACCTTTGTCTTCCTTTAGAGCGCAGTTGTTCCTTTAACATTATTATAAATTAAATTTATTTTAAATGGCATTCTAGCTAAATATTCATAAAATGCTAATAATTTATGAAATTAGGCAATAATCTGTGTTAGTTGAAAAGTTGTTAGTTCCAAAATTGAAGCCAAATGTGTAATTTTATTCAGCTTGATTTGGAGGAAGTCGAATTGAAGAGAGTTTAGGCTATACGCTTTGTATTATTGAAAGGCTTATTGATATTGATATTTAAATAAAAATATGAAAATTCTTTGTATCAAAACTGTCATTCAGGTCAGATTTGGGTCATGAGTGTTAGTTGGCTGCTAGACCTTATTCACAATCTTCTGATGAAACCTGTCAGACAAATGATTTCAGATGAAAAATAGGTTATGGGAAAGGTAGTAGATGGCAATCACTTAATTCCCATGAGAATATTTATACCGAGGAAACCTTTCATTTCATAATTATTTGTCGGAGCCCGATTTACCCCCCTCTTTTTGTGTTTCATACAAATTGGTTTCATATACTAGATTTTCAACAATTTCATTAGAAAAAGGTCATAGAATGCGTCAATCAGAGTTTCATGTTCTGTTGGGGACCCGTTACTTAATTAAAATGATAATTCAAGTTAGTTTTCATGTTATTTGTTATTTGAAGCCGGTAGCTCCACAGGACAAGCGGCTTCAGGACATTTAGGAGCATCGGTCCACCTACGTATTCCCCACTCCAGTATACTCCATCAGCATACAACCTCTCAGCAAGCGATTTATCGTCGATGTCACCAATGTTACTGAGCTGGTCGTCACTGTTTCATTAGCTATCATAGGCAGGCCTAAGCCAAAATTATTAGGTATATTTGCAGTATTTGAACTTTCTATTTCAGCACCATCGTTGTTTTTTACGTTAGTGTTTCTGTTTTCTTTGCTGTACGATCAACGAACATGTCTTCATCCTCTATGGTTCCAAAAATATAATTTAAGCTTACTTAAATGATCCAAATCGTCATTGTCTAGTACTGATAGACCATTCTCTCTAACAATGAAGTTAAAACTACGTTTTCATCATCATTTTCTTCATACGATACAAATTGAATGCAAGTTTAGCAGATTAAAAATGTAAGTAACATACATAGTTACCTATACAGGGTGTTATAGAATTGGTGTCGGAAATTTTATAATATTGTTCCTGAGGTCAAAAGAAACAAAAAAGTCCTGTGAATATATGGCCTATCTCACTCCGTTTTCGTCAGTCGGTATGTATGTGTTTCTTACAAAACTTGCTATAACCTTAGAACCACTTGATGTACCAGCTTCAAACTTGGTATGTATATGAATATTAACAGGAAAAAGTAAACAGGAGGTACATAATATAAAATTTCTACTTTGTACCATTTCAAATGACGTCCAATTCAATAATTCAAAACTCAATGACTCAAAAAGCATGGGATTAAAAAAAAGTCACTACATGCAAAAATTTGCAAAATTAAATTTTATTTAAAAAATTTAAAATCTTAATGGGGTTATATCACAAATAATGGATAAAAGTACGTTTTACGAAAGCTCTCGACACCCTTCTGGAGTCGGCGGAGAGGGCCCACCGTCTCGCGTTGAAGCCGCACCAGAAGGTGCAACTGGTGATGCAATACATTGTGCCCGCCTTCGCTCACCGCCTCACCATCGACCCGCCCTTCAAGAACGACCTCTGCAGAGTTGACCAGGGCCTTCGGGGGATGGTCAAAAAGAGCCCACACCTCTTGCACTCCGTGACGAACAACACTCCGGGACGGCGGCCTGGGCTTCCCCCATCTTGAGACCCAGGTCAAGATCTGCGCCCTGCGACCTGGAGCTGGGTTGCTCACCACGGAGGACCCTTTTCTGTGGGAGCTGGCCAGGGAGGCCAGATGGGCGGCAAGGATAGAGAGGCTAGCCGCTGGACTTGGTCTGCGCTTCCCCTGCGGACCCGCCGACATCTCGGCCCGGAATCGTTCCCTGAAGATCGGCTTCCACACCGCCGCGAAGCAGCAAGAATCTCAGGTCGCAGGAGTCCAGTGGTTCAAGCACGACCCTGTGGGGAACTGCTGACTCCTGAACCCACAACTACTGCGACCGGGCCAGATGATCGACGCACTGAAGTTGAGGTCCAACACCTTTGGGACCCGAGTGGCGATCAACAAGGTGAACCGAGCTGGAGTGACGCAGTACCGTAGGTGCCACCTGAAGCCCGAGACCCTGGGACATGTCACCGGGGAATACATCTCGGGCAGGGTGGTGAGGATAGAGCGCCACAACGCCATCGTAAGACGGGTGGAGGAGGAGTGCCTTGCGCGGGGAATGACCGTCGCCAGGGAGGAGGAGTTCATCGACAGTAACGGGGAGGTTACATCGTACACTCCCCTTCTACCCGTCGCACAGCGGGCTATGGAAGCGACTGCAGGAGAAGTGATCCCAGTTGTCTTCGGAGCCCGCGGCGCCTGACCACGTGCCACAGTGACTGCGCTGCGCAAGCTTGGGATAACATCCATCAAGCTACTGCGAGACTTCAGACTGATTGCCCTGCGATCGTCACTCGACATAGCAAGATGCCACTTGGATTATGGGTGACGGCGGGCCTAAGTCAACCGACCAAATAGACAGCGGACTTGAAGTCGCAACGAAATTAGGCCCCTCAGACAAAAATAAAAACAAAACAAAAACCGGCTTAAAAATAAAGACCATCAAAGAATATTAAAAATAAATAAATACCGCTAGTCGGGAAGTGCTAATAAATAATAATAATTTAGCAATTAGGAAGTAACTTATAAAAATTTAATATCTCTGTTATTTGTGTTATGTCCCTGTTAAAATTTAAGAATTCCTGAAAGAAACTAAATTTCACAGCTTTCTTATCTTCGGTTTCATTTTTGTAAATCCTATGGTTTTTGAGTTATTGAGCTTTGAACAAATTTAATAGACACAAATTGATACAAAGTAAATACTAAATACTATACACAACAATAGGTCCTTTTAGTATTCATAAACGTAACAAGTTTGAAGCTGGTACCTTAAGTGGTTCCAAGGTTATTGCAAGTTATGTAAAAACACATACACAGCCTGACGAAAAATAGAGTGAGATAGGCCATATGTTCACTGGACATTGTTTGTTTTATTTTAACCTCAAGAACAACAATCTATATTACCGGTACCAATTCTGAAACACTCTGTATACAAAAAATAAAAATTTGTTTGCTATAAAGAATATGTAATTACTATACTGAAATACATCGAATGCAATGTAACAATAATAAAACACAGTCATTTACCTACTTTGAAAATTGATTCAACAGATGTGAAGACAACAGGAGCTAAGCTTCTGACCGTGGATTTTGCACCAACTGTAACGAAGCGCTGTCACTGGTCAAACTTAGAACTAAAAATTCATGAACTTCGTTATTTCCCCGATAGGTAGCAGCACTAGTTTGCTTCTACAAGTGGTTGTATCACAATACCACTAATATGCATCTATAAAAAATTAAGGATTGAATTGGCATTATTCCCGACATTACCATAGTGCTTCATAGGGTTAAACTCTGTGGTTCAGCCTCACGAGTGGCGCAATTGGCTATCACAGGCGAGATTCATGAACTTACATAGAGCGTTGCAGAGAAAAAGGTTCTCAATAGCCAAAATCAAGAACCAGGAGTTAAATTATCTAGATATTCTTAAGTGGGTTCTGATGAGGCTAGAACTGTCTAGAGTCAGGATACTTTGCAAGGAAGTTTGTTACGGACTCATACCCATGTACTCAACGTGGGATACTAACCTAGCGGTTCAGATTCTCGAATGGCACACTTGGATTTCCCATGCAGGGTTCATGAGCTTACTTAGAGCGCTGAAGCGAACAAGATTTTCAATTGCCGAAAGCAGGAACCAGGCGTTAAATCTTCTGGACTCCCTGGAGGTGATTTTTGTGGTACAACGTACACTTCGGTTTCCCGCCACGGGTAACTACATTGACATGGACGAAGTAGTGCTGTCAACGATTTTAAACAAAATAAGATCAGTCCTAGCGTACAATGACGCAAAAGAGTCGATGCAGGAGTACTACGATTGCGAACATGGTTTTTGGGCAGGCTTAAATCAGCTTTCTGTCCATGCGAATTCCCATGAAAACTTGTGGAATAGGAGAAAGTACGAAGTATATTACTCATTGACTTGGGAGTAACTCATGGTGGGGTAGGGGACCTTTTAAAACTCTAATTTAAATGAATTTCCTAGATTTAAGTGAAATTTTGATACGTTTAAATGATTTAGGTTATGTCTTTCTTTGTTAATGAACAGTCATGTTTAAGGAACATGTCAGCCTTAGCCAGTAACAAGACTACAAGATCGCGCCACAATCAACCTACACTTATTTCTCATTCATACTTGGCTTAAAATACCTACCTTGGTAGGTTGCCATTTCAATAATCTAAATATAAATAATATAAATCTATTAAAAATACTTCCCTCTTTCGGGGCAAATAATTATTTTTCCTGATTAACTAAATGTATTGACTGTAACACAGCATAAGAAAAATTATAAATTCATCTCATATATGAAAAAATTGTCAAGTTAACAAATCCCTCTAGGATTTTTACTGTAATGTATATAATTCAAATTTTTATACTGTATCTAATAAAACAAAATAAACTTCTGAAAAAATTGTATTTACTTCTCCATGGGAAATAGGTTAAATCATGGATATATCTAAAGCGATGGATATGTCTGAAGGGAATGTTTTCATTTCATCTAAGCAGCTATTCTTATGTTTCAAATTTTGGTCGTTCAAATTGCTAACAACCCCACCCCAGAGCTAAGACTTATCCATGTCAAAAATGTACTTCTCCAAAACGTTCCTTATTTTCATTATGATATTATTAAGCCTCCAGATTGTTAAGAATAAATTAAATGGTTTATATACCTCTCTAAAACAATCTTAGTAGTTGAAGTGGCGCAACTATAGTTTCGGCCTAATTAGGCCATCATCAGGCACAAGGATAATAATTTTTTTCTCGAATTTTCACTTCATTAAAACTTGAATAAAAACATAATCCAAAAAGTAAATAAACAAAAATAAAAATAATTTGATCCTTATTTGTTTCAACAATACCCTTTGAACTGCTGTAGTAGCCTCTCCGGAATCCTCTTCCAACTGCAATTTGGAAAGTATACTTTCCTTTTTTTCATCATTTTCGTGAAATAAATTTCTTTAAGTCTTTAAAAATGGGCCACGCTAACCTTTTTCATTGGTAGGTTCAAAGAAAAATTTCATCCTAGCGTTTGATGGATTATGAATGTGTCATCAAACCTATACGCTAGTTTTCTCAACTACGTAACTAGCCGCAGATGATGAAGTGGTTTTCCGTTGTACTAATTCCTCAAGAACAAAGTCATTTTCTCTTCTGAGGTGGTAATGTTTTGCTTACAATGATGCGCTTTAGAAAGATTTTACTTACATTTTGCCTAGGTGGGCCATTCCGTTCTCTTAAATGTCTGACGATTAAGGCATGATCTTGGTATCTTCGAAACCATTATTCAACCTAACTTGTCTTTCTTGAACTCAAAACCTAAATTCAACTTAAACTTGACCTGAAAAGAATAATCTCGTTATCACAAGACCCTGTTCCTTAACCTCTGAATGGTAAATTTTCTCATTTTTTATTATAAATAAATTATAAATATTATAAATTTTTATAGCCACGTAGGAAATGCGCTGTTCGCCATCTGGGATTTGCTTATTCAGAACAGTTAATTTTAACACATTTATGTAAAAAACAAAATTCCAATTAAGAAAATTTAAGAAATTTTGTTGGATTTTATTGAAACATTGAACAGTAAAAACATGTAGAAATCTCTAATTACCTTATATTAATTATGAATTGTAAACAATCTAATATGGTAAAGCTATACTACCTGCACACTTTATAAGTTATAATCTAAGGTAACTCGATTGTTGAATTCAGGCCGAGCATGTTTCCAGCTGTTTTGTGTCTGGAAAATTAGATTAAGAATATTTGGTATAATCCAGACTCAGAGGCAGATGCTAGTAATTGTATTTATAAGTTAAAACACTCCACATAATACGTAATCTGCCTTATGTGTTTGTAAGATAATTCATTATTAGACATCTAAGAAGGGATTTTTCGCAAGTGTCGGTTTCAGACTTACCCCTATTCTATTCCTAATATTAACCAATAATAACTCATTATCTGTCATTAGAACACAGTTAAATCAATCATTTGTTCAGCTCTAACCTGTCTGTCTGTTACGATACATCAAAATGTGACGATGGACTTTATGATCCACTGTGCAAGATGAATAAGCTAAGTATATTAATTCCATTCTCTTCTAGCAAACCGGTAAAAAATGTTAATTGTATTGTAGGATGTTAATTGTATATATGTATGATCTTTTGTCATGTGTCATGAAAATAAACGGTGTCAGTAGACTGACACTTACTTCCTCCCTTAAGTAATTTTAAAAACGACGATCTATAATAAAACTATAATATTCTTTTAAGTTTATCTAAATATCATATCATAATTGTTTCAAAAATAATCATCCAATATCTGAATATATAAAGAATCAAAGTTAAATTAATTGGTAGAATATTGTGGGAGCTATAACTTTATACTTATACATACTTTCTTTGGGTTAAGTTTTTAAGGATTCCCAAAGGTTATTTATTTCTTCTAAAGAATAAAACAAATAATAGGGGGAAAGGGGACTTAATAACTACCCTGTATATTTGCATACCAAATGTCATCTAAATCGGACCAACGGAGTAGGCTGTGGCTCTGTACATATCCAGACACACACGGAAAGACGGACGTCGAAACCCATTTTTTCTGTATTCAGGGGACTCAAAACTGATATATCCACTCTTAACATAAATTCAAAAATTTTGACAAAATCAATACTTTCTCCATTGGTGTAGGAGGGGAGAGAGTAAAAGAAAAGCATAATGGGCGGCTCGACCTAGAACGTTAATACAAACACATAGTTCGTGATGTACTCGTACATATACGGATAAAATTTACTTTAATTCACTTAGTTTCATCCTACTTTAATAAGTGCCTATTCATTTTCATTATTTTTTAATGAAACACCTGTTCCAATTATAGTAAAATTCTGCAAGCTTAACTTAATAAAAAGACAATTGTTACTTACGTTCTTGAGGAAGAAATGTCGCTCCATTTCCGCAATGAACACCTGACATTCACACGGCCGCTTGATTAAACCAGCTGAATGAGTCTAAATTCATCCCGTCGTAGATTTGAATTTCAAATAGAAAAAGTCGTTCACGTTTAGTATGATTTGAATTAAAAATCCTTAAAATAATTTTCACTCGTGCGTTCTTTGTTGATGTTCTTTTGATATTTAAAGTTCAATCCATTAATGAGTAATTTTAGGCCTTCTTACGAAAAATGTTTACCAAAATATGAAATTTGGCAAAAAAATGATAGTGGTATTTGTTTAAAATAGCTTAGCCATTAGGTATTAAGGCAAAACATAAGTTTAAACCCCTTTAAGCTTTTTTAATTTTTAAAACGGAAAAATATAATGATAGAGATGTAAAGTAAATAATAAGATTCAACTTGATAAACTACATCATCAATCAAAGTACTACCCATCTATTTCATCTACTGTATTATCAATCCTTTATTCAAACTCACTCAAAAACTTGGATGTTTGTTAAACAGGAGCCCATTACAACGTTTCATAATTTATGTTGCTGTCTGATCTCTCGTCTGAACCACAATATCCCGCGCCAACCAATTTTCCACCTCAAAACCTCTCTCAAGATAATAAATCCTACTCTCACAACAGTAGCTTTTATTTTTCGCTTATTCTTTAACTGTACTTTTCATAATTATTATATAATCATTTAACAGAAATAATGAGGTATGTGTTATGTAAAATACCACCTATTATTAAATATCAAATTATTTCCAACGAATACTTATTGCCTGTAGAAATAAATTTATTCTTTCAAAACCTTTCAAAGAATGTACCTCCAAAAGTAATTTAAATTGTTTAGTTCTTATTTATAAGGCTAAGGCTACATTAAAATTAAAACCATGCCATATCTTATTTTTTATGAACACGATGAATCCAATCTATTTCATACACATAAACTATTCCTGATTGAAATTACTATGGATTGATGATTTTAAAATACAATATTTAATTCTCTCCAATTTTAAAAATTTTTTAAAATATACCTAATGGGTATTCTTGCTGAGCAAAACTAATAATCTTGTCGTTATAGTATAAATTAAATCTGAAGAGCTCCCTGTTGTTGGAATTAACACCTGACTCGAGCAAACCTAGCTGTGTTGATTAAACCAGCACCATTTATTGTCGTTATGAACTTCAAAACAAATTTACTTCTTTCTCGGAAATATTTATAGTTTAGTCTATTTACTCTAATACCAATTTCTTAGTAATCACATATTTTATTAAAATATTACAATTTTTCACAATAACCATCATTTTAGCTAATTATTTAAATAAGAATATAACATACTCCAACAGATTTCACAACCTAAGGTGGACTAATAAATTTAGCGGGAAATGGACCAATAGTTAAAACCGACTTAACAATAGAAACCTAAGGATAATTAAAATGTTAATCAAGAATAAGTACATACTGTACTGCAACCATAGCTAATCATGTACAAAAGAGGCACTGCCCTGCATTTACACATCAGACCAGTCCACATTGGATAATATCAGGTCTAGCTTATCGTAATTGATAACAGTATTGGCGAGCAGTAGTAATGACGTCATGTAGTGGTTAGTTAAATCGGTCACTACGATTACATACACAAGTGCCTCTTGTTACAAGAGATCTTAAAGTATACATAATCGACGCAGGATTGTGTTGCTGCAGTTCCCCTAGTTAGCTGTGTTATCAGACAAAATTTCATATACAATTCATTTATATTCAAATAACCCTATCATCCCGTTCAATTACTACTACTTATATAATTTCATTTTAATTATTACATTTCTCCACATAACCCACCCATTCCTCAACTATTTACATGCTCTTATCAACTTGATTGCCAGATTTATCTGTCTTCGATTTCTTCCTATCGGGCTAGTCAAAGTTTTAGGTTCTTTCAGAGTAGTCCAGAATCTTCTCGAACCGAAGCAAAGAATCACCGAGAAAGTTCAAGAAAATCTGGATCGCGTGCTCAACTATTTTTTTCGAGTGACTTCAGTAATGTAAGCTTGTTCAAGATCGTCATAAATAGATATTATTTTCAAGAAATAAAAAAAAACTACTTGGACATGGCATAAGACTACGTTTGTTTTTATATGTTACTTTTGTGTATAACATAAATAGTATCAAAAATATAGTTCTCATAAATATTCATTGCTCCATTATGTATCAATAAAATTGCAGGATTTAATCTACTGATCTTTTTTTCCAGGAATTCGTGATACTTTTGTTCCAAACGTATCCTGTTGTAATTTTTGCATCCAAACACCGCACAAGAAGGCAGTAAACCAAATATAAAACATCAAACAAGAAAAATACTCTCTTAAAAATAAACGTTGACTTCTTTAAAATAGATTAGATTAACTTATGAAAAAAAGAAACATAATTTCATTTAAAAGCACTATAGCCAGTTGTGACTGAAAATACTTTACAAGATTCTTTCAAAGCATATGGCATATTATATTAACTGTTACGTAGGGTAAAATCCACACATAATATATTTAATTTAACACCTAAAAACCATGTAATAAAAACGTGATAAATTAATGTAATAAATTACTTTACGAAGAAATAGTGAAGAATGTTGCTTTGACAAGTTTGGGAGTAAATCATTTCCGTTAAGAACTTTGTGGGATTTCCTGAACGGGAAGTTTAATTCTCAAAACACTTTAATCTTTAGAATCCCAACGGAAATGTTAAAATCACAAAAGAATGATTTAGCATTCCTTAAAGACTTGGAAAAATTATTACTTGATTTTTTTTAGTTTTGGAATAACTTCCTTGAAAACGTAGTTCCTTTAAAGGAAATAAACTAAAATTCAATTGTTTAGCTTAAGAACGATCAATATGCATAATTAGTAGTTTTCAAGGAAAGTTGACTGCCTTATCTTCATCCAAAATTATTACCTATATTTAAATGACGAAAATAAAAAACTATTTTTATTTTTCACCAACGCCATTAGCATTTGTATAGGAACAGTCGAGACCCTGATCTTGATACTAAATAACAGCAATCTTTTCTTTCACAGCTAATTTCATACAACTATTATTTCACAGTTTATATTTTTGACATGGATATGAGTTAGCCATGAGGAGGTGTTAGAATTTGTGAGAAATAAAGTTGAAACAGTGACGTCATTTGCTTAGTGACAGCATATGGTTAGTGACGTCATAGTTTGGATTTAAGAAAAGTTGTTTAGATGAACTGAAAACATTTCCTTGAGACATATCCATGATCCAACCTATTTCCCAAAGGGAAGTAAATACAAACATTTTTCTAAATTATTTTTTGTATATTGCTCTAAAATAAAAATACTTTTGATTAAATAGGTCTAATTTCAATTTTTAACACACATATTTAAAGCTATTTAGGAACGACATTAAACATCTCGTTAGGCTTCTTGAAGTATACTATAGGCCTACACATATTTTGGTTGAGAGGAAGAAATCTGTTGTTAAGATGTTAAAGCCAACACCTTATTCAATGTTGTCGGCGCTTGTTCATCGTCACACTCCCTCAACACTTTTTATCTTTGGGCTTACAGTATATTTTCACTATAAATCCCGAAAAATTTTGTATTCAATGATTGAATGGACTGAAGTAATTATATTTTCTTGAAAAAAATCTAGAGATTTTTCACATTTGACTGTTTGATAAGGTATGGAGTCGCAATTCTTTTATATACTGTAGCTTTAGCGAAAATGGTATTTTTTTATTCACGTAGAATATATCCAACTAGTAAAATGTAGTTATTTTTCATAGTTTAAAAATGGTTTTACTGTTTAATTTGTTAAAAAAAGACATGAACGAGCCTTTAGCAAACAATTTTAACAACAATCAATACATATTTTGTTGAGACTTCAGATCTCTCCGTAGAACGATCTACACACAGACACGCTGCATTGTTCCTGCCTCCCAAGCTCGTTGTTGTGGTTAATTAACTTTTTATATTTGTTTTTTTTTGTATTGTGCATAATAAATAGGTATATTTTTATTTTCTAATGGGAATAGTATATCTATGACAACACACTTTTAATTTAACTGTAAATTTTAGGACCTGAAAACGTGGGGGGTTGTCCAATTAATTACAGAGACGCAGTGTAGTTATGATGGTATATATACAGGGTGTCTATAAAAGAACTCCGGGGTTTTAAGACAAAATATTTTAATAAAGTAAAAAACGTACATACATGTTTTATACATGATTAGAAAGCTTACATTTTCAAGATTTTTTAACAACTTAGTAAAGTTCAATGTGAGCTCCGTGAGTGGCACAGTACACGTGTCGAAACGGTATTCTACCTCTTCCCTTGTCCTGGCGAGCATGTCTGGGGGAACGGACGCCACGCAATTCACTATTCGTTCCCTGAGATGGCGAACATTTCGAATTTTCTCCGCATACACAAGATTCTTGATATGCTCCTAGAAGAAAAAGTCCAACGGAGTCATATCAGGGCTCCTTGGTGGCCATGGAATAGGTCATTCCCTTCCAATCCACCTGTTGCCGAAATGAGCGTCCAATGACTCACGCACACGTAAACTGAAGTGTGGCGACGCCCCATCTTGTTGGAAGTAAACTAAACCTTTCTCCGCCTCAATGTCATCCAACTGAGGATAAACATACTCCTCTAACATGTCACAATAGACATCACCATTGATATTCCTTTCGGCAAAAATGAAGAGACCTATGACTCTGCCTTAAAGCAACTTCTTTAAACGCACTTAACCACTGACGATTGTTTTGTCTGTAGGCGGGTCAACACCATAGCTACGTTGAAGGTTTCTTTGTACATTAACAACAGAATTAGTTTCTATGAGCCAAATAACACAGTGTGCCTTTTGTTGAGGCGTCGCCATAGCGCGGAAGTCCAGACGACACTGGCTGCCTGCCGCAGCCGCTACATTATTTCAAGGTCAACGCTCCGCAGCGCTGCCAAATGTTGAGAGAAACATTCCCAATTGGTATGAGTAAAACTCTTTGAGCTGCTTGTTTCAAAGGAATTGATCAAATTTTGCTATCTTTTATAATTTAAAAAATATTATTTTTTTAAACCCCGGAGTTCTTTTATAGACACCCTGTATTATGTTGAACACCAAACCACAAAAATCCTCTTACTGCGTGCTAAACTCTCATCTAAGAAATAAGTCAAAATTATATGCACCAAAAAATCACCTAACTGCTGATCTAATAGAGCTCATAGGATAGGATTTTAAAACTATTCTTAATAGCCTAAATAAATAAGCAGAAAGTGGAAAAAAGGAAACGTAAAATCAGTCACTTAAAAAAATAAATGTTTTAAGAAACAGAAAATGTACCTCTCAAGTATCAACTATGTTGTAGCCACGACAGAACCGCAATCGACAGACAATACCGTATTTAGTATTTTTGATAAGCAGCAAAGTTTTTCTAACTGTCTAAATAATGCTATAACACTCAAATTAGAAAAGATGTTGGATATCCATTACTGACATTGAGTCGGTTGTTCCCAACCTCTCTGATAAGATAGCTGACCAATGGAGTAAAGGTAGTTTTGCTCTAAAAAATTTAAAATATAAAACCGGACATCATAAAAGTAGAAACAGTTAAAACATTATAACTATTATGCATTATGCTTACTAAACCAACTGGATTACAGCAATAAAAGGAATCCTTAGGTAGAAAAATATTCTTTGCTACAAGATATTCCAGAAAAAGTTAAGTTTGGGCTCCCAAAGATATAATAAGAGAACGTACTTTTAAGACCCATAGAAAGCTCTAAAACTCACCAAACCGATAACTGTGAAGATTAGACATTTTATTATTTTTATTCTATTTCCTATTCCAAATTGTCATCCTGTTGACATCTTTCTTTAACCGGATGGTCGAGATAATATAGAAGATTTTAATTAAGACGCTGAACCTAATACATAATAACCTCCTAAACGAAAAATAACTTTTTTTGTCTCCAAATAAAGATTTATTTCGATTTTTCCTCCTGCGAATCTGTAGGTCCTTCATGTGAAATCTCGTTGGTTTTCCATCATTCATTATTTTGATCACAACGGGGAACAACACCTTTTGTAATGAAGTGTGGTCCCATATACGTAGGCAGTATCTTTGCATGAATGTCGATCCCTGCTACAGTAAACCTCATCTCCTACTTGTACCTCCTTCTTCTGAGGTTATAGTAATGTATCTGGTTTTCACGGGATCTTTCTATATGCTTCCTGACTAACACGTACACTCCCCTTAACTCATTTTCCTTATCCTGGGGGGTTGTCTCCTGGTCTTGGGGGAGTTCCATGGTCACTTTTCTGAGCCATATTTTTTGGCAACTCTAAGTGTGGCGTAACTCCTTAGACAACTTTAGAGTACTGGTACATTGACAAGTTTTTGGAAAGTTTCTTCTTTTACGGAGCACAAGAACGTTGTTTTCAACTTCATCAGCTCCTTGTTTGTTGTTATCTAGCTGTTTGATTGGATGTTGATTTTTTTTTCTTTTTGTTCCTTTCAAGCCACTCTATAATGGCTTCATACTGGAATGTTTGTCCTCCTGGGGACCTGGATCTTCTCCCTGCCCCTCGGTAGTTTCCCGCCTTTGTACAGTTGCAACTCAACGATTTCCCAGGAGCCCCACACAGAATCGGCACTTCTTCTTCTTGGCAGTCTAGGTTCACGTTAAAAATGTCCGGATTGGTCTTCACAATTCCAACAAAGGTGAACTCCCTCAATCTTGCCTGCTTTTATAATTAGGATTACTCTGCCTTTATTGGTTATGGCCTTTATAGCTCTGTTTGTCAGTTTTTGATCAATTTCTCCCTGTCTCAGGGTAAAACGACTGGGCAGGCCCCTTCGGTGGCCGATAGTCCTGTTCTGCCTTTTTGATGGCCTCATATTTGCTAGCGGCTCTTATCTCTTATTGAATCGGTCAGCTTAGTTATATTACACAGAACACCGTACAGCTTGTACTCAGGGAGCATGGTTTCAAATATTTTTTTGAAATTGCTGTTCTTCCGATAGTCTTCCGTGTCTTCTCATCAGGGTTTGTATTGTTATCAGGTAATCTTTAAAACGTTCCTGAGTTCTAGCCCTTATTTCTATATCTAGCCTTTCTCTATAGCGGCGGAGAAGAAACTTTACCACCTATTTTTCTCCGTCGAAACGTAAGCCCCATTTTCTTATTGAATTAGATATTTTTGCGCTATCTGGTACTCGCGGGGGTGGCAACATCTCCTTGGGCTGTGTCGGTTTGTCTGTTTATCAAGACGCTTTATTACACTATTTATGGGGGAATGTAAACAGAAAGCAATGGCTTCTGTCATTTTCAATCTAAATGTTTGGCTTGTATATATGGATGATACCTTTGTCTTCCTGTCAGCTGGGATTAAATAAATTCAATGAAAACCTAAATAATGTATCTCAAACAATATTACACTAAACACAAATTTTGATTAAAAAACCCAATCAACTTTTTTCAAAGTCAATTAAGTAAGGGAAACTGCTGGCCTAAAAACAAGTTTATATCGTAAAACACACGGGCTCATTCCTTAACTACAACCATAGTGTATCAGTTAAAGAAGACGTCGCATTTTAACTCTTTGTTAGGGCTAAGCCAGCGTGTCAGGACACAGTGTGTCTAAACAAATAAATTTCTCAGATAAAAAGATAGAAATAGAAATATACAAAATTGGATGCAGAGACAGCGACAATATCTACATGAGCCAGACCGTCAATTTTATAAAAAGGTATATAAATCACACTTCAGCATGGAAGAATGAAAAACCAGAAAGATCAAACGTCGCAAAACAATTGCTGTGCTTTAAAAAGGACATAACCTACCAACAATCGATGAAAACCTCAAGGTCATCAAAACTTGTAAAAAAGGAAATGGGTTGGATGCATGGGAAGAGTTATTTATGTATAAAGAAAAATGTAAAGATAAAGAAAAATTTATAAATGAGCTTATACACTTAGATTCTGCAAGAACGTCTAGAAATCTGTTTCCGGAACTCAGCCAGCCATTAAACGCCACATCCAACGCCATAACTTCTGGCAGCCAATAGTATTCAGCAGGGACACCATTTTGTTTCATTCAGTCTCCGTTTGGGCCTGGTCTGGATGTCTAATGTGACTGGATGAAATTCATGGCCAATTTAACACCTTTTGTATATATATATATATATTTAACAATTCACAATGTAGAGCTACTTTTAGTAATATAATAAATAATAAAACAATTAGCACCCTTTTTTTAAACGAACCATGTTGCTCCCATTCCACCTGGTTCGCCTAATGAACCAACACAAACTTACCTTCCCACCTCCCACCAATTATTTTAACCAAACCAAAAACGCCACCTTATTAATATTCAAGACCCCAGCCCATGCCGAAAAATTCACCTCCACAATTCCCTCCACCACCTTTGGACCTATGTCTACCTACACCCCGGCCCCGTTACCACAGAAAAAACCCACCTCACAACCCTCCACAACCACAAAACCCCGTCCCCCTCTTGTCCATGTCGTGGTACGCGGCGTCGACCCGTCCATAGGGGAAAAGGAGTTCCTGGGGGCCCTGCGCCACCCGGAAGCCTGCCCCTGTGACGTTGGGTTCGCCAGGGCCCAGAGGATCGCCGGGCGGGATGGCCGACCGACAGGCCTGGTACGTCTGTTTTTGACGTGCCGGACCTGCTGTGAGGCTCTCCTGCGTGACGGCCTCTGCGTGCACGGGCGACCCTATAGGGTCGAGGCGCCGCGAAGCGTGCTCGTCCGCCCATGCGGGCGATGCCATGACTACGGACACGAGGATTCCAAGTGTTCTCGAAAAATCCCACGCTGCCGAGTGTGTGGAATTTCCGTGCCCGCAGGCGAGAAATGCGAGCACCGGGGCCATGACCTCACCCGGCCGTATTGCTCGACCTGCAATAAGTATGGTCATTACACTGGGCAGCGCTGTTGTCCCCGCTACCCGCGAGACCCCCAGGACCCTAAGTCCCTCCCGGTCCTTTCGCTGATCCCTCCAATCCACACCCCCAGGGTCAATCCCTGGAACCTCAAATTGTCGGACTTCCCAGTCCTCAGGCCCGACAACATCCCACCTCCCCCCACGTCCGTGGCAGCTCCCGCATCCACACCCCCGGCCCCTCCAAAGACTTCCGCAACTACCAAGACCTCGCCAACTGATTCCTCCAAGCAACCAAAACCTCCGGCCCATGCCTCACCCAAAACAACGCCCCCTACCCCCAAACCCATCCCCACCACCCCAAATCCCACCGCCCCCAACCCAGATCACTCCTCATGTGTCTCGCACGAAACCCTCACAACCTTTCTGGACCACTCCTCTCAGCTATCAGCGAGGACCTTTGACGCCCTCATAGCCCTCATGCTGAACTCCGCCCCTGTCCACGGTCAGCAGCGTGTGAGGGAGGCGTTGAACAGCGTCACAAAACGCCTGTTCGACACCCGCACCATCCTCCACGCGGTTGGCTCGGGATTGAATGTTATCCACACAGATTCCAAGCGCCCCCACCATGGTAGTCGTTAATAAGTCTGTTGGCAATATGTTAATTACTAAGTTAAATCATATGATTGTGTTTATGTTTATATTGTTGTTTTTAGTTATACATAGTTTGTTATGATTATTAAATTCTGTTCTAATTAAATTAATCTATTTTTATATACTTGAGTTATTAACAAAGTCAAAGTACCAACTCCGCCTCTGCCACATAAACCTAAACTCCTTCCGCACCAAACGTTCCCCCCTCCTTGATCTCATTGGGGACTACCAGGTGGACATCCTAACCCTAAATGAGACCAAATTAACGCCACAAACCACCGCCCACATCCCAGGCTTTTCCCTACTCAGGCGTGACCATCTCCCCCGCTCAGGGGGTCTGGCCATAGCCTACCGCTCCGACCTGTTATAGGACTATGTCCTCTTCAGCCAAGGATAGGTTTTGAGGTTAGGTTTTGGTTGCGGGTTTAATGAGGTTTTGGGTGCGGGTACTGTGGTTATGGTTAGTGAATAGATGGTTTCGGTTTTTGAACAAAGACCAGAGCTAAGCCGGGGGCAGGTTGCTCTCGACCGAAACGAGTGTCTGGCTTTGTTTGTGGTGTTGGGTGGAACAGGGTTTAGGGTGGATTTGTTTATTTATTTATTATCTGTAGGTGGGTAGAATGGGATTAGTATCAAAGGCCAGAAAAAACAGGGATTTGCATCCCACGCCCAAACGAAAATCTGGCTTTGTTTTTTGTGCTGGGAGGGTTAGGGTTTAGGAGGTCTATGTTTATTTAATTTCTTCTGGTTGGGGTGGGGGGATGAAGTCAAAGACCAGAAGAAAGCGGGGATCTGTGTCCCGAAACGAGTATCTGGCTTTGTCTTATAGGAGGGATTTAAATGGTAGAAGAGCGGGAGTAGGGAAACCACAGTCATAGACAAGGCCGGACATGTGTGTCCTAACCCGAACGATCGTCGAGACTGTGGTCAGTTTGTGGATAGAGCGGGTTGGACTATGGGTTTTAGGGACATTACCATTAAAAGCTGAAGCTAGGATCTGTATCTGAAACATGATAAACATTAATACATTCAACACAAGGTGGTGGCGTTAGGTTAGGCGGTAAACTGTAGTGGGGAGTGGGGAAACCATAGCTATGGACTAGGCCGGGCGCATTTGCCCTAGCCCGAACGAGCGTCCGGTCGACGCATGCGCTTGACGCTCGTAGTGTGGTCTGGCGCATGCGCCTGACGCTAACGGGGCATGCCGAATGCAAACGAAAGATATTTTTTTCCTAACACAAACCGAGAAGGACTATACGACCCGACTACCGCACAAGTCACGATTACTATAATTGACTCGGTAAGGGTCATAAACAAGAACAAATGACATCAGTGAATCGAATGTAAATAATCCATCCTGTACAACTTATGATTCAGAGTGCTCTAACTCAATTGAAGTCAAATACTATTTTACAAAATTTATTTACATTCGATCCACTAACGGTATTTGTTCTTGTTTATGACCTCTACTACCGTCTTCTAGTAATCGTGGTACCGGTAAAGACGCCTTTACGCTAACCAATTTCTCGATTTACACTCAGCAGTATTTGTACATTAGTTTTGATATATTTTTGTTTGGAGCACTAGCTGTCGTCACTTAATTGGACAAACATATTCATTTAACAGTAATTTTTACACCATTGCACTTTTCAGATTAGTTGTGCTTTTGGGTGTTGTTTAATTGTTTTGCTACATATGCACTTACATCGGATGGACACAGCCTACTAGTGAAACTCTTTATATAATTAGTGAATGATTTAAATTGGTAAACTGATTTAGAATTACTGTAACCTTTTCTGTGTCTAACTACCTTCACCACCCATCTTTGAGTAGATTGGTGACCAAAAAATCGACCGAATCCTTGAATCTCGTCCTTATAAGCAGCCTTCTATTCAGACTAATTATTGGGAAATTTGCACATTCCACTTAAATTCCGAATGCGAAATTCCATAAAATCTTGTCCTTTTAGGCTGTCTTTTATATTTTACCCACCGATTTTAAAAACATCCAATTAACCCTCAGGATCCCTGGATTGATTCCCAACTACTGGAATCGACCTAAGATAACCTAAGGTTACCTGAGATAACTTCCTGTTCTTCCTGAAAATAAAACCCCTCACACATGTTTAAAATCTTATGTAATCACTTGGGAATGGAGAAACGTTGTGTGGTGCACCATTAAAAAAGGCCAACAAAATGATATTAAAAAGTATTAGGATGATATTATTGATAAAATATGTAACCGTATTCCAAAAAAGGCTGCCTCATGCTTAGAGCCTTAGAGGTCGGAACTGAGCCCCCGAATTGTCTTATTTCACCATTTATAGTTCTTACTAATGAGAACAAGGGTCAATTGTTTGCGTGAGGAACCTTCTGGAACGGAGCCAGGTATACAATTACGTCAAACTGTCAAGAAGATATTTCGGAATGAGCGGGAGTGTTGAAGAGACCCTGTAACTACGAACATTAGCAACATCCTCTGTCAGCATCAGTTACATGCCCGTCAACGTCTTTGTTGCTAATTAAGAACATTACGTTACTTTACAAGAATGGATTTATATACGAAATTACAATATGACGGTTAAGGTTTTTAATTCAATTCGTAAAATATTAACCATTGATTATAAATCGAAGGTAAACGACAATATTTTTCACATACATAAATTTATGTTTAGATTCTAAAAGAAATTTAAGACTGCCATTAACTTACTTAATTTGTTTACTGATATTGTTTGGTGTAATTAGGTACACTAACATCTCACATTCAATAAACAAAACTATAGTTAGTAACAGAACAGGAAAAATGTTGTATTAACAAAGAAAATGTTACATTCCAGATAGGTTAAAACTGAAAGTAAACAGATACTACAAGTAAGTGTGCCTGTGTACCTACATTTTTAACTGTAGTCAAGAGGTGTTGAAGAACAGAATGTACTGCTACCAGTCACTCAAACGTCTACTAATGATAAATGGGCCGTTTTTTTTTCTTACAAGGTAGGTAGAGCCTCTATAACATCAACGATAGGCTGGATGAGTTCACAACACTGTATTGAACAAATGTATTGTACAATATTGAATTCACAGCAGCCATGAACGTCTGTCCACTTTTTAATGTCAAACGTTTTTCTACCTACGACCCAAACAACGCAATGCACAACCACTAAAAATGTGAGATAGACTTCTACGAGCGTTACATCAGGGTCTTGGGGGTTTAACGACAAATGTGAAATAGTACAAAACAACACATCGGAAAGCGCTTAAATTTGGCAGAAAAAACTATAACAATCAAAATACTTTGACACCTGTGTGAGACGAGTAATTTTTAGTAAGTATACTGCATATTATTAATTTCGATCGATAAATTAATCAAAATGGCTACCTTTTGTGAAATGCTTTAAACGTAATCAAGATTTGAGTGACTGCCTTGACAACCCCGAGAGAGACATAGGTACTCTTGCAGAAGCGAGTTATCTCGGTGGTTGAGTTATCTCGAGGTTGGTGACGAACAATTGCCTACGTTTGACAAACAACTACCAGAGTGAGTAGCAAGAGATGTCGTTGTCAGACAGACAATGTTGCTAATTCATGTAGTTAGTGAGACGCGCGCCTAGAGAGGCTCGGGAAGGTTATTGTCTACAAGCTATCAAACTTGTTACCGGTACTTTGAGCTTTCTAAAACCACTAAAATAATTTTAGAATGGTTTTTAAAGACATTTTTAGTCAACATCAAAGCTCGTTAAAGCTATTTACAAACTAAGATAATAAATAACAAACAAAACATGTAATCATGATACACTTCAATGATGATTTGTCGTGCGAAGTAGTACCTCGTGGTATGGTCGTCATTTCAATAATGTAATCTAATCCAAGCAGATGAATAACCTTAAAAGCTTTGACGAAACAGACTTCACAGCTTGATTAAGATTTTCAAAATTGACCGTTTTGGACTTTCAATTCTATTGAGTTCCATCTAGAAATTCATCCGGTTGGTAATCAAGAAAAACGCCATTCTCAACCTATCTCGTGACACAAACATCGTCTGTGGTACTATTTGAGGGAAGCGAGAAAACGTAGTTTGTAATGCACAGATTGACTGGAGTTTTTTTTTACTTACTTTTACTTTTTCTTGTCCGGACGGAGAAATTCAACTATGATCCCTGATTCTTGTTTTCTTTATCTTAAACATACTAATCCACTACTATCTGAATCCTTGATTTTATAATTTTAATATCATTTTATTTTGTATTAAATTAATTTAAATTATAGAAACGTATTGAAATATAAACTGTCATTTTATTAGTAATTGTATTGTTACTTAATACTGTGTAGTATTTGAAATTTTAATACGAATATTGTAATATTATTTAAACAAAATCCTTACCTCACCTTACACCTCATACTTAAGATTAACAATTAACCAACTAACCTTATATAAAACCAATTAGATATTAGGTGATATTATATTTTTGTTTTATTTATCCCCAGACTATTGGAAACCTATGATTTATTTTCTAGAAGCCACACACATCTTAATGAACATTTCCAACTTATTGGTCCCAATACTTTGTTAAACCTTTAAACGAGTCAAAATATTTGGTTTTGTACACAACAAAAACTATTTCCAAATCCAATCCCATTAGATTTTAAGTACGGGTGGATTTTAATTAAATTTGCGATAAAGTTTCCCATATGTTTGAGCTTAAAATATTTGTTATAATCGTTAAATTATTATATAAAAATATATATCAAAAAATAAGAGTTTAATGTGTTTAGATGAAAATTTGCCACCTGAAGGCAATACTTCTTCGCTTTGGAGGTCCTTAGTAAATCAAAACTTTTAAACCAAACTTTAACGATAAAGTTGTTAGTGTTCCTTAATTTCTTTCAAAAGAGTCATGAATCAATGTTATAAAATTTATCATTCGTTATACTTAAGGCTATTATATGTTATTTCCCTTAGTAAAGGATAAATGAAGATGTTCCTAAAGAAATAACAATAAATTTTCATCCTCTATCCAAGTTATAAACGACCATAAACCTCAATTAAATCCTTAATTAATGTTAGAGATATCTACAGAAGATATTTGTTTTACAAAGCTTGTTTCATACAAGTACAGAAAATTATTTTGACCGATATTTTCGTATGAGCAATGTATAATAAATGTCATACTCTTTGAGTAAAGATTAATAAATATGAATATACATGACTGTTACCAAGGTGAATTTGTTTTCTTGTTAATTATTATTTTCAAAAATCATGTAAGACAAACGTTTCTGTATTTAAAATTATGAGCCAAACTATAATCATAAATAGTTTGGTGAGGTTCCGTGGTAACGTGCTGGCCCAGTAGTTACAATGTTAGATCAAGACCAGCGGCCGGACATGGACGGCCACCTATAGTTTAACCATGTGGCTCAGGCCTTTACGGTCCCTTGCTATTTTTAATCCACTTCACCCAATGGTGATAAACAGTTGAATCAAAAATGTCATTACTGGTTAGGAACTTATCGTTAACGTAAATCACCAGAGTTATAACAAAACTATAATTGATAGGCGACGTTTTTTTACAAACTTTTATTCCAGAATGTTTCCTTGTTCTAAAATGGTTATTTCGTAAACTTTCGTTACTACAAATCATATATAGCTTACTCTAGAAGAAATTTTTAAAATTTATTTAAACGCACGAAGCTCTGAAAAATATGTTCATTTAATTCTATATTCGTTCTAGGTAATCGTGCGTTGGAAAAGCCTGCTGAAAGTAAACGTCCTGACATGCTAATCGTACATCTGACTTCCGGAGAGTTTAGTACAATTCCGGGGAGTATTTGCAATCAGTCAGACCAAAATTTGAAACAGTGACGTCATATGGATTGTGATTTCATATGTCTATAAGGACAGCTGTTTAGAGGAACTGAAAAAGATTCTCTTTAGACATATCCATGATCTAATCTAACCTATCTCCCATAGGGAAATAAATACAATAATTTTTTATAGGGGTCAATCCTACTATTACAGTTTCCAAATTCCAGTCATTACCAATACAATATGAGCAGCAGCATCAGCATAGTTGATGAAATTCCGGTGTCAAGGTTGAATGCGCACGTTTTGCCGCATCAGTGGATCGGTTTCCGGTATTATTTGAAATGATGAATTACATGAGGTGTATGAAATTAAAACCGGAGTCAGTCATAAATTTTAGTTTGCTTATTTTATATTTACAGGATAATTAAAATGTTGTTAACTGCAGACTCAATTTTTTCTTATTCTTTTTTTTGAGTTTTTAAATATTTTCTTAATTTTGTACTTGGTAGATGTTTTCACCCAAGATAAAAATAAAAATAGATTTTCAAGTAATACCTATTTGCACGTGGCCTATATTAAAAGATTTATATACATTTACATTTTCTATACTTTCACAGGTCGGATAGTCTTTTGCAGAGTGAGGACAAAGGAAATAATTACATAAGTTATAATCATAACCTTTGTAATGAAAATTGAAAACATGATCTAGGTCACTATATTCTTCAATTGTGAAGGATAAAAACTCAAAAATTATATGTATGTACAATATCTTCTAAATGCCAATTTAAAAAAATAGGCACAAACACTCATTCTAAAAATGTGAATTCTCATGTTAAGTGTTAAAACACAACAACAAAATTACAATCATGCCATGCTTTATTCTTTTCAATATGCTAAATTTTTGTGAAATGAAAAAATAATGAAAATGAATAATTTGATTACCAACCGATCAATGATCAACAAGTCAACTTTCTTGGTACCTTTTTATATGTGCAGTTGGTTTCAGCTTCAAAATTCATAATTACCAGGACGGCTTAAATGATGTGGAGGCAAATTTATAAAACATTACTTGGGACTAGTTCAAGGTAAGGAAGATAATCTGAGCATCACACACAATAGCGTTTCACGTTTAGACGATTATATGGAAATAACGAAGATATCAATATACAGTTTTAGCAAATTCAGTTGTTTTCAATTAAGGTAGGGTGTATGTTGGGGATTAAGGAATTAATAAGATGCCAAGATATTTCCGCTACAAACATTGGATGTTTGTAGCGGATGGGCCTTCACGACATGGCCAATATAATAAGTTGAAAGGTAAAGGATGTCATGAAGACCAATCTTTGGAATTGGCCAATGTAGGAACACGAAGACAGAATAACTCGCTTTAATCTCGATCAGTATCAGCTGTCTTTGCTGTAACAGTTGTTGATGTTATTTAATTTGGCGATGTTTGAGTCCGACTCAATACGGCAGAGGACTCGGATTGGGAAAAGTATACGAACGAAATTGTATACAATAACAGTAATAACACATGTTTTTATATTACCAAAAATAACATCAATCAAATAAAATGTATTATATTATCAAGACTAAATATTTTATGTAATTCCTATTAGTATTAAATGCATGACTTATTTGTTAAATTAAAGCTTAATTAAGAATTAAATTTAAGTTAAACGAAGCTTAATAATTATTAATACATCAATCACAGTATGCTTTATTTTTACTTATTAATGTGTTAAGACTGGGACCGTGGTGGCGTGCCCTATAATCCAGCTACTTAGAGGTCACGAATTGTGGATAGTTGTGTAGGTGGGTGTATTGTTCTCTTCTGTGGATTAACGTGCGCACTATTGAATACCATGTTAATCCGTAAAGACCTTCCTCACTATTAGACCAATTCGTAATTCAAAGGCCGTGGTTCTGTAGGCCCCTTAGTTCCCATCGGCTGTTGGGCTATTCCATCGGCTGTTGGGCTATTTTAGTTAACAGTCCTACATACATATACATGTAATTGATATTTTTCTTATCATTACTTAACGAGTTGGGTCTACCCCTGAGAGCAGTTGATTAATTTTTTTAGTACTCAATAGCTACTTTTTGTAATTAAATTGTACAGTATTATTTTACTGGTTGCGATACCTCTAACTATAAAAAGTTAATTTCCAAATGTCATCTATTTTGTTTCGTAATAGTTTACTTGTAAAATGAATTAATTACTCTTTTAGAGCCATTTATTTATTTTATCTGATCTTGATCTAGACATGGAGATACACAACCCAGGATTTAATGATGAAGATAGAATAACATTCCTACCTCTCCAGATTGTGAGGAATCATCTGATCCTAAGCTATAAAAACTATGATGAATGACGTCAGAACATTAATAAAAAGTAACCTTCATAAAACATAGCTAATATTTCTAATTTTATAAACTTTTCTGTTACAGCCTTAATTCTAACTGGAACAATGATCATGCAAGTATTATTGGACAAGTTAACGCTGTTTAGGCAGTAACAATGTAAAAGAGTAAAAAGCGCAATAGGTTTGAAGTTAAGTTTAATAATGGCAACTCGGATCAAAGTTGAATAGAGCGAAGGGCCGAGAACAATTCCATCATCCGGCGATTGTTTCAGGCCAGTCAAATTCTAAATGAGAAAACGCTATGGAATCATCAATCGAATTACTGATCTGGAAAATCGATTTTCATTAAATTTCTTTCAGCTGACCAGATCTGCGATATCCTGACGAGAAGTTCGAATTAATTACGATCACAATTGGTCGACAACAATAGTTAATTTTAGCATCTGTTGTTTTAAAAATATTTCAATCTAAATTTTAAAGTGATGTTTGAAGTCTAGTACTTATATTAAACTAGCCTAAGTACCCGTTCTTCGCACGGGCTAAAAAGGCTGAAAGGTGTAGGCTCTACTGATACATTTAAGGTATTGTTAATTAATTCTTCATTGTTTACAAAATGACAAAACACGAGTGTCTACAACATTTCAAAGTAACATCTGTCAAATATTGGGAGAGGATAAGGATTAATGTAATAGAGACAGTCGTCGGAAAAAAACTTAAAATCTACCACTCCGCTATTTCAAATAATTCACTAATTTCGATCCAGCAGTTTATCTGAAAAATCAACTTTATTTCTTCTTCTTCACGAACTGTCAAAATATAGTGCAAACGGATGTTGTCATTAGAAAATGTAAACATTGAAACCTAGGACGGTCACGGCAGCTCTTTCTTCTTCTTCTCCTTCTTCTCGAACTGTCAAATTTTAGTATTCACAGCTGTTGACATTCAAGTAATTTTATGTTTTCATTCTCTAAAAATGTAAACATTGAAACGTAGGACGTTCACAGGGCGTAGCCCGAGAGGATTTTAAGGAAATGAGTATGCCTATGTGTTGCATGAGTTTAAGATCTACCTTTCTGTAAAATTTCAAACCGGTCGGTTCAGTATTTTTCGCATTTACTTGCCACAACAAACCCACAAACACACAAACCCACAATCAAACATACAGAAACCACCTCTTCTTTATAATATTATAGATTAAGGTTTTTAGTTTAAATCGAATAGTTACTTCCATTTTAAGTTGCTTAAACACGTAGGATACTCGTATTGTTAAAAAATAATTTAGATTATTTAAAATAATTTTTGTACTAATGGTTATTCAAAATACTGGTTGTAAATTTTCAGGAGATTATGCTAAACTTATTATATTTTTATTGTTTAACTTGAACTATTTCCAAATATTTTTTAATAAATTTGGTATTGTGCTTTGAGTGTCAATGAAAATTCCAATCACTTAGTAATTTGCTATATTATATTTTTCTTAAAAATAATTCATTGTTTATCCATCCATGCATGTTTTTTCCACTTAGTTTTCATTTAATGCCATAAAACGTGGAGGCGTGCCTAAGCCTCACGATGCATCAATTATAATCTAACAGAGTACTATTGTAGCTGTTGAACATGTTTCTACAGCTACTATTATAGCTATTATAACTATAATAGCTCATCATCAGTCGTTGGATTTCAATTCAAACGAAGACACATTGTGACAGTTGTGTTGTGTTGAACTTCTTGATCCATCAGTAATAATAATATAATGTAATTTTTTATATGAATTCTTATTTCTTATTAAGCATCGAATCTCTGTCCAACGATCCAATAAATTAGTCCAACAATCTATAGCCTACAATATCAGCTGATTTAGGGTGTTAGGTGTTTTAGGGTGTCATGAGTGTAAAACTGTGTTTTGAAAAATAGTATGTGTTAGTGTGGAACACATTTAACACATAAGCTGTGTGGGAAATTCCGACAACAATCCCAAGATGGGCTAGGTTTGAATTGAAATTCAGTGGCTGAGATGAGATATAAATGCTCGAAACAGGTTCCGAAGCTAAAATTGACGTAGAATTGGAAATCCTAAATCCTCCGCGGCTGACGGTGGCGCTGTGCTTGGCTTGGTGAATAACAAACGGAATGTGGTTAAAAAACTAAATAAACTGTAAAAAAATACTGCATGGTCTTATTATTATTCACCACAACAAAGGAGTTTGCATTTTATTATTATTTATTTTTCTATTTTTATTTTAATAAACGACCGCTATTTATTTTCTAGAACCACCAGACCAAAGACTAGGCGTGAACCATCCGAACTAGGCTATATAGAATTGTTGTTAACTTGTTACCTACTAACTATATTTTGTATAAATTCACAGTCTTTTTTATAAGTCCAGGTTAAAAGTGTATCTAGTTCTATGTGTTTGAAAACTTTAATAACTTTAAATATATATCTTTTATATCTAGATAAAAATAATAACATTGTTTTTAGTCCATATAAACATTAAAGGCTGGCTCAGCTTGTTTATTTGAGCAATCGTGAGACGTAAAGAAGCTACCGCCTCCAGCAGACTTTTATAAGGCCGTTCGCAACAATATCGGAACCTATCAACATTCAATACAATGGATATGATCCTATTTATTTCTATGTGGTCATCTTTTCCTTCTTTACACTACAGTTCCTTACATTTCTGTGTTCTCCCACTATATTCATTAATTTATTTACTTATTGATTGTGATGTAATTTATAGCATTGTCAAATTTGTTGTAATAATTATAGTTTAATAAAAAAAACAATGTTGTTGGTGATGATGGTGGTCGTAGAAAATTAGACCCCGGTGAAATTCTAGTTAGTATACTAAACCCATATTGAGTAAAACTACGTATAGATGGGCTTCAATAGCAAAAAAACTTTTTAAAAAAAGATGGAAAAAAGAAACATGATCAAAAAGTTGTCTAAAGAACTCAGGATCGAACCATTGGCCTTCAGATTATGAAAACCCAGCTTATTGAGGGATAAGGTAGGACATATTATTATAGTTTGAAATCTCCAGTGATTGAAGATTTTACAGAGTTAACGCATACAATTGTGGATAGGTAAGAGTGATTGTCGGAGGGTGTAGTGTTCTCTTCTGTGGATTACCGTCCGCAATATTGAATACTACGTTAATCCGAAAAGACCATCCACATAAATATAACAGTTCGCAATTAAAGGCAGTGGTTTGGACTCCGCGTTTAACCGTAGGTTTCTTAGATATGCCATCGACTCTTACGCTATTTTAACAGTAACATCACTAGAAGATCGTGCCACGATCATCTCACACTTATTTCTCTTCCATACTTGGCTAAAATACCTAACTGGGTAGGTTGTCATTTCAGTTAAAAGTACTAAAGACCGGATAGTTATAGTGTAAGATACTGTAATCACTGAACCTCCGAGGAAAATAATCTGTGAATGTCCAGAAATAAAAATTATTCTTAATTAATAATTAGTTAGGAGCTATTGCACTTTTTACACGGATGGGACAACGTGTTAGAGCTTGCCAAGTGGACAGTTAAAGACTTACTACACGAAATAGCTGTTTTCGTAACGAGAGAGCAAAGGATGTCTTATCACACGAGAGGTTCATATTTGCAACTAATAAAATAATAAATTTGTCATCCTTTATTGCATATAAATATGAAGACGCCTCAGTAGCGATCTCTATCGGATGTTCCGCGAGGTTGTTTGCAACAGAGCCGGAAACGATCACCATTCCGAAAGAGAATGGATATTATATGCTATTTATTTCTATGTGTTTTGGTCACTTTTTATCTTCTACCACATTTTTATTTTATTGAACTATGTTTGATAGCTTAGAGAATATGTATGGGTGGGTAATATATATTAATTAAATATTTATTGACTATACATGAGCGATTGTAAATGTATAATACTTCTCCTTAAACTAAACTTAATATTCTTACAATCCCTAAGATGTATTTTTACCTGAGGTGACTTTAAACCAAGTCTATATAAATAAAATTAGAGTTTTGTCTGTACATTGCTCAGAATTATTCCTTGTTCAGTTATTTTTACGTTTCGTGCGTTAGAGAAGCCGAAACCAATTATCTCAATTGAGATCCAATCTTATCTCAATTTTTGTCTGTTTTTCTGTGACGCTCCAGGAGACATTTTGCGCCGTCTTCTCCGAAAAACGGGATAACTGATATCAACGAAACTTATTTCATGCATTCTCTACATTCCAAAGAAGGGTTTTCAATGCTTGAAACTGTCCACCGCCCCTTGAAAAGTAAATAACGAGCATTTAAAAACCCACTTTTAGGCGATATCAGCCCCATTTTGCTTATTTTTTAATGAATATCCTACTAGTAATAATCAGCTGTCTTTGTAGTATAAAGATTTAATATAAATAAAAACAAACAGCTGTCAAATCAATATTAATTAGTTTATATTGGTCATTGATTTTAAACCCATTTCAATATCATACTACATAAAAAGTTATTTTAGCGTACAATTAATTATAATAGTGTTATAAATGTTCTAATCTATTGAATTGTAAAGTAATGCTAAATAATAAAGCTGGGTATTGATTTATTTTCTTTGTACCGATTTGTTTAAGAATTCAGGTTTACATTTTGGTATGAAAATCTTTCTTCTTTAAACTGAATCCTACAACCCGTACAAAGGACGGGCTTACTGCTAGTAATAAATATATGTGTACTAAGTGAGATAGAGGATTTTTATCCATATTAATGCATATTTATTTAGTCAGTTACAGGGGAGAGTTAAAATGGATTAATGGAATTCCTCTCAGGGTTAGAATGTGTTTTGGAGAATTTTGTTGAACTGGGATGGAATGTGCGGTGCGCTACTAGGACGATTTGGCAAAAGCACGTACTTAACCTTCTTTGGGAATTCCAGCTTAATGTTGGTACAACTGCAAACATTGGTGTTGTTAAGTACCCAATTCAGGTTAGAGAATTTACTAGCCACAAACATCTTTAGTACAAGCAATTGACAATTTAGTGAAATGGTTTTAATCGAAGTACATATTAAGAAAAATTATGTCATTTTGGGCTGTTAAACTACCAGTAGGTTTGAGTATCGAATGTGCTCACTATCAACATTATAAATTTTTCCTTCGTAAAGCCTGCCTCATATATCAAGCTCGCCTTGGATCCGGCGATGTTAGAAAAAACACGCATATACATGCGACACATATATGATAAAACAACGAACTGGGCAGCAATAATAAAGAAATACCCATAGATCGTAGGTGGTGGATGATTCATGGCTGCAAGTTTTAAAATTGTCGTACCAAATATCGTATTTACCACTAAATATTGTCTTCGAATACTATTAAACTCGAACTATGTTACTCGAGAAAGGGTTTCTCACTAATGCTTACTGATGTATTAGCTAAATGGTATCGAGCTGGCCGAGTAAGACAAAACTTTCCTGGTTCGAAACTAGTGGTGTTAACTAGTGGCTGTGGTACTTCACGTTGGACCAACAAACCTTCCTGTTCATTGCCGAGTTTCTCCTGTATGCAGACACAAACGAAATTTTTTACTCTCACGAGTAAAACCATGATGAGTCGTGAATGCTGAGTGGCCTACTTCAGAAGAGAAAGACTCGTCAATCTGTTTTTGTTTTTTTGTGTCTTTTTAAGTTTTTTCGCTTTTTTAGCGTTCTGATGGGGAATGGTCTAAGCTCCGGTCTGCTTACATCGATCTAATGTTGGTCTGTTGTTAGGAAGTATAGTTATTTAGTAGCCCAATGACGAAATAACAACTGGGTGCAGATTCGACCCTTGCGGTATTCGATCCGGCGATCGGTCTTGAAGGCGGGCGCCTTAACTACTCTGCCACCCAGCCAGTTTAGCGCAGTTAACTGCTACTGTGTCGGACTAACTTAAAGTCATAATTCAAACTCTTATATCGGCCCAAAAGTGTTTTATAAGTTATCCCCTAAAGCTCACATTATCACTATTAAATCAAATTAAAACCTTTAGATGATCCTTTTTATAACCAAAACTATTTTTTTAACTTACTGACAGTGGCTTAAGTTTTAAAATTTATTCTTTGGTCAGTATTTTAATGTTTTTATTATCTAATTGTTTTCTTTTTTAGTCAATAATTTTTAACACTATTGCTGCCTTTATCATAAATTTTATTTTTGTTATTATAGGTCGACCTAATCCTGTCAGTGACTTATTTTACTATGTCCCCTAAAGAGCAGCACTGTAATAATTTTGCCAATTTGTGCTCATAAACCTTATTGAATTATTGTGAGAATTCTAAAAAAAAAGCCTTACTAAAGGCGATTATTGACTTGTTGAAAGAGATTGGCTCACTGGGAACAAAGAACAAAGGCGTGTTTTATCAGCATCCGGCAGCTGTTTGGGGATGAGAGAGAACCTCGGGCAGGTGATTACCTTCCGGGGACTGGAGGACATTCACAAACTAAAAATAAAGTTCCGTATAACAGTTGGAACTATGCGGAAAATACTATCCTTTAGTTTTTCAATGCTTTAGGTCAGGTTGGCATTCTCATTTCACAGCTTAAAAATCCCAGGATTGACTTTAGTTATTAAAGGGAACCGGGGTTTGACCGATGGTAGACATCATTTTAAAAATTCCACTTATTATAAAAGTGTTCAAAACACAAAATCAGTGGAAACTGGATTGTATTTACTTTTCTGTGGGAAATAGGTTAGACCCTGGATATATCTGAAGAAAACGTTTTCAGTTCCTCTAAACAGCTGTTCTCTTAACCATATATCGTCATGTCCGTCACTCTTTTTGCAAACGACCCCCCCAGAGGTTGTACACATCCATGTCATTAATATACAAAGATATGCACTCAAATTATTCAAAATAAAATAAAGAAGATGCTAGTGGAGAGCTATAACACCTCATTTTCACAGATACAATAACACCGAAATAAATCATATAAAATATTTGGTTTAGGTAAACAATTAAGAGAGTATTCGTAAGAAATTGATTATATAGGTTGAAAAATAAAGCTTACCGAACAATTAATGATAAAAGTTATCGCTCAGTACTTGTATCAAAATTCCTCTTCCTATGCTTGAACTATTTCTCAAGAATATTTTTTTATCTGGAATAAGTTACTTTTGAGACCAGTAATAAAATGTCCTTGATCTCTGGGTAAATTCCTAGTTCATCGGTAAATTATCATTTGGCTTTACTTGATTAATTTAAAACAGAAATAGAGCGTAAAGCATAATACAGATTAAATTATTGGCTTCTATTCTGAAATATGTGTACATGAAATTACAGTTTACAAAGAGTATAAAAGTGTATTGTGTCGCTAAAATATACATATAATGTATAAAAATTGAATTTATCATTTCGGTTGAATTCTACTTCATATAAATATTTCAAGTAGACTAGGAACAGCCTGCGATAATGATGCCTTCATACAGATATCAACCAATGTTACTGTTCAGATATATTTTCAATACAAATTCAATTTCCCTTCTCGTTCCTCCTAAATCGAAAATTGAGGTTAAACTTGAGGTTTAATAATTATTAAACAAATATGCGCACTATTGAATACCATGTTAATCCGTAAAGACCTGTCTGACTAGGGATTCCCCTCATCTCACCCCATGAAAAAAGATACGCCAGGAAAAGTAGAATATTCCGACATCAACTTCAGTCATATAGAGCATCATTGGTTCTTGAACGGATCTCTTCCTCATCTAATAAGCAGAATACTGTCTGGAGTTTGGGCTATTCCATCGGCTGTTGGGCTATTTTAGTTAACAGTCCTACATACATATACATGTAATTTGCTAGTTACTTCAACCGTTACTCCTCTGAGATGGGGATCAGAGTTTGAGTTAATGGGCTATCTTCTAGAGTACCATCTTTGGACACCGTATGACCCAGTCTTTTCTTGCTAGTAGCCAACAAATGTAGCACAATAAGAAGGTCTCTGAAGTCAAGCAATTCTTCTGGTGATGATGGGATTTCATCTAAAACTTTATTTTTTTATTATTATTTATTTTCTATTTTTTTATTTTAATAAACGAGTGCCTCTTATTCTCCAGAAATAAAAATTATTCTTAATTAAAAGATATTTCTGAATCGGTTGTCCTTATTTTTCAGTACTCACAAAGTTCTCTTTAAGAATCTGTTTGGATTCCATAAGAATACCTCAACTGTCCATGCTTTATTTAACTTCTAATCATCTTTGTCTTCCTCTCTTGACAAGAAAATGTATTCATTAGATTTGTTCCTAGATCTAAGCAAGGCTTTTGATGTTGTGAACCATATTTTTCTACTCATCAAACTGGAAAATTAGGCATCAGAGGAAAATACCATGATTGGGTATCATCATACTGACAGAGCAGGTCCCAAGTTATTTATATTTCATACATTGACAGGGTTGTATTCAGTTGGAAGATTCTGAAAGATAGACTGTCCGATCTGGAGTCACCCATGGCTCTGTCTTAGGTCCTGTCTTGTTTCTTATCTTTATAAATGACATTGCTAGAAGTCTCTATAATGCAGATCTTTGCTTGTTTGCAGACGACACATCTATCGCTCTCTCTAACAAATATCGGGAGACGCTAGAGGTAGAAATGTTAAATTTCTCACTGAAGAAAATGGAGGGTTTGGAGACCGATCATCTACATCTGGGTGATGTAGATGTTCGAAGTGACGTCATCTTCAACTATTAACTTTTTGGTGGTAATTGATTCTGGCCTCAATTTTCATCAACACATTGAAGGAATATCCAGGAATCTAATTAGGGTTCTCTTCCTTCTCCGCAGACTTGCTTATGTTTAGAATCGTGAAATCGTCCTCGCTGCCTATTATGTATGTTTTTTCCTATTCTTGCTTATGGAGTTGCGATTTGGGGCCATGCTAGTTCAAAAACACAAGCCATTTACAAAGCCTAAAAGAAGGCAGTTCTAATCCACCCATCATGTAGAGGCATATTCAGGGACAAAAACATCTTAATTTCATATGGAACACCCAATATTTTATGGCGTTTTTAGATAGAATAGGTAGTTTTAAGACTTTTTTTACTCTTGGTCATTTTGGCGTAAATGTAACAGTTTGCGAGCTACCGTTAATAATCTCCACGAAAACTACCGTTTACCAGAATTTCCTGCAATAAACATATAGTGGAAAAACAACAATATAACATATTTTTTAATTTTTAGCAACAGCCCTTCTTCTCATTTAAATGAGTCATTGCGTGAAGTGCATAATATTTGTTGTTAAGTAGTATTCACTACTATTTTATTGGATTGGTTTTAATAAACTTTACTCTTCTCAAATTGTTTACTATTTTTGCAAGTATTATTAGATATTTCGTTTCATCATGGATTTCAATGAAAAGTGAAAATGTGTTCCATTGTTGATCAGTAACTGATATTAACGAAACTTATAGTGAAAACGTCTTCTAATTACCTGTTCTCAAAGAAGGGTTTTTCAATGCTTGAAAAAATAAAGGGGAGCCCCCCCATAAGAATTTTGCTGTCATTTTCATAGTATAAAAGGTAACAATATCCTACTACTGTAGTAATAATCAGCTGTCTTCAAAAGTTGTACATTTTCTATCATCTACATGCGAAATAATATTTATGACCCATTTCAATATCATACTACATAAAAAGTTCCACCAATTCTTCACTAATAAATATATGTGTACTAAGTGAGATAATTTCTTAGAATTTGAAATTCTTTGAAACGATCAAAGAAGATTTCGTGTCCGTCTTAATCTCTCAAGGCTACTCCAAGCTTAATAGAAGTTCCTACTCAGCTGTCTTTAATAATTAATGGAAACACTTCCAGAAAATGAGTCCTTTATAAATAATGAGAGAACAGATCTAAATGACGTTCAGCGTGAATCTTCCACCTCTGATTATTCCATTTCAACTAGTAACACAGAACTTCTGGTTTTCTGGTTCATCCAGAGAATTAAATTACCATCGATCAAATTAGTATGCATGATTCGTCAATGACTGAATTTTCCTGTTCACTACCGAGTTTCTCCTGTGTGCAGACACAAACGAAATTTTTTACTCTCACGAGTAAAACCATGATGAGTCGTGAATGCTGAGTGGCCTACTTCAGAAGAGAAAGACTCGTCAAACTGTTTTTGTTTTTTTGTGTCTTTTTAAGTTTTTTAAAATTTTTAACGTTCTGATGGGGAGCTCCGGTCTGCTTACATCGATCTAATGTTGATATTTTGTTAGGAAATATAATTATTTAGTAACCCAATGTCGGAACAACATCTTGGTGCAGATTTAACCCTTGCGGGTACAATTTAAACAGTTGAAGTATTACGATATTAATTTATACATTCTCTACTACAGCGAATTCGATCCGGGAACCGGTCTTGAAGGCGGGCGCCTTAACCACTCTGCCACCCAGCCAGTTTAGCGCAGTTAACTGCTACTGTGTTAGACTAACTAACTAAAGATCATAATTCGACATTGATATGAATAGAATTCAAACGTCCAAAATCTATAAATGTACGGGATGCATGTGTTTGATTTTCGTTTTGACGAAAGGGAGGGAAATTGGATTTGTATTGATCGCGTATTGAGCACCGCATTGTCGAGTTGATCAGATCATTCCAGCCCCAGGTTTTTGCGTCGATCAAAATATTCAATCCATGCGAAACCCATTAGTAAATAATGATATTCTCCCAAAAAATGTGAATTCCGTGGTTATTAATTTGAAAATTATTTTTATTTTAGAAGTGCATAAATTTTATTTTTGTTATTATAGGTCGAACCTAATCTTGTTTTAATTAATTGTAGCTGCAGAAGATGTTTCAAGCCACTTACAGCTTATCCTCAGCCACGAAAAATGTGAATTTTAATTTTAATTTTACTATGTCCCCTAAAGAGCAGCACGATAATAACATTGCCAATTAGCTATCATTCCTGGAAAACATGAAATTTATAAAAGATACAAGTAAATAGAGAGAACCTCGGGCAGGTGATTACCTTCCCGGGGACTGATCTGATATAGTTAAAGAGCCTGACCTTAACTGCATGAACGCGTGTTAAATTTGTGCATTACTTTTTGCCAATTAATTAATGTACTAGATTAAAAATAAAGTTGCGTATAACAGTTGAAACCATGCGGAAAATACTATCCTTTAGTTTTTCAATGCTTTAGGTCAGGTTGGCATTCTCATTTAAGTGTTCAAAAACACTAAAATCGGTGGAAACTGGATTGTATTTATTTTTCTGTGGGAAATAGGTTAGATCATGGATATGTCTGAAGGACACGTTTTCAGTACCTCTAAATTTTATTGGATAGCTATTGGTACAATTAAGAGAGTATTCGTAAGAACATGAGCAAAGAAATTTAAAATGTCCTTGATCTCTGGTAAATTCCTAGTTCATATTGCGATCAGATAAACAAGTAAATCTTTGAACAGCTCTAATACCCTCTACATTTTGCATTGAAATTCCTCCGGAAGCGATATACGAGTCACTGATAATCCCAGCACTCGTATGCGATGTACTCGTAAAATCAAAAAAATAAATTTTATCATGTTAAAATAAAAATAGTAGGTGGACTAAACTTAACTTGCCAATTTTCTTGACGTAATATAAATAAAAGGGGAATGCTAAAAATAAGTAAATTAATAATAAATATGGAAAAAATAATAATTATAATAATAACAAATACCTTTTTCACCACATTTTAAAACACAAACAAATTTTTGGTCTCATTAATAATTCACATTTTTTCAATCTAGCTAAAACATAATTTTAAATGATTGATAATTTAGGTTTCCCAAAGCAAACTGCCCTTTAGGGACAATCTTAAACAAACAATTAAAATAACTGTTCAAAGCTCATTAGACTAAATCTTACATACATTTCTTCTTTATGCAACTATCAAGTTAAATATTTGAATTGTAGTATATTTTATTTTAAAATAATAGGTTTAAATGAGGGGTTGACAGAAAATAACGATTTTTTGATTAAATTCGTATTAAATATAAAATATTTTCAATGGCTAAAAACCAATTCTCTGAGGTAAGACGAGTTGAATTTATTTTGAATGGGTATTATTGTGTGTATAAAAAAGCAAGGGATGATTTATTCAATCTGCACAAACGTATGTGAAATAGATATTTCACCAGACGATCGTTAATGAAAACATTCCTGGCAAGGGTCCCAAGCCCTTCAAAAGGTTCGTCATGAAAAATAGTGATGGCAGATTGATTGATGATCCAAAAAGAGTTTGGACACCGTATGACAGTCTTTTCTTGATTTAAATTAAACTTGAAGTCATCCCGCCCACAACTTATCATATTTTAACTTTCATAATTAATCCCTCTATTCAATGTTGGAAATTTCCATTCTTGCCAAAATTGCAACTATTTTGTTACTGTACAAAATAAGAAATTCCCGCATTCTCGAATATTTCAGGCCCATTTCAATCTTATAAACTTTTTTGAAAGTGATAGAGCATTCTGTTTTTCACTTGCTAGCAAATCTGATAATCAGTAGTTTTCATTAAGCTGTAGCTCACAAACATTTTACCAAAATTATAAACTTGAGTGAAAACGTCTTCTAATTACCTGTTCTATCCAAAAACATCATAAAGTACATGATGGTGTTCTATGAGACATTTTCAAATTTTCGGCCATATTGGAAAATGGTGGACATATTTTTTGGATCCGAAATTAATTTTTAAGTCCTCTAACACGAACTCCCTAGCTGTTCACTTTAGCTGGGACACCTGGTATATGTACTGTACCTCCCTAAATTATTTTTATTTTGTATCGGTTTTAACCATTTATTTTTATATGAATACTGAATTTACTAAAAGATAAGAGTTGTATCAGGCTTTAGCTACGATAACAACACTCCTGGAGCTGATTCCTTGGAGAAAGTATCTGTCTCCAAGTTTTAGACCATCGACGAGGTCTAATTAGTTAATGGTAAAATATATATTTCATTAATAATCTCAAACGATACTCAATATACATAATATTTGGAATTTTAATAACTGTAATGAATTGTTTAAGGCTGCATTTTTATTCATTTGTTTTACAATTTCCACCAATTCTTCACGTTTTTTAAAAAAAGTAGATAAAATTGTGTATATATTTTCAGGATCAACAATGAACATAAATTTTTGAAATTCAATTTTAAGTTACCTATGAAAGACCAAAGTATATAAGAATTATTTGAATCGAGGAAAACGACATAGATGTCGATGCAGTTTAAAATCAATAAATATGTTTCTATCCAACTCGTATTCAATCGTTTCGTTTAGTGGTGTTATTTACGATATTTAAATAATTGATGATTTATATTAATTACCTGATGTGTCTGGTTCTATCATGGGTTCCTGCTTTGCACACATACTACGGGCCCGGCAGCATAGACCTATACAGAGTGCTGTATTAGATAACATAGTTGAAAGAAAATATTTAATTTCATGTTCAGGTACAAGTACCATTGCGTGTAGCAATCAAAAGCTCAGTAATCATTATTCACCATTCTCTAGGAGTCCTTTCTCTCACTTTAACGTCAGTTAGGCCACCATCGGTGCGAATTTTAAGGGGCATTAAACAAGGCTTTCGCATTTACCTGGCACCTTGGCATGACCCTTTGGCATGGGCACTGAAAACGCACCTCTTTAGCAAACTTATATATGCTAAGGACGAAAGGATGGTTTGAAGTTCTTAGTTAGACAAATTGATATATGATAAGTGTAGCTTCTATGATACTGTTTACATGGACTGACAAACCGAAATGAGATCCATCCTCCTGGGAGATAACGTAAGACACACTATCCAGCATTCATGAATGCGTTTTAACACGTAAAAATAAACCATGTAATTACTAGCAATATGATTTCATAAATTTAATCTCGATGCATTTACTAAACTCCTTCACAGATTTCTGTCAGTTGTTCTGCAAATGAGAAATGCTGCATGCCTCAACCTCAAAACTCAATTTCCAAGTTCATTCAGGTTTCTGTTAGAAGAGATGCACAACTGTGTTATTCGTAAATTATTCCTCGAATTTGAAAGTGAGAAGCTCCTGAATTTCCATTTTATTAATTTAGTTCCTTTTCTCGCGCTGCGTTTGACGAACGAACGGAATTTAAACACGGTCCGGAAAACCGTCGAATAGTGTTCACATTTTGGGGAATTTTTTTACAAAAATTAAAATATATTTTAGCAGTACTTCTCAGTACTTTCTGATTAATTGTGTATATTGGTTTTGAATATTTTTTAATTTAAGGGGATTTGCTAGCCGTTAAACATTTTTTTCAATTTATTTTATTCTCTAATATTCCTTAGAGACCTAACAATAAAAAACAATTTTTAGAGTGAAAATAAAAAAAACGAGGTAACTTTCGTGAGTAAGGAACCACCTCTAAACTTTTCTCGAAAATGGTAATGTTTTAAAATTGATATTTTGTAAAAACTACTCACTAAAAATACATGTATTTACATCTATACCATTTATCCAAATAAATTGATGAACCTTTAAAAAAAATATAAAACTAAAAGTATGTTAGGTAAAGAAATTTAGTTTTTTAATACTTAATTTGCATAAACCAATTAATTGTCCAGTAAAATCTATACTCATCTCTGTGAGATTGGGTAGATGTACATTTAAAAAAGTTTAGGAAACCTTAATTACGTCACTAAAAATCATATTTGAAGTGTATGTTTTATTAAAATAAAATATATATTCAGGAGAACTTGGTTTTATTTTTCAATTTTTATCCATTTACGAGTAACAAATCCCACTAAAACGTGTTTTCTCAGTGATACTTTTATTGCTTTACATATTTACCACAACACAAAAGTAATAGTAAAACTTAAGTTAATTATTGAAACATAATCAATACAAGTAAAAAGAGGTAGAATTATTTTCAGAATAAATTGGATTGGGACTCGTATTTATTATTCATCTAACTTAATATGGTGTTTAATTACTACTGATAATAAGTTAGCTTAATCTATATATAAATGTTTCAAAAAAATTAAATTATTAAAATGAGATAGTGCTTATCCTTGTGTTATTTACGATATTTAAATAATTGATGATTTATATTAACTACCTGATGTGTCTGGTTCTATCATGGGTTCCTGCTTTGCACACATACTACGGGCCCGGCAGCATAGACCTATACGGAGTGCCGTATTAGATAAAATAGTTGAAAGAAAATATTAAATTTCATGTTCAGGTACAAGTACCATTGCGTGTAGCAATCAAAAGCTCAGTAATCATTATTCACCATTCTCTAGGAGTCCACTCTCTCACTTTTACGTCAGTTAGGCCACCATCGGTGCGAATTTTAAGGGGCATTAAACAAGGCTTTCGCATTTACCTGGCACCTTGGCATGACCCTTTGGCATGGGCACTGAAAACGCACCTCTTTAGCAAACTTATATATGCTAAGGACGAAAGGATGGTTTGAAGTTCTTAGTTAGACAAATTGATATATGATAAGTGTAGCTTCTATGATACTGTTTACATGGACTGACAAACCGATATGAGATCCATCCTCCTGGGAGATAACGTAAGACACACTATCCAGCATTCATGAAAATGATAATCATTAAATAATATTTATATTTTTTGTAATTACTAGCAATATGATTTCATAAATCTAATCCCGATGCATTTACTAAACTCCTTCACAGATTTCTGTCAGTTGTTCTGCAAATGAGAAATGCTGCATGCCTCAACCTCAAAACTCAATTTCCAAGTTCATTCAGGTTTCTGTTAGAAGAGATGCACAACTGTGTTATTCGTAAATTATTCCTCGAATTTGAAAGTGAGAAGCTCCTGAATTTCCATTTTATTAATTTAGTTCCTTTTCTCGCGCTGCGTTTGACGAACGAACGGAATTTAAACACGGTCCGGAAAACCGTCGAATAGTGTTCACATTTTGGGGAATTTTTTTACAAAAATTAAAATATATTTTAGCAGTACTTCTCAGTACTTTCTGATTAATTGTGTATATTGGTTTTGAATATTTTTTAATTTAAGGGGATTTGCTAGCCGTTAAACATTTTTTCAATTTATTTTATTCTCTAATATTCCTTAGAGACCTAACAATAAAAAACAATTGTTTTGATTTCTTGTTTAGTTTTTGATAACAAAAATTTGTATTTTTCTCGAAAATGGTAATCTTTTAAAATTGATATTTTGTAAAAACTACTCACTAAAAATACATGTATTTTCATCTATGTATTAAAAAACAAATTTGAAAAATAAAATTTATTTTTTCTATTTTTTTAAAATTTAAAATTCAAAAAAGTTATATTTAGTTTTTTAATACTTAATTTGCATAAACCAATTAATTGTCCAGTAAAATCTATACTCATCTCTGTGAGATTGGGTAGATGTACATTTAAAAAAGTTTAGGAAACCTTAATTACGTCACTAAAAATCATATTTGAAGTGTATGTTTTATTAAAATAAAATATATATTCAGGAGAACTTGGTTTTATTTTTCAATTTTTATCCATTTACGAGTAACAAATCCCACTAAAACGTGTTTTCTCAGTGATACTTTTATTGGTTTACATATTTACCACAACACAAAAGTAATAGTAAAACTTAAGTTAATTATTGAAACATAATCAATACAAGTAAAAAGAGGTAGAATTATTTTCAGAATAAATTGGATTGGGACTCGTATTTATTATTTATCTAACTTAATATGGTGTTTAATTACTACTGATAATAAGTTAGCTTAATCTATATATAAATGTTTCAAAAAAATTAAATTATTAAAATGATGTTTAACCTAGAGTATATATAATATATCCCGAATCGAAAATATGAGGATATTGAGAGCGCCAATTCTTAATGAACCGGTTTGTTTTGGAAACAGTTTTGATTCAAAAAGCAAATAAAATAAATTTAGACAGTTCTATATCCACCGTTGCGTTCAGCTATTTATTAAGATCTATTAAAAACGGGCTAACTCATTTAGTTAAATTTAATTTGATTTTAAATTTTAGTCAGTTAAATTAGATAGATTTGTCACGAATATCTCATCTCTACCGGAATGTTATCTCACTATTAAATGAAGGTAAAAACATTTCAAGTAAAAGGGATACATAGGCGGGAATATTGCATCCTAATGCCTTGAGGCAAATCAAATACTGAGAAATGCCAAGTACCTTCCTTTCTTGGACTGCAGGTGACTTGTCGATATATTGAATATCATCCGGTTATATTATTATGCATAAATGTTATAAGTAAACCCACAATAGTTCAGATTGAATAAACTCTTCATCATTAGCAAGATACGATATCTTCTGTAATTAGATTTTCTTATAAATAATGTGACATGTTCTCTTGAAATGACAATAAATCGACCATTTGCTTAAGGGTAGAGGGGAAAGACCAATCATGTGGAAGTTGAGAGATATTCAAATTCGATTAGAACAATCAAATATAAATCAAAAGAAAAAAGTAAGATTTGGGGCGGAAAAAGAAAAACATCGGGGCCAAGTATGACAAAAGGTGCTGAAGAGATGATATTATAAAAAGAACGCCTTCAATAATCGTAATAAAAGATATTTCGTACTTATCATTATTAATAATACTAGTCATTATAAATCAACCAACTTGACTAAAGTTGTTAAAATATACATTTATTTTAATTCAGCGCAGATGGCAGAATATATGTAAACTATTTATGTGGTAAAATTTCCTTCGATTTTGGGATATCTCGGGAATCGGGCCCTTGACCTCTTGAATCGAAGTTAAGGACGCTAACCAGTACGCTAGCAATATGTATTGTGTACTGTATTCATAGGAATGTTTGGAAATATGCGTGAGAGCAACACGGTCGACACATTTAAATTCAAGAGGTATGAATATTAAGGAGCCACAAGCCTATTGCTTTGTAAGTAACAATCAACATTACTGTCAGGAAAACTATGAAATATTGTTAACGTATTCGGTGAAAATCCCATAAAGCCAGCGCTCATTCTTTTAAAACCTATGACACTATTATCTAGTCATTGATTTTTGTACGTGTATTTTTTAGTGACTTAGATTCTCTTAAATACTGTTAGTCCAATTTAATAATGGGTTAAGAAAATTTCCTTTAAGGGAATTTTACCTTTACTTTTTATGCGCATATAATTTACCATATCATTATCAAAAATATTTGGGAGTGTAAGGGAGGCCATAAAGGTTTCAGACGATGGGGAAAGCTGGTACTGTTCTAAATAAAAAAATTTTTACAAGGGGAAAAATCACAAAGGAAGTCTGAATCAAGGGTTTCAGATAGGAGCTACAGGCTTGTAGTTAATTCATAATATTTTCTAAGAATGAAAAGGAAGCCAGTGTCTAGGTTTTTAGACAGTAGGATTAGACTGGTACTAAATCCTATAAATATTCCCAAGACTGTTAAGGGGTGTAAGTTTCAAGGTTTTCAGACAGCAGGAACAGACTGGTACTAAATCCTAGAAGTATTTCCAAGACTTAAAAGGGATGCCAATGCCAAGGTTTTTAGGCAGCAGGAACAGACTGGTACTAAATCCTAGAAGTATTTCCAAGACTTAAAAGGGATGCCAATGCCAAGGTTTTTAGGCAGCAGGAACAGACTGGTACTAAATCCTAGAAGTATTTCCAAGACTTAAAAGGGATGCCAATGCCAAGGTTTTTAGGCAGCAGGAACAGACTGGTACTAAATCCTAGAAGTACTTCCAAGACTTAAAAGGGATGCCAATGCCAAGGTTTTTAGGCAGCAGGAACAGACTGATACTAAATCCTAGAAGTATTTCCAAGACTTAAAAGGGATGCCAATGCCAAGGTTTTTAGGCAGCAGGAACAGACTGATACTAAATCCTAGAAGTATTTCCAAGACTTAAAAGGGATGCCAGTGCCAAGGGTTTTTGGCAGCAGGAACAGACTGGTACTAAATCCCATAAATATTTCTAAGACCGATAAGGCATGCCAGAGTCAAGGTTTTCAGATAGCAAGAATAGACTGGTACTAAATCCTAGAAATATTTATAAGACTGATGGGGGATGCCAGTGTCAAGGTTTTCAGACAGCAAGAACAGACTGTTTCTAAATCCTAGAAATATTTCCAAGAATGACAAGGGGTGGTAGTGTCAAAGTTTTCAGACAGTAGGAACTGAGTGGTACTAAATAAATGTCTGCAAGAATGGCAAAGAACACCAATGTCAATGTGGCTGGTACCAAATCAAAAGTGTTTCTGAACACGAAGGGAAGCCAGTGTCAAGGTTTTTAAAGTACAAGAACTGGCTAGTACTGAATAGAAAATAGTTCACGATGGTTCATATAAATTTTCTTAATGTCCATAAGAATAATTTGAGTAAAAAAGTAGGTTTGCTAATACCAGGTAAAAAAGAATGTAGATTTTTATATTCAGGAATAGAACATCACTAGATGAAGATGTAAAACAAGTCTAATTTAATCACAATATTTCAAAGGATGTGCTGAATGAATTGGCTTATTTTACATAGTAAAAACATGGATAAATATTCAGTAGGTTTATTGTCGTGAGTAACAAAGTTCGGCGAACATAAAGTTGCACTACCCTATTTTAAATAATAAGCGAGTTATCAATTTTTACCTTTACTCCATTAGATAAACATAGCGGCTCCAAAAGACAATGTGCTGTGTTTACCAGTTGCTATAGCTCAGCAATTGTGTGTGTGGAGCGAAAACTTAAATTGCTAAAATGATTGTTTTTTAGCTGATTATAATCAGCTGGTGTTGAATTTTGTGTTTAAATACATGCATAAAATACATGCAAACATACATGCGATAACCCCCAAAAGCCTCATCTTGGGGTACAAACCTCCTAACCCTTCACCTCCGGATGGACAGTTTTTCAGTCTATATTTGAAACCTAAACCCACAAATTATTTTCAATACGTATATACCAAATTTCATTTCGATAAGATCATTTTACTAGAGTTATCGTTCCCACGGGCACACACACACATACACACACCTGCGCGTTTTTTCTTATAAACAATCCTTGTCTGAGACCTATATCTTTATGGGCCCCAGGCTAGGACTATCCATGAGGATTTACGAAATATATTTTTCCATTAAGAAATTCGTTAAAAGTACCAAATCCAGGTAAGTTTGTTTGATACCCCTTTATATTTTAAGCTATTCAACAGATTGTAAAATTCAACGGTTTTGGAATGGATATAATTTAATATATTCATATTAATATGTTCGTTATCCTGACAAGCGAATTAATAACATGTAAGCAAAGAATATACATACAACCTGATGTTATTTTTGAATTCTGAAATTGTATACTTTAAATGTTTTTTTAAGAATTTACAGTAATAAGCTTGATTTAATGATGTTTTTTACCTGGAGTGTTCTGTAATGTTACTTTATAATCAGCGGTCATTTTGAGTTTGACGCAAATATTGATTTCGGAATTTTTTATAATCTTGTTTTGGGATTTTAAAAACTGTGTACACATGATCTGACATCAAGAGATATAAAATAAATAGGAGTTTTTCGAACAAAAGACTTCTACATTGGGAAAAAGAAATCAATCATGGGAAGTCTTACAAACAATATTCAGTGACTTGTGCTGTAAACCAAGGCGCCGTGTCGTCGCTCACTGGTTCTTATGCGCTTCTTTGATTTACTTGTTTGTCGATTCCTAAATATGAATACGAATACTTCCAGGTTATACATATTAATTCGTATTAGAATGCTAGGAGAGGTTGAACTGAATCGAAATTCTGTAAAAATTGTATAAAGTTAATGGTTTTGTTTTTTATTTTAATTATAAGATTTTTAGCAGCCACAATTTTGAAAATAATAATATCAATCTAAATGTTACTTTGAGAATATTGTTCTCTTTTGCCAATAAAGATGTGTGCAAAGTTTGGCTTCTGTAGTTTGGATAGTTCTTGAGATATAAGGACATTTTTGGTTTATTTTGATGAGTAATATCACCTCTGGAAGATTGTCCCCAACTTTAATGAACATCCTGTATAAATATATAGGGTGTTCATTAAAGTCGGGGTACTAAACTAGTAATATAATACGTGTATTAATAGCCACACATCTTGTTATAATTAACTTGGTTCGTAAAAGGCTCAAACTTGATGAATTAAACATTTTGTCGTTTAGCAAACTATATTCATTGTATGTACAACCATAACGGAAATGTTAATTGTAAATACTCGTAGTTACGCAATCAGCTGTTACGTAGACGAATTAATAGCACAATTCCACAGATGTCGAAAGGTTCATCCAGTATTTTCTATGGAAAATGATACGTATCTGTGTTAAAATGATAAATTGGTATGGTTTTATAGTGGTGCACACTGAACCAATGTATCTGATTTGCGTTTTTTACCAGGTCATAGTTCTCACTACTGTCTCTGCATATGACATTGGCAATGGTAAGTCGTCAATTTTTTCTTAAAAGTGAATCATAATATCACATACAGATTATCTTTTAACCAAATTGAAAAGTCTATCAGTTCTGAATAACATTTTATCATACACTTAATTACGTATCTTAAATATAGTAATTTATAACCTTAACACGTTTTACCCTTCAAGATCTAAAGGTATGTGTTTTCCATTAAAAGGGAAGGGTTTTTCACTATAATATCTTCTGTGCATATGGCAAATAATGTAATAACTTACTTTGATATATTATAATTTAAAAAATAGATGAATGTCGATGATGAAAATATTATAAATCGGGGTCTTATATTAATCTCAGTCATTTTTCTTCTATACATTATACACACTACAATAAAAGAGAATAAAGTTGTTTAGGAGTACTGATATTTTAAGATAAAATATTAATACGTATTTTTCAATATATTATGAATATTAATTAACATTTTTGAACCAAGATTCGCTGCCGTACAGCACATTCCTTATAATTTGGTTTGTTTCAGTCGTTCGTGTAGCTCCGGTTGGCACGTTCAAATTTTTGTTTTCTTTACAAGATAACAACTTACTCGATGAACAATTTCAACTGCTGGATTTCAAAATAAAAACAACCAAAGGTAATGCCATTCGAGTGCTCTGCAACAAATTTTTGCTCAACACGGAACCTGGATATGAGATGTTACGATTGACGCTTGTAACCAAAGAAAATATTGAATTGGAAAGTTTCGAGGTTTCTCAGTGTAATATAAATGACATATACAACATACTCCTGGTGAACGAATTGTCAAATAAACCTCGCCGTAAAGAATATGTTATTTGGTTCAAGACAAAAAATCAAACTTGTCTCTTGAGGAGATATACGGTACGTATCTCTATGTAAACATTAATCTTCAAACCCAATTCTAAATTACTTGCGTAAATTTAAGAAAACTTACTTCTATGATTACCCTTACTTACTTGTGGTTTAGATTGCAATGTATTTCTGGGAGGAGGCTGCCTTGCGTTTACGCAAACCGAAAGTCACATTGTCTTTTTTGGATTTCCTGATTCCTATACCCTTTTCCTGGAGCATACTGGCTAACCATGTGTCCTTTTGTGACTTGTACACGGGTAAAATTGAACCTGTTGAGTACATTACTTCAAGCCAGGTTATTTGTTATGTCACTAAAATGATGGTCACCAAATTAGGTGGGTTTACATAGCGTACTATTTAGTGACAACAAAAGTGTGATTTTTGTTAGGAGTATCCGGATGTATTGGCAACTAAGAACATTGTTGCCTGAACGTGAAATGAGATGAGAGATTTCTAATAACCTTAACGCTTTTCTCTTCCTTTTCTTTCATTCTTTCTTTTGGTTACCAAGGTCCAAATAGGATATTTAACTCCACAATGGTAGCAGGGTTTTCTATTGAATTATAAAGAGCCATATCCATCAGGAAGTTGAGTTGATTGGCAACCAAAGCTTCCATTTCCCCAAATTACAACACCGAGTTGTTACTGGATACAATTGACTATGTACTTTACTTTTTACCTTAATTGGGTAAGCAGTAATAATAGTTATATTAAAATAAAGCAATCCATTCGTCATATGACCAATGAACAGATTGCATAAATAGCTAGTTATAAAATATGAGCCAACTAAAAATAAAGTATCTCTTCAACATTCAACTAACGAAAAAATCAAAAATAAATGAGTTGCAAACCTTAGTTTTAGTTCTTGTGTTTTGTTTTTATTATTATCTGAGATACTTATAAGTCAAGTATATCACACGACACAGTACACATCACACAACAGAATAGAAAACAATTTCTTTCGGAAGAGCGGTCCAAACCCACGTGAAGACTACAAAAGGATTTGAACCTGTGACTTCACCGAACTGTTAAGTATTTTGTGTAATCTCAATTTCAACACAGGTGGGTATCGATCAAGACGAAGACTATCCTATAATAATTGTTGATAGAAGTGACCCGGAAGAATACAAAATTTCCGAGGATCCGTGGTCGTCAGAACCGTGCCCAGTAAGTAGTTTGACCCTTATCACACTCAAAATCCTTCTCTGACATTCACGCTCTTTTCATCTTTCTTGTTTCATAGCTCCCTCTTCACAAATATTTTACCTATAGCCTCGTTACCTAGAAGCTCCCACACATTTTGCCCCTTTTTTACAAAGTCCTGTTTCTAAAGATCTTTTCCTTATTTCGTAATTTTTCCTTTTTAGCAGATTTTTTAACGCAAAAAGTGCAGCGGAAGTGTCTACATCCCGTTTCCATAAAACTACCAGAGCTAATGTATTGATTTTTTTGTTATATGAATAGCTGTTTAGATGAACTGAAACCATTCCTTTTAGACATATACATGATCTAACCTATTTCCCACAGGGAAGTAAATACAAAAAATGTTTACATGACGTTCTGTTTATTCAGCCTTCACCCCTTAAGTTCTACCAAGGACTCCTGCTCCACAGTTTACCGCTCCTCAAGCTTATACTCTACCAGCATTCTTCCAATGCCTCTTTCTCATTACATACCATTAAAATTCATATAATATTAAATAGGCAAAAGTGGGTCATAAAATGTTTCTTGCAAATCGTTTTATCAGAATGAAAATTCTTGTATGGACGAGACAGTGAGGTATATGAGTAGCAAAATCCATATAGGCCCGAAAGTAATACTCTTGAGCACTCGGGAAGAACAAGCCACTAAAATCACCTATGAACTGCATTTAGTTAATACTTTAATGACAACTCTTATTATTGATTTTTGATCCCGAAGGAACATTTTCTTAAACACAATTAGACATTATCTTGCGCTTAAGAGAATTTACCACTTAGATCACTCTTATTTACTGAATTAGTTACAGTGGATTTGAAGGATAAACAATGCCAGCAAAATATATATCAACATTGTTAATCATAATATCACTTGTATAATATACAATGCTAGTACATCCAATCTTTGGATAAGTGCTTAAGGTACTTCGTAACTTCGCTGTATTTATTTTAACAGCATATGAAATAGAAATTACTGATTAAAAACATTGCAAAAAGTTCTAACTTGAAGCAGTCCAAATACTCGAATAATTTTTTTTAGGTCAGTGGTTCGGACAGACTGAGTGAGTAAAAAGTACATTAACATTTTTTGAGATAAAATAACGAGTGTATTTACACGTTAAATAACTCAAGTAAGTAAAAATTGGTTCATGAAAGTACTTTTAAGTTTCCTACTTTTCAATTTTTTTATTTCTCAAAATGATCTTCCCGTTACCTTCAGACTAAGACAAAAACCTATCAACGGTTGTGTCAGATTGTTGGTTTTAGTTATTATTTGTAACTGCATGACATATTTTGTGTTTTTCATTATTAATTTAATTGATGTTTTACTGGCAAATGAGACGAGGAAATGTTTGGCCTATTTCAGAATATTTTGATTTGAGGAATCCACAAAATAGAAAGATTAAGACACTCAATGTTTGGTTTTTGTGTAAGAAAAAAGGAGTTGGAAGAATATATTAAAGACTAGAAAAAGCCAGGATAGATCTACTTGCCTATAAACTGAATGTTTGCAAAATATTTTGCACTTTTTACAAATCACTGTAATTTTAATTGTACCTAGCTACCACCGTACTACATGTATTTGAAAAAATATTTTTATAAAGTGCAACAATTTGGTTATTTACTATTCGATTTCATTGATTATGATATCATTAGGTTTGCATTAAAAAGAGGTAATTGTTTGTAATACTGTGGTGTTATACTGAATAGTAGCCATTTTCCTAATATATTTATATGATTATTTTTAAAGCCGCTCCCACTCTAAAAAACTGCTCTAAAAACCACTAAAAAACGCAGGAGGAGACAGGTTTCCATAATTGATTTAAGAGACTCATACCTATAGCTTGAAGTTATTGTACAGTAAAGGAAATATTCCTACGTATTACCGTTCTGAAATGGTGACCTGCCCAGGTAGGCAGCCAGGATTGTGGCGCGGTCTTGTAATCTTGTTATCCAGATTTTTATTACGGACACTTTCCATCACGATTTTAAGTAAAACAAAGTTTCACGACGTTTCGGGATCTGGAATCTGAACCCGTTCTCAGGCGAGCAACTATCACCGAGTACTAGCTCAACTATAAATGACAAACTAATTGAATTATGAGGTTAATCACTGCGAATTCTTTATTTTACATTCGATAGTGCAGGCGTTAATCAACACAAGAGAATATCACATCCACCGACCATCACTTACAAATAATTATCCATAGTTCGTGACCTTCAAGTAGCCGGATCACAGGACACGATACAGTAAATTGATTACTCTACTGCTCAAATTAGGAAAATTATGCTACTATACCAATGAGGTGCTACGACACATTTTCAACACTTTACGATTCTTCCACATATTTCAGACAGAATCCGGGCAAACCCCTGTTAAACAACTAGAAAACTAAATTAAAGGAAATATATTTTTATGTTTTTTTTAAATTAAGGACAATTATAGGAATTATATTTTTATGGAAAAAATTGCTTCCGATTTGCACGATATTTTAGGTTACGGAATTCGTGGGCAATTTTTTACGATCACAACTAAACTTCTTTTTCGTTTTCAGTCACTGGTTGGATTCAGAACGGTGCTATTCACGAATTTACATTACCCGGCAAACACGATACAATCATCCGTCTGGATGCAGTGGAATGCAGCAACTGCTACATTAAGTGTAAAGAGGACAAGCCTAATTCTAAATTTGGTAAAAAAAATTCAAAATTCTTCGTCGATCTGATGGTCGAGAACGTCCCAGTGGACCGGCTCAAAACCACTTCCTGCGATAAGGTCGCCTTGAAACGTTCTATCCAAATAGACAAGGTCAATAAAAATGAGGGCAAAGTCGATGGAATTGTCATGAACTTCCTGAAACCAGACGGGCATTGTCAAAGAAGGAAATATCAGTTCAAATTAGAAACTAGCTCGGAAACATTGTTTATGGCGGTTGTACATTTGACCAGGGAAAAAGAACAAAATAATGATGATTGTACTCATATGAGATATGAAGGTAAGGATGTCTATTTTTAAAATTACAAAAACTAAGGGTGCCAGTAATAATTCGACGTGATACATATATTTTACGTATGATTTTGTTAAGTATGATAGACGTTTTTACTCCATACTATTGTATTTCGTATATACATGTAAGGGGTAATGCAATGCATGTAAGAAATTTATACGATTTTAATGCAAACTCAGTAGAGTATATATAATTATCTTATCTTACAAAGTACTAAACATTTTTTAACACTTAAAATATCAAACAACAGTTTAAAATAGTTTTGCAACGACAGAATCCTGTAAAATTGTTACATAAGGAAATCCTCAATGTCTCCTTCGTGGAAGAAATAAGAATTTCTTAAAAAATTGAAACTGGTCAGAATCTGGTTAAGCAGGCTAGGAAAGTGTGAAAGCAGTTTAGTACTGATTACATTTTAACCTTTTTTGTATGTTATAGGGTATAAAGAATACCTGGTGAGAACTGCGGCAGACACTTTAGTAGGACAGGTTGTGACTCATCTTTTATCAACATTTAGGAGGAAATCATAAATCTCCAGATGTAATAATCGGTTGAAAAATGCTACAGACTGTAAAAATTGACAATAAATAACATTGGTGTTCTTTAGCTATTTTTTCAATATTTCCATATTAGTGTGAGTGTACATTTCCACATGCTTACTACCTCAGGTTTTGGATTTATAAAAGGTTTTAAATATAGTGCAGAATATCTAGATGTGATTTTTAAATTGGTCATATTTTTTATCTTCCAAATGTACAGAATAATTTTTCAATTCGAAAGGTGAAGAATTAATTTCCCTCGAAAAATAAGGCTATATATATTATAAAATACTTATATGATTTTAATAGTCTAGAGATAACTTCAAACATGAAATTAATTACCTGTTACAAGAAAGTCAGAAGGACGAGAATAAAAACTTGACAATAGAGAAATAATGCAAAATCAAATATGTTTGAGGCAGTATGCCGTTAAAATGAAAAGAATTATTATTGATGCCGTTACGCGATCAACACTTATATAAAATTGTTACCCAACGAAATATGACGTAATCGACATACGTTTCCACCGACAACATCGCAATGGAAACTACCGGGTGTTTCAAAAAGGACGCACATCGAAGTTTGAGGGAATATATTTTCTGTATAGGGAATATTTTGTTCCCCCAAATAACAGTTGGCACTACCGTACTCATTGTTGAACCGGCATGCACCATTTTACATTTACTAGTGCTTGTTAGTATTCATTTGTAATCTGTAGTGTCTGTGTATGTTCAACTATGGTTTTTTCAAAGGATGAACGTGTGTTTATTATTGAAAGTTATTTCGCATATAAATCTTACGAACGAGTGAAAGACGAATTCAGGTTGAAATTTCCCAATTCTGCAGTACCTAATAACGCCACAATAACGCGTCTGATCGATAAATTTCGTGAGACCGGAAGTGTACAGGATCGTAAAAGCACAGGTCGACCGTCAGTGTTAACAGAAAAAGTTCTGGACAATGTGAAACAACGTTTGACTACCTCACCCAAAAAACCACTTAGAAAGTTATCTGTACAGGCTGGATTGTCACTATCTTCCACTTTCAGGGCTACTAAAAAATTGAATCTGCGTCCTTACCGCATCGGAGTCGTTCATGAACTGAAGGATGTTGACCATGGGAAACGTATACAGTATTGTCGTTGGATACGTTCTCTTGTTAATGACAACGGTATTGAAATATTGGATCGTGTTTATTTCAGTGACGAAGCGTGGTTCCACTTAGATGGTTACGTCAACAGCCAAAACTGCCGAATATGGAGCACTGAAAATCCTCACGCATTTCAAGAACGACCATTACATGCACGTAAAATTGGTGTTCGGTGTGCGATCTCCCGGCGTCGTATTGTAGGGCCTTTATTTTTTGACAAATCTGTAGATGGTGTTGTGTATCGCAACCTTATTGAACAATTTATAGCGTTGTTAGAATTAGACGATCGATATTGTTGGTTTCAGCAGGATAATGCAACATGCCATACTTCTGCTGAAACGATGAATATGTTACGAGAATTTTTTGACCATCGTGTGATATCAAAAGGATTGTGGCCGCCAAGATCCCCAGATCTTACTCCAGCTGACTTTTTTCTTGGGGGGAATTTAAAAAGTAAGGTTTTTAATAACAATCCTCATACACTTGACGAATTGAAGGCTAATACTGAAAGTGAGATTAAAATCATTTCTGAGAAAATACTACGAAAAGTGGCTGCAAATGTTATGAAACGTGTTCGAACCTGCATTACTAGTGGAGGAAGCCATTTTGAACATTTATTGTGAAGTTTTAAAGGTAATTTGAATATAATAAAGGTAATAATTTCATACAGCATAACTTATAATTACTTTAATAACTTAATGTAATAAATTCACATTCTCAAACTTCCATGTGCGTCCTTTTTGAAACTACTTGTATTTCAAGTCAACGTTATATAGTGGTAAAAATAAATCAATTCAAATCAAATCATCTTTATTTCGCACAGAAAAAAACTGTTTAATAGCATCACAAACAAAAATGTAAAATAAAACTAAATTCTGTAAATTAATTAATTCTGTAACTAAATTCTAAATGCTGTAAGAACAAAACGCAACTGAACGGCATTTTAATTCGATCGGCAACTTTAAACATCTTTCAGAGTGTAGGAAGCTTGTTCTAAGAGTATGCGTTTGACCGCTCTCCCGTATCCGTCTTTGTCTTGCTCTAATTTCAGGGGTTCAGGCAACACATTGAAAAACCTAATACAATTATAAAAGAGGGATCTCTCAAAAAATCTTGTCTTGTGCTTAGGTAGCTTAATATTATGTGGTTGAGAGTGTACTGCATTGAATGGAGCTGTGGTTCATACAGATGATAATTTATTTTTAAAAACAAGTATGTATACAGATGGAAATGTGAGAATAATGTATTCCTGGAAGAGAGGTTTGCAAGAAGTACGACGGGATATGCTAAAGGCTGCTCTCAGGCCTTTTTCTGAATTCGGGAGACACATAATGTTCGTACGCTCTAACAGCCCCAGATTGTCATCAAATACGACAGTAATAATTAAATCAGTCCGTAATAGGCACTCCAGGTCACACGAGAATCAGCAAACTTCGAAAGATCTCTAACCACAAAAATTCCTGTGACAATTCTTTTGGATATGAGCTTTATATGGTTATGAAAATTGAGCTGCCTCTCTAAAACCAAACCAAGAAACTTGGTTTCTTGGTTCGAAGAAAGCAAGAGAAGCATTGGTAAAGAAGCAAGAGGAGATCTCTTCGTCGCCCGATAAAATAGACAGTGGAACTTACTTTTTTGAACTGTTAGTATGGAAATGGAGCATTTATGTTTAATTGCAGTTTAGAAGAAGCTTGTTGTTTTGAAACCATTGCAAAGCTCTAGTGGAACTCTCAAATGCTATTGTCTCTAAATAAACCTCGTCCCTAGCCGAAACACAAAGCGAGTTGTCGAATATAAACAAATATCTACATTTAAACTGGGATTATTTGATACAAAAGAAGGTAGGTTATTAATGAAGAGCAGAAACAGGGCTGGGCCGATGAAAGTACCCTCGGGATCACCCCAAATTACAACAGACGAAGCAGAGGTAGCACGATTACGAATTACTTGGTAGTCAACAAAGGGTATCCGGACTGATTGAATTCTTCCTTGAAGAAGGGATGACACCCATTCGTGAGCCAAGCCCCGCACTCCAAGACGGTAATGTTTTCCAGAAGAGTAGGATGATCAACCATATCAAATGCTTTAGACAGGTCAAAATTTATTCCCATTGCAGTGTCTACAGAATCTAGGGCGCCTGACAAGAATGATACAACTTGATTGACTGCGTCAAGGGTCGATTTTCCTTTTATAAACTCAAACTGGTACCTCTATTCAATCATTCCTATGTTAATTTAGGAAAATCGGATCGAGTCTAGGCTCGAAAAAGATGAACCCATAAGCAAAAGAACAAAAATGCCAGTAAACTTTATAACGTAAATTATTTTCAGCTAGAGGGTAAAATTTGTCGTCAAGATAAGGGGAATGGCCATGGGATCGCAGTTGTCCCCTATTTTTGCCAATATATTTATGAAGGAGTTCGAGCAAAAAGCTTTGGCTTTAGCCGATCTCAGACCGAAGGTTTGGTGGAGGTATGTCGATGACACATTCGTGGTTTCCCTCATGGAGACGATGAGTTAAAAAAAAATTTATACCACTTACATAGCATACTATACCACATACTATACCCTTCCATTTGTCTTACAATGGAAGAGCAAGCCCAAAACAGATTGGCTTTTTTTGTGTGTGAGCGTTGAAAAAATTAGAAATTTGCTTAGGATATCTGTTTTTAGAAAAAAACAGATGTCCTAACAGGGCACTCAGGGAAATACTTAAATTTTCAATCCAGCCATCAAATTTCTGTCAAAGAAGGGGTTGCTTTCTCTTCATTTGACAGAGCAAAGAGCATTTGCTCAAACCAAGATGGGCTGATTTCCGAATTCAATAAAATAGAAACAGATTTGATTAGTAATGAATCCCTCAATCTATCATCAGAAAGTGCAAAAATCGTAGGGTCAAATAGAAAGTGGCGGGCCAGGGAGTTACGGAAAGCGTTGATCGACTATGGGTCTTGGGATTGGCAAAATCTATGTGGGTGCATCCATTTCAATGGCCGAGCTGGATGTGTTGGTAAGGGAGCCCAGTCTTGATTCCGTGCTTATCCAGGAGCCCTATTAAAACCCCTTTACTGTTCCCGATGGTGAATTTGATGTTCATATGAATATTTAACCGAGCTGAAAAAAATACGAGGTAGTATCTTACATAATGAGGCAATAACTCCCTCGAGGTTGCTGATATCTATGTTTTACTTTAGCAGAATAAATTTATAATCTACCAGGTACACACAGGTAGATTAGGGTCAACATACACTTTTAAGTTTTAGCACATTTTTTTATTCAAATATAAATATTTTCTTGAACAAAACAATTAAATTTATATTTTATCTTGATTCAAATCTTATGATTCTTGAATGATATGATTCAAATTATATTTCATTTTATTTTTCCTTCCGATATTCATAAATGACGAATTGAGAAAAATTTAGGCATTTCAGGTGCTCAATATTTATTTTTTTCGCATTTTAGTGCCATGTACAAAAGTTTACATTACATATTAAAGATTGGATTGATTTTTAAGGCAATAGCATTCAAATTTCCTTAAAAATAAAATGGTTTGCTCTATTAATGAAATTTAACCGTTGTTTTGTAACAACGTTCTTTTTAACTTGAAAATGGATTCTACTGTACAAATGGTAACATTAGCCTATTGATAAATTGGTAATATTACAGAATATGAACAATATTTTTTAAGACATGTGACTGGTTTTTGAGTTTATCAGTCATAGAATTTAAAAAACCATGAACATTTCACACTTCTTTTATATTTCTTGTTCAAATATAACGAGAGGGTGTACAAAACGTCCTAGTTTGGAAATAAGCATTGAATTATTTAAAATAACTCATAAGAATCAAGCATAAAAAATGTTATGAATATATTCAGAACGAAATCGACGATTCGTCACAAATAAACGGACCAAGTTCAGTCAATTAAATGAAGGGAACTCGCCGATAAGTTTGTTTCACAAACCAGTGAACCAATTATTCCTTGGCTTTACAAATCTCCAACTGATAATTTAATAATTTATGGGAGTATTTCTTCCAAACTGTTACCTTTTAACCTCAGATTAAAGCCATTTTCCCTTCTTATCTTTACTCAACTTACTATCGTGTTGTTATTTAATCGATGTTATACTTCTGTTTTTGTGTTTGATAAGAAATAACTTAAAGAATAAAATGTCAAATCCGGGCAATATTATACATAAAATTAACATATAAATAAAGCCAGTGTACCCTTGTTTTATCATCCCATGTTTAACCTTTTGTATCATGAGGTAAACCTCCGAAGCTCTTCATTATGTCAGTGAAACATAATGATAAAACAAGGGTACTATGGTTTTATTTATTTAATAATTATAATAGTAGCCCTAAAATGTGAACAAACACTATATATACATAACATATTGACTTATTCGGAAGACAAAACGGCAAGTATATGTTGTCAGTACACCTTATGAAAAATTGATTTCTTAGAACAATTCCTCATGTTGACATCACATATCTCGTGTATCAGTTATTTGTGGGAGTAGGTGAATAAATCAAAATAGGTTTATAAACTTGATGCAAGAATTGGGTAAAGAGTATTTTTAAGTATTGATTAGTGGTTTGCGAAATCAACATCCTGTTTCTAAAACAAATAAAAGTAGCATATATTCTCACAAAAACGTGTTTTTAATGAATATATAATGTATGTATGCTTGTATTATAAACTTGTTAGATAGTTCAGGTGGTGATGTTTCAAAATTGGGTCAGTCTAACTTTTCGATCGAACTCTCTGTCGATGAATGTTGGCGACAAACTAATCAGCTTTTTTTATCAGTAAGAGCTAATCAATGGCCGAGCTGGATGTGTTGGTAAGGGAGCCCAGTCTTGATTCCGTGCTTATCCAGGAGCCCTATTAAAACCCCTTTTCTGTTCCCGATGGTGAATTTTATGTTCATATGAATATTTAACCGAGCTGAAAAAGTACGAGGTAGTATCTTACGTATTGAGGAAATAACTCCCTCGAGGTTGCTGATATCTATGTTTTACTTTAGCAGAATAAATTTATAATCTACCAGGTACACACAGGTAGATTAGGGTCAACACACACTTTTAAGTTTTAGCACGTTTTTTGATTCAAATATAAATATTTTCTTGAACAAAACAATTAAATTTATATTTTATCTTGATTTAAATCTTATGATTCTTGAATGATATGATTCAAATTATATTTCATTTTATTTTTCCTTCCGATATTCATAAATGACGAATTGAGAAAAATATAGGCATTTCAGGTGCTCAATATTTATTTTTTTCGCATTTTAGTGCCATGTACAAAAGTTTACATTACATATTAAAGATTGGATTGATTTTTAAGGCAATAGCATTCAAATTTCCTTAAAAATAAAATGGTTTGCTCTATTAATGAAATTTAACCGTTGTTTTGTAACAACGTTCTTTTTAACTTGAAAATGGATTCTACTGTACAAATGGTAACATTAGCCTATTGATAAATTGGTAATATTACAGAATATGAACAATATTTTTTAAGACATGTGACTGGTTTTTGAGTTTATCAGTCATAGAATTTAAAAAACCATGAACATTTCACACTTCTTTTATATTTCTTGTTCAAATATAACGAGAGGGTGTACAAAACGTCTTAGTTCGGAAACAAGTATTGAATTATTTAAAATAACTCATAAGAATCAAGCATAAAAAATGTTATGAATATATTCAGAACGAAATCGACGATTCGTCACAAATAAACGGACCAAGTTCAGTCAATTAAATGAAGGGAACTCGCCGATAAGTTTGTTTCACAAACCAGTGAACCAATTATTCCTTGGCTTTACAAATCTCCAACTGATAATTTAATAATTTATGGGAGTATTTCTTCCAAACTGTTACCTTTTAACCTCAGATTAAAGCTATTTTCCCTTCTTATCTTTACTCAACTTGCTATCGTGTTGTTACTTAATCGATGTTATACTTCTGTTTTTGTGTTTGATAAGAAATAACTTAGTGAATAAAATGTCAAATCCGGGCAATATTATACATAACATTATCATATAAATAAAGCCAGTGTACCCTTGTTTTATCATCCCATGTTTAACCTTTTGTATCATGAGGTAAACGTCCGAAGCTCTTGTCAGTGAAACATAATGATAAAACAAGGGTACTATGGTTTTATTTATTTAATAATTATAATAGTAGCCCTAAAATGTGAACAAACACTATATATATATATATATATATATATATATATATATATATATATATATATATATATATACATAACATATTGACTTATTCGGAAGACAAAACGGCGAGTATATGTTGTCAGTACACCTTATGAAAAATTGATTTCTTAGAACAATTCCTCATGTTGACATCACATATCTCGTGTATCAGTTATTTGTGGGAGTAGGTGAATAAATTAAAATAGGTTTATATACTTGATGCAAGAATTGGGTAAAGAGTATTTTTAAGTATTGATTAGTGGTTTGTGAAATCAACATCCTGTTTCTAAAACAAATAAAAGTAGCATATATTCTCACAAAAACGTGTTTTTAATGAATATATAATGTATGTATGCTTGTATTATAAACTTGTTATATAGTTCAGGTGGTGATGTTTCAAAATTGGGTCAGTCTAACTTTTCGATCGAACTCTCTGTAGATGAATGTTGGCGACAAACTAATCAGCTTTTTTATCAGTAAGAGCTAAATGTCATTAAATCGATTATACTCACCTTATAATACCCACCAGATTGGGCTGGTGTATCATATTACTTACCCCCGGAAAGTTTATATCGGATGAGATATTTAGTCCTACCAACAAATCTTTTAGGTTATCACGTACTCTGCATCTTCTTCTCCTACCCCAGAGATCTTCACGTCTTTCACTTGTATCCTCCATGTCTCTCTCGAGGTCAACAGCAGTTTTACCCTTCAATACCCTACTCAGTCTTCAGAATTTCTCACTACTTCTTAACAAACTAATGTTGATTTTAATTTGGGAGCTGTTAGTTTTCCTATTAAATCACTTATATAGATCACGAATGTTCTGTAAACTGAAATTATATATCTAATATAGCTCAAAACTGGGATTTTGTGAGTTTTTTGAATTTTATTTTATAATGCGTAGGCCTGTTTAAACTAAATAAAAACCTTCTCCAAAAGGTGTAGAAGAAAGAAAAAAAGTTTCATAGCTGTGGGTGCTCTCACCCGCAGCAACATTTTTCACGGAGAAACTTTTAAAAAGATTATGGTGGCAAATTTGATTTTTATGTTGGTTTTTGACGTGATATTTTTGAATAAAACAGGTCCCGGAACTGTAAAATAAGTAGTTGTAGAGAAAACCAGCGTAAAATGCAAAAAAATCGAGAAAACACATTTGTTTTACATTATGCCACAATAACTTTATTATTTTACGAATAAACCGATCAAGTTTTAAAATAAAACTTATTGAAAATTCAACTCTGAACAAAATAGTACAATATAAGTATACAGAAAATGAATAAACGATCGATTAAAATAATTTTTATTCAGATCAAACTACGCACGTTTTACATTAGGCCTACAATAACATAGTTAACTTAACTTTGTTAAGCCATAAGTCGCTAACAAGGACTTTCCGGACCTATGTTTATATAGGTTTTTTGTTGTTGCTACTTGTAGAATGAGCTCTCAATAGTACCGTATATCTTCACCCTGTAATCACCTTGTATCGTAAGCTAAAATTTAAAATCATTTAACGTAGCAGTAATACAAGGCGAAAGGTTAACTACACATAGAACCATAAACAAAATAATACTTCACTCCGTTAGGAACGTCGGATACAGTTTTAGAGGACATTTTATAAAATAAGAAAATCAAGTTTAATCTGTTGGTTGGTAATTCTATTGTAGAAATCGATCCCAGTCGGCTGGAGTGAGTTCGTCTCTTACAGGGAGTAGGAAAGATTGCACTCACTGATTGCGGCGGTCTTGGGGGAAATCTCTGGATATATTTGTCTCGGCAAGGATTGTCGCGATTGATAACAAGACTGGCGAAATTACACCGAGATAAGAAAGCTCCCAACAGAGCGCGGCGCCGAGATGTCTATTCTTCGACGGCCCTTTCAATCCCAATACGTATTACTTTCACTTCTAATCTTTACAACACTTTAAGCACTTTTCTTTATAAATATTTTGGTCAAAGTATAAAATTATCAGGAAGGTTCATTTTTTACTCAAACATACAAATTTAGTTTGTATGGAATTAGTTTTTTCGTTGTTTCAAGAGTCTGCATCAGTGGTAGCCATCATGAAGTTTAGTCCCGTAAGAGCAATGTTAAATTCTGGCGGAACATACCTTCACTTTGGCGTCTGTAGTGGCGTTAATTATCAAAGCACCAATGTAAAACTTTGGAAGTACATTGATGAGATGTGGCTCAAAGGCATGACCTTTTAATATGTTCAAAAATTTAACTTGATATAAAAACAATAATACAGGAAAAACAGGAATATTTTACAAAATAAATCATTATTATTTTTTCATTGAGAACGAAAGAAAGAAGTTCTGTAAGGTGGTGCCCTGGAGGACTGAAATACCTTTAATTTGACACCTCTTCCGTTAATTTATGACAATAGGTCAAGGAGATATAGGCGCCAGAATTTAACTTTGCTCTTAGGGGACTAAAATCCAAGATGGCTACCACTGATGCATACGGTAAACCACACACACAGTAACCGAATGGACAAGCATCTTACCTTCTTTAAACACATTTTTACTATCGAGTAGTTATGATAATTTATTTTAGAATCAAGTGTACCTTTATTTAATTTCGCCAATAATTCAGTGTTCTGTTACACTTGAACTACATAAACAACACAAAAGTTATTCTATTAAACTCAAAAGCGTTTAATTTATAAGCTCAAAACATGTACTGATAACCTTATTAATGACGAAGCTGTTGACTTTGCTGTAAGTTTCCTTGAGACGCTCTCAACTACTTCTAAAAAGTACAACAGCGATGCAATCGTTGACTTGATTCCCGACATAGCTAGTGTCTTAAATGAGTATTCTATTCTCATTTTACTACTTAACAGTAAATCAACGTTTTACTATGGAACTGCTTTTAAGAAACCAAACATAACAGTCAAACAACGTTGTTGCTACGCAACATTAAGAACAGCTGTTAGTAATATATTTTCAACATACTACACTCAACATCCCTAGGATTTTGTTAACATACTTGCAAGTATTTCAGATATTGTTAATACCGAAACGTTCTATCTTTCCTCTCCTCACACAATGGCGTCATGATCTACTCCAGATGGTCTTAGGTGATCTGAATGACAAAACCTTGTTTTGCCAAGCACACTTACAGTCACAGGAATTTATAATTGATAATTTTTCAAGGAACCCATTTCTTGTGTTACAGATTTTAGCAAAACATTTTGACCTTAACTGAAAAAACGAGGAAGTCCTCTACATTTATTAGACCATTTGTTTTGCGAATCCCGCTTCTTTTTGGCTTCTTCTTGTAAATTAGGTTTCAGCACCTAATTAATTTGGTTCTCGAAATAGGTGTGTTCCGGTATGAAAAAAGAAAATTGTCCAGTTTTAGAATATAATTAATTTAAATATAAATTAAAATGAGTTGATGAATAAAAATACGATGAATATCGAATAAATATATTATGGTCGAAAGGAAGCGTTATCGATAGGCTGAGACGATCAAGGAATGCTTCTTGAAAATCGCTTACCTGAGTAGCAGCTGGCGCCCCTTCAAAGGCCCCGATATTTATGGCCGCCAAGAAAAAGATATTTTATTCTATACGGACATGGTAATATACTATAATAACACTTTTGAAAATCTCCTTTCTTGTCTTGTACACTATCAATTTTAAAATCTGAACTACGCCCATTTTTAAGAAGAATAACAGGTTTATAACAGTTTAACCTCAACTGTTAAACCCCTGTTTCGATTACTACATTGTTTTTTTATAAAACATCTCAAACACTAAAACAGTACGAATATTTTGGTTGCATTTTATTAGCAGCATTCAGTAATACTGAACTCACACAATATGACAATGACAGCTACTCTTGTCGTTGTTTGTGTGAGTTAATTTCTAAAGTTTATTCAGTCTTGATTGTGTCTGGTAACTACTCCAGTAATATAATTGTACAAGTTAAATTAAAATAAGATGTATAATTTAACTATAAGACTGTTTAGTTTTACCACAGTTAAATCTATACATTGCATTGTAATGATTTCAAATGTCAATACAGGTCTTACTTGATGATAACTTTGAGAAGTAGGATTCAAATATTCGACTAAATTGAATCTAACGCAATCACAGGGACTACTTCGTATTACCACATTGGGGTACCTTTCTGGACACGGAGCAGATGGAGGATCCAGTTTTCCATAGTATTCATAGTATTATAGAAATAATTTTCTGCAGTACAAATGCGATATGTTTTGTGACTATAAGCATAGGAATCATCATTTCGTTTCTCTGCCGAATGACCAAAAAATTTCGTCCAGGTTCGAGCCACGAAAATATTGTTTCAAGATTTAGTTCAGGATCGGACTGGAAGCCTTCATCTTTTGAAGCGGGCACTATACATCTCTGGACTTCACACACAGTAGAACATTTAAAGATATCCGTATGTATAAACATCAAAGCCCTCACTTACTCATTCATTACTAATTCCCCCACATCCCAATTACTTAGGAGGCTGAAATTTAGTTGTCTAATAGTTTTTGAGACAATTTTCCCATATATCTCTACCCTTAACACCCCTTCCCCCATGTTAATCTTATGAGGAAAACATTTTGTTTTGGATTCCAACATATGTTGTCATAAGGTATAAACAGCAGCTATTCCTATCTGAAACATTGAGCAAGCCAAAGAAGGAAGCATAAACTAGTATTCAATGGCATCTAGTTACTGTATGAATAGAATTTTTCTCAGTACAGTTTTTGGGATTTTTTAATGATTAAAAATCAAGAGATTTAATTTAGCCCAAAATAAAAATGTTAGAATATTAATAATGAAAAAAATGTGAAAATCGTAAGAAAAATATTTATGTCACTATATATTTAAAAAGTTAAAAAAGTATAGTTAAAAGTGAAAGACGCTTAGAAGTCACAATGCTAACATATTTTTTCTAAATTTCTAACAATTAAATATAGTAAATACGTAAATTGTAACGAACTCTGTAATAAATAAATAGTGGGGAAGTGTTATAAAACATGATGATTTAAACATTAACAACAACAAATAATGAAGATTAAAGTCTTAAGTTTACGTAGGACTATTTTCACGGAATAATATCAGCAACGGCGAAGGCCAACTGGTAACAAACCATTGGTTAATAAATTTCCGTAACCGTTCTTTCAAACAGTCTGCAGCTGTTACCAAGGTAAGCGGTTTCCAAACAGGGTCTCCGTCATTGTTGACTGGATAGCTTTAATTTTATATTTCTCGCTTGAATTGTAAAATAAAAAGTTCATAAAAAGAAGTCAGAGTTTTTCAACTCAACCTTCTGATTGTTCACATAGGCTAAAGATATCAAAACTTAAATGGGCAAGTTATGTTTGTAAAAGGATAATTTTTATGTGGATTAAGCAAGTGTGAGTAGGTGAATTTAGTAGATTAAAATTTAAATAATAGACATATTTGCAAAGTTTTTCCAATGAAACTTTCCAATTCTCAGAATATCATTCCTTAAGTCTACAACGAAAACGTATTTCAAAAGATTTCGTGCTTTTAAAATGATGTTTTTGATTATGTAAATGACGTTAGTAGATTGTACTATGTTCAATTTAATTAAATTAGTTTTAATTAATTAAAATTAATAACTCATCGTTTACTCATTGAAAACTTTAATCATCGTTTTATATAATACGTGTTTTTATAATTGACGATTTAAAAATATTGTAATTTCTCTTTTCACTAAAAGTAAACATATTAAATTTTAAGTTTAGGAAAATAATATATGGTTTCAATTTGTATCTTCAGTTTCTTACTTGAATCCTACTACGTATTTTGAGAAAAAAATATCAACAATACTTTCATACAGTATATAACGAAAATTAAAAGTTTTTAAATAGAAAATTATTCTGAAATTTTACATTTATTATGTGTTATCATGAATAGATAGAAATTATATATAGTTTAATAATGAATAATTAAGAAATTAATGTTGATTAGCATTATATGTAGGAAAATGTAAAGTAAGTTTTAAGTTAAAACTATTACCTTTTATAACACAACAAACTGTACCGGCATAACTAACACGATTTCCTCCTGTTTCAAGGGAGAAATGACAAATGGTAATCATTTGAACTTGATAACATTTACTTTTAAATTAAGAAATTAAAACTATGTATTATGTTAAAAATATATATGACAAAAAAGAATTTCAGTATTTAAGAAATTAGATTTATGTAAATAATACATGATTTCCTAGGTCTTAGCTATTTTGTTACGGGCTAGAATAAACTTGAATTGTACACTGAGTAAAAGGTAATAAACAAATTAAACAAAGATTTGCAAATGACGTAATCGGCCGCTGCCTTGTTGGCGTTGGTAATTAACTGTAATTACTGAAAAGGTTTTGCACAAATTACAGAATCAGCCCTTCATTATTCAAAGCTAACGGCCTGCGTCGTATTTAGGAAACGAAATTATTTCTGACAAGTGTATTAAATTTCGTTAACCTTAAAAACTGAATATAAAAGCAATTGATGCTAAAAACAATTCTTTAAGTCTGTCTAACAAAATATATTTGATAAATTTAAAACAGATCTGTTTTGTTTAATGATAGTTGCAGTTGTTTTTACTGTTCTTGTTTGTAGAAGATTAAAACATCCTACCTTAGAGCTCCCTTTGGGCCAAAATTACCCATATATTAGGTAAGGTCAGCTACCTTTTAACAAGCAACCACAAAAATGATGCATATACAAAAATGTTTGTATTTACTTCCCTGAGGGAAATAGGTTAGATTATGGATATGTCTAAAGGGAATGATTTTAGTTCATCTAAACAGCTGTTCTAATTCTTTTATTTTTAAAATTCAATACAATAGTTCAAGTAGTTTCTATGGAAACCTGTTACATGTTTTCCATCTTAAAAATCACCAACAACCCCCTCAGAGCTAAGACATATCCATGTCAAAAAGTAAACTTGAATTATGAGCGAATTGGCGACTAATAAACCATTGGCGAAAAACAAATTTAAAACAATTTTAAGATACAAGTCTTAAAGTATTTTTATTCAGTGTTTCGTTGCTATTACTGTGGTGAGAAAAACACCGTAAGGAAGACTGTCCAAAGCTGAAGCATAAACCAAAGTCTCATATGACAGACGATGATGATTGTTTTGTTTTTACCTTTCAATAAAGAAGCTCTCAACAGTACTAAGAATTCTTTACAATTTATGGTGGGTTCTGAATCCACACATCATCTAGTTGATTCTAACACGGTTACATTTCTCAACAATTTAGAACTAGTTGATTTTGATATCTTCAAATAGCCAAACATGGTCAAACTCTCAAAGCTTCTAGATGTGGTAGTTTAAGGTTAACTTTACCAAGTGGTAATAATATTACAATTGAAAATGTTGATTGACCAAATATTACGAGGAACCTGTTGTCTGTACGTAGAATTGAAAAAAGGACATAGTTTTATATTTTCTAAAAGCTCAGTTTCAATGAAAAAAATCAAATGGAAATGTTTAAAGGGTCAAATTTATGGTAACATCCATATAATCAAGCTGGTTTTATCTTTTAACTCTCAAGCTAATACCGTTAAGTTCAGTAATAATGACAATAATCTGTTTTTACATAGAAGAATGTGACATTCATCTGTTTTCCCACCCAAACAACCATGTTATATTTATTTGAAAGCTAAGAAAACTAGGATTAGTTTTTCTCCCTTACCAATTGAAAGAAAACCATAGAGGATTCTAGAGGTTGTATCTATTGATGTTTGAGGTCCATTAGAAACTGAAACGTTGATGGTATGAGGTATTTTATATTTTTTCTGGACCATCATTCACATTTTAGTTTATGTTGACGAAGACTAAGGATGGGGTTTTGAAACACTTCAAAGTTTTTGAAGCTTCTGTCACTGCACGTTTCGGATGTAAAATTGAGCATTTTCCTTGTGAGAATGGAGGTGAGTACGTGACAACAGCATTTGATAACTTTTGTAGTGAAAAAGGTATAACTGCAGAGGTGACCGCTCATGATCTGGCAAGAGTGCTTCTAGTGGTTCTAGTCCGTTTGGAAAGTGAAGTGCAAAGATGATGTCTATCTGGACTGATTATTTCGTGTATTACTTTTCATGTATGTTTTTATTTTATCATTACTGTTGACGTTTTGCAATGGAATTGTGCATTGTCATTATGCAAATAAAGTTTATTATTATTAGTCGCCGGCCACTAGCAGCGTGAGTCACATGATAGTCAGAGGGGACAGCTCATGATCTGGCAGGAGTCGCCGGCCACTAGCAGCGTGGGTCACATATGATAGTCAGAGGTGACCTCTCATGATCTGGCAGGAGTCGCCGGCCACTAGCAGCGTGAGTCGCATATGATAGTCAGAGGTGACAGCTCATGATCTGGCAGGAGTTGCCGGTCACTAGCAGCGTGAGTCACATGATAGTCATAGGTGACCACTCATGATCTGGCAGGAGTCACCGGCCACTAGCTGCGTGAGTCACATAGGATAGTCAGGGGGGACTGCTCATGATCTGGCAGGAGTCGCCGGCCACTAGCTGCGTGAGTCACATAGGATAGTCAGAGGGGACCGCTCATGATCTGGCAGGAGTCACCGGCCACTAGCTGCGTGAGTCACATAGGATAGTCAGTTGGGGGGGATGCTCATGATCTGGCAGGCGTCGCCGGTCAATGTCAATATCACCATGCTAACATTAGCGCTATTACCATGCGGCAGAGCCACCATTCCGGTAAATTCGGATTTAGAAAGACACGAATTGTACGTGAAATAATATAAAAATTCTAGTACAAAAATAATATGAAAGTACATTTTATCATTCACAACCCCGACATATGAAAAACCTAAGAACCTTTATACCACACAAGTTTTACAAAATGGGAAAAATTGTCTTCACTCTTCATGAAAATGTTACATATAAGGTAAATATTTCTTTAAATTTACATTCTTTATGATTAAGGTACGAATCGTATTTTTAATTAAAAAATATTACAAACTAGTGTTGCCGTTGTATAGATTTTTTTAGACATCTATTAAATAGGATGAGATGGGGAACGAAATTTGATGGGTATAATATTTAAAGTATTACTTAGTGTAACAGCTTAGGTGGAGGGTTGCGTCGATTTCATCTCGTTTGTTAGCCAGGTCCAGCGCGGAGCGGCGCCATGTTGTGTTAAGAGCAGTTTGTAGTTGGAGAGAGGCGATCTGTCAAGAGGGCTTGAACCCTGCCAAGGATCTGTTTGCGGAGGGATACAACTATTGTAAACGGCTCTTGGTCGGAGAATTGAGTTTCCAGTACCCTAGACTGTGCGGAATAACCTTGATCATGATGAAATGTTAACTTAAAAACTACGTGGTTACGAAAATATTCATACATTCACATAGTTTTAAGTTAACAAATCGTTACATCATACCTCATATGTTATCACACCCTTTAAACTCATCATACTCGCCTTCACTTGTATTAATTTTGGGTTGGGGATTTAGAAGTGAGAATACGAATATATACCATTTAGTCATTACCTTCAGTCATATAGTCCATTAAACCAATTAAAAACTTTAAATTTAATTGATTTAACAAAATTTATCCTGGATGATTAATGAGTTAAAGAAAATTGACGTATAACCCATGGAAAATTATTATAATTCCGATGAAAATTATCTTTTCACACCTGATTTTTCTTAAACATTTGAAATGTCAAAAATGTAGACAAGTAATTTAAATAGTTTCAACGTATTTCCATAAAGCACATTTTGGCTTTAATGTAAAAAAAGATAGAGTGTCTGTTCAGACAACGCTCATCTTGTTAAAGGTCTAACAATAGATTCAACGATTACAAAAATGAAATAATGTATTAGCACTTTAATATATTGTCTCAACTTCCTTGAGCTATCTCTCAGATTTCCGGTTCCTTTAGTCATATTTCTAGCGTCTCGGCTATTTGCCAATGGAAAATCTTTTCTTTGATACAAATCAATCATCTTGCGCTGGCTGTGTAGTTTTTTATTTGCACCAATTCTTAGAGTATTGTTTTACATTATTTCTAAATAACATTTATTATTTGTGTCAATTTTAAAGTTTTATCTTACGCATATTGTTATGGTCTCATTAGTTACGTGTTATTTTAACGAACAGTATAGGCTTATAATAAAAATCATACACATAGTATAGTACACGTAGACGACGCATTGTAATAGTTTGTGTCGGTTCGGTACGAAACCCTTTCTTATTACTATAATTAATTTGTTTTTAATACTCAGTTAACTTAATAATCTGTTGAAAGAATTCGTTGAAAACAGCCATGATTTTACCAATGGAAAATACAAAGAGTGAGTTACTTCTCACTACATTAATTTTAGCTGTTGCTTCTAATTGTGGTCACGTCATTGGCCAATGACATTTGAGAAACCATCCTGCATGGTTAGTATTCTACATTGGAGATCCAGCTTGCAGATGGTGTGGACAGTACTGCAGACTGCTGATCATCTGCTGTTCGACTGCACCGGACCCTATGAGGCACTATGGAGAGGTACAGAAGCCTTCTAGAGGAGGGGCTGGTTAGTATGTTACAGCCGTTTGACAGGCTCTTAACTGGATTGAACCTGGACATTACATCATTATCTTCAGGGGGTGCGCAAAAGGCCAAATCGGCCTTCGAGAGAAAGTAGCTAATGTTGGCTTCCATTTTGGGGGAGGGGAGGCATGTGGTAACTTTTTATGAAACCGTTAAAAGAAACAGGAACTTTTTGTGTTTTTTGACCGGTTTCGTTTTTATATATAGAAATAGCCTTTTGTTTGTATAAATGTAAATATCGTTAGGCAATTGAAAACGGGAGTAGTTTATCCAACTCTCGAAACGTTGTGTAAATTTTAAACACAAGACGCGTTGTAAAAGTCCAACTAATTGTTAATTTAATAATTAATAACCAACGCTATCATGGATTCTCAAATCTCTGTTGATTCTCGGTATGGAACCGGAACTGGACAACAAATCCGTAAACAAGAAAAAATTAAAATTGAACCAATCATGTAAATTTCCTTGCCAAATGCAAAAAAAAGAAAATTTGATACCTAAAGGTCTAAATTTGAAATCACCATACTTCAGTTGTAAGGAAAAACCATATTGAACACGGCAAGAAAACAACTTCTTAACGATAGGCTGAATTTCCAACTTGGTAACAAGTCAAAACTCACTCAACAGATCGGTGAACAGACAACTAATCTAACTAAACTCATAGGATCAGATAAACAGAGCAGGAAAAATAAGGCAACTCAAATTAGGAAATTGGACGAGTTAAGAAACAAAACCTATACAGGCACCCCGTTACAGTATACACCCTATACAGTAGGACCATACACTACAGTTTTTAGCTCGCAGATTCTTGCTGAGCACGTTCTGAACCCAGAACGGTAACATGGACAATGATGTGGCATTCGTCACACCAGATTCTAGTACCAACGCTGTTGCTGGAAGCTACAGGTGGGTTCTCGGCGGATATCCCTCTTCCGAGACTCGCTGAGGTCACCTCCACCGTTACTCCCTTGATGGTGGAAATCCCAGTTGAGACTCGCGGCATTGGCTTCTCTGCGACCATCGCATATGAGAGGCTAAGGCAGCAGTACCCTGCGAAAGTTGACGGCCTCGCCAACTTACAGCAGGTGTTCCGAGCGTCTCTTGCGCAAGCCTGGCTTGTCCGTGAGCGTTGTCAAGACACCAGGTGTAAAGAAACTCCGTTCCATACACTACAGACAATACAGTCATTAACCTTTCAGACAAACTTATAAATCCCAATGAGACACACATTCTTTCTAAAGGTTTAAACTACGCAGTAACCCCTAAATCAGTTAATATGCTGGATCTCATAACTGGTATTGAGTCGGTTGTTCCTGACCTCTCTGAGGAGGCCATCAATTAATTCAGGAGTGAGGCCAGTGTAGCTTTGAAAAATTTAAAACCCACAAAATCAAACATCAGTAAAGAAGAGGTGACAGCAATTAAGCCCCTTAAACAAGACCAACCCGTTAAAATCCTCCACGCCGACAAAGGTAATGCAACGGTGATAATAAACAAAACTGATTACAGTTCCAAAATCAAAGATGTCCTTAAAGCGGGAAAATACACTTTATTAAAAAAATACCCCACAAAAAGTTATGAAATCAAGATTGCAACGACTCTAAGAAAACATAAGGAACATTTTTCAGATAAACTCCGTACTCACACCACACAACTCTAAGACACCTTACATATATGGACTCCCTAAAATTCGCAAAGACAACGTGCCTTTAAGACCAATAGTAAGTTCAAAGAACTCGCCTAACCGAGAGTTATGTAGTTTTCTCCTGCCCATATTAAAACCACTCTCTGGCAAACACAGTCACACGTCGCTATCACAGCACACTTTGTAGAAATTCTCAAAAGAGTTATCTGTTACTGAAGATGACATTCTCGTCCGTTTTGATGTAGAAAGCCTTTTCACAAACATACCAGTTAAAGAAACATTATCAATAATAAAACAAAGACTTAACCAGGATCACACACTTAAAAATAGGACAAAGCTCCCCGTAGATGTAATTATTGAGTTACTAACACTGTGTACTGAGTCAAATTATTTTGAACGTCAGGACGATGGCATGGCAATGGGTTCGCCACTTTCACCTATATTCGCCAATATCTTCATGGAGGAATTCGAGCAAAGAGCAATTGTTACCGCCGTTTTCAAACCAAAGATTTGGCTGAGGTACGTGGATGACACCTTTGTTGTCTGGAGTCATGGCCAGCAGGAACTAAACTATTTCACAGAACACCTAAACAATGTATCACCGACAATTAAATTAAATCACCGACAATTAAATTAACCACTGAATTATAAAAAGATAGCAAGATAGCTTTTTTGGACGTTAATATAACTCGGGAATCTGATAGCCTAAAAACTAGTGTCTACCGCAAAAAGACCCGCAAAGGAGTCGCAATTTCACTTTTTGATAAGGCTAAGACGACGAATAATTATAACCAACGCTATCATGAATTTTCAAAACTCTGTTTTCAGCTGTAGTTGCTGGATTACCTCTTAGTGTGGTTAGAACAATAAAATTAGAAATATATTAAACATGATGATGATTAGATATATTAAATTAATGTTCAAGTTTAATATATCTAATCGTCATCAAGTGTCGACGCATTTCTGTTTCAGGCTTTGGCTGGGCAGGTCATGCTGTTCCTCTACGGCCTCCAGACCTCTGCGACGTCATGTCGTATACAGAGCTCCCTGATGTGATCTAGGTGGCTTGGCTGCTTTCTGATACAGTCCATGGGTTTTTGTTCTGTTACATAGATCAAGAGTTGGGACGCCTAACGTCCCCAAAATTACGGAGTTCCTGACGAACCACGGTTGTCGTGTGATTCATCTCAGTGACTTCGTCTGAATGAGCTCTAGCCGTTTCCAGTTTGTCTTGCTGGCCAGAATCCACCACGCTTCTGAAGCATACCTGATACAAGAGCGTACAATTAGTAGGAACACGGAGACCTTCGTCCTGACCGGGATTGGGCTCCTCGCTGCAAGAAGTGGCCACATCGGCCCCACAATTGCAGTTGCCTGAGCAACCTTCCTGTCAACATGCTGTTTGAAACACAGGCGTGAGTCCAGGGTTACACCCAAGTACAGCTAGTCACACGTAAGATGGCATTTGGGGCTGGCGCTGCAGTGTTGGCGGGGGAGGGGTGGAAGTAGGGCAAAGACCTTTCTGCGAACATCCGGCTGCTGACTCCTCACGGGGTTGGCGCCCCTAAAAGATGACTAGCAGGATGATGACCAAACTCGGGAATTCCTAAACACTCTGCCTTTATCAGTCAGTCGTCAGTTGTGAAAGTAGAGTGTTGTGCCAGAGTGTTTATAAGGTGGTGTTTGTTAGGAATTATATTTTAAAACCTATTTAGAGAAATTAGTTTTTAATATTTAGTAAAATGGCAGACTTTAAGTCTTGGAAAAGAACTCAAACCAATAGGTGAATCATTGTAGAGAAATCATAAATTAGGGGAAAAAGGATTACTTATCTGCAGTCAGAGCAGAGGGAATACCCATAATATACGTGGACGAGAATACATAGCTCTCGTCCACGTATATTATGGGTACGGACTATGTGTCCGGTATAATGTGATCTGATGGATCAACAAATGTTTTACATACTCCGTTATCTAAGGGGAAAGATTAATAATCATCCATAGTGGAGGGGAACAACGGTTTATGCCCAATGATCTAGTCATTTGGAAAGCCGGGAAGAAAACTGGAGATTACCATGGCAACATGGACAATTCCAACTACATTAAGTGGGTCATCAATTACTACCCAACCTAAAACCCCGATCGGTATTAGTTATAGATAATGCAAATTATCACAACAGACAAATAGACAAATCATGTAAATTTCCTTGCCAAATGCAAAAAAAAAGAAAATTTGATACCTAAAGGTCTAAATTTGAAATCACCATACTTCAGTTGTAAGGAAAAACCATATTGAACACGGCAAGAAAAGAACTTCTTAACGATAGGCTGAATTTCCAACTTGGTAACAAGTCAAAACTCACTCAACAGATCGGTGAACAGACAACTAATCTAACTAAACTCATAGGATCAGATAAACGGAGCAGGAAAAATAAGGCAACTCAAATTAGGAAATTGGACGAGTTAAGAAACAAAACCTATACAGTATACACCCTATACAGTAGGACCATACACTACAGTTTTTAGCTCGCAGATTCTTGCTGAGCACGTTCTGAACCCAGAACGGTAACATGGACAATGATGTGGCATTCGTCACACCAGATTCTAGTACCAACGCTGTTGCTGGAAGCTACAGGTGGGTTCTCGGCGGATATCCCTCTTCCGAGACTCGCTGAGGTCACCTCCACCGTTACTCCCTTGATGGTGGAAATCCCAGTTGAGACTCGCGGCATTGGCTTCTCTGCGACCATCGCATATGAGAGGCTAAGGCAGCAGTACCCTGCGAAAGTTGACGGCCTCCAACTTACAGCAGGTGTTCCGAGCGTCTCTTGCGCAAGCCTGGCTTGTCCGTGAGCGTTGTCAAGACACCAGGTGTAAAGAAACTCCGTTCCATACACTACAGACAATACAGTCATTAACCTTTCAGACAAACTTCTAAATCCCAATGACACACATTTTTTCTAAAGGTTTAAACTACGCAGTAACCCCTAAATCAGTTAATATGCTGGATTTCATAACTGGTGTTGAGTCGGCTGTTCCTGACCTCTCTGAGGAGGCCACCGTTCAATTCAGGAGTGAGGCCAGTGCACCTTTGAAAAATTTAAAACCCACAAAATCAAACATCAGTAAAGAAGAGGTGACAGCAATTAAGCCCCTTAAACAAGACCAATCCGTTAAAATCCTCCACGCCGACAAATAACACTTATACTAACAAAATGATTACAGCAAAACAATGATGTCCATAAAGCTGAAATACATTTATTAAAAAAATACCCACAAAAAGTTATGAAATCAAGATTGAAGACTTGAAAAATAAGGAACATTTTTAATAAATCCTATCACAAAAATTATGTAGTTTTTTCCTATATTAAAACATTTGAAACCACAGTCACATCGCTATCACAGAATTTTTAGAAATTTCAAACTTATCTGACAACTTTCTATGTTTTGATGAAATGTTTTAAAAATACCATTAAAGAACATTATCATAATATAAACAAGATTAACAAAAAATAAAATTAGGAAAATGTAGATGTAATTATATACTAAGTGTGAGAAATAACTCAACGATATGAAATTTGTTCGCATTTCTTATATAATAATTCGATGGAGGATTCGTCCGTTCGTTACCGCCGTTTTCAAACCAAAGATTTGGCTGAGGTACGTGGATGACACCTTTGTTGTCTGGAGTCATGGCCAGCAGGAACTAAACTATTTCACAGAACACCTAAACAATGTATCACCGACAGTTAAATTAACCACTGAATTATAAAAAGATAACAAGATAGCTTTATTGGACGTTAATGTAACTCGGGAATCTGATAGCCTAAAAGCTAGTGTCTACCGCAAAAAGACCCACACAGGTAGATATCTCAACTATAAATCAAATCATAGTAAGTCAGTTAAAGAAGGAGTCGCAATTTCACTTTTTGATAAGGCTAAGACGACGAATAATTAATAACCAACGCTATCATGAATTTTCAAAACTCTATTTTCAGCTGTAGCTGCTAGATTACCTCTTAGTGTGGTTAGAACAATAAATTAGGAATAAACATGATGATGATTTTATATATTAAACATATTATACATGAACATTAAGAAGTGTCGACGCATTTCTGTGTCAGGCTTTGGCTGGGCAGGTCATGCTGTTCCTCTACGGCCTCCAGACCTCTGAGACGTCATGTCGTTTACAGAGCAGAGGTGGTGTTTGTTAGAAATTATATTTTAAAACCTATTTAGAGAAATTAGTTTTTAATATTTAGTAAAATGGCAGACTTTAAGTCTTGGAAAAGAACTCAAAACAATAAGCGAATCATTATAGAGAAATCAGAAATTAGGGGAAAAAGGATTACTTATCTGCAGTCAGAGCAGAGGGAAGACCCATAATATACGTGGACGAGAGCTATGTATGTACGGACTATGTGTCCGGTATAATGTGGTCTGATGGGTCAACATTTTTACATACTCCTTTATCTAAAGGGGAAGGATTAATAATCATCCCCACACTGGAGTGGAACAAGGGTTTGTGCCCAATGATTTAGTCATGTGGTAAGCTGGGAAGAAAACTGGAGATTACCATGGCAACATGGACAATTCCAACTACATTAAGTGGGTCATCAATTACTACCCAACCTAAAACCCCGATCGGTATTAGTTATAGATAATGCAAATTATCACAACAGACAAATAGACAAAGCTCCAAACTCCAATAGCAGATGAAATGATCAAGTGGCTCGCAGAACATAATATTTCCTATGATTTGACGATGCTGAAACCCGCATTGTATAAAATTATCCTTGATCATAAACCTCGACATGTAAAATATGTACTAGATGACATTCTAGAAAAAAAAGAAAAAGGTCACAGTGTCTTGCGGCTTCCTCCGTATCATCCAGATTTAAATCCAATAGAGATGATTTGGGCAGAAGTTAAAAACTACGTCGCTTCACATAATACCACTTTTAAATTGTGTGATGTGCAGAATATAAGCATATATATCTGTTGTGCGAAGAAAAATGTTCCTCTATAACGGCAGATGATTGGAATTCTAGACGCCGTGGAATACGAGATGGGAGACGAAGAAGACGATGGAAGCAGTTTATAATTAACTTAGACAGCAGCGCCGACGATGAGGATTCCGGTGAAGATCCAGGCGTGAGTCCAGGGTGACACTCAAGTACTACACGGACGTCTTACACGGTATTCCCACTTTGTCTATCTGGATCTCTGGTGAAACTGCTCTCGGTATTGTTCGCCTCTTCTTGAAACAAAGCAGAAAAAGGCTGATGGAGCAACAACAAATTTAACTCCACTGTAAATTATCACGTGGCCAAAAGTCACTGCTATGCAACAATGGTAATTATACATTGTCCTCAAATGAAGCTTAAATGAATGTTCTAGAGCCTGATCGGATAGGTCTAGGAAAAATAACAAGAATAAAAACCTTTTTAAACACATTTTCATCATCATCAAAATCATAATAAAATACAGGTTGTTACATAATTAAAACAAAGTTTTCCACAATTTTTCCAATATGGCACTTTTTTACTTTCATTAGTGATTTCCATATGATTTTGGGCAAAAAATGCTGAAGTAATACAATTGAAATGGTTTCTTCGTCTGAATCACAGAAATAATTTATGAATAAGAAAGCTCTGCATCTTTGAAGACGGAAATCAGACTAAAACAGGAAATTGAGTTCTGCGTCGAAGGCGCGAAATATTTATGCCACACTTTCGTAGGGAAGACTTTTCTAATTTAGATTCTATTCGATAAAGACGAGGAGTGGGTGAAATGACAGTTGAGGCAGATATCTTTTGAGTTATTCCACTAATTTTTTACTTTAACTGGAAGATTTTTCAGACAAAGAATTTTAAATAATATTTTTTAATGTCTTATAATACATTCAATGATATGTTTATAGTTAAATTATATTGATTTACTACCCTAGTGAAGATTTTTACTGAATATCTTTCTTGAAATTCTTTCACTAGATCTTTTCCGTAAGAAAATGTAACATTCACAGTGGGTGATATTTTTTTATTTCCATTTGGTTCAAGAATTTCATGGTTTGATTAGTTAAGATCAATGCAATCTAGAAAGCTATCGATGTATTGTAGCACACTTAAACTCAGTGACTTTGGTAGAGAGGGGTGGGTGGTATAAACCTATTTTGTTCTCTTAGTAAAAAAAAACATGCAATATTGTTGTTATTGTTGAGGGCGCCACCTTGTTTCCTTTAGCTTAAATTGAACCAGATGTAAACAAGGAAAACACTGGCAAGCTATATGATGGAATTCTATAATAACATTTCCTGGGAAATAAAATGAAAAAAAAAAGAATTTCAGCCTCCAATATATCTGTATTGAACAAGTTTAAATATAAGACAACAAAAATCATCAAAGAAGGCTCTCAATAATTCACATTGATCATATCTATGAGTGATAATCAGATAAGATTCCAGCCATTATCTTTTTAAACAAATGTTATCCTATTTTCATACATCTAAAACATTTTGATAAAGTTTACTTAATTTTTATTCGATATATAGATATACATATATGTTTTAAATCCAACAAATACATAAGGCTCTAAATCCACACCCAGAACATGATCTATTAGTCTCTGCCATGTGGCAGTAGCATTGTGTAATCCAAAAGGCATGGTTTTAAAATGGTAAAGTCCCCTTCCTGGAATTGTAAAGGCTGTTCTTTCCTTGCTTTCCTGTTGTAGAGGAATTTGCCAGTAGGCACTCTTTATGTCTAATGAAGTAAGATATTTGGCTTGACGCAACCTATCCAAGATACTAGTAACCCGAGGCAATGGATAAGCATCCCGCTTGGTTACTGCATTAACTTTCCGAAAATCAACAATAAATCGATGTGATCCATCAGGTTTGTCCAGTAATATTATAGGAGATGACCATCCACTTCTTGAAGGTTCAACGACACCTAAACTTATCATTCGATCCAACTCCTCATTCACTAGTTTCTGACGGGCTGGCGATATTGGATAGTATCGTTGTTTTATGGGGGGAGCATCCCCAGTATCGATGATATGTTCGACTAGATGAGTCTTCCCAAGCTTGTCTCCAATCTGATCAAAATAGGTTTTGATAATATTTTGAAGTGTTATCTTTTGTTGTTCTGTCAGGTTCTCCCCATCAAGAAGTCCTCCTGTGTGTATCTCATCGACATAATGAGAAGCCTCTTAAATTTCACATGTGTAGTTCTTAACATCAGGCACAAACTCCATAACTTCCCAAAAGTCCATACCCAAGATTAATATCTGTTCAAGAGTTGGCACAATTAATACATCTATTTCTTTAGTTCGCTCTTCTAAAGATATGGGCAAATTTAATAACACTTCGGACCATATGTTCCTTAGCATCTGCAGTTTTAACACTTCCCTTAAAATTCTGAATAAGATGAGAGAGCTTATCAGTAAACCATAATCTTTGCCTACCTAAAACTGAGTGCGAAGCTCCAAAATCAAACAATGCCTGAATCTTTGTGCCCATTACTATTACCGGAAGGTACAATCTTGGGTCTTGGTTTCTTTGTTTGAAAACATAATCTAATTTACTACTCAAATTTACAGGTAAAATAACATCATAATTTTTATTTACAAAATTCTGGGAACCAAAATAATTGTTCACTTTGGCCCCCGGCTGAGCACGTTTTTTGAAGTACACCTTGTGCAATCAATTTTCTTCACATTCTGTGCTCCACATCCATAACAAAAGACTTTTCTCAGTTTCCGGCATTCTCGGTGTGCATGTCCAACTTCCATACAATTCCAGCAGGTTTTATTCGATCCTCTTGAATTTCCAGTCGATTGAATGGCAAAGACATATTGTAATCCAGGTTGACGTCTTGGTCCAGAATAAGCTAAGTCAGGCTCCATAACAATATTTGGTTTCGGTGGAGGATGCTATGTAGTAGAGCGTATCCGACCAAGTTCTGGTTCCAGTGTTGTAGGACGAAGGATGTCTCTTGTGCGTTACTAGTGTGACAAGTTGGATTTCTCTGTGTGATTTGGAGCAGTAACGCTGTGGTTAAAGCATTGGAGTATCATTGTCCATTCTGTTACTTTTGAAATCATTATCCTGCAAACAATGAACAGACGAGATTATTTGAGACCTTCCCGTTTCGGCAATCTCGAGAAACGCCGTCTTGAAGAACAAAAGGTTTTAAAAGAACGACGAATTTTAAAAAGAACTCAATTCTTCAATATCCGAAGAGACCTGGCCGAAATTGTTGAACTAATTGGCCAAATAACTCAAGTAAAAGCTAATTCTTCACCTAGAAAAGACAATGTAATATGTAAAATGGATCGAAAACATGCCTTAGACAAATTTAGAGCTGAAAGGGAAGCCAAGAATAATGAAGAAAACGCTAAAAAGAAGCCTCTGGGCAATTTGGTAAGGGGTAGTTTTCTGTCTCCTGACGAGCTCGTCGACAGGTTGATGCAGTTTTCCAGGTCTCTTCATTTAGAAGATTCCTGATTCTCCAGGAAAGAGAATTTTCAGGGGTGCGCAAAAAGCCACTACGGCTGAAGCGCCTTGGGAAAATCCGCGCCTTCGAATGATCATTCATTCATTCGAATGAATGAGCTGGTACGTGAAACATAACAAGATTAGTATATAATCTGACTAAGCCGGTATAGAGCTGATTAAAAAAAGGTTTAAGGCAGCTAAACAAACTTGCAAAAAATACCATTCGTTAAGAAATACGCACACATTAAACAAAACACGTCCACTCATCAGAAAAGACAACTCTTTAAGTCTTTGGACTCAATATTAGAAAAGTGTATTGTTTTTATTTTTTGTACTGCTTTAAACTTCTTTGTTTTCAACTTTATACCGGCTTAGTCCAGATTATATACTAAACGTGTTATGTTTTGGGTACTGGTTCGCCTGAGGATGGGGTCAGATTCCAGATCACGAAACGTTCTTGAAACTTTGTTTTACTTATTTTAAGGTTTTACTTAAAATAACCGAAAGTTTTACTTAAAGTTTCATGAACGTTTCGTGTTAAACAGTGTTGGAAAATCTCCGTCATGAAAATCTAAATAGCACAAATCCAGCATCACCAATAATGAATTTCAAACAAAGTATCCCACATTACATTACTTTCTCTATGGTTTTTGAGATTTCAAACATCAAATGCATAATTGAATGAAGAGTGATGATATTTGAAAGAGCTATCCAGCGATAAAATTTGGTGCGAATAAAGGAACAAATTAATGTTATTTGATTTCATTCCTCCACGGTATTATTCACTACCAACAGGGAATACATTTGTTGTGATTTCCATCCGTTCTAATCTCTCACAAAACTCTTTCCGCCTAAGCAATATATTGTATTTCCCAGGAGATCCCACAAATACAACTATCCCCCTCATCTCCCTCCCGCACTCGTAACCAAGACCACAATGATGTCACACAATGTTTCAGCCACTCTTTAAATTCTATCAACGATAAGATATTAGAGGAACTAATCATGTATACATACTAAACATGTTTAGGTTTAGTACAGTTCATCATGTTTCTTCTGAGCCCTGAGATGTACGAAATTTTACATATTTTATTATTTACATATATCACATATGTTTGTATTTTGATTTATTTTATTTCTTATTTTCTACCGTTCTTCCTCGGACCACAGGAGCTCCGCAGGGCTCTTGTTTGGGACCTATCCTTTTTATACTATATACAGCGGATATTGGGTCGCAGTTGAATTTCTGCTCACTTCAATCCTATGCCGATGATACCCAAATGTTGCTCTCCTATCCTTCATCTCTACTGTCAGAGGCAGTGTCCCAAATGACAGCTGATCTATGTAAGATCAAAGATTGGTCTTCTGAATTCTTCTCCACAGATGACATTATTTGGATGTAAACTGTAAATTCACGAGAATGTATTTATGTTAATATAAGATTGTAATATTGTATGAAAAAAGAGATATAATTTTAGTTATAAGAAATATTTTATTTATTAGAAGTTTGAATATTTAAGAAAGTCAATTGAGTGATTATAAAATTTAAGCAGAACGTAAGGAGTCACATTCTAGCAGAGTTGCGCATTTTATTTATACTCCCATTTTATGATAGACAATTAGGAAAATGTAAATATTGAATTTAGAAATTATCTTACAACCAGGTATTTAAATTAAACACTGTAAAATCAGTAAAATTGTTTATATTAAAAATTAATATTCCTTTTATAATTGTAACTGGTCTTACTGTAAAATAAGGAACAGTCTTACTTGATTTATACTGGATTTGACTTGATCTTAGCTGAGCAATGGTTATTGGAAGAATCTTAGATCTTTGAATCCATAAATTTATTTAATGAAGGCTGTTTCATGTCTTTGCACTTATTCTGGTTTTTGAAAAAAGCTGGTCTTCCTTATCCATTACTGTAAGGTCTGAAGAGTTTTCCGTGGAAGTGTTATCTCCATAAGCAATGGACATTCGCGTCATCTTTTCAACAAGGTTAATGTCAAGACCATTGGTATCTTCAATGCCACACGTAGCGATGTCATCTTTTTCTAGCATCTCGAGACTGCTTCTATGAATAGAAGGGTATAATGAGGCTGTTTCATGTCTTTGAACTTATTCTGGTTTTGGAAAAAAGCTGGTTTTCCTTATCCATTACTGTTCAGTTAGGAAGCGTTGCAGTGGAAGAACACGAATAAGTTTTCTTTGGACATCAGTGTTGTTTTGTCATGGATCCTGTGGAAGTTCAGAGAAACAGTCTCGAGCTGATAGAAAAAGATGACATTACTACTGGTGGCATTCATTCGTGTCTCTCACAGCCTCATTATACCCTTCTATTCATAGAAGCAGTCTCGAGATGCTAGAAAAAGATGACATCGCTACGTGTGGCATTGAAGATACCAATGGTCTTGACATTGACCTTGTTGAAAAGATGGCGCGAATGTCCATTGCTTATGGAGATAACACTTCCACGGAACTCTTCAGACCTTACAGTAATGGATAAGGAAACCAGGTTTTTTCCAAAACCAGAATAAGTTCAAAGACATGAAACAGCCTTCATTAAAAGAATTTATGGATCCAAGGATCTAAGATTCTTCCAATAACCATTGCTCAACTAAGATCAAGTCAAATTCAGTATAAATCAAGTAAGACTGTTCCTTATTTTACAGTAAGACCAGTTACAATTATAAAAGGAATATTAATTTTTAATTTTAACAATTTTACTGATTTTACAGTGTTTAACTTAAATACCTGGTTGTAAGATAATTTCTAAATTTAATATTTACATTTTCCTAATTGTCTATCATAAAATGGTTTTCCAACAAA